>CM052663.1:10815592-10966085 GCA_028533165.1 Leontopithecus rosalia | reverse complement strand
TATACTTGTGGTATGCAGATTCAAAAGAATAAAGATACTTGTGGTATATGCAGAGATTCTAGGCACCTTTACTTAGGAGGCTTACAGAGGGTGTGCTTCAGTAAGGTGAGAGAACACACCTACAAAGAAAAAGATAAAAGATCCAAGAAAAGAGGGGATTCCATCCAGAATGGCAGCCCAAGGCGGTTCCCACATTCTGTTGATGAGAAGTCACAGCACAGCAGCTGTTGGAGCAGCTTAGAGAGCAACTGGCCCAGAAATGACCCTGGAATAGAGATCCAGGAAAGAGGTCTGTATGAGCACACATGAAATATTATTCGAAGGCATATGGCAGAAATGCTGGAGCAGTTGGGAAAATAATCTGACTCCAGGTATATTAAAAAATAAGGCAAAAGACAAAAGGGAGGTCATTAACTGTATAAAAAGGACTTTGTCTATAAGCAAAGAGGCATGGTTATAGGATAGTATGCAGAATGTGTAGCTATATTAATTGTCATCATAAAATTAACTTAAAAAGTAAACTAATTACAAAGACTCCCAACTTATATAATTTCTGCCATCTGCCATATTCTCTGGACAATTCAAGGGGAAAGACAATTAAAAAATAAGTTTAAAAGCTTACTACAGGTTTTCCATACACTACAGAGTAAATCTTATAGATTCAAAATTTACTAAATGAAGCATTCTCATATGGATGCTTGGAATCTGGGAAACTAATATTGACTGAAGCACAAATACTTTACTTTGATGAGCTCTGCTTGACTTCTGAGACCCACAGGAGAATACATCAAATGCATTAATATGCTGTTCTATCACAACAGAGATCAACGGGCCTCTGGCTTTCCTGTTTGCATGGCACCTCCCCAGCCCTGGAGCCACACAGCACCCGTAGGCTCATCCTGCCTCATCCTATTACAGGGCTGATTTTTCTGCATGAACTTGCCACTGACTAAAATTTACATTTACTGTCTCCTGCATTGAAACTAAGCAAGCTCCAGAGGACATCACTGAGACTGTTACTCACCCTTGTATCCCTGTATAATCAAATA
Organism: Leontopithecus rosalia; assembly: GCA_028533165.1. Lineage (NCBI taxonomy): Eukaryota > Metazoa > Chordata > Mammalia > Primates > Cebidae > Leontopithecus > Leontopithecus rosalia. The sequence goes on along the minus strand of CM052663.1, from coordinate 10,965,036 downwards.
TTTAAATGACTGAAAGAACAAAGGGTGTAACTGAAGGGGAGCAGCATGTTGCTCCCAGGTTTCTTATGGGGATACTCTACCTTACTTGGATGTTGGCTAAGAGGGAGTGGACCTCGGGGGATTCTGATGTCAGCCCCCACCCTGCCAGGCTTTTCAATAACTATCACCTATTCTCCCAGTCTTCGATCTAGCCCAGTTACATCTATTCTTGTTTCTTCACCTTGGGAATTTCATGGATCCCAGAAACACGTACCTTAAATGAGGGATTCTTTAGAACACAACTCTTGGGTAATAAATCAAAATTTCAACAATATGGGCTGGCAGCCCCACCCTCGGAGCTCTTATTCTTATCTGCAGAGGAGGGATAGCCACTTCTGGGATGGGATCCAGCAATCTGTAAGTTCGTGTTCCAACACAAAAATAAATTACACAGAAAGATGTTCACCTGTTGAAATACCAGAGGCACTTCCTGAAGTGCCTTGCCTGGAATTTTCTTCCAGTAGATAATGGCTGTTAGTGGAGTTATTCTCTTATTTTGACATTCTCCATTATTCCTCAGCATGCCACAGTTCAGGATAATTCAGATGAGAGGGGCTAGACCAGGGAGATGAAAAAGTGGATAATTCAGATGAGAGGGGCTAGATCAGGAAGATGAAAAACCCTCTTTCCACATAAAGAAGGTTTCCTAAAGCAATCTCATTAAGAAAGCTGTAGGCTATGGATCAGGTATTTGAAATAATGATAAAATATTTATGTGCAAACATAGTTTGCCGATCTTCTGTAAATATGCTCCAGCCATGTGGTTCATATTTCCTCACTCTAGTTAGAAACCATGTGCCCTTGGGGAAGGTGCCCTCAGAGTCACTGAGTCTAGGACACGATTCTGGGATGTACAAATGTTGACTTAAAGTATGAATTTGGAAGTCGGACACACCTTGGCTTGGCCCTGGGCTCTGTGGCTTACTGACTACATTTCTCAGAAGCACATTATTTATCCAAACCTGAGTCTTGGTTTTCTCAATAGTAAAGGAGGGATGATCCTAACCAGCCTTACCAGGTCCTTAAGAATGTAGAAGGAGATAACCCACACAGAGCACTTAGCGGGATGCCGGGTGCAGTAACCACCAAAGGACTGCAGCAACCAGAGTGGTCACCTACTGTCTTTCACAGGCCAGCTTGGGAAGCAGTACAACCCTGAGGAATCTCTGCAGACGGGTCAGTGAGAAGAACCAAAGCTATCAGAGGGGTCTGAATATATCCTACAGAGATTGCAACAAGACTATAAGTACCCTTGCAATTAGAACCAAGTTATTGGAATATTAGATCTTCAGTCACAATGAGAAATTTACATACCACTATTTCCCCCTAGTAGAGCCTAGATGTGTCCCCCACAAAATTCATATGTTGAACCTAACTTCCAGTGCAATAGTATTAAAAAGTGTAGCCTTTAGGTGGTGATTAGATCATGAGGGCATCAGTCTCATGAATGGGATTAGTACCCTTTTATAAAAGAGGCTTGAGGGGATGTGCTTGTCCCTTCCCCTCAAGGACACAGCAAGAAGTCACTGTCTATGAGGAATGAGCCCTCTCCAGACACTAAATCTGCTGACGCCTTGAACTTGGACTTTCCAGCCTCCAGAACTGAGCAATAAACTTCTGTTGTTTATAAATCACCCAGTCCAAAGTATTTTGTTACAGCAGCTCGAACTAAGTCACCCTGGAAACTCAAATTAAGAGAAAATAAGTTAAGAGAGGAGAAAAGGGAGGGCATGCGCATGAACTTTCTTCTGGAATGCTGCCTGCTTTGGTTGGCTCCGTTCTGGATTTCAGTCCAGCCACCCCAAGTAAGGGTCAAGGGAACAGGCACATTTCAGAGTGTTTGTTTTTTGTTTCTAAAGGATGCCATTATCTCATTTCTTCAGAAAATCATGAATAATTTTAATTCTGAATGCTCGAAGTAACATGTAAGAATAATGTCTGTAGGTAACGTTAAAACAAGAATGTAAAAATGAGATTGTAAGGCCAGCAGCATGAATATGGTTGAGTAGCTTATCAACTTATGAGGACTGCACTATCTGTTTCAGGGTAGTGAAGAGAAACAGTGTTCTCCAGGCTGCCGCAAAATAACATCTGAAGTCGTATTTCTAAGAAGGAGGAGTCTCATCCTGCCTCATCCTATTACAGTGCTGGAGGCACTTTTCAAACTTTTATGGTTTCAAAGGGGGATTTTTGGAGTTTTTAACCCATAAGTGGCCGGGAAGATGCTCACAACTGATGCTGCTTACAAGGCGTGCTGCTTCTTTGTAACTAAAAATGTGAATGTGTTGAGGGTAAACAGTCTCCTTAGTGCAGCCACTTTGGAAGCAGTTCGGCCCCAGATAGCATGCCCCCCGCCCCAGAAGCAAGCATCTGCAATGAGGCTTTCTACCTAAACTAGTCTGAAGAAACTTCCACTGCTAATCTTCTGGTAAGCACCCAGACCTGACCTGAAATTTGGTTTCCCCCACCCTCTTCAAGAAAGATCACCCGTTTTGGGATGGGAAGAGTGAAATCTGAATGTCCTGGAATGTGGCTAGTTTCCATTCTCATGGTTAGTAAATCTGCAGAGCTTTCTGGCTCTTGAGATCTGACTGAGGCTTGCTCCCTGGCATTATCAATCTGCGTTGGCATTTCCAGGACAGAACATGCTCATTCATCAAATGTCTGAAAAGTAATGTCACCGAACAAGGTCAGTGGAGAGAGGAGAAAAGAGAGAAGAAACATTATGAGTTAAGTCCCTTGGAAACAGCATTATTATCAATGAAGAGGTTAATGACAACGGGGTAAACATTTTTAAAACTTAAGGCTAAACTTAAAGCTAACGACATTTGTGAACACAGGATTTATCTTTTTTACATCCGAAGATCTTACTCTAGTATCTCTCTGATACTTTCTGGAAACTGAGATTTGACAGTATTGCATAATTATCTAGATTGATAGATACTTTTAAATTTAAATTTTACACATGCTGTTCTGTATGTAATGTCCTTTAGTTTTCTGAAAGAGTTCAACAGAGAACTCTCTATGAAGTTTAATGCAAATTAAATAAATTGCAAAAATACCTTCTGCTTATAGACTATGTTTATTGATATACCTATTCATTAGGCACATACTACGTAATAATAATAATTATAGAAATAGCATTCAGATCGTGCTTACTATGTGCCAGAACTGCTCTAAGGCATTTTGCAAATATGAACATACTAACTCTATGAGACAGGGGCTATCACTACCCTTTATTTTACAAATGAAGTAAATGAGGCTCCAGAGCGCCAAGATGTTCAATATTTTACCCAAAAAATCACTCGCTCTACCTTAGCTAGAGAGAGATGGATCTGGAATTTGAACAACACAGGCTGGCTTCACTATAGATGCTTCTCATGAATACCATGTGGCCAAGGAAAAAATCGAGGTGCTGAGAGGTTAAGGCCTCCCCCGAATTTGCCACCCCTGCTTTTGGCAGTAGTTCTGTCGCTCTGTGCTTATTTGGCAAAGCTGAGGTTTCTGTAGCCTTTTCTACAGAATTTTCTTCTGACTCTTTTCTCAAATACTGGTTCATGGATCATCCCACTGGGGCGTAAACTCGAACAAAGTACTCTTTGTTTTCATATCTGTGTCCAGCTGCCACCAAGAAAGTGCCAGATTGAATCACATCAGCTCTTCTCAGGTAGCTCAGCTAGCTTCTGCTTTATTCGTCTCAGAGAAAATACCTCACTGAGATTCCCTAATTGGTTTACCTAACATTGACTTTTCCCTCACATTGGTTAAGGGATTCTGGACAGAGCAGTACAAAAATGCTGTAAAATAAACCTGCCACAATAGAGGCTCTTTGCTTTCAGCCATCCCATCAGATCCTGAGAAAAGCACTCACCTTCTCACCTGCTTTTCTTTAGGTCTTGAGGGAGCAGCTAGGCTTATGCTCCCAGAGGCAGTCCCCAAATGCTGTGTGCATCACATTAAGAAGCTTGAAATGGTTTTGAGTTAAACCATTCCTGATGCTCTACAATCTGTTCTCCAGCCTCAAGAACTGAGAATTATAAGCCTTAAATGAAATATATTTTGGACAAAAACAAATAAGGTAATTCACTTATCTTTTCTTATCTCTTCCTGAAGACTGAATGTTCATTCATTTACAATCTCTTGGTTTACTGTCATGACACATTCAAGTTTCAGTGTCTGGAAGGAATAGGACTCCCAAACACTTCAAAATAAGCTTATTCCACTGATAAGTTACAGAAGATTTAAAAGTATTAAGAAATATATCTGGTCTGAATATTAGGGTTGGCATATTTGTAGATGAAACAGGTGGGTTAGCTCCTTCCTTATTCAGGCATTATTCTACCTGCCAAACAAGAAGTTTCATTGAGAAGGGGATACCGAGCAAAGTCATGAAGGAGATAAAGGAGTAACAAAGTGATGAGAGGGGAAACACCAGTGCAGAGGCCTGGAGGCACAGGTATGCTGGCATGGGAGGAAGGAGGTGGAGCTAATGGACACAACCTGTCAAGGACCATGGCTGTCTTCAAGGAGAATGGGACTCTACTGTGAGGTTTTGTGCCCAGGAGAGAGGGCTCAGACTCATGGATTAGAAGGAGCTTTCTGAATGCTCTGTTGGAAACAGATTGCAGAAGGGCAGAACAGAAGCAGGAACCAGTTAACAGGCTACTGAGATGAGGGGTTTGAACTATGATGGCAGTGGAGAAATCTAGTTGTTTTCTGAATATATTTTAAAAGTGCAGTCAATTGGTTACCAGGCATTTATTTATTTATGTCTTCCATACTAGTATTTAAGTAGCCTTGATCTGTTTTGTGTTCTGCCTTCCCAGAGCCTAGAACAGGACCTGGTACATAGTGTTTACAAATATCCTGTTAAACAAGCCAACAAATCGGCCAGAGTTCAAAATGCTTCCAAGTGGCTGAGCTAGGACTCCAATCCAGGCTTCTCTCTGACTTCTAAATCCCAGGTTATCATCACTATGCTATTCTACATCTGCTACACTACTTTTTATCCGGAATAAAGTTTCTTCCCAGCCTAAGTTATACTCAGCATAATACATTTCTCAACACCTGAATAAGGTACACTGTATCACTAGCCATCTGCTGTACACCACTGAAGTCTGGAAGATAAAGGCCGAGGATGAGCAAAAGTCCCAGGATGCTCTTATATACTTCAAGACTCAGCTGTAATCCCAGCACTTTGGGAAGCAAAGGCCGGTGGATCGCTTGACATCAGGAGTTCAAGACTAGCCTGGCCAACATTTAGTACAACAATTTTTGTACTAAAAATTAAAAAATTAGCTAGACATGGTGGCACGCGCCTGTAGTCCCAGCTACTTGGGAGGCTGAGGCACGAGAATTGATTGAACCTGGGAGGTGGAGGTTGCAGCGAGCTGAGATCATGCCACTGTACTCCAGTCTGGGTGACAAAGCAAGACAATGTCTCAAAATAAATAAATAAATAAATAAATAAATAATTAAAAAACACTCAAGCTCTGCTTTTGCCTAGTGTGTGTGTGTGTGTGTGTGTGTGTGTGTGTGTGTATGCGCGTGCGCATGCGTATGTGTGTGTGTTCTCACATCCACCGGTGCCATGTATAGAATTCATTGTCTGGGGAAGACAGTGTATTAATAGCATTTTTTAGTTGCACAAAGTATATTCAAAAGGAATTGCTTTTTGTCATTCTAAAGAAAATGAAAATTGAGCCAGGAAAGTAGTCTTTAAGATATTGGCCAGGGTGGGGCATGGGGGTGGGCACAAGCCGATGAGCAATGAGATATTTTGGAAAATAGCATTAGTCAAGATGAGTCACATCTTCTGCAGAAAGTGGATTTGCCTAGAATTTATAGTGATCCAATTATGAATTAAAAAAAAAATCCACAACTTTCCAGTAGAGAGGATTGGTGACCCCAGAGCACTGAGGAATTCTAGAAGTCTGATTCCAGTGAAGACCATCTCCCTTGCTGCCTTTCATCAGAGGGCAATACAACACGGAGTTGAGACAACTTGCTGGGTTTAAATGCTCTGTATAACTAGCTGAATGTCCTTCAGCAGCTACTCAAATTCTCTGGGTCTCAGTTTCCTCATCTGCAAAAAGAGATAACATACTGCTAACCTCCTAGGATGATTGTCAGGATTAAATGAATTTCCACATGGGACACATTTAGAACAGGGTCTAGTGCTCACATTGATAGCTGACCCTTATTCAACCCTTGTCCCTTCACCTAGTAGTTTGGTCTCTCACCTTGTTGCCAGCAGAGATGTCTAAATCCTCCCCAACGTGTTCAGGTAATTGAGAAGGGAACTCCCCTTTGCTGTTTGAGTCCAGAAAAAGAAGCCTTACATAGAATGCCTGGGATTCAAGGGAGGTGAACCTGGAGCAGCAATTTCAAGATCACAAAGCTACTGAGGTCAGCATGAGGCTGGCTGAGACGATGACACCCGGGGTAGGCTGAATAAACTTGGGAAAGCCAGCATAGATTTCTGAGTGTTATATAACTACAGCTTTTAAAGAAAATTCTGAGAATTCATGGAAATATATTATTTGTTCTTATATCATTACCAGACTAAATAATTATTTAATATCAATCTATTTTATTATTGAGGAATAGCAACTGTGGCTTCCCATAGTAACCCTCTCAGACCAATACAAGCCCTTCCCATAGACAAGGGACAAGTCATGGACAGATCTATCAAGACTTCTGATTCTGTTTCACATCATATAAATGTCTGGGAAAATAGTATCTCCCTGTACAAATATCAACCATTGAATGATTCTTCTTTCTCTTAAGAGACAGGGCATACTCATTAAAGACCCAGAGGTTAAGCTAGAGCAGACCTATCAAATGTGCAGATGACAATGGCAGGGCAGTGAGTTACTTTAAAACACAGATTACCAAAATAAAGAGACAAAGAACTGTAAGTGAGCATAGACTTTTAAGGCATGATGTAATACCAAGAAGTCACTTATACTCTCCTCTGCCATTTATCTTCTTTCCTTGCTTTATGAAGTTTTAGCTAAGACATGAATCTAAAGCAATTACAGAAATGAAAACCTATGAAGTGCCATTAAAAATCTGGGCCCAGCAGACACTTCTTTATTAATGAATCATTCCCAGTCAGAGATTTCTTTCTTTACCGCTGTGGTCTGAATGTGTGTCCCCCAAATTCTTATGTTGAAACCTAGTCCTCAATGTGAGAGTATTAAGAGAAAGAAGGTCTTCCCTTTTGTGGCTATCACTGAAGTGTAGCGGCAAAAACGAAGTTTAATCCCTTTGTGACTTTGATTGAAGCAAGAACCACAAAAAGGCATTTCAAGGCACCTTTCCACATTCACAGGAAGATTATGTCTTCCCCCTTCCCCTCTTTCCAAAGAGCTGACACAGAAGTACAATGTTCGATCCATGCTCATCTGAAAGGATGATGAAGTTCAGGCTGTGTGAGGACACTATAAATGTCAGCAAACTGGCAAGGCAGTCCAGGTTTACAGGAAGAAATATGTCATCTACGCTGGGCAGGTGCAGTGGGAAAAGGATAATGGCACAAGTGTCCACATGGGCATTCACTCCAGCAAGGTGCTACTTCTAGGCTAGAACTGAACAGAGACTGAAGAAAGATGCGTGGACAGGAAGCCAAATCTCACCAAGCAGGAACGAGAAAGGGCAAACACAAGAAAGAAACAACTGAAAACATGCATGAATAAAGTCATCATATGTAGAATTTTCATTATAAACTGATACAATTTTAAAAAAGGGCCAGATCTTTGGGAAGTGATTAAATCATGAGGGCAGAGCCCCACCATGAATGGGAAAGGTGCCCTTGTAAGGTTGAAGAGAAAAGAGTTCTTCCCTTCCACCACTTCAGGGCACAGTGAAAACATGTCCATCTGTGCGCCCAGAAGTGGGGCTTCACTAGACACCAAATCTGTTGGCATCTTGGTCTTAAACTTTTCAGCCTCAGCACTGAGGGAAACAAATGTCTATAATTTAAGCTACTCAAGGGTATGGTATTTTATTACAGCAGCCCAAGTGGACTAAGACACTTGTTATGCAGAAAACTTTAGAAGATCCCTTAAAATAATAAACCCAGATATATTTCCTTTAGGAATCTTAAGAATATATTGTTAAAAAAATTGCTCCGAGAGGCTACTGATGAGAACCAGCACTCATATGGAACAGGATCAGATGGGGCCAAGCTGTACTCCAGCAAAGTGGGTGACAAACCCCAGGAGAGCCCAGGGGTGTGGTCCAGTGGACCCTGACCATCACCTTGCACTGTGCAAAAGTCAAATCACCACACAGGTGAAGTTCAGCTGCAGGACGAGCGGGGGCTGTTACTAATGCTACAAACGAATGCTCAAGGTAAAGCCTGTGATGACCCAGACTTCAGAAGTCTTGATTTTCCAAACGAATATAAGGTGGAGCATATTTGTAAAAATTATTAGTTAAGCTGCTGATGTGAAGATACTCATTTATGTTTTATTTTTTTATTATTTTATTTTATTTTTTGAGCGACAGAGTCTTGCTCTGTCATCCACGCTGGAGTGCAGTGGCACAATCTTGGTTCACTGCAACCTCTGCCTCCCATGTTCAAGCAATTCTCCTGCCTCAGCTTCCCAAGTAGCTGGCACTACAGGCATGCTCCACCACACCCAGAGAATTTTTCTATTTTTTTTTAGTACAGATGGGGTTTCACTATTACATTGGCCAGGCTGGTCTCGAATCCAGACCTCAAGTGATATATCCGCCTTGGCCTCCCAAGGTGCTGGAACTCCAGGAATGAGCTGCCGCGCCCAGCTGAAGATACTAATTTTAAACTTTAAGCTTTTTGGGAGGTGGAGGTTGCAGTGAGCTGAGATCACGCCACTGCACTCCAGCCTGGGCAACAGAGTCAGACTACATCTCAAAAAAAAACAAAAAACAAAAAAGAATGCTACCAGGTAAAGTATCTTTGAAATACGATCACTTTTACTTAAAACTTAATTAGATTTCACTATATATAAATCAGTATAATATTTTACTTTTTCAAATATGATCATAACACATTCTGAGGCATTTTAGTCATAGATTCTCCAAAGAAGAAATTCGAATTTTAAGCATCTTAACTAGATTCTTTCCTTTTTCTTCTGTACTATTTAAAATGCAGAATAATGTCATAAGTAAATTCTTTTCCATATAAACACAGATTTCCTTCTCCTTTTTCTAATCATAGAATTTAGTAGTACTTTCTGGTTTGGGGCAAATTAGACTAATAATTACAACTCCCTACTCTCCCCAACAAATGAGTATGATAATATAATCATCTGCCTTGGAGGATCTCGGATAAGTAATTTTAAACAGTCCAAATATAAAAAATGAGTATGAAATCAATAGCAGGCTTAATCCCCACTAGCTCCAACCCAGATTACTTCTTTTGGATGGAAGCTTCAGACCTTTGTGGTGTCCCGTATCTTAGTTTTTCAGGGAATTCTGTCCCCATCGTGTTGCTTATAGAAAGTGATGGAAGAGAAGAATCATTGTAGTAAACTTAAAGAACATGATGTTCCGGATTTTCATTTGTCCCTGTGGCTGAGCCACTCTACAGCTTCTGAATAAGTAAACTGAATAACTCACCGTGAACTGTTTCTCCCACAATAAATCAATTGCATAAAACGGCAGGTTAATGACGGGAAGGCAACAGGATGTTATTTAGTCTAAGAGTCCACAATTTTGGCAGGCTGATGGCTCTGGCCACCCTACAGCCTTTCATGTTTCCAATGTCGCTGGGAATGCCTGCTGGCCCTTTGGATCCCCCATGGGTATCCCAGGCACCTTTCCGCTGTCCAGGATTCCTGACCTCGTTTTCCTGTCTGTCCTTCTTCGGCTGTGTCAGTGGAGCACAGCTTTGAGGAGGAGTATAAGCCAAGGGAACACCAACAAACCTTCCTCCCCAAACTTCCCTCATATACCCCTAGACAGTAACCAAGAGAAAAAACTTGTGCAGGATTAGTATCATAGGAAACAAAAACGATTTTCTGTGCTACTCATAAAAACAGCTACTGTGCCTTTCCTTTAAGACCAAAAAGTAAATTAAGTCCTGGAGTCTTTATGAATTATATTTACGTAGACTCTCACCATGGCCAAATTTGTTCAGCAAAAAATTATTCTTGTAAATATTATGTTAAATTTGTAAAATTGGATTTTCCTCTTTCTTGCGGCCTCTGTTCTTACTCTGTAACTGGTTGGTAATTGATTTAAACTTCCATTCATTCACTCATTGGTCCTGTAAGATAAACATTTATGTAACAAGGGTACTGTGGGCCAAGCATGGGGATGCTTGGGATGGGAGTAGAAGTCATTAACAGATAAGACACAGAAGAGTTCCTAGTCTAGTAGGAAGACAGAAACGAAGCAGGCAAACAATGACGCAACGCGTGATGTGCTGTAAGAGGTAAAAAAGGAAAGGCGTTTCAATCCAAATTCCTCTGTTTACTAAGTCCTGAGCAAGGTAGTTGAGTTTCTTCACCAATTAGCGTCTGTAATAAATAGGTTGAATAAGGTTGTTGGGTGGGTTGAGATAGTGCCTTGCACATAAAGGGCACCCAACAAACAGGAGGAACCACAGTTGAAAATAAATTATTTCCAGAACCCAGGTGAAGTAGGAATGCAGCTCCTGGGAAGTATGGGAATGAATTCTCAACATTTTGACTGTGGTTCACAAAATGGAAAAGTGAGAGAAGGGACAAGCCCTCTGGGCAAAAGGACAGTCTGAGCCCAGTCATGACCCATGAGCGTGGGGAATTCACCACCATCAGGTGAGACAGGAGTAGCAGCTGGTACCTGAGGACTGTCATGGAGTAGGCTGTACTCCTGGAATCATCTGGAGCTTTCAGGCCAGCCTCCAGAGCTGAGGAGACCAGGCCAGGAAACCCATGGGGGCTGGTCTACTATTTGAGGTCAGGAGCAGCCTCGATCCAAGCCATCCATTTACCTGAATATGGCAGGAAGCCTCACATGGGATTCGAGCCAAAGGAGAAGTTCTATGTGTTGTTTAAGGTCAGATCTGAAGTTAACGCCTGTCAGCAAGTGACACCAGGCTTTCTGTGCTCCTATAACCATTCTGAAGGTGTCACCCATGTCAATGCTGGCTGAGGCTCTGTGTTCATCCTTCTTCCTATTCCTGAAATTGCCCTTGTTTATGGATGAAAATAAAACAACCGGAATTTGAGAATTAGCAAAGGGTCTTCAAAGTCCACATTTTTGACTTTTTCCTCGACTATCACTGGCATCTTGTTGCTCAATCATTCCTTCTTCACCCCGGGCTCAGACAAAATGTTTTAGAGTAAGAACTTGTAAGTTTTTCTTTGTAAAGCTGATGAATACAAAGGATAAAATATATTACATGAAAAATATCATACAAATTTCATGCTATAAAGAGGACCCTTTTTCCCTGGAAGAACAAATCCAACCAGTTTCTCTGCTACACAATGGTTTGGGAGTTACATTAATAAAAATTTAGAAGGAGTAATGGGTAAAATCAAACTTTCCACTCTCAGATTTACTGTGAGCTATGTTTAAATCAGCTTCATTCCCTGGACATGATGAAACCAATATTTAAAAGCACAAATGTTTCCCAAACAAGGCTTTTCATTACTGTATGTAACCAAGCATGTTGTCAGAATGAGGTCCCTCAGAGCACAGCATAATGATGTGGTATCCACCATGGGCATGCTGGGGGCACCGGGAACATTCTCCAAAACTGTAATCAGGGCTCCTTTCTCTTACACAGATCATAGCACAGGATCTGATGCATTAAAAATAATTCAGACTCTTATTATTATGCATTATACTAACATCTTTCAAAACCAACCAATTTTGAGGTTTTCAATTATAGGTATTTATTATAGGGTTCAATGACACAAGACAGCTTCAATTATTTTAGACTTTTACAAATCAAAACATTCTGTGTGTTTACTACAAAATACACAATAAATCCCACAGCTTGTTGACTTAAACGAGCAAACGAGACTTTATTTCTCACCCCCAAGGGACTAGAACTGTCACTAAAATTTGCTATGTATAATGCGGTGGCTTGGCTGTTTGCTGATGGAGAATCCTGGCGGGCCTTCTTTTAAAATGAAAAGAACAACAAAAAACTTTTACATTGCAAAAACATTCCACCAAAAGTACCATAAAAATATGAGTTTGAATATTTAATTTCAGGACTTTTTGAAAATTAAAAATAGCAAATATTAGAAAGTCAAGTTCTATAATCAATAAGATATCTACTACTACATAAATTGCCCTTAACAGGCTAGGAAAGGACTTGAAACTGTTGATAACATTAAGGAGAATGTGTTAACTAATTTTTCAGTAACATAAAATACAGATGGCAACAGCATTGGTTTGACATGTTTTTTTTACTACACCAGTCCCTGCTTTGTGAGGTTATGACTGTACAAATAACTATATAACCCAAAACCATGCAATGAGTACTTAATAATCAATGGCAAAAATTATGACTCTTCTGTGACCTTTTAAAAATTTTTGTGAAAGTGTTAAAACTCTCTTATCGCCAGTTATAAATGTTTAGGGGAATAAATGCTAGAAAACACTCTGACAATACAAACACACTGAGCTTTTAGACTTTCAGTTTTCCAGTTTTAAAAACGTATCAAGAGTACTCCGAATGGGTGTGTGACTTCTTCATCCCATCACATAGCATACAGTATGACGTGAGCATCCTTTTCATGCTTTGGCCAATTGCCCTTAAGTTTAGGTCAGCTTCTAACATCTTCTCCTTTGTGCTTTCTAAGAACTCCATTAATGTAAAGCTTTTTGATGGCATCACGTATTCTGGGACATCACTGTCCTTTCTGTCAAAACCCCATTCCTCATTTATGTCGAGTCCACCTTTGCTGGGTTCCTGTCAGCGTATCTAGAGTCTCCTCCGGAAACATGATCTAGAATGCCAGAAGTGTCAACATCCCCACCACCAGCTATTTCTTTTACATATGCTTGATTCTAATTTGACTGCATTCATTATCACTTTCCATTACCCTGCTGTGTTTCCATCTTCGTTGACTAATTCCATCTTTTAAAGCTATTTTTGTAAAATTCTACGTGAGTTATCACTGTTGGGGGGAGGCAACACAAGGACAATCTTTCCTGTCTGTGTGAAAACTGAATAACAAATGTGCACAGACCCATCACTGACAGACAGGGAAAGAAGGGGCATGATTGGTCATTGATCACGATAAGCACCTGCTATTTACAGAGTGTTTTGGGGAATGAAGACCTAATTATGAGGCTTGCACTTTATCTAATTATAGTTAATATACTATGGTAACTAAGATTTGAACTGTGATATTAGGGAACTGGTTTTATTTAACTAAAATAAGGGAACTGAAATTAATGCAGATTGAAAGCCTGCAAAGTGGAAAGTAGTGACTGGATGGAATTCAAATTCAGTGGACATTTCTGTTCTAATTCAATGGACTACAACAGTGTATTTATTTATAATGGGGCAACAATCAAATTCCCAAGCTTTGCAGAGACATTCAAAATTGAAAAAGGCATCTGTATATAGGAAAAATAAAGTTTTGAAAAATAAATCAACTATCCTTTTTAAAGAATTCATTTATTCATTCATTCATTCATTCACTAATTTTGAGACAAGGTTTCACTCTGTTGCCCAGGCTGAAGTGTAGTGGTGTGATCATGGCGCAATGCAGACTTGACCTTCTGGGCTCAAGCAATGTTCCCCATCTGGGATTATAAATGTGAGCCACTGTGTCTGAATTCAACTATCCTTTTGAATGAAATAAAAATTGAGCCAACAGAGCAGCAGAATATGCTAAGTGCTTTACATCTATCTTCTCATTTAATCCACACAATCCTGAAGAAACTAAGGTTTCCAGGAGTTAGTTAACTTGTTCTGAGCTCACCCTGATATCCTGAGTGGTAGAGCTGTGATGAAACCTGCCTTTATCCAGCTTCAGAACTTGTTCTCCAACCTTAGGTAACATGGAGCCCAAAGCAATTTTAGGAAAACTACCACAGGACAATGCTGACCCAAGGCACCTAGTTCCACTTGCTAAGTATAGCCCTCAGGCTGTACCGCTGAAGGTTATCCATCTGAGGAATCTCTCATTTTGTAAAAAGAAATAAGGCAATGGAAAAAAGTTCTTTTTTTTTTTAAAGAACTGCAACTATAGAAATCTACCACCTAATACATTTTAATAATATGATGTGGCTGATGCAAAGTTACTCAGTTAAAATTCAACCTTTATTTCCAAGAGAAGGTGGACTTCTAGTTTTCTCCATTAACAAAATGTTTTTCTAACCTTTAAGAAATCACTGAGTCATGTCATTAGAGAAACTTCTTGAAATAGTACCTCAAGCAGTATAATTGTATTTTGATTGGTTGTATTCATCTATAAAAACATGATTTCAAATGTGTAAAGAACAGCAGCATAAAAGTCAATCAGATATGATGACTTTTTGAAAATGTCTACCACATATAAGTAAAGAATAGTAGTAATACTGTGGGGAGTACTTGTTTCAAAACTCATTAAGTACTGTCTTAATAACATAGATGGCTGCAAGCATGTTATCACAACATTTAACATTTGCAATTTATTTCCTATGTCAGAAAAAATCTACAATCGCTGTCTTTCAATCCAGTCCCATTCTACTTTCCTTCCACCTGCAGGTACAAAGAGATTGAGCAAGAAAATGGCCCATATATTAAAATATATATTTACATTTCATTTTTATTTGTAGTTTCAGTAGGTAATTTTCTACTTTGTCTTGGGATCTTGGCTGCTCTCAGGTGCTCTTCACACCTCTTTATTAAATTTCCTTAAAACTGGCTGCAGATGAGGTTGTAAATGTTTTGCTGCAATTCTTGAAGAACAGGTGGAACTATGGAGTCCCTTTCAACCACATGATTCCACATTACATTGCCAGGAAATATCCTATCCAATCAATGTGTTTCATAAGTTGACAGGTAAATCTTTAAAGACTAGAGTTGCAGAAAAAATCAAAGGATGAAATATGGGTATGCAGAGAAGCAAAAGATAAGGTGCTGGATGAAGAGTTAAAATATCTCCTTAGTCTTTTATTTACCATAGCATACATAACAGGTAAGCCCTGCTCAAGGCAATAAGAAGTGAGTGAAAGAACAAACGAGAGGGTTTCAGCAACTATGGGGCTGTGATCTAGCTGGGCAAGGCACCCAGACAATTACATTAGAGTGTAATAAATAAGGTGTCACATTTAGCAGACAGCACTATGTGAATTTCAAGAAAAGGCATTAAATGAATAGTGTGGGGTTGTGGGAGGCCAGATGAGAAGGGGCCTTCTAGAAGTGGTTGCCCAAGTTAGATTCCAAGGGACATGTAGTTCACTTGAATCCTTATTCATATTCATGTATGCTGGATGAAGTGCCAGGTTAGAAAACAGGATATGCTGGAAATGCAAAACTATTAGGACTAATTATTGTACCTATCTTACAGCTCCTGGAAGGGGTTAAAGTAGTACAAATGATTGTAATTTATTATCAGGTTGAATGATATGTCCGGGAAGGGACACCAATGTTTGCTTATAGAAATACACGCCTTTCTTGATATATTGCATTCATTGAGCCAAATGCATAAATCTTCTTGTAGCCCTTTACAAAGTTTAGCTAATTTTAAACAAAATAGAAGTTTTTTCTGCCTTGCAAAGCTGTTTAATTCAATTGGCCTTTTTTATAATAAGCGTTGTACTATGTAACACTGCTCAGTTGAAGATGAGGACTGACTGACTCTTCTAAAGTGTAAGTCTAATTGTGTGGCTTTCTTCTCAAACCTGTTTCAAGGTTTTGAAGTTTCTAGCCTGAGTAACTGATCAGCATCCATCTAGGTTTACAGTATGGCTACTGTGGCTACTGTACCAGGAGAGATACAGGAGAGAAGTTTGTGGGCTGTGTAGAGGTGAAGATGAGCAGGCCCCTCAAGAAGGGACATGGAGAAGTTCCCACTGGAAACTGAAAAAGGAGAACAGACTGTACCAGCGGCACCAGCAATGGGGACCGGAGGCTGAGGGCGGTGGCAGACAAGAAAGCTCCTGCAACTCCAGCTTAGTTGCTGCCTGTGAGATACATTGTTATGGCCTAGGTTTAAATCAATTCATTTACACAAGTAATAGATGTAACAGTAATTCCTGCCCAAATAAATTCTTTTCTATAGTCAGGAATCATACCATCTGATCTACGCTACTTCACTACATTTAAAAATAATTATTAACAGCACTTTGGGAGGCCGAGGCAAGTGGATCACGAGGTCGGGAGATCGAGACCATCCTGGCTAACATGCTGAAACCCAGTCTCTACAAAAAGTACAAAAAATTAGCCAGGCATGGTGGCACGGGCCTGTAGTCCCAGCCCAGGAGGCTGAGGCAGGAGAATCATTGGAACCCAGAAGGTAGAAGTTGCAGTGAGCCAACATCATGCCACTGCACTCCAGCCTGGGTGACAAAGTGAGATTTGGTCTCAAAATAATAATAATAATAATAATTATTATTATTATTATTAATCTCTTAATTTAGATATAATCTGAACCAAAAGTTGGACATACGGGGTAAAATTTCATTGAAGATCACATTATATAAACAATGGTAAATCCTCCAGCATTAAAATCAAATTACACAATAAGAAAATGGTAAGTTGAAGATGGATAATTTCCCAATATTTTTGTTCTCAAACAGAAATTAAGTTTGGGGACTATCCCTTTGCTGCTCTGTTACCTTTTCCAAGTTCTGTCCATCAGAGCTGCTCATTCTGTAACTGAGGCAGGATGACTCACTCTGAATTACACTGAAGCAGTTCCAAAGTTATCTGCAGTCTGGGTCTCTTAATATCCTCATTCTGCTTTCATGTAAACACATTCTTGAAAAGTGTTGGTGAATAAGTTAGCATTGAATGAAAGGAAAAGTAAGATGCGATGGTTTGGAAAATAACAAAAAGGGGCATTCATACTGAAGATTTCTCTTCCTTTCAAATTTTAAATGTGGTGCAATGGTGTGATCTCCACTCACTGCAACATCTGCCTCTCACATTCAAGCGATTCTCTTGCCTCAGCCTCCCAAGAAGCTGGGATTATAGGTACGTGCCACCACATCCAGCTAATTTTTGTATTTTTAGTAGAGATGAGGTTCCACCATGTTGGCCAGACTGGTCTCGAACTCCTGCCCTCAGGTGATCCAGCAGAGTGGCCTCCCAAAGTGTTGGGAATACAGGTGTGAGCCACTGTGCCTGGCTCTGAGCACATTTTAAATGGCAGAGATACAAGTTGGCAAATGCTACAGCCCAAGCTATACCTTTTTAGTGCCTTGCCTTGGGAATAAATGACGCATGAGCTCTGAGACTCCAATTGACAGTTATCACTGCCTCATGGCTAAACTTGGAGCTTCAGGGAAATGGGTACCAAGAGGCACAAACAACAGTGAGCCACTGGATGCCATCTGCCATTTGCAATCATGACTGTCTTAACAGCTGGTGACTTCAATCCACTATGACTAAATGATGGTGCAGCAGAGTACCATTAATAAATTAATTCTTGAAACATGAAACATACTAGATTTTGGAGGAAGTGAGTTTCCCTAGAGTAGAAATCAATATAGCTCTAATTAATAAATACTTTGGTTTATTCTGATTGACTATGCATCATGGTCATGTTTTAAGAAAGAAAACCAAAAGGTATTTTTGGATTAAAATGAAATTACTATTTGATGAAAAGGTTTAAAAAATGTTTAGAGATTTCACCTGCCATCTGGGAATAACAACTGCTTCCATAAGTTTAAAAACAATTTATTCTTTAAATGAAGTTAAGCTAGGATGATTAGAAATAAATGGACCCTCCAAGTACATGAACAATCAGACTGCTTTTTGGAGCTTGGCAATACACAAATGGTCAACACTTCATTTATTAAATGCACTCACACCAATTGTGTTTGATTTGTACTGTATTTTGGTCCAAACACAAGATCAAAATCACTGATTAACAAAATCACTGCTTATTGTAAAATCAGTGAATAGACTTGGACTAGAACATGTTTATTTATTGCAATGGTATGTGTTAAGGGTTGAATTGTGTCTTCCAAAATTCATTCAGGTAAGCCCCAACCCCCAGTAGCTCAGACCGTATTCTACTGTAGCATTCTTCATTTGGAAATACGGTCGTGACAGAGTTAATGAGTTAACAGGAGGTCATGCTGGAGTAGGCTGGGCCCCTCATCCAATAGGACTGGTGTCCTTACAAAAAGGGGCAATTTGGACACAGGCACAGGGAGAACATCATGTGAAGATGAAGGCAGAGATGGAGATGATGCTCTTACAAGCCAAGAAGCACTGAAGATGGCCAGCAAACCACCAGAAGCCGGGAGAGGGGCATGGAACAGATTCTCCCTCACAGCCCCCAGAGGGACCAGTCTTGCTGACACCTTTATCTCAGATTTCCAGTCTCCAGCACTGTGAGACAATACATTTCTGTTGTCTCAACCACCCAGTGTGTGGCATTTTGCTAGAGCACCCTAGAAAACTTGTGCAATATGAAACATAGTCAATTGAGAACAGAAACAAAATATACCACCCTTGCTCTCTTTGAAGGAGTCCATCCAGCTTCAGAATGTATCTGACTGGAATAACTTCAGTATCCCAAACTGAGTCCATGACTTTTTTTTTTCAAAATCTGGAGGAAGCACCAGACTAAGTGTAGGAAGTACCAATTTCAGTGTTTATAGTTTGTAAAATGTATTACTATTTACACTGTATATTAACAGAACCAGGAGACCAGAGTTTACAGTTCCCTGATTTCCAAAAGATTTCCTAGAATCTAAGTTACAAGAGAAAAGGAAGGGACAGCGAGAGGGATTAGACAGGGAGAGGTTTGGCCAGACAGTCCTGAGTGGGGGCTCGGGAGGGGACAAAAAGAGGGGGAAAATTCACAGAATATATGGGAACCCTAGAACAAAAGGGTGATGTTGCTGGATGCTGAGCCAGCATGTGGTAGAGAGACTGAAGGGAGTGACAGAAATCAGTGGAAATCTTCAAAATGAAATAGAGCACATCAAACACAGAGCCTTCATAAAGCCCTTTTAGGTGCAATACAATAGGCTACATAGTAGAAAATGTACATTAAGAAATAGATTAAGAAAATACCTCAAAAAGAAATAGGTAAGATCTACTCTGAAAGGAGTGACAACATAGTTGGATATACATAGGGTATTTATATCTATATATCTATTTTAAAATCTTAACATATTATATGAAGTAACAATAAATTCCTGCAAATTAATGTGCTGTATGAGAGTAGTCAACCTGCCCAGAGGGGACAGGCGAGATCAGAACTGAGGTATGTATTAAGCAAGACTCTACAGACTGAAGAGACAAGCTTACTTTTCTTAGTTTCAAAAATTTATTTATATACTGAAATTACCTATATGCTGAAATCAAACTTGTACTTAATTTTTAAACTATAGTAAATACAGTTTAATACAGTTTAAATAATTAAATACAGGTTGAGTATCACTTACGTGAAATGCCTGGGACCAGAAGTGTTTTGAATTTTTTGTTTTAAATTTTGGAATAGCTTCATTATACTCGTAATAAGCATTGCCTTTGAGTGGCATTTGGGTATTCAACAAATTTCAGATTTTGAAGCATTCTGGACTCTGGATTTTCAGATTTGGGATGCTCAACCTCTATTCATTTTTCTTAAACTACATTTAAATATTTAAGTACATCACAGTTTATTACAAAGTAACCTTGAGTATGTCTGTGCATCCCTTGAGGTATTACCCCAATCTTCAACTAAGAAATCAGCAGGAATAGAAACACTGCACACAAAATCTACTGCCAACAGGGAATAGTGAACAAGGATGTACCCTGTCTGCACAGTGACCATCGGCATGAAAAATACAGCATGTCTCCATAAGGATTTTGAGATTTAAAAAACAAAAATAATACATAAACAGCAAAGTATGAATAAACAAAATTACTTTCCTCCAGATGAGCGTAAAACCAAGCCTGAAAGTAAAATATGAAAAAGGAAGGCTCAATTAATAGCAACAGAATGTGGGCCTTTTAGCAGTGGTCACTATTAATAATATTAAATGTAATCCTTTCCAAATGAGAAGAGTCGGTTTGTAATTTGAGTGCTTTTTTCAGTAATTATAACTATAAAAAGCTAGACGTGAACCTAAGACTTCTTTTTATTTCTTTAAGACTGGTATGGAGTTAATGTTCCTGGAACTAGCCAGAGGGCTGGGAAACTAGTAAGCTGTCTCCATGGTAACAGGCTGCTCTCCATGCAGGGATCATTTCACATATTCCTTGTAACCCAGAGCCCACATCGAGGAGAGAAGCAAGATCCCCATTTTGGATTTTCAGGGTCACCATTAATAATGAGTTTCGGTAGGACTGTATTTTTAAAAGAACGCTGAGTGGGGGGCATCTATCATGAATTTGTAAAAATTGCCTAAGCTTATTTTTTTTCCTCTTCTTTAGTCTGCCAGTGACCATCAGGTATGGGCTCTGATGGAAGCCAGGTGGTGATAAGGTCATCCACAGATCTCATTATGAGCCACAGCCGACGTGATTATCAAATTCTGAGATGGAATCTGAGAGTGAGGAGGGCTGAGCCAAAACCCCTCGTGGGGCTGTGCTGCAAGGACGCCTGCCATCCAGCTGGGCTTTGGTGAGCACCAGCAGGACACCTGAGCTGCGATAAATGCCCAGTGATGACGAGAATCTGCCTGTGCTTGGGTAAGGGAGAGGCTACCCAGAGGAGCTGGAAACAAAGGCAGGGGAGCTAAGTAATCTGACACTGGGCATGCTCACATCCTGGAATGAGGGAGTCTTCAGTGAGCCTATTTCTTTAAGGGAAATGTTTTCATTCTGCTTTGCTTCGCTCCTAATCTCACCTGGAGAGAAGAGCATGAAAATGCCCTCATCTTGTCTAACGGTGTTCACCTTCTGAAGAGGCATTAACGTTTGGCCCACTGCAGGGACTGGTTAACTAAAGAGCACGCTTTAGTAGAAGCACCCTTGGTTAGGAGAGCAAAGGCCTGGCTACACCTGCCATGCACCGCCTCATCTGGACCAAGGGGCTGTAAGGATTCTGTGAGAAATCCATGTAAATGCTTAAAAGGGGATGAAGTGCATAGCAAGCATCTCATATCTGTTAACTGCTGTATATATTACTGTTAATGTTATTAGTATTGCTCATATAATTTACTTGTGGGTGTCTTAAGTTTATGGTTTTTGCTTTCCACAAAAAAAACACCCAATAGAATCTGAGCTCAGAGGCCTTGTGGGGAAAATACCAAGTCAATCTTCATAAATAATGAGATGAAACCACTGAGATGCTCAAAGGAATTCTCTGAAGGGTGTACAGATACCTTAGCTTTTATTTTGAGTAAACTACAGTGGACCCTTGAATAATGCCAGGGGTTAAAGACCCTGACTGTCCACCCAATGCAGTTGAAAAATCTAACTTTTAACTGCCCTAAAACTTTAACTACAAAGAGCCTTCTGTTGACTGGAAGCCTTGCTGATAACATAAACAGTCAATTAACACAAGTTTTGTAAGTTATATGTATGATATGGTCTACTCTTACAATATAGAAAGCCAGAGAAAATAAAATGTTATTAAGAAAATCCCAGGCTGGGCCGTGGTGGCTAACACCTGTAATTCCAGCACTTTGGGAGGCCAAGGCAGGTAGATTG
The DNA here is from genome assembly GCA_028533165.1 of Leontopithecus rosalia. Taxonomy (NCBI): domain Eukaryota; kingdom Metazoa; phylum Chordata; class Mammalia; order Primates; family Cebidae; genus Leontopithecus; species Leontopithecus rosalia. The sequence goes on along the minus strand of CM052663.1, from coordinate 10,943,252 downwards.
CCTGGGCTCAGGAGTTCATGACCAGCCTAGGCAACACAGTGAAACCCCATCTCTACTAAAAATATAAAAATTAGCCGGGCATGGTAGCATGCACCTGTAGTCCCAGCTACTTCGGAGGCTGATGCAGGAGAATTGCTTGAACCCTAGAGGCGGAGGTTGCAGTGAGCTGAGATTCTGCCACTGCACTTTAGCCAGGGTGACAGAGTGAGATACTGTCTCCCTTCCTGCCTTCCAATAAAGGAATATCCCAAAAAAGAGAAAATATATTTACTATTCATTAATCGGAAGTGGATCATCATAAAGGTCTTCATTCTTGCTGTCTTACTTTGAGTAGGCTGAGGAAGAGGAAGAAGAGAAAGAGGAAAAGGAGAGGTTGGTCTTGTCTGAGAGGTGGCAGAGGCAGAAGAAAATATAAGCAGACCTGAGCAGTTCAAACCTGTGCTGTTCAAGAGCCAACTGTAGTTAATAGGAAGTCTGCTACTGAATCCTGCTAATATATGAGATGGACAGAAATCATACTAGATATGTATAAAAGATAAAATTTTCTAGAAGATGCCAAATGGCAAAAATATGTTTTCAAAGTAAGAAATAGTTTTGATGCCATTTCACTTTCATGAAATGCTTTCTTCTAAAACATGATCTCCTGATCAAAAATAACTAAGGGCTATGTGAGCTTTTACAATGAATTTTAACTCAGAAGTAAAACCTATCATCAGTGCCTCTGTACAATAGCTTTTTCTCCAAATCTCTGTATCCTATCATTATGAAGTTGGAGTGTTTACAGTGTTTCCCCAATGAATGTCTTTTCAAATTGCTGTAATTATTTTGATCCTAATTTTAATCTGAATCCATTTATCACACCAAATCAAATAGTCCCAAAGCAAAATGATGTCTGCTAATGGGGAAAAAGTGACAAGGGAGGGAAAAGACCCTTGGGTATAGAAGGTCATGCCTGTGAGATCAGATTCTATTACATCTAAGGCACCCACAAGTAAATTAAACCACAAAACCAAATTAGTGTGGATCTCGGACACCATGTTTTAAGCACTACAGCAGAGGGAAAGCGGGAGTAAAACAGAAGCATCAAATAGCTACATAAAGACCCCCAATTCAAATGACAAGGTTGATACTGCCAATTTTCACAGAACTGCAGGAATTACATCCTAGCCAGTGATGACCTTCAAGTGAAGAAATACTTTATGATCCATATACACTAAAGTTCACCAATTCACATGGTTGATGCAAAAACGTGCCTCCACTAGGCAGCATTAAGACCACAGGGTTGATGTGAAATAAAATCACTCATCTGTGACGGTTTTTATTTTAGCTTCTCCTGCCCTTGGTTGGACCATTTGATTGTCATCTTAAAACTCTAAAGCTTTATTGAAGAGTTTTTACCACTGCTAAAGAAATATTCATGGCACTAGTCTCTTATCCTGTCAAAAGCAGTATTTATATACATGAGAATATAAAACTGTTATAACAAGGGAAAATGTCACAGATTTATAAGGGATCAAGTTTACAAGGGAGCAGGCTGGTGTGAATGTTTCACCCCATGAGCCCTGTGATCAAAGAGCTAGGATTAAAAGCAGAGAAGTCTGTCCTTCATAGTTTTTGGACAAAATAACACTTGATACTGGAATACAGTTAAACTCCTCCACTCTCTTTTCACTCTAAGGACGCTGCTGAACCCAGGATGAAGGCGTAACTCTCAAGTGCTGCTCTGTTTCCTTGTAACTTTATAAATTCTAGTGTGTGCCATCAATTGAAATCATAAACCTTTCCAAAGTTTGGGGAATGAGAAAAATATAATTTGGTTTGTTAAATAAGTATTCATATTCACAGCATCCCATAAAAAGCAGCATATATAATCCCTCTACTCAAATCTCTTCCAAGGATGAAGATAACACAGACAATGTATTATAGAGAGAAAGAAACAGGTTTCATTGAATTCAGAATTCTGCCTAGAAATGCTATTTTACTGCAAGAGTTCTAAACTAGATATATGACTTGAAACATCATTTGGAACTGGGAATTCATCAAGTCAGTAAAATAATGAAAACATTTATGGAGAGACTGGGGAAGAGAGAAGACTCACTGAATATATGTATGAATGAAGTAAAATCAGATTCAATGGAGAAACTAAAATTGTGATTGTCCTTTAAAATTAATTGTAGAATATTTATAATACTAGGATACTACAAAGGTATACAATAAATACATTTTGATAGCCTGTGCATCTCAATCCCCATCAGCCTTGAATCCCCTAATACTCCAGGGAATAGGGTTTGAAAATCACTGCTAGAGTTCAATTCATTCATCCTGCAAATGAGCCAATGAGGAGATGGCCCCAGAAAGAGGTCAAGTTTTGGAGCTGTGATAGCAAATGGGGCAGACCAGCTTGTATCCTGGCCTTTTCAGTTATGACCCACGTAGCTTTGAGAGGTCCCTTTCTCTGATGCTTCTGTTGCCGCATCTATGAAGGTGATACAACAGTTTACTCCACCCCTCAAGGCCGCTGAAGTGAAAGTGCTTGTAAAATGTATAAGCCTATTCAAAAAGCAAATTGCTACAGCTGCTGCTTTAACAGAAGCCTTAAATCAGAGAATTGGAAGCGATGCCCAGCGACCTAAGTCACAGACAGATAGGTGACCTGTCCAGGGCTCCAGATAAGGTAGAAGGTGATGCACAGCACTGGTTTCTTTGGCATCACTATATGATAAACAACCTAAGGAGGAACCCTTGGCTGGCATCTATAGCAAATTCTTTTGTTCAGAGAAACCTTCAGAAAATCTAATGTGCTGAAAACACATGGCTTCTAAATAGTAGGAAAATATTTACCTCCAAAGTCTGGGAAGCACCTGGAACCTAAAGCACACTGGACACTTGGCAAGATTGTTTAGAGGAACATATCTGCAACCAGATGGTGTGAGCTCAAATCTAGCCCCATTATCACATGCTATGTCTCATCAACTACCTGTTGTGAGAATAGAGATGATGCACTAAAGGGCTGAAATGCACAGTGAACGCCAAGCAAAGTACCAGCTCTACCATCTTCAACATGTGCAATATCACGTAAGTCAGGCACGACAGTATGGAGCTATTAGTCCATTAACATCCCTTTGTCTTTACTGAGAAATATACCTCTACTGAAACGGACTCTTAAAGCATCATCATCCATCACTGACAAGTGAGGGTACTGGGAACTTTGCAAAGGTAGCAGTTTGTAAAGTATTTTACATAACACAGCAATACTGCACAAATTTACAACAGAAGTAGCACTCTCTGTGGAATGTCTTAAGAAGTGCACAGTGCTCCTACTTATGGGTAAAGCTAAGTGCCAATCAAGAGGTGACTTCTTAGTATGAGACATAGGAACACTTCAGATAGCACTTCAAAGCCAGGTTTCAGTCGTCTGAAAAATAAGATACTGACTGGATGAAAATGTCCAATAATCATAAAATGGTTTTAAACATAGCTGAATTTAAAATTAATAAGATACTGTAAACATATATAACATGAAGTATTATTACCAAGATATAGTAAGAAATCCAAAAATGTTGCAGGTTTGGCACAAAATGTGTTTAAATAATCTCTTAATTTCCTGTTTCTTAACAGTAAAGTCATATATTCATATAATTTTCCTTTATGATACCTAGCATCTTCATCACACGTGCAGAGACCAAAGACTGCTGAAAATAAGAGACAGATGCTCGCAAAGGCTCCAAAGGAGGCAACTGACTTTGGTTTAACACTCTTGGAGACCATCTCAGAAGAGCTCCAGATTTGGTTATGAACATGAGCACTGTACACAGGTGATGAACACAGCATTAGTCTCATTTTAGCAACATTCACTGGGCCCCTCCTTAAAGCCAGTCAAGTGGAAACCAGGTATCTCATATTGAGTTGAGGTCTAAGGAATTTTACTTCAGGGGAAACCTCCTGGCCTCGCCAAACAGAAAACCTTTTGGAAAGCTATGAATTAATTTTGTAAGTTAAATCATACTTTCCCATTGATAACTTACTCATGTTTATATTAATTCCATTGATTTTTAAATTGGGCACTGGCCCCTAAAGGCTAGAGCTCCGTGTGCAAACGGCCAGTGCTCACGAACTGCAGCGGGTAATAAACCACCCCTCAAAGAGCAGAATGCAGCACACTTCACAATAGGGACATCTGTGGAGGGTTCAAAGTAGAGAAGATAGATATCTGGAGGAGAAGAAAGTAAACACGATCTTAAAATGCTGCATGAATCAATGTGCCAGAGGCATTCCAGAATTAATTCCTATACTCTCTAAAAATGAATGTGAAACTTTTTCAGGCCCAAGTTCAACACAAACATCTCTCTGCCTCATAGGCCAATGATCAAAATCTTAAATTAAATCTTGAAGTGTATCAGCTTTCTTTTGTTTGTTTGGTTGTTTGAGACAAAGTCTCATTCTGTCTCCCTAGCTGGAGTGCAGTGGTGAGATCTCAGCTCACTGCAACTTCCATCTTCCAGGTTCAAGTGATTCTCCTGCCTCAGCCTCCTGAGTGGCTGGGATTACAGGCACCTGCCACCACACCAGGTTATTTTTTGTATTTTTAGTAGAGATGTGGTTTTACCATGTTGGCCAGGCTGATCTTGAACTCCTGACCTCAGGTGATCTTCCTGCCGAGAACTCTCAAAGTGCTGGATTACAGGTGTAAGCCACCAAACCCTGCTTAAAGTGTCAGCTTTTCAGTTGATTAAAGGAAGGGGGCATGACTCCGCCCCCTCCCGAAAGTAACTTTTCCCCTTACCAATACAGCACCAAATGTTGAACTACAAATACAACTAGGAGAGTAAATGAAAATGAAGCCTGTTTTTTCTCCTGTTTTGGATGCCAACTGCCAGGTTCAGAGAGTGATGTGTCGATCTGTACTCTGACTGCCCCAGCAACTCATGCCTCGGTGTGGCCACTCTAACACCCCCTTAAAACAGTGTCCTGAGAAAAGTCCTGGGAGGTGCAGGGTGCAAGCTACTCCTTGTTCTATGCTTAGATTCCAGTGCCATTCTGTGCTCTATTCTACAGATCCAGAGTTAAAATGTAATTCTTACCCCCAACTTGCTTATAGTCTATTAGAGAGAGGCAGAAAAATTTTACTATAACTTAAATCAGATTTTCACAAGTGCCTTTAATGTACTCATAGACTAAAACACGTACGTGACTATGTGCTTAGAATCACATGGAACTCCGAAGACACAGAATGTAAATAATGAATAAATGGCCATTTAAGGATAAGAAGCCCACATGGGAGGGAGAATCTGAAGTGGGTCTTGGCAGTTGAGACTGAGTTCCTCCTTTTTCCTGCTGTCAGTGGGGCCCCTTTGCCTTCTAGAGGAGATGCAGTTATTTTCCCCTAGATGGTTTGTCCTACATGCTCATTAAGACATCACTTTACTATGGGCAGTTAAGAACTGACAATAGCTTTCCACTCTGTGTTGTTGATGAAAATTTTTATTTTCACAAAGGCTTCCTGGGTGAGGAAATCACTTCATTCCTCTTCAGGAAGCAAATTGGTCCACAGGATAGTGCTCACGCTGCAAAGCCATGTACAATCTCCTCTAGGATTTCAACCCCATCCCATGTGCTCGCAGCTCCTTTTCTAGGTAAAGGGGGAAGTAGTGTAGATTGTTTAGTGTGTTCTGATAGCCACTGTCACTTCTTTGTATTTCTTTAAGTTTTTACATCTCCTCCTGCTACATTTTGAAGCATTTTTATAGTGTGTAGTTCGGCCCAATAAAGCATTTTTACTGCAAAAACAAAAACAAAAACAAAAACGTTGGGAGGGCAAGGCCTGTTTATTCAACGCCTCGAGCATCTGAGAGCCTAGGTTCTTTGATGAAGGCAAAATTTTTTTAAAAAATTGATCATACAATTTAAGAGATAACACCTAAACCCTCAGAGACAGCCAAGAATAATTCCAAGACTATTTATAAATAAATGTACATGGTATACATTAAATTGTGAAGAAATTAGTTGCATGAATTATGAATCTGTTGAATGAATAAATGGCAAAAACTTTTAGACTCTGCTAAAAAAAATATTTTTTCTTTTAAAGGAAAAAGTAACTTTTGAAATGGGGATTAAAGGAACTCCTGGACTTTAAGAGAGTAGAAATGATAAGGGATTTTGGGCAAGAAGCAGCCCATAAGCTCTGAGGGGCCAGGTATATAGAGAATATGAGTAGAATTACAGACACTGACTTTGAGTAAGTGGAAGAGCCCAGATGAGAGGTGGAATTTAAATTGGCAGACAGGTAACTGGGAGAAACAAGGTTTTACAGCAGGGAAGTAACAGGATGAAGATAGCGTTCGTAAAATAATTTTTTGGCTGGGTGTAGTGGCTCACACCTATAATCCCAGCAATTTGGGAGGCTGAGGAAGGTGGATCACTTGAGGATAGGAGTTCGAGACCAGCCTGACTAATACGGTGAAAACTCATCTTTACCAAAAATATAAAAATTAGCTGGGCGTGGTAGCACACGTCTGTAATCCTAGCTACTAGGGAGAATGAGGCTGAAACTGGGAGGCAGAGGTTGCAGTAAGCCGAGATTGCGCCACTGCACTGCAGCCTGGGCAACAGAGCCAGACTCTGCCCCAAAAAATAAAAATAAAAACTTTCTGCCTCCTACATGGACTGGCAAGGGAGGAGAAACTAGAGGCAGGAGACCAGCATATGGCTAAGTCAGTAATGGGGTTGTGTGGTGATGAAGAGGGGCTGTGCTGAGGCACAAGCCCTCAAGGAGGAGGCAGCAGGGCACGATACCCGAACAGGCAGGTGTGGTAAGCGACAGTCACTTGGGAGGCTTCTTCACAAAGGAAGGATCTTCACTGACTGTCATGGTGATTGAAACCTGTCTCTTTTTGACCAAGGGTGATGCGGAGCTTGTTTTTAAATGTATCATAGAGAACTAGACCCATAGGACTCAAGTAAAGGTAAAACATACACATTTCAGGATGATGAGGGGCCTGTGCTCTGTGAAGCCCTGCCTAAAGACCATGTAAGGAGAGGGCAGCATTGTTCCCTGGCGAATAGAAGGAATTTCCCGAAGAAATGCAGATGAGAAATATATTCAGATTTCGGTTGCATTTTTAAACCAGAATTAAATATTTCGCCTTCTTTTATCCTATGCTATGGAAGAGAGAGACCTGGGTGGGGGTCATACTCCAGTGCTCACTAAACACAGGGTCCTGGAAGCATCACATTTCTCTGAATCTCTGAGTACTCAAAATGCGTGAATGTTCCCTCCATCCACACCTAGAGATGGTAGCACATGATTTATAGCTTGAAAATAAAGTGAGAAGGTCTGGAAAGTCTAGTTTTCTCCCGGCACAACTACAATCGCTGTTTAAATCTCCTCTCTTTCACCTGTGTCCGCTTAACAGTCTCTTTCCCTCTTTATACGACCTTTTTGGTCTCTTTCCTACTCTAACTGATTGAAGATTTTCATGGTTTCTATAGATCGTTCTGATATTTCACCAGACATTTATGTTTCCTTGTAACCTTTCAATTCTACCTTCCCCATTGTCCAATTTCCCTCAACCAACTTTCCTGCTGCATGTATGACCCTGATATTGTAAAGAAATGACCTAGTGTGCAAGGTCTGCTTAGGGGTTTGATAGAAGAACCTTGGATAGACCTGGGCTTTATACACAGTGTGTGTCTAACCACATGGTTGCCCTTTGGTCTGAAGTTTAGCCTCTGATTCTCATATTACACATATCCCATATCTACATATTGAAGATACTATAATATCTACATATTGAAGATTCTAACGCTTCTCTGAAGGGCAAGTACAGACTGCATAAACACCTCCAGCACAAGTCACAGGGCAGTCCTTCCACAGTCCATGGGCAAAACTGCGACCCATCCTTCCTTTCTATTGATCGTTGCAAGAAAACCAGTGACTACCTTTACAATTACATAACTTCTATTATAACAGCCATTAATAAACAACTATGCAGGTCGTAATACAGAATTTCTCTTTCATTTGATTTAAAATATTTATATACTTCAAATTACTTCTTTTTTTTTAAGATAGGGTCCTAGCTCTGTCACGTAGGCTTGAGGGCAGTGGCATGATCATAGCTCACGGCAGCCTCAAACTCCTGGCATCAGGCAATCCTCCCACCTCAGCCTCCTGTGCAGCTGGAACTACAGGTGCATGCCACAATAGCTGGCTAATCTTTTAAACCTGATCTTAGCCAAAATCCCAAGAAGTAATAATACCTGGCTAATTAAAAAAACAAAATTGTAGGGACAGGGTTTCACTATGCTATTTAGGCTGGTTTTGACCTCCTGGGTCTTAAGCGATCTTCCCAACTCAGCCTCCTAAAGTGTTAGGATTACAAGCGTAAGCCACCAACACCCTGCTGTAATTTGACAATTTAAATTGCAATCAATAATTTTTTGAACTTCATAATAAATGCGTGTTAAATCCTCAAAAATAGAATTATACTTTCATTCTGAGTATGAGGGAGACAATCCCTATATCTATCCTTACAGAAGCATATACAATTTTTGTGAATAAGGAAAATAAAACATCTAAAATCCCTGCTGCTTTTCCCAGAGAATGCCCTTTCCTCTTCCTCTTTTTAAAAAAGCAGCAAGCAAGCCTGGCTCCTAGCACAGTGGGTCTCACGCCGTGTCGGCTCTCCTAGTTCCTGAGGAGACCTTGCTCAAGGTCAGCTGAGATGGCCTCACAGGAGCCACACCTGACTGTACTACTGGAATCTGAGCTCTGAGTCATTCTCTTGGCAAACAGCTGATCTGGGGAGAGGCAAAAGTCAGGGGTGCTGGCATGAGAGGATGATATGAGTCATGGACGAGGTACAAACTCTCACTCTGGAGGACCAGCTTTAGGAAACACCGAGTTAGAAAAAAAGGCGTCGGATAAACCAGCCTGCACTTTTGGTCAGGCCCGTTTAACATACAAAATTAACGTGTGAGGGTTGTTTTTACTCCGAGCAACTTCTCAAGCATCTAGCACGTACCATGTTAAAAAGGCAAAAATCTGGAGAGTTCTGAAAAACCAAACTTTCAAGGAGAAACTGACTTTATCAATTACATAAGTTTGAATAAGATAACATAAAAACAAAGGAAGCCTTCAAGTTTATTTCCTGAAATTGTAATTACATGCATAATGCACAGAAATTGGTGATTGTGTATTCCTTTAAAAATGACTTACATACATACATTATTCAGGATGTTTCATGTTCTATGATGAAAAAACTCAAAAAAGTTTGACCAAAAGAACATTACAATATCGTTTTATTTCATGACTTCAGTTGTCTTTTAGTTTCCTTAAACAAGAAGCCACATTTAAAAAGACCAGTGTGTTCTCTAAAAACAAAATAATCTAGTAATCTTAAACTCACGTATTGAGAGTAGTGAAAATTTAATGGTGATAATAATGCATATGTATTCATAAGGCTGCTTATCTGTAATTTAAGAATCTAAGAAAGAAAAATGTTTTAATGAACCTTAAATGCAATAATAACCTGAAAGTTTTAACTTAAGGTTATTTAAGAATTAGGTATTGGGGCTAGGATTTATGCCTGCAACCCAGGTGACAACCTGTGTTGGTGAGTCACCTGGCTGAGTTCTTTCTAACTTTTCTTGCCTAGGTAAATTATAGTATTGGTAAAGCTCAAGCCAGTTACTTTATGCCAGTGAAGGTAACTGACTTGTCTTCTCTGGGTGGTTTACGTTGATGGGGAGAGGGGTCTGCCCCTTCTTGCATGCCTAGGCTACATCAGGCATCAACACTGATCTGTCTTGTTACCTCTCCTACATCCCCACTGCCTTGCTGTTCTTCTTACTTGGCATACGAGAAACTGAGGCTCACAGAAGTAAAGCAAACCATCCCAGTCCCTCCAAATGGATTACTAAGTAGGCGAGCTGAGATGATGTCCAGGCCTACTCTGCAGTTCTTCCCCGGCCACTAGCACTGCAAACTCAACTGCCATCAGCAACCATCCCGGTGAGCAGAACATCTTGCCGCCATGTATGAAAGAGGCAGGATGTTGGGAACACAAGAGGGACCAACATGTCCTGATTTGCGCTGACTTCCCAGTTCTAGCACTGAAAGTCCAATGTCCCAGGAAATCCCTCAGTCATGGGCAAACCAGGATGGCTGAGTTCCTTAGAATGGTGCAGAATGAAAAACATGGGCCTACTGGAAGGCATTCCCTACTAAGTCCACCTGCACTTGGGTGCTGTTCTGCAACCTCAGCTCCACAAGTGCTGGTGATGGCAGATGCAAAGTTCCTTCCAGGCGACAGGAGCCCAGGCTTTCATATTAGAGCTTCTTATATCTGAGATAAGAAGATAAGTAAGATGGCAATAAGAGTGAGAGGCTTTAGGGTACAGCACTGAGGGGTATTGTTGGCTTTCTCTTTAATTCCTATTTCTACAGATTGCAGAGTTCTGCCTGGCACAGGCTGATTCTTATTTGTGGGCCTAAGTTTGATTCAAAGGTTCTAGAAGAGCAATCACATCACCTAACAATATCCTGCATATGGCTAACTATATAAGCAAGGGTACATTACAAATGGATGCTAGAAAGGAAGCTGGAGGAAGCTTGAGGAAGGCTGTCAATCAAATCCAATCATGGGGCCACTCAGAATGTGGAAACTGAGGCTGAGGCTCTGTTCTCCTGAGGGTTGCTCTTTACACTCCTAAACTCACTGTGGACATGAGGTAACTGGAGACTGTTTATTTTCCTAAACATTTCTAACCTCTTTATTTGGTGGTATTAAGCTCTCAGTCCCTCCATAAAAGAGGGAACCATCTGTACTCTGACCACCGTTTTCTACTTCCTCAGCTCCTTCCTGGAAGATAGTCTGGCTACAGGAAGAGACCTGGAAAAAATGTTTCCAGACTCTCCATCAGCTGTGGGGACCAGAAAGGAGTCCAGGGAGTGGTGCGGATGTGGAGGAAAGCACACTGCCATTCCCAGGCCTGCTGGGGGGCCATTCTCCAAAGATGCTCCACCCCCTCAGTCTCAGTTCCTGGACTGGAATTTAAGTTCTTCTCTCTCAACCCCGCCCCTATTAAGGGGCCAGCTTGTAAAGATCTCTCCTAGTCACCCACTCCCAGTGCCCTTGCTGCTGACCCTGCACCACCACCTCATTCCCCCTGCAGGGACAGTGAACTTCTGGCCAGGCCAGGTGACTCATGCCTGTAAATTCAACACTTTGCAAGGGCGAGGTGGGAGGACTGCTTGAGGCCAGGAGTTAATACCAGCCTGGGCAACATAGTGAGACCCCATCTCTACGAAAAATATTTAAAAACTTAGCCGGGAATGGTGGTGTACACTCATAGCCTTACTTGGGAGGCTGAGGCAGCAGGATCACTTGACCCCAGGAGTTCAAGGCTGCAATGAGCAAGGATCACACCACTGCCCTCCAGCCAGAGCAACAGAGCAAAACTCCATTTCTGACAAAAAATAAAAAATTTTTAAAAACACAGAGGACAAACGTATTCTTGGGAGACTACCCAATAAATAGCACACAACATTTAACAAACTAACAACTAGCAGATATGTAGAAGGTGTATCATGAAACCCCTTGGAAAGGCAAATGGCCATCACTGATACTTTGGTCCTGGCAAAGACCTCAAAGGTGGGACTTTCTTTTTGTTTTTGTCCAACAGCAAAATATCTGAAACCTCAGCTTCTTTGCCTTAGTGCAATAATGACACAGGTTTTCATAGAGAATCAATACTTTCTTCTCAGAATGGATCAAAGCAAAGCAGTATGCTTACCTGAAAGGGGAATGAGTATTTTATGGATGGTAGACTGAGGTCACAGGAACACTGTCCTTTCTTAAAATGCTCTCTGCAGCAGGAAATTGCTAAAATCAAAGGAAGAAAAGATTGCTATTGCTTTTTAATTTGATAAAAATAGGCAGGCTATTAAATACATTTAGCTATAGCCAATGGTAATTCTTTTAAAAATTAGTCAATACAGGCCAGGCGCTGTGGTTCACGCCTGTAATCCCAGCACTTTGAGAGGCCGTGGAGGGCAGATCACTTGAGGCCAGGAGTTGGAGACCAGTCTGTCCAACATGGTGAAACCCTGTCTCTATAAAAAGACTCCCAAGAGACTTGCCTGAAAAAAAAAAAGAAAAAGAAAAAAGAAAAAGCCAAGCTCTTTTCTTGCTCAGGGCCTTGGCACAAAGTTTGTCCCCTGCCTGGAATGCCCTCCTCCCTCTCAAAAAAAAAAAAAAAAAAAAAAGACTCCCAAGAAACAAAAATTAGTTAAGCATGGTGGTGCCGCTCAAGAGGCTGAGGTACGAGAATCGCTCAGACTTGGGAGGTGGAGATTTCAGTGAGCTGAGATCTACTGCACTCCACCCGGGGTGACAGAGAGAGACTCTATCTCAAAAATAATAAAAATAGGCTGGACACAGTGGCTCACGCCAATCCTAGCACTTTGGGAGACTGAGGCAGGCAGATCACGAGGTCAGGAGTTGGAGACCAGCCTGACCCACATGGTAAACGCCTGTCTAATAAACAAAAATACAAAAGTTAGCCAGATGTGGTGGTTCACGCCTGTAATCGCAGCTACTCAGGAGGCTGAGGCAGCAGAACTGCTTGAACCCAGGAGGTGGAGGTTGCAGTGGGCCGAGATTGTGCCCCTGTACTCTAGCCTGAATGACAGAGCCAGACTCGGTCTCAAATAAATAAATAAAAATTGGTCAAAACATTTTTTTTAAAAGATAGTAAACATGGCAGTACACCAATATGCATTAGTTTTTACAACGTCATTTGGAAACTGTTTTGTTCACTTCAACTATTGTTTCTTTTTTAAAGGAGACATTTTTCCATAGAGAGCAATTATGCTATAACATCAAGTTGTGATGAATCGTATAAATAATGTTTTACATGACATCATATCTTATTTCCAGGACTGTGAAAGACTGTTACAGTTTCAAGGGGCCTCAGAGCCCCTGGTACACACTCCCCATCTGCAGAACTGGAAACAGAGGCCCACTCAAGGTGAGGGGCTCCGTAGCACCACTCAGCTGGCTGGAGCAGAGCTCGTGATTGCCACAGGAGCACCCTTCATCTGCACTGCAGCACCTCCATGCCAGGAATCATTAGTTCTCTGATTCATTCAACAGGTACTGACTGAACACTTTCTATAGACCAAGTACTGTTCAAGGCTCTGCGGGTTAAGATGAAAAGTCTCTCACCTCATGGAGCTCACATTCCAGAAAGGAGAAACGAAAGAAATAAACAAATACAGTAAATACTATCTCAGAATGTCCCACCAAGGTGGCTCCATTAGAGTGAAATCCTGCAGGCAGTGAGGGAACAGGCCATGGGCTTTCTGGGGAAGCACATGCCAGGCAGCAGCGGGAGCAGCAGTGCCACTCTCCTCGCTGTGCAAGGGACACAGGAGGACAGTGTGGCTGTGGGTGTAGAGGATTGGTGGACACTGTGTGGCAAAGGATGGGCCCACCGATGGAGAGCAGGTGGCATGGACAGGCAAGCTGATGAAGGCCACAGCATTGGAGAATAGCTACTTAAAGGTGGGTAGCAAAGGAGACAGGGGCAAAAACAAACCGGAGACAAAAGAGCAACTGCTTCCTGTCCTGGAGGTCTGCTGGGTCAGAGAGCTGCTCTAAGGGGCTACCGTTCAACTCAGGCAGTGGGGTGGGGTACGGAGGGTGGGAAAAGTAAAGGCTGTTCCATTTTACAGGGTTTGAAAAATTAAGTGTGGAAGCCAGACTAGGGCAACACATGACAGAATCAGGAGGATTTTCTGACTGCAGGATCTGTAGAAGCAGAAATGCAAGATCTGTTTCCATGTAGAGATTTGACTCATGCCAAGATCTAGTGCAATTAGGTCACCCCAAAAGTGGACTTTGCCTACAAATTTGGCAAGATTCAAATTTAAATCTAATTACATGTATTGGAAAAGCAGATGGCTTCAAGGTGAAATTCAAGTGTTATAATCCGGTCTCAAATTTTACAAGCTTGGCTTTAATGAGCACATAGAAGATAAATGACTTTCAGGAGTCCACAGGCAGCCAAGAGCAAATGACAATTCCTGCCAATACAAACAGTTCCAAAGGTAATCACTAAATTACTTAGAGTATAATAGCAATCAAAGTGTTTGGTGATTCTAAGATGCAGTTCTAAATTCTGGGAGAAAACTTCAATTCCCATGGGATGTAAATCTATTAAAACGTATTTCCATGCACCAACCTAGTGTGTATTCTGAGAAGAGTCAGCAGGGAGAAGAGAAATGATACTTTACATGTATTAAAGTCAGTACAAAATATGAAAACAGAATATGAAGCCATGCCAGCTCCAACTTCTTGTTGAGTTGTGGATGTGATGTCAAGATGGGCAGGAAATAGTAAGTTCTGGATTGGGCACCATCTCTCTTCTCCTAAGAAAGGCCTCCCTGGCACCCCCACCCCCTTTTTAAAAAACTGGTTGCCTCTCCTCGGTACCACCAAGTTATGTCTGTCTGTCTGCCTCTTGCACCCCTATTATTATTAATTTAGCTGCCTTTCTTTCTCAGTAGTCACTTCTTACAGGAAGGGACTATACCTTCTATTTTCTCTCCATAAAGCTTAGCACAGAGCCTAGCACATGGTGACTGTCCATGATCATAGAATACTACAATGAAAAATAACTACACTTAGATGAGAGGCCTAATATCCCTTTACATATTTTTCCAATCCAGGCAACTTCACCAGGTCAACCCTGAAATATTTATCAATTGCTAATGACAAATCTCTTTCAGGTTTTTGGATTATCACAGATGCCAAGTGACTAGCCACAAATCCACCTACAGATATTACCATGGAAACGCTTACATGCAATATCATGCACCACCTATTTCTCTTTCTGCTTCGCAAGTATTTTCCAGACCTTGTTCAGCCCAGTTACTTTGCAGCACATCATATTTTTCATGGAATGACTTCAGTTTTTAAACACAGTGCTCACTTTTCCTGTTGAGACCTCAGGAGAAGTTAGAAAGTATCCCTCACAGCAGATAATGTTTTAAATTTAAAATATAATATTTATGTTTATGCTAATAGATCTATTGTTGACTGGTCAGAAATGTCATTCTCCCATCAGTAAAGAGCTATGGAATTTTAAGGAGGAAAAAGAACAACATTTTAAAGCGTCCGTAAAATTTGTTTTCATTTTCTTGTCAAAGAAATATGTAAAGAGTCTCCTTAATGTAGTTTTTTAAAAAAAGGTAAGATGTGATACATCCGAAGATAAAAGCACATATTTTGGCTACTTTGCAAAAACATAAATAACGCTTATTTAATCCTGTTACAATAAAGCCCCTTCTGTGTATGTTAAAAGTCCCTTTGGGATATCATAATATTGGTGCATTACGCAATACACAGATACATTCATATTTAAATTTTTTAAAAAGTTCCTTCTCCACACAGAAAATCTCTAGGACCCGGCCCTAGGGATTTGACATCACTTAGAACTACTTCCTACATCCTTCCATGACACACACCTCAACGGGGCTTTTCTGCCCAAAAGGAACTCTAGCCAATGTTTATGTGTGTCCAAGGCTTTGACAGTGGAGGAAACCTTCTTAGAAATTATCTAAAACTAGGACAATTTGGGGAGCATTTCAGGAGACAGACAGACACAGTGAGAGAGAGATCGATCTGCATCAATTTATCCTTCCCAAAATGAGTGTCCAAGCCTAACTGTTGATTTGCAGAAAGGCTTTTCTGCACAACCACATAAAAAGCACAGCAGCCAGAGAGAGGGAGGGAAACAGGAGAGAAGTCTGGACTTCTGGAAAAGAGCAAAACCACTCTCACTAAAACTGCGCTCCCCACCACTGGTATACACCCGTCTGCAATGGGAACAGGCGTGGTTTCTATCAAGGAAGTGGAATGTGAAATAGAACGGCTGTTCCCAGGTTCATTTCACAGCACAAGGTGTCTAGAATGCCTGAGAATGCTGCCAGCTGGTTCAAGTCACAAAGACACTGTATTACAAGCAACAACTATCAAACTTTCTTATGACAGATGATACTCTATTACAATTCATGGCAAACTTTCATCATATTCCTTGTTTTCCTTAAAAAATGTTATTTAGATGCAATTTCCATTGGATGATTTACTACCCTACCTGCCAGGATGGACCTGGGAGGGAATGTGGGGTGGGAGGAAGGCATGTTTGGTAAGTACTCTGAAATTTCCTCTGTCAAAGAATACACTGAACCCCGCTAACCAGAATATATTTTAGATCATGACAGGTATTTGAACAAATCATTAACATTGAACATTTGGCTTTTCGGGAGCAGAAAAATAATTCCTGATTGTTTTCAAAGACCAGCAAGGCTCTGGTGACAGCAGACGCATGGTGGCTGGCAGCCAGGAGTGTGACTGGTGATTCAATACACAAGTTTCTGTGGACTCTACAGTCTGGTATGGGAAGGACATCAATTTTAAAGTTTGAGGAATAAATAAAAACAAAGGCATTTTTGGTATAAATAGGACACTATGGAGAAGGCACACTGAGAAGGAAAAATTCACGCTTCATTTGTTTGGGATATTTGAACCTCAGCTTTGCCCATTCAAATATTTTTCTTTTGGAATGTATCATTTTTTTAAATCAAAGATTGTTTAAGATTATCAATTTTCAGGCAAAAATTAATAGAAATAAAAATGTTGCCAAAGAGTAGTCAAAGTAAGTGGTAAGAACCCCACCTTTCTGTGACTTCGGTTCAACTCCTAAGGCAATGCCCCTGCTAAACAAAGCTGGGAGACGAAAATTCCCCTTTCAAGCACAGCTGAATATACACTTTAAATATCTCTGGCAGAACAGACTATATTAACCCTCTATGTATTTAAAAGGTTTAATAAAAACTACAAAAGGTGAGACAAAGAAAACCATCCAAAATGAAGGCTGTACACATCTTTGAAGAAACAATAGCGCATTACTTCTGCTAAGGCACAGCTTCAACATCAGGAGAGTTATTGCCCTGTCCTAATTAGAGTGTGTTTCACTAAATTCTTCCTGATCACTCATTACTCAGGACAGTCTGGATTCAATGCAAACAAAGTCGAATGGGTCCTGAAACATACCTACAAAGACACCTAAATTGATGGAACATTGGGCTTTCCAAAACAGAAGCGAGTCTGTAAGCATCACTCCCAAGGATACACATGCACTCTTGAATCCAGGTGAAAACATTGTTCCTTGGTTGAATACTGTAAACAGGGTAGCTGTTTGCCAGGCAAGCCTGCGGGAGAATGCATTTTCCTACGGAATGCAGGGGTACCCGTGGTATTAACAAAGCAAGATCAGATTAAACAGATGACACGATGAACATGCTTCATTTCACGCATGGCCGTGTTTTTCATGAGAGAGAGACTTAAAGCAATTACCATGAAGTGAGCCTCCTTCACTGACCTCCCACAGCAGCTGGCCGTCCTTAACCACCGATGCTCCACAACAAAGATGAACGCCTTCACTTGGGCGCCTTATTCCTTCTTTAACGTTACCAGCTGAGCACCTCCACCGTTGCAGGAACACAGTACAGCACCTCTGTATCTATGTCTCTAATGCAGCATAAAGATTACTGTGGAAACCTATCACACGGGCGAGCAGCAACGCCATCAACCAATGAGGAAAAGGCACATGCGGAATCCAGCACATGCTCTCTGAGACGCAGGCTGTCACCGGCGTTTAGCAGGCTGCTAATCTAATTATAGCTGGTTTGCTAGCCCAGAGCCGTTGGAGCAAAGCACAGGAGCAAATTAAATTTTAATAAATTAAACCTCATAGATAAAATCATCTCGATTTCCTGTCATTTTGAGGATTAAGGTGTCACCCCATAAACTATAAGTGATTTTTAAAGTGTATTCTTATTTTCCTCCAATCTAGAGAAACAAAGAGTGGTTAAATCAGTATACAGCACTACTGGCTTAAGCTTATCAGATTCCAGCACTAAGAATAAATAATAAAACCAACACTGTGAAAATAGTAGTAGTGCCATAAAATCTGAGTCTCCCTGTATTTACCCTAATTAACAATTTGCCACATATTTGTCATAAAGTGCTAATTAATCTCTCTTCAATATAGTTGAAAATATAGTGCAAATTTCTATCTATAGTGAAAAAGTACAAATCAAGGTGTCAAAAATCATAATCTTGACTACAGTGATTAATTCGCAGTTACAAGGGTCAGAAAAGGATCTCAGAAGTTATTGTAAAAGGAAAAATTAAAGACATTTGGCCACTACACAACTGAATGGCAAACTACTTCTAGAAGCCAAATCCTGTGATATGTGGGTGAAAACACACGTTCTCACAGCCAGACTGCCTGGGTTAAAGTTCTAGATCTGCCATGATCTAGCTCTGTGACCCTGGGCAAGTAACTGCATTTCTGTGTCCAAGACAATGATAGGAGCCACTTCGAAGAGTTACTATCAATGAGCTGTAAGTGTTTAGTACAGGGCCTGGCACAGAATGGATTCAGGGTTCTATATTAAGCTCTTTTGAGTAGTAGTGATCTCAACCACTCCACATTCGCTCCCTTTCTTTATAGCATCACAGCACTCAAAAGAGTACCTCAACACCTCTCCAACACACAGTTCTGTCAGAAATACCATTCAGAAGTCATGAAGGCTGAGAAGCTAGCGGTAGGCTTGATTAATCACACAGAACCATTATCGGTATTCACTGTTGTAAGACAAATTATTTCACCTACTTCTATTTTGATATGTAATAGTCATCACTTGATTCTATAAAACCTATCTTAAAAGAAATTTTCAGGAAATTATGGACTTCTAATTATTTTTGTTAATGATATGAATTTCAAAAATGTGTTCTATGGAATATAAATTGGGAAAAGCTTTAATTAGAAGAAGTTGGATTAAATTTAAAATAACAAATTTATGTGAAAAGGGAGAGAAGTCAGACAGTCAAATGCAACTCTGAGTCGTACAACTTACTTAACTATTCCTTTTCCCCTAAAGTAATTCTTTTTTCTCCATATATTCTACAGAATCAGCAGTCCTGGGCTGATCTAATCAAATCTGTAAATCTGTTTAATGCTTTCTTTTTTTGTAATCTTTCCTACAAGTAGGTATATTCTACCAAATTCCAATGCAAAGATACAATGCAAACTCCCCATTTCTGTAGTTTTTCCCTTTTGATTTTGAGCTAAAAAATTTTACAAAAAGCTGACATGCTCAAGAGGCATTATGATTTGCTCTGAGGAACCAAATATTCCGAGGGATTAATGAGTAGCCACGAAACAGGAACACTGTTGAAGGGGCATTTCAACCTCCAATCTTCGGGTACCACAAACGGCTGGGAAATAAACCGGTGAAAGGAATGACATGGACCATAACCTTCATGGGAAAGCACAGAAACTCATGGTCCATAAATTTAAGAGTGAAAACTTGTGCTGGAATGCAAACACATATGCAAACCCTGGAAAAATATGATGGAGAAATTTGGCTAAAGAAAGTGAGAGCTATGCGTGCTACCTTGAAGCATCATCCTCCTGAATTATCAGAACACAATCACCATTATCAGGAGGTAAAAACTCCAAGAGGAATTGGCTTCAGAGATTTGGCCTAAGGCACAGCTCCCTGCAGGCTGCCAGGATACAGGCTAGTAACACTTCTAGGCATTTCTCTAGGAAACATCTAACAGCTTCTGCCTTCCTCTTGATTTAACAGACTGCTAGCTCAAAATAGGCACTTTGAGCTGTTTAATTAATTTGTTTCATGCCTGTTTAGTAGAAGACATTAAACAGACACTTTCTAAAAGAAGAAAGCTACTGTCCTTTCTTAGGTCTTATCTTTCAACATGTTCAGACCCAGTATTTGTTTTGGAACTGAGAAAGAGTTCATTGGGAATCTTTCTTAGTGCCACTCGGGTAGGCGGGGGCATATGCTTACAACCCCTGGAATGATCACTCTTGTCTTTGAACTTCAGTCAACACACTTTTGATTCTGAAAAATCATTTGTTTACTCAGGGAATCATGTTAGGCCCTTACTATGTGTAAGGACTTGTGTTGGACCCTGGAAATACTGCAGGGAATAACAGAGCATTCTGATTCCTAAAGGAGCTTCTGTTGTAATGTGGGAGACACTCATTAAGTGATTAACAAACTAGCAATTAACTAGTGCAACAAACTAGTGATTAACAAACTAAAGATCAGGTAAACTGCAGCTCAGCACAGGATGCTCACATGAGAGGGGTGGAGGATATGGCTAAGGCTGGAGCAGGTTTGCTGGCTTCCTCAGCTGGAGTGTGGGAAGGACCTTCAAGAGTTGTGAAGGTCGTGGAGAGGCCGGCAGGTGGAAGTGGATGGAGGAGGAAGAAGGAGACACAACCAAACACACTAGAGGAGGAAAGGTTCTGTTTGGCCCAAGCTTCCTGAGGGCTGGACTGCAGCACCTCTCCTTCTAGATCTCCTTTGTAGATTCCCATTTTCTTCCAAGTCGAAAGCCTCATCTACTCTTCCTGGCTCAGAGAATGAGGACGTGCATTTTACATTTGCTGTACTGGCGAGGAGGAGCAGGCACTACAGAAACCGTCTGCCTCACTGCATGGATTTCCTCTAGTTCTGTTCTCATTCTCCAACCCTGGAGAATGAAAACAAGGCTGTTTCCAGAATATTCATATAGAATTGTTACAACCGTTATAGCTTTTTCCCCTTAGAAAAAAGTCAGGGTTCACATATAAAAAAACGATTCTGTTGAAAGTCAGAGCTCTGGGGTAACTTTAGAGAGATCATAATTTTCTGGCCGGAAGTATCTTGGTTTCAGTTGTTGGTCAAACACCATCTTAAGGAGAGGGGTCTTGGAGAGCTGATTCTGCTCTGATTAGCAACACTGGGGCCTGAGAAGGAGGCCAGACTGCACGTCAGGCCATCGCGGCTGATGTTCCTTCCGTATAGCTGGGGGAAGCCCTGGGCCTCACTCTGCTCCCTCACCTCTGCCAGGCGCAGGCAGGAAGGACCAGCAGTTGAGCTGTGGTCCACCAGGAGTCCTGGACCCAAGCCCACATAAAGAGTACAGGGCAGTGGCCGGACGTGGTGGCTCACGCCTGTAATCCCAGCACTTTGGGAGGCCGACGTGGGTGGATCACGAGGTCAAGAGATCGAGACCATCCCGTCTCTACTAAAAATACAAAAAAATTAGCTGGGCACAGTGGTGCATGCCTGTAATCCCAGCTACTCAGGAGGCTGAGGCAGGAGAATTGCCTAAACCCAGGAGGCGGAGGTTGCAGTGAGCCGAGATGGCGCCATTGCACTCCAGCCTGGGTAACAAGAGCGAAACTCCGTCTCAAAAAAAAAGTACAGTGCAGTTTGGAGAGCTGAGTGCTGAGCAGCATTTCTATCAGGGGACCTCAAGCCACAACATGAAATCACTGCAGGCAGAGATGGGCAGAGACGCCAACGATCTGCTCCCCAGTTAATGCGAGCCTAGGGGCCACCAAGGTCACCCCATACTGAGGAAAATAAAATAATTCCCAGGTTGTAAAAGTCTCCTTCTGGCTACCAGGGGCAAGACAACTGGTGGGCAAGAATCTGGGCAGCTGGTGCCCCTTCCATCTCGGTTCCTGACACTCAAACTGTAGTCTTTCTTTTTTCGTGAAGAGTGTGGCATACCAGGCACTCATTCAGCTGTGGTGGCCTGGTTGGCCTGGGACAGACTGAAGCTGGCTGCTGGAAGTCACTCCTGCTGCTCTAAAGGTCATGGGCAGCAGCCCTGGCCCCAGCTTCTCCGCAGACACTTGGCATACCTGTGCCATAATGGGGCCTCACTTCCTGAAGAGGCTCCCAGTGGCTCCCGAGTACCTGTGCATCAGCCCCGAATCCTGAGTGTGGGTCAGTTCTCAGGGAGGTCACCTGCTGAGAGGGATGATAGTGTTGGACAAGGACCTTGCCGGGTACAAAAGCCTTGAGCAGACTGCATGAGTCTTCTCTGCAGGGGTCAGTTTAGAAGCCAGTTGTGCATCTTGGAGTGTCATTTCAAAGCCTAGTTTTTGTTCTTTTTCAAATGATCTGCTTTTTATAGTACTGGTGAAGGGGGCGGGGTACTACGAGGCTCGGGAAGGGGTATGAATTAAAGAGGTTACTAGGACTCTTACGCTGGAGCCAGAACCTGGTTCTCATATAGTTCCCTGTTATCATGGCTCCTCCTCCCTGTCCTCATAATGACGTTTAACTGGTATTTATTTACTCCTACCATTTGCCAAATACTGTTTTAGATCCAGGAGGACAAGGACCTTCCAATCCAAGAAAGAAGACAGATTCAACAATGACTATGACAAAACTTAAAAAGGGCTTTAAAATTGCAAAGGGAAAGTCACATATATATCTGCTTTGAGAATCCCCAAAATGCTGCTGGGTAGGTGTTCTTCTCACTTAGTGATAAGGAAATGGCCCAGGGTGGTTGGTTACAAGACTTGCTGAGCAACTCCACACTCAATTCATTCCTAACATCCAATTCATTCCTACACACAAAAATTATTAATAATTCAATGGGCATAGTTATTATTAATAATTCAATGGGCATAGTAACTGGATATGATTAATCTAATATACAGTAAAGCCATAAATAATCATGATATATTACAACCTAATAATATTGGGTATAATAAGAAGATAATATTGTTTAATAAGAGCTATGAATTCTGTTACAGAAGTCATTCTAAGACTTTAGCTTCCCTTCTGTTCTCAAATTGTACCATGTTTTTGGATGTTAACAGAAATCCTCTACGTGATGTAAGTGTTTACTTCATTGTTCATCCCTGAACTACCTAAAGGACCTAGGATTCTTTTTATATGGACCATGGGATAATTCCTATAAAATTTTAAGTTACAATACATGGGCAAATGTCCTAAATTTCAGTTTTGTCTTCCTAAGCAAAATGCCTACCATTTCAGTTACATGAAGGTTCCAATAATTTGAAATAGTCCTGTTGAGTCCCATTACCAGCCTTTAATGCATCTCTGTACTTACTGTTCAAAATCAAGACATATAATCTTGCATGGGTAATGTATGCTGCTGTTTTTAAAGAAAGATTCATGAAAGAATTTCAAGTACGCATGCCGTGAATGTTTGTAATTATGTTTCAACATAGTCACTTTGAAAGATTAGACTTTTATCCAAACAAATACATAAGCCAAGAACATCATTTACTATGAAACTCCTTTAGGGTCTTTCTGAAACTTTGAAAATTAGTAGAGGCCAAAGGATAGCTGTCTTGATAAGAGTCGTATAAAAACTTTGGAGGTTATATCTTAAATGACATTCCTAGGGAGAAATTTTCTTCTTAGAAAAATATCGCCATATATGTCTCTCCTTCTATGCCATTTATTACATTTTATCACAATCCAGCTACTGTCTAGCTGGTAATCTTTAGTAACCTACTTAACTTTTCTATGCTTCAGTTTTCTCATCTGGAACACTTGGAGGATGTTGAGTGGATTAAGTGAGTTAATGTATACATAAAGCATTTCGGGAGTGCACAGCACTTAGTAAACATCATCGAAATTCTCCTCACCTGGATGACAGCAAAATTAAAACACCCAGGCCAAAGGATAGATAATACTAGAAAAACTGATGTACTCCCCAAAAAAGAAGTAGATAGTATAAATACATAACCCGCATGCCCTGAGCACAACCCCAATAAAAACTGTTATACTGTTAAGAATTTGTTAATAACATCTAGAAATTCTGGAACTTAACTAAGCACAGTTTTTTCCATGAGGCAATTTGGAATAACTTTTTGAAAATTAAAAAATTGTGTATACCTTTACCCTGGCTATTTCATTTTGGAAATATCATTCTAAGGAAATAGTTGGGATCACATGCCCCAAAAATGAAATAATTGACGAAATATTCAAAAATATTAGAGAAAG
This sequence comes from Leontopithecus rosalia, assembly GCA_028533165.1. Lineage (NCBI taxonomy): Eukaryota > Metazoa > Chordata > Mammalia > Primates > Cebidae > Leontopithecus > Leontopithecus rosalia. Next base: position 10,919,329 of record CM052663.1, on the reverse strand, counting down.
GCATTTACCACAATATCTATCCTTTTGATATGATTTGGGCCTCTGTCTCCACTTGAATCCCATGTCAAATTGTAATCCCCAGTGTTGGAAGTGAGGCCCAACAGGAGGTGATTTGATCCTGGAGGTAGAGTTCACATGAATGGTTCAGTGCCATCACCCTTGGCACTGTATAGTGAATGAGTTGAGTTCTCACAAGATATGGTTATTCAAAAATGTGCGTCACCTTCCCCCTCTTCCTCCTGCACCAGCCATGTAAGACATGCCTGCTTCCCTTTGCTTTCTGCCATGATTGAAAGTTTCCTGAGGTTTCTACAACCATGCTTCCTGTACAGCCTGCAGAACCATGATCTAATTAAACGTCTTTTCTTCATAAATTGCCCAATCTCAGGCATTTCTTTATAGCAATGTGAGCACAGACTAATAACACCTTTACAGGGCAAAAACAAATTAACAATCTTACCATTTAACAGCAGCCAATTAGTTATATAAAGGATGGCATGTAAATAAAATTAATGGAACATTGTAACGTTATTAAAAAATCCTATTATAGAAAAATACTTACCAAATAAAAATATAGCTGAATATTAGGAGAGTTACAAATCAATGTATACAGGTTGAGCAGGAAGGTTCCAAAATGCTCCAAAACCAAACACTTTCTGAGCACCAACATGATGCTCAAATTATATGCTTGTTGAAACATTTCAGATTTCGGGTTTTTAGTTAGGGATGCTCAAGTAGTAGGTACTCTGCAAATATTACAAACCTGAAAAAAATCTGAAATTCAAAACACTTCTCGTTTCAAGCATTTCAAATAGTGGATTTACTAGGACTCCAGTTTTGTTAAAGTCACTCTGTGTGTATTAACATGTTGTATCTCCAAGACCATCCTGGTCAACATGGTGAAACCCCATCTCAACTTAAAATACAAAAAATTAGCTGGGCATGGTGGCACGTGCCTGTAATCCCAGCTACTCAGGAGGCTGAGGCAGAAGAATTGCCTGAACCCAGGAGGTGGAGGTTGCGGTGAGCCGAGATCGCACCGTTGCACTCTAGCCTGGGTAACAAGAGCGAAACTCTGTCTCAAAAAAATAAAAAAAAACAAAAAAAACCATGTTGTATCTCTTTGAATATACACATAGGAAACGTCTGAGGCAAATGCTACAGTATCAACAGGTTTTATCTCTGCATAGCAGAGATAGTCAATCTGTCCTAATTGTTTAATATTTCTACTCTGAAATTACTAACACTGAATATAAATTGTTAATAACAGGAACAGAAAATGAAATGCCGCATATTCTTGCTCATGGGAGGGTGATGAAAAATGAGGACACATGGACACAGGGAAGGGAGTACTACACACTGGGGGTCTATTGGGGGGAATAGGGGAGGGACAGCAGGTGGGGAAGCTGGGGAGGGATAGCCTGGGGAGAAATGCCAAATGTGGGTGAAGGGGAGGAAGTCAGCAAAACACACTGCCATGTGTGTACCTATGCAACTATCTTGCATGTTCTGCACATGTACCCCAAAACCTAAAATGCAATAAAAAAAATGGAAAAAAAAACAAAAAAAGCCTCTGTACTTTTTTTTTCCCACTTCCACTCAAGGAAAAGGTAAAAACTGCAGGGGGCAAATTTTTCATGAGTGATCCCTCTGAAGTCTCGGTCTTAGAGATTCTGGTGCCCCGTGCTCTGGTCATCTGATCTGGCCTACAGCCCGTCTACATGGTGCAGCTCAGCTTGTTAATCAGCTAGTAAGCAGCAGCCTCAGCAAACAGGATTTTGATGTGCTAACCATTACCAGCCATCAGTCAAACCATTAGGCTGGGACCCAAAAGTTCAGCTCGGAATTGTCAGCCAATTTGCTGATTATTATTAGACATTAGGGCAAGCCTCTGTTGGCACCAGAGCAAGTCGTCCTTGCTAAGGAGGGCCTAGATATTTCATTCCTTAGTTATTTGGACAATTCTCTCCTTTTACATAAGGATATTCTTACATACTTGGAAGATATGGCCAGATTTAAATGTCTGGAAAGTAGCCAGTAAGTTTAAGCGATGGGGAATATGGAAAATAATTTCTTTGGCTGTAAAGTTAGAAACATTAGCCTGATTCAAGATTGACAAGAACCTTGGCAAGTTTCTGAAGTTTTATGTATTGTCACCACTACAGTGGGAATCGAATTTAAAATAAGGTAAAGTAAAGCAATCATATTTCAGTGTGTCTGTCTATCCTGACTATATTTTTACTTCAACAGTTCAAAATATCTGTGAATCACAGCTCAGTATCATTAACAGATAATGGTTCAATGGGTTTGTCATAAAGATATTTCTATTTATGTGTGTATATTTTAAAGATCATGTTATTATACCAAGGGATCATTTTTTAATAGAAATTAATGTGCAAATGGAGTCTGCTTAACGGAAATCTGCCTTGAAGCAAACTGAGCTCTATTCCATCTATACTGTTAAGTATGTAATTATCTGTAAAGCTAAGACTTTTCTTCTACTAAAAATAATCACCCCCAATTTCTTTTTAGAAATGTTATGCCATTCATAAACAATGATTATTTCTCTGTATCTAGATTCCCTATATTTCTCCTATTTTGAATTTACATACAATAATATACGTAGAAATGCTTTTCCATGGTGTTCTTTTATAGCAAGGAAATAATTTTTTCATTACATAATATTGCTAAAGGCAGTCACAGTAACGATGGGACCTTTTTCATTTCAGAAGTGTCATTCTCCCGGAGCATTTACCACTGGGTGATTTTAACAGAAAAAAAATTTATTGTGCCTTTCAAGAATGAGGAAGTTATTTGAAGAGAAAGAATCCTTTAAAAATATGATCATCAGAATAGTGTCTAAATAAAGAAGAAAATCTGTGTCACTTATTTAAGGTTCTTTTTCTTTCTTGGGTTAACAATTTATGCTTTACAGACCCAATAAAAAAGTTATTTCTCCAAACATTCCTGGAAGAGTTTGTAAATCCCTGGTGATGTCTGAAAGCTGTTTTTGCAGATGTGGGTTCTCTCTATGTAGGACACCTTTTCGAAGCATGGTATCAGTGATCTGGGAGAACTGCACATGGGAAAGATAAGTTTCACTGCTATTACTACTTTTATCATATGTATGCTATTAGCTCTGAAACTGGAAGTGGTGTGAGGGACATTAATTCACCTTCAGGAAACTTTCTAAGGTCTCTCTTGTACTTTATTTTCAAAGTCAGATTACAAGCTAATTTAAATTTCAAGTATTCTGTTTCATTCCTCTTGAATGCCTGCTCATGATCTTTACCAAGACAGTGCTCCCATTCAGAAGAAGCTATTTTAATTCCACTGCAGGCAGGCCTCCTAATGAAAAGGAGAGTTTAATTCCTCTTACAGGGGATAGCATATGATGAATGTTTTTTATCATAAAGTTTGAGTCAAGCCTACAAGAGTGGTTTGCATACTAAATTATATAGAAATCTTTTAATGTAACATCGCAGAAATATTCTATAATAGGAACAAATGGCACAAAGTATCTGGCAGATGAGCAGAAAACCATTCCAGGGGTCTAGAGGGCAGCAACAGGAACTGTCCACCTGATAGCCCGATGGTATTTTCAATGTTTTCCAGACTAAAGAAGGCTTTATAATTTTAACCATCTTCTCCCAAAGTTTAAGCATGATCATTGCATTTATTTCTATTGTCATTGAATAAAAACAATTTGAACATATGATATAAATCAATGCCAGGCTTTAGAAAGATGGTAGCTGGTGTCCTGTTACACTGAGAACATTACAGTGTGTGTGCTGGGGGAGGGGGTGCTCTTAGGTAATTTTATTTGGTCTATAATGGGTGCATCTCATCCACACAGAACAGAGTGGATCCTGGCTTCTCTGGGTAAAGAAAGTAGAAAATCATACAGGTCTTGCTCTTTCATCAGTAATGATGATGGGTAGTCTTGCTGATGAGAACTAATGCTTGAGCTCTTATCCTTGAGAGGCCCTAGGTGACAGAGCCAGGGCCCTGCACTGGTAGGCAAGGGTTTCTTTCATCAAATCCCAATTTGGGATAGGGCGGGAGAGGGGAACAGAGAAAAAATATCTTTTTTGATTTTTTAATTATCACTTTCCTTAAAATTTCCTCATTTTCAGCAATGAAATTTACAGAGAATTTCTTCCCTGTCATTTTTCTTTTTGCAAAATAATTTCCCTTTTCCCAAAATAAACTGTATGCTATGTGCCGCTGGGGAGGACATTAGGAAGGAAAAAAAATACTCCACTGGCAACCAAGAAAAAGCAATACTAAAGCACTGTAACTTAAAGTATTGGTTGGTCTCATTGGTCTCTGTTGTGTGAGATTAATTGGAATTTCAGTTAATCTAACTTCCTTTCTTATTAGTTTTGAGCCATTCTGTAGTCTGTGCTCACTCATGCCTTCATACATATTTCTTTTCAGCATTATTCCCTGACCTAAATTGCAGTGAAATGAAATGTACTGCACCTAATTTTTCATATCTGAACAAACTAAAGTCATCCAACTGCATAACACATTCCACCTACAAAATTCAATGTCAGAATCATGCATTAATGATACTTCACATTTTGTGGAAATATGAGCCGTGGTGAGGAATCTAGATGGGTAGGTTGTCTGTGTTCCCAAAGATAAGAAATTATCCTCCTCCCCCAGAAGCAGAGCTCAGCTGTTCCTTAACGACGCTGTAATCCCAACATTTCAGTGTTAATGAGAACAAACATACCAATAGAAGACAAGAAACAGACTAGAAATAGATCCATAGGCATATTATACAATCAATTTTTAACAAAGACACTCAGATAATACGAAAAATTTAAAGTATTTTCAATAAATGATTATGAAAGAGTTGGATATCTATTTAAAAATATTAGTAAACACTGATGCCTACCTCATACCAAAAATATCAATCCAAGGTAGATAACAGATCTAAAAGTTAACTAAAACTATAGATCATCTAGAAATAAACAGGAGACTATTTTTGCAAACTTGGAGTAGGTAAAAATTCTCTAGAGTTGCAAAAACATCAACTGTTATGAAAGAATTAATAAATTGCTCTGTAACAAAAACTAACATGTCTGCTCATCAAATAACACTTAAGAAAATTAAAAGGCAAAAACTAGATGAAAGAAAATATATCCAATATGTACACTTGAAAAATGACTTTTAGCCAGAAAAAAATAACTTCTACAAATCAGTAACAAAGGAACAGCAATCCAACTTAAAAAGGGGGCAAAAGACTTGAACAGACACTTCACAAACACAAATGATCTGTAAGTATATGAAAAAACACTGAACATCAGTAGCTATCAGGGAAATGCAAATTAAAGGCATAATGAGACACAATTCCATAGCCACCCAAATCACTAAAAAGAAAAAGACAATACTCAATGTTGGCAATGATGTGAAACAACGGGAACTTCCACAGACTGCTAATGGGAAACCTTCTTTGACAGTTTCTCATAAAGTTACCCAAACCCTTACGCTACGACCCAGCAATTCCAATCATGGTCATGACCCGAAATCTATAAAAACATATGTCCACAAAAAGACTTATTCAACAATATTTGTAGCAACTTTATTCCAAGTGCACAATTGGAAATAATTCAAATAGCCATTCACAGAAGAACAGATAAACAAATTATGGTATAGCCAGACAATGGAATGTTATTCATCAATAAAAGGGAGTATTCCTACTGATACAAGAGGGAGATGAATTTCAAAGACAGCCTCCTAAATGAAAGGAACCAGTGCAAAGAGCACTTCCTGTAGGTTTCCATTTACTTTATTACAACTAACTCATGATTATGGAATCAGAACAATTTCTTCAGGAGGTGGAAAGGGAAAATTGAAAAGTAGCAGGAGAGAATTTGCTGACATGATGAAAATGTTCTACATGTTTATTAGGGTGATTACCTGAGTGTATATATTTGACAGAATTTGTCAAACTGTACACTTAAGATCAGTAAATTTTACCTCAAAAAACCCTACTGTACAAAACATTACAAATATGGTATTACTATAAAACTTTTAAAATAATTTTATTACTGATTTTATCATCCTAATAAAATTATTTTTATTTTAAATTCCACTGAACCTTCCAACCTCCCATTTATATGTAGCATATCATCTAAACATAAAGAAAAAAATGACTCAAACTCTCATGCATTTATGACAGTTATAGTTTATATATTTCAATGTCATATTGTGCCTTGAGATTATTTTATAAGGCCCTGAGAATAATTCTTCCTATTTGTAAGCAGGCCTGATTTTAAAGTTAATCACTGTTAACACTGACTTAAAACATCTTTCTTTATGTTTTCAACCAATATTTTTGCCTCTTCAGCTTTTATGTTACCAATTTTTCTTTTATTTGTCCCACATTTGTAATAAAGTCATTTTCTGGAGGAAAGTAATACATATTTTATATGACTATAGTATATATAATTGTCTTTTTTTCCTTTTTGTCTGATATCATTCTCAAACTCACATCTAAGCATTTTGGGATCAAAGAAGGCTTTAAAAATTGTCTTGGGCTTGTCTATTCCTTCCTCACTATATGACTTTGAGTTAAATAATTTCATTAAGATCCAGCTCCTTCTTAAATAAAACAGTTACCACTATAGCAATTTCTTAGCTTCAAAAGAGGAGAAAACGTGAAAGTGACTCCCTGCAACTAATAAGGACATGTATTGTCTGTACAGAATATAAAAAAACAATAATAAAGCCACATGCAGATAATTCTAAAACACACCAAGACAAAATATCCCCTCCTCATGGCCCCATGGGGCAAAATGGTCTCAGTGACACTACATAGGACAAGTCAAAGCAATGTAGGTTGGAGGCCAACCCTATGGAGTGCAGGAGGAAGCAAAGTAACACAAGCGCCGAAGACTCATTTAGCAACAGCCCAGGAACAGCTAACCTTTAATAAACACCTTCCATGTGCCTGGCCCTATGCTAAAAGGTGTTAGTCATTTAATCCTTGCAGCATCCCTGAAGCAGATACTACTGTCACCATTTTATAGTTGAGCAAACTGACGGAGAGATAACTAGCCTTCTCAGGGACAGCAACCGGTAAGAGGTGGAATTGGGAGCACACTGGCAGTGGACCCCAAGATGTGCCTTTGAACCATGAAGCCACATGACTATTTCTGAACTGCATGGCCTTCCTAGGGTCTTAAGAGGGTAACAAAGAAAAGGGTAGAGGATGAGAAAAGGGGAATTCTTTATTTAAAACAGTCTGAGAGGATTTGGATCCTTAAGGTTGGTTCACAGCAGCATAAAAAATAAGAAAAATTAAAAGTCATATTCTTTCTTTAGGAAAAGTAAACTATAGTCTAATTTCTCAATGTCTAGGAAATATAGAAGGGCAGCTTTACCAAAAACGTTGTGCTCAGCTGCTTAAACATGCCCTTGTTTCTGCACATGTGAGTGTGCAGGTCCATGTCTGGATATTCTCAGGCACTCTACCAACAAGCTCAGCACTTTTTGATCTGTGCCCACAGTGTGTGCTTGAGGGGCCCCAGCCAGGTCACCCTGGAGAACTCATCTGTCCAGTGCTCTCACCAAGGAGAGTGGTGATTGAGTCCAGGATCAGCAAAGTGGAGCAGAGCCATCCAGGCAGCCCATGACCAGGGAGCCCAGCTGAGTGTGCTGTTGTGGCAGTGGACTCGCCCCTTGGCCATGGTGTAAATAAATCAAGTGGCAATTAGACTCTGCAGCACTTAACACTATTTCTGTGTTGCCCTCATTTACCAACTCTAGACAAAAAGAAAGGCAGACCATTTCCACTAAAAACATAGGGCCCCCTCATTTTCAGCCTCGTGTCTCTCCTGAGTCCCCAAAGCACAAGAAGCGATGGAGAGAACATGCACGGAGGGTTCCAGACCCTGTGACTACATCCTGTAGCTACAGCAAGGTTGGGATGGAAAATGCTGAGAGTGCGGCCCACCGTTACCTCACTGGAACATATATCAACAACAAAAAGCCTACAAAAAACTGAGTATCAGTTCAAATAAACCATGCACCAGTATGATAATGCAGCCTACCAGAAAACAATGCTGAAATTTTCACAGAAACACATGCATATGAACCTGAACAAACTAAGTTCTCACTTGATTTCAGTCAAAGCAAATCCAACCTTCACTTTCGGCCATAAACATGTCATGTGGGGTAATTTATAGGGGAGCACTTAGCAAATACATGAATTATGCCTTCATGAAGATTTTAGCTTTAAATGTTATCAGGCTGTATGAAAATGCAACCTAATGCTCAGTTTTACATAAAATGTCAGTGCTCTCTCTTAGTCTGCCTTTATTATACTATTACATTACGCTTCCTAAGTTAAATAGATTTTTAAAACCTGCAGAAATTGAAAGCCAAATATTTAAATTATACTTATTTTGAACTACTGGCTATCTTCTAGATTAACTCATCCTGAGAAAGCAAAAAAGCTAAAGTTTATTTATTCCAAAATTATTTAGTGACTGGAAGTTCTTAGTTTTAAAAAGAAGTTTTATGCACGAAACTAGGGATTAGTGGACTTTTTCATAAAGAACCTAACAGTAAATATTTTATTTCTTGGAGGACAGTCTCTCATTACCTCTCAACTCCACCACTGTAGTGAAACCAGTCATAGTCAACACATAAACAAATGATCATGGCTGTGTGCCAATACAACCTTATTTCTACAACAGACAGAGGGCTGGGTTGGGCACACAGGTCATAGTTTGCCAACCCGCTTTAGACTAGACTAAAACATCATACAGAATCTCATCTCTAATAAATAGTGGAGGCTGAAACCTCAGGGCATAACTGTACAACTTTTGAAGGGGTGTTTCCAGTTTCTGCAAATTGTTAATTTTCATAATGAAATATAAGATTTGAGGGTGTTTATCTGTTCTTAAACAGAGCACATTAACAGGTGTCAATGCTGACACAGCTGGAAGTAGCGTGGGTCCCATGTGACTCTGGATGGCTAAAGAAAGTGTTCTACCTACAAGAGGATGCTTCATTTGACCAGGATTGGTTCTCAATAAGCCCAGTGCCCCTTGGAAGAAAAAAGTCACTTCTGTCACTTAAGAGTTCAATTGATTCATTCAACTTCAAAAGGGCACTGGGAATGCCGTGCTTTGAAAAACAAACAAAACAGTAAGAGAAATAGAGAAAAGCTTGAAGAAAAACACTTCAAGTCTCAAATGACACAAAATAATTTTTCTCCAAAGACTTAAGGAAAATCAATTAAAATGTAATCTGTAGATCAGGAATGGTATCTACTTAAATGCCAAAAAGGAACATAACCCAAAATAGAAAAAAAAAAAAAGACAAAAAAAGATGTGTCAAGGTATAAGAGGAGTAGACCTATTCAAACCTACTCCAGTGCAGTCTGCTAAAACAAGATCCTCAGCAATGCACATCTGCTGGTCAGATCTGAGCAAATGCTCATGGCAGGTCAAGTGGAGAGCTATTTTGGACTTTTAGTACTGAAAATCAGGGTGCACACAGTGAAACCATGCTGCTCTCTGACCCTGCTGCTAACTCGCCCCGGTGACAAGGTCAGCTCTGCTGCCCTGGGCTACTGTCCTCATTACAGTAGATAAACTACTGAAAACTCAGACTCCCAAAGGTTGCTGCTTGCAGTCCTTTTTGGAACAAACGAGGGTAAGAATACCTATTTCAGTTTCCAAAGGTATTATATCATGATCTGTGTGAATCTTTTAAAAAATGGTACCACTTTGGAGAATTATTATCATTTGAAGCAATTCAGTACAGCTGTCTCTAATATCAGGTAAAAAATAGGACTTGAGAAAGTTCTATGAAATAGCTGTTAATTTTTCACATGTACGAGTAAATATGTAACTAGCCTAAAAAAGAAATCTATGAACTTCAGGGATTACTTAAATAAAAAACAGATCTACAGGTAGAGGTCTTTTGCCTTAGAGGGACATGGTTCTCCCCACTTCCGCCATCAATTCTTACAAGACTCTAAGCTGAAAACATACTGGCCCCTGTACATTCAGCAAAGGCTTCCCAAGGGTTCTCGAGACCTCCTCTCACCTACTCTCAAATGCTCTGTTCTTGCAGTCTCAATCATGTATACCCTCATTGACAGTTTATCTTCCTATTTCTGTGTATCTATTAGTTTCAACAGTTACAACTGAAGAAATGCAGCAAATTACACCCGACTAGCCATGGGTCTTCTGTAAATCCCATTTTGAAAAACCACACTAATTCTTTGATAATGAAGTTGAGAACTAGGGAGAAGTACAGAAATAGTTTGTTTGATTTTGTTCAGCTGGGATTGGAAGAAGATGTTCGATTTACATATCTATTTGCCCTCTGAAAGAAGGCTACCACGGGCATAGACTGTTCTAGTTGGTGCTAGAATCTTCCCATCAGATGTCATATTTTGTGGTTTTGTAACTACCTTCCCATCTCCACTCCCCTCAGTATCTAATTATTAGATTAAATTTAGCCTATAGCTGCCTCCTTATACATTTTAAGTTTGGCCTAAAGGTTTCTCAGTTCACAGTGAACTGTAACCTAATTGGATGTGTAAATAGACTGTCATTTACTATTGTGTCAATCACTGAGTTTTGGTCAATCATAGGCAGCCACCTGTACAAACCAAGTTCAAGTAAGGTAAATGCTGAACTGTAACTAATCTGGCTATTTCTGCACCTTACTTCGGTTTTCTGTATGTCACTTCCCTTTTGCTGTCCATAAATATTCCACCACATGGTAGCACTGGAGTTCTGAGCCTGTACTACTGGTACAGGGGCTTCCCGATTTGAGAACCGTTCATTTCTCAAGTAACCTATGTTAAATTTAGTTTGTCTAAGATTTTTCCTCTCCATTAAAAATGTAATAAAGTATACCAAACACAAAATTTTTTTAAGTGAGCTGAAGTTCTAGAAGGGAATAGAAAAACATTTTAAGTTAAGCCAAATATTGAACAAAAGTTTATAATAAAACATAAAAATCATTGTGATAAAATAACTGAAAATATGTTACTGGAGCACCAAGACTGGTCTAAAATCTTTTTCTCACCTTTCTATACTGACTGTCTCGCCTTTCTATACTCATGGCTATAGATACCATAAATATGCTAATGACCTCCTCATTCACATCTCCAGACCATCTTTCCTAAACACCAGATTGGTGTATCCAATGGTCAACTCCATGTCTCCACTGCATGGTCATCAGCATCTCAAACTGAGCCCCTGATCTCTCTTAAACCTGTCCCACCACACTCTTCTCTGCCAGTTAATGGCAACATCTTTCTTCCTGCTGTGTGGGCCAGACACTCAGGAGTCAGCATTTCTGTTCCTCTTTCTATCACATCACACAGCCAAGCTGTCATTAAATATTATACTTTCAGTCATCAGCCTTTCCAGAACCTGACCATTTCTCACCACCTGACAGCCAACTCCTGGCCCAAGCCACCATCCCTTGCAATCTATGTCTGTAGCTGTCTTACCGGTCTCCTGAAGATTCTCTCAAGCACAGTGGCTCACTTCTGCAAGATCAGCAAGTCTCTACTGCAATCAGCTGGTAGAGTTTTATATAATGCAACCTAATCACAGCAGTGAGAGTCTATCACTCTCACCACACTCTATCAGGTTTATAACCACCCATTGCAAGGGCCATCTTAGAATTCTGCCTACCACGCTCTCTAAAATCACTACCCTATCCCACCCCTGCGATATACATATACATCTATCTCCATCCCTGCTTTGTTTTCCTCTGTAGCACGTTTTACCACTTGAATGCCAAATATGTTATATATTTATCTTATTTATTCTCTGCTTCGATTCACTGGAATATAAGCCTCACAAGGACAGAACTTTCAGTCTCTTTTGTTTCCTGCTATATCCCTAGTCTGCAGAACAGTGCCTGGTTCAAGGTAAGTTACCAATAAATGTTTACTGAATTAGTGTATTATTTACTATGTAAGTTTTTACTTTAAAAACCTCAGGATCTCAACATTTCTAATTATGCTGCTGAGTTATAGATTTCTATGATCTGTTTCTACTGCCGTTGCATTGCATCAGAACTTTGTTAAGTCACAAGGATGAAATTAAATGTTATCCCTTCCCATGGTAACAAAGCTATACAGTTCTATTTTCATTTCAAGTTCCACTGCAAACATGGAAAATATCAGCCAACTATGTGGTGAGAACTCCACACTGAATATTTGTAAAGCCAGCATTTTATACTTACATGAAACAGATGTGTTCCCTGTCCACTGCCCAGCCTCACAGATGATTCCTATTTTTTTTTTTAATTCCTGTGTCAAACAGTGGAAGCAAAAAGAAGGAAAAGCCAAATTCCCTTTGAATACTGGCTCTAAGAAAATTAGTATATGTGATTAGGTTAATGATTCAAACAGAGAGAAGTAAGGTATTCAGAAGCAATGAACATCCTATCACCAGAGTAATAAATGTTATAGAACGATTATCCACCTCATTTAAACAAAAGTTGCTTTTTGCTGGAGGTAGGGGAGAGTGCAAGGCCAAATGCCATAAATGTGAAATACAACTCCATGTAAAATACACATTTGGTATCCATTCCAACCCATGTGCCTCTGGTTAACAACTTATTGTAGGTGATTTTTAACAGCCCCAAATGGATATGCACTTAATACTAATATATATATATATCTATCTCCACTTCTGCTTTATCTTCTTCCATAGTGCTTTTTACCATTTGAAATGCCAAATAAGTTTTATATTTGCAAGTCCCATACACAAACTGCCGATTTACAACGCACCCTGAAAGTCACAAGCACATGGTCTCCTCAAAAAGTAAACAAAGGCTACCCAGGTGCTCACAAGTCCCAACAAGCAGCCTGATTTTCTCTTATACCTCGCTTATACTTCCCCAGTCTTTTTCATTTTCCCAGCACTACTACCATTGAGAGCAGCAATTCAAGCAACACAATACATTTCTAATTCTCCCTTATCACTGAAAAATGAGCATTCACTTCGGAATTCCTGGCTGGTTTTTGCTTCTGGCTTCTCTCTCTTACCATCCACACAGCTTTGAGGTTAATCTGCCCAAAACAGTGATTTTGACAAGTCGCCCCTCTGGTCTTGAACTCAGGGCAGCTCCCTGTGGCCTGGCTTGTCAAGTTCCTAACTTACGTCAAGCCCTTAACAAGGGTCAGTTTGGTCTCTATGTTCATTGCAAGCCTGCACACTGCACACCTGACTCCAGTCCTCATCTGGGCACCACTGGCCCGGGAGTGATTGGCTGAAAGAATACAGGTCAATGGATGGAAATCATAAACATCAAACCCTCAGCCCTACTGACTGTAAATTAAGAACATCTCTGTATGCCAATGGCAGAGCTGCTTCCCTTTCCCATAAAAACATAGTAAGGTTAAACAAGAAGAGAGATCATAGAGCCCAGTCTTCAGCATCTTAAAGTAGAAGCAGTATATATGTTGGGGTAAATTTGGCGGTATTTTCCAAGCATCTTAACTGACCTTTCGGTGGAGGCGGAATTCAAAGAGGGCCCAGGACTTCACACCCTCTGGTGTATAATCCCCGGGATAGTAAATACCATGGATTTGACTCCCATGATTAGCAGGTATGTGGCACAGTGACCTCAAAATAGGGAGATTATCTGGGCAGGCCTAGCCTAATTTCATGAGCCCTTTAAAAGCGTTTCCTTTGGCTGGTCACGTAAAGAATACAAAGAGATTTGAAGCCTGACAGGAATTTGATGAGGGATCCTGCTGCTGGCTGTGATGTTCCTGAGAAGGCCCATAGCCAACAAATGCAACAGGCTTCTAGAAGCTTCTAGAAACTTCAATCCTCGGCCCACAGCCAGGAAACAGGGATCTCAGCCCTGCTGACAACCTGAATGAGCTCAGACGCAGATTCTTCCCCACGGCCTTACTTGAGACGGCTCTCTAGCCAACTCCTCGTGCTGGAGACCCTGACAGAGAACCCAGTTGAGCCATAAAAGACTTGGAGCCTCCAACCTAAGAAATGGGTGCTGTCTGTGGAAATCTGTTACGCAGCAATAAAAAACTGATATGCTTTCCTCTAAGCCTAGTCTCTGTTCAAGCAAAAAATAACAACCTAAAAGTATCTCACAGCACTATCACCTGAACTCACGGGTGTGAAGATGGAACCAACCTGTTAAAAAGAAAGAAAATTATAAGAGGTTGCTGAGGAATACTGTATCCTCCCCACAAGACCATGTCATCTGGGAACAAGCAGAATATACAAATCCTTAATGAGAGTGACTATTTTAAAGACTGTCACGCAAATGCCATCTTTCTCAGAAATGTTAAAATAGAAATCGGTCCTTCCATAATATTTTATGAATGTTATCAATGACAGGAATATCAACAATGTAATTTATTTACATTTCTATGAGGTATATTAGGAAGTGTTCATCTTTTATTCATCAAAATATTAATTGATTATCTGCTGTATACAGGATCCTCTGTAAATGCTTACTGAATAATCCAGGGAATGCTAATAAAAATATGCCATCAGTACATTATTACAAGAAAAAGTAAATATTAGAGGATATTTTTCCCATTGCTTTACTTAAGAGTGAGCATTAATTACTAAAATATAAATATACTGAAAAAATATACGAATATTCTGCAACTGATTTTGCTTTCATAAGCTATCATGCTGTGATTTCAATTTACAGTCACTTGTTCTATGTCTACTCCATGCTAGGCACTAACAAAACAGGTAAGTCAGACCTTGTTCTGTAGATATTCACATGCTATTAAGAAAGACAGAAACAGTCTGTTAGGAAATGAAACAAGCAGTCTCAATCAGTACAATACTAGTGGTATGTGCAGTCTTTAAGATTCAGCGTAGCCAGGGAGTTATATATATGTGGTGTGACAGTGGCGAGGGGTCAATGAAAGTGTCTCTCCTCCATCAATCCATCCACTGTGCATTCATCCATCCATCCACGACTGTTACAAGCTAATGTGAAACATCTGACTTAATTAGGGCAGTTCTGACATTTGCTGTGCACCTAAGGATCCTGAGCAACTACATTAAAAAAAGAAAAAAGAAAACTAGTTTTTCAAGAAATATTTCTATCCATTGTAACCTGCTTAAATACAAAAGATGGTTGACAGTTTTTATTCTGTTACAATTAGCTTTCATATCTTTAATACAACAGTTTGAACATCACAAAATTTCATCCATCCATGCAAAGGGAGCACTATTTTATGCACTAACTTCTAAAATCCCCCAAATGGGAAGTTGTATTAAACCAAACTTACTCCCCAGAAACATAGTATATGAGAGTTCAGGTCTGAAATCAAACACGCAACCTTTCATTCCTGATCCAGCCATCTAAAATGACAAAAATGTATTCTTCAGATGGCAGAGTAATTAAAAAAGAAAATAATCAACATTATAGTTTAAGAAAACACACATGCACACCCAGTATCTATCCTACCAGTTCTGCTGAGAGGAAATGATAATCTCAGTTAGTATTATTCTACCATGATTTTTCTTAAGTGAGAGACTTCCCCACCATAATCCATTTTTTATTTGGCATTTATTTTTAAAAGCATGAGCTATGACTACTCACACAAGCTGTTTTCAAATTCTACCGCTGAAAAATCATTCCTAAAAAAAATTTCTTAAACTCAGTGATCAGATGTTTAACATCTGCTGTGTGCTAAACAAAGTCAGGAATGCAAAACACAGTGCTTGGAAATAACAGGCACATAATGAATGCATTGATTGAATGCAGGGAGAAGGTAACATGTGGTCAGAGCCTGAAGTAGGTAGATCTTGGCTGTAGAGATGCAGCTAATAAACACCTGAAAAATTTAAAACTAAAACTTCATAATATAAAACAATAAAAAATCATCCCTGAGAACTATATACTTAGAAATGATTAAGATGATAAATTTTATATGATGATTTTCATCACAACTGGAAAGGAAAGGAGAGCAGGGGGAAGGAAGGGGCAGGATGATCAAGAGAGAAGAACACCAATGCCTTGGAGGATGGGAGGCAGAAGGGACAGGAGGGTTGGGGCCTGAGGAAACCCAAATAATGGGAAACTCCCCACAGAGGCAAGGATGTCAGGTGTCAGCAGGGTAAGGAATTCCAGGAAGTATAATGGTGAGATCAGTATTAATATTCCTTCTTAAAATAAAAAAACAGCACCACCATAACAGCCCCACCAAATCTGCACTAAAAGTACTTTCAATGCTGTTTTTACCCTCAAAATATGAACAGATAATCTTCCTGAAAATGCAGACACTTCTGAAAGAGGCTAAGTTAGAGAAAAACCACGACGAACTGCTGTTTGCCAAACAATTCACTGATGATTTACTTCTGTAATAATGAACTACACTAAAGCACCCTAGAGCTTCAAGCTGGGTTTAAGGATGGCTAAGAAATATTTAGACTCAACACTGAATTTCCTCAGTACATACATAACCTTCGGATGTGAATCATTAAGCTTTTATGCAAAAAACTGTTCTGGAGAAATTGAAAGAGAGTTAAGATGAAGATGCTAAAGTTTAAATTAAATCCTATTCTGACATTAATTTTTTTTTTCAAAATTCTCAAACTGGTCTCCAGGCACACTAAGATATTAATATTCATTATGCACATTGAATAGCCCAGAATAAAAGCCCTCAAGTTTTACAAGAGATCAGTCATTTACCAAAACAACAAGTATAAACTGTACAGATAGAATTCCTCTATTACTATTCCTACTTAATAGAAAATTCCCTCTTCAGATCTTTACGAAGTACCAAGACTTGATTCATACAAGTCACAGAGAGAGAGAGAGAGAGAGAGAGAGAGAGAGAGAGAGAGAGAGAGAGGGAGAGAGAGAGAGAGCGCAAGCACGGGGCGGAAGAGGAAGATGAATTACAATTTGGTGAATTACAATTTGGTGAGGTACTGTCTCTGGTCAGTTGCTGGAACTGCAGCCAGATGTGGTTCAGGGATGCCACTGAGGTGATGGGTGGAGACTATGATGCTTCCTTCTACTCTGGAACTTCTGGAGAAAACAAAAATGACAGCTTCCAGGCATAGTACACATATCTCTATAGTTTATGAACGCATCCCCTAGTCCCACACCTTACTACAAACATCCTACCCCAACAGAGACCTCAGAGCAAAGGCTTCAGGTACTTAATATTTACTTCTTCTCTGCAGACAGGCTGAGACTCCTGGATCAAGGTGTAATAATTATCTAACTATTTGAAATCCTGCAGGATGCTCATGTCACTGCTTCCAAATAAAGCAGAATATCTCATTCGTATTGAAGAGTCTTCACTGTTTTCATAGGAAAGCTGTCTACTGAGTTTGTATTTTCTACCTAATCAAATTCACTCCTGGAATACTATTTTCAATATCATTTGGAAATGCCACGCTACCATCACCAAATTTTCTCTTCATAACTCTTCCATCCAACTTTCTTTGCTTTGAAAATGTGTTAACATTATGGCTGTCAACATCAGCTCTATAAAGCTGCCAAATATAGAACAGGCTCCTCAGCCCAACACATAAAACCTTATTACCCTCTATACTATAGTAAAAATTCTCTCCAACATTTGTAAAACCATCAAACACTGCACATTCAACTGAGCTACAGTCACTACAGTGAAGTGTAACACAGAGAATAGCAAGGTCCAGTGTAAGACTGGAGATGCGGTAATTAAAACTGGCTATTACGGCGGCCTGACTTGGCAGCAATGACTCTTCAAACAAAATAATCGAGAGCAGGAGCAGACAACACAAGCTGAAAATTAAGAAATGCTGTTTTACCTAGGGTAAGGGGGATACGCTGATTTTCTTCTTAGATACTTGCCCTAAGGGAGTTCCAAAGGTTGCCCCAGTAAGGAAGAGATGACATGCCTACATACACTTAAGCGGTACTAAGGCATTCTCATTATCTCAGGTTTGCTAATGGATGGGTATGTTGTATTTAATGAAGATTCTTGGTGTACACAGGACTATAGACTACAAAGGACACAATACATGGAATCATGAGTCTTGAGTTACATTTGAGAGTTAACTCCTGGGCCCCAGACAACCTCTCTGTGCCTTAGTTTCCTCATCTGTGAAATGGGCACTCTTCAGAATGACAAAAAAAAAGTACAAAGGATTTCTGAGAAGCCAGGAGTCCTAGAAGACTGAATTACTAACACTTTTAAAGTCCATAGTTGTGTATTAATATATATAATAAGGGTTGGTTTTGACAATTTAATTGCAAAAAATATAAAAATTCAATTATAGCTAATTAGAGCTAATATAATAATGCTAACTTGGCCACGACCATGCTTAATTAATATCATATTTTATGTTACTGAAATGATTCTTATGTTAACAAAAAGATTACAGCAGAAAAAAAAATTCACCTAATCAGCAAGGTGATGGTATTGGAACATGGGGCCCTGGGGAGATATTAGGTCAAAAAGGCTGCACCCTCATGAATGAAATCAGTGCCTTTGATCAGGCTCTTAGAAAAGAGCCCTAGAGAGCTGCCTTGTCCCTTCTGCCACGTGAAGCCAGAGAAGCTACCATCTATGGGGAAGGAGCCCTCGCTGTACACCAACTCTGCTGGGGCCTTGACCTTAAGACTCCAAAACTGTGAGCAATCAATTTCTGTTGTTTATAAATTACTTAGCCTAAGGTATTTTGTTATAGCAACCTGAGCAAACTAAGACATTCTCTTTAAAGGAATGTCTGCCTTCTTGTATTAGGATATTAATATAATTTCTCTGTTTTTCATAAGATAAAAATCCTACTTGGTCTGTGGTCCATACTGCAGTGGTTTTCTCAGATGGCTGATGACCTTTGAATTTTAACAAATAGATAAAACTTTAACTGATATAATCAACTACCAAGCATGCCGATCAGATGAAACGTGGGTGGCTAACTGGCCTCAAGGTCACAATATAAAATAAAAATAAGTACAGTATAAAAGAAATCCAAGTCATTGAAAGACACCACATATATTAAAGCTGTTCACAGAAACAGACCTATGCCTCATGAGCACAGAGTGTGCATGCAGTCAGATCAGAAAACAGTTCAATCCATTGATTTCGTGACCACTTACAAACAACCACTGGGTGCCAGGCCCCAGGGGATAGAGCGGTCCAGAAACAGACAAAACTTCCTGCCCTCAAGATGCTTAAATCCTCATTCTACTATTAATACTAAACTTCCTCACTGAAGGAAGAGAGTAATGTGGTAGGAAGAGTGTGGTTATGTGTCGCTTTGCTGACACCTGCTGCAGCTCTGATGACTGTTGATGCACACAGCACTGCTGTGAGCAGTTAAGGGAATGGAATTCAAGTGTGCTCTGAACGCCACATCAGGCCCCATGCTACCCCTCCTCCCTTAATAAAGGTGGCAATAACCATCATAATCACAGAGACCTATACCACACCAACTTAGACTGTCAGCTCACAATTAATTCCACTTCACTAATTTTTAAAGTAACGCTTTTACAGACTATTAAGCATTGACTTTTACCTAATTAAAGCTGCTTAAAAAGAGAGCTTTTTACTTGAGACAGTTAACTCATGATTTCCTAAAACTAAATAGTATAAATGCTACGTAACCTATGTAATATTTAATCGATAAAACAGTTTGAGGGCTCTGTTTCACTTCATCCATAAAATATTCTGCCCTGTCTCATAAAAATTTCCAAGTGTTGCCTAATTTTCAACCACAACTGGTACTTCATTAAAGAGCATCCGTGAATCCCTAAAGTCTGATGTGTGAGTGAGTTTTGCTGGTTTCAAGCTAAATGACAGCTGAAATACTTCCATTTGGTTTTTATTTTCTGATTCTACTGTGTCAGTGTCTAATTTGCAAAGTTACAAAGCTGATGATTTTGTTAAGCGTGACATCCACAGTCTGGCTACTAAGTTCCATCTAAATCAGAAATTAGTGCAGGTAACTTACTTTGATTGCTCAGCTGCCACCCTAACAGCTTCTTTATTTACCTGGTGGCTGCTGCTTTTATATGGATATTTTAATATACAGACATTTTCTACATAATATATTTTTATTTTTTCATTCATACATTTTGAATGGAAAGATAGTTTTGAGGCACTGAGGTAAGCTTATAAAGCATGAACTATTATCAGAGGTATATTAGTTTTCTGCACGTTCCTGAACGTTATCTAAATAAAACTGCCGGGCAGCTTTTGAAGGGCTGCACATACAGTTGCATAGGCTGCACACTGCACAATCTCAGGGGTGTGATGACCATGGTAGTCTATGTAAGTGGTACCTCTAGGATTTCACATGATTTACTTGTATGAGTACATGCAGTGCCTCTGAGAACATATGTATCTAGGTATGAACTCATGCTGCTCTAGAAAGTAATTCACAAGTAGTACAGATGAGGTGATTTTTGTCAAGCCCCCTACAACACATCTAAGCCCAGAAAATGGTATTCATATTCATTGGCTCAAATATCTCCCATAACAGGGATAACGTGTATTCATACAGTCAAACCAAATGCAAATAAATAAGAGAGCTATGTATTACATTTTGCAAAGACAGTACAGTATAGCAGTCAAGAGAAGGGAATTCCAGAATCAGTCTGATTGGATGCAAGTACCTGCTTCACCACTTATTAGCTTGTGTGACCCTGATCAAATTATTTCATCTCTTTATGCCTCAGTCTCTTCATCCATAAAATGGCATAATAATAGAACCTACCTCAGAGCTGTTATGAGGATTAAATGAGGTAATACATGTAAAATAGCTAAAACAGTGCCTGGCAATAGCAAAGTAAGTAAGTAAGTGTTTGAATTTTGTATTGGTTACATTAGGTGTAAAAAAGAAAATCAAAGCAGAAAGAGATCAGGTCAGGAGTTTAAGAATTAGTGGTGTATTCCAGATTAAAAATGAAAGCTCTTGACCAACAGGGAAGTTTTCAGGAGACCAATCTGTTTTACAAGTCAAGTTTCTGACAGTTAAAATCCCTGACTTGAAGTAATCATTAGGTCTGAAAAGCAAACTCACATGCGCTGAGTCTTTCCACTATTGATGCAGCCGTCCTCATGGGGCACCAGGCTGGTGCATCGTAGCCTTCAGTGCCTCAGCTGACATTAACTGGCCACCTCTCCTCACAGGTAGGGGAGGTGGGACAAATATCTAAGGGACAAACAACTCCAGTTTACCTAATCAGCTGCCAACAAAACTCCAAATCCTAAAAGGGAATAACTGTCCAAAGGCTCATGTGGCTTGCCCTGGTGAGGTGTTTGCTGCTTTCATTCATGTTCTTTAAATATCAGCTAATCCCTGGTACATTGCACTCCCACCTTGGAAAATCACCTCATTCACTGCAGTGCAAACAGGCCCTGTTCCTGGTGCTGTGAGAGAGAAGGAAGTGTTACAAAGATGAAAGCACCATGCAAAGTTTCCCAGGCTAGAGGAGGGAGCCAGGCCTATTCCCACAGCGTGAAGCGGGACAGCTAGAAACCAGAAACATTCCTAGCATGTTAACTTGCAGATGCATTTTATCTATTTCAATTCTTATGCAAGCATCCCAGGAGAGCTGATAACCAGCTTTGATGTGAATTACAGTTTTAGATAGTAGAAAACTCAACATATACAAGAAACATATTTTTAAAGAGAATTAAATATATGCAACATTCAAGCTCCACTTACACCTACATCTAGCAATTCTAGAAAAGCACAATTCTACTCATAAAATGCTGGCACACAATGGTGCACACATTATCTAACTGTACTGAAATGTCCCAGAGTACCTCTTGCAACAAATCACCTAACTAGTTCTCTCGGAAGAAATAATATGGGGAGATCCCACTGGAAAAACTGAAGTTTGTATCACAAAAAAAACTCCAGGTAAATTAGAGGTCTGACTAAACTATAAATAGATATGTTGTGTAAAAGAATCTCTGCAAAAGCAGCCAAAAGACGAATGGGTCCCCTAATTTCATCTCTGCATGATGCTGACATTCCACTCACAATTCTCATTCCTGCCGGGTTGCACCAGAAAATCAGGAAGAGGCGCCCAAACCCTATAACTCAACAGCTTAATAAAAATGCATATGTTCTATTTTTAAATTGATCAACATCTGTGATTTTAGAATTTCTTCATCCTAAAGACAATTAGTAGCATACACTGGATCACATGTGTAGAATCTAAAAAGATGGAATAGGAGCTTTCAGTCCAGTAACAGTACTTGTTGTAATTTTCTGCCGGATTATAGTAGTCAAATAAAAAATTCTTTGTCTTATGAAAACAGAGAAATCAAAATCTATTTGATTCAGCCTTTTCATGGTAGACAGGAAACTGAGGTTTGGAGAGTTTATACACTGTAGCCAAGGCTACATCCCACTAAGAACTAACTGAAGCTAGACCCCTGCTTATTTCATCTAAGAAAAATCAGAGTGCAAGGAAATAATTTCACTTCTTAGCACTGCTTCCTGACTGACAACGGAATTCAGCTGTCTGTCATCCATCTGGTAGCTAAGTGATTTCTGAGTCCTACAGCTGAAATTCAGGGAATAGAAATACATGTACCACTTTAGGGAATGTCTTACTTGGCAGATGGTTAAGTGTTGATGACCCCTATTTTCCCTCCACCAATCAGTGCAATGTAAGGCATCAATGTCACAAGTTGATGACAGCTGATTACCACTGCAGTGAGTGAATTTTATCATGCAGGCCTGTGCCCTTACTTTCCCTACCCGGCAACAAGACTCCCCCATGGGTTATGGTTTCCATTGACTGTGGCTCGCTCCACATAGGCAGTAGCTGCAGAAGAACAACAAATCAAACTTTTGGGGTTCGGAGAGACAGAATCAGCAAAGAAAATTTGCTGACATGTTGGCTAAAATATCACCAGCAATTCATCAGTGAGGATCACTGATGGTACATGACAAGATGTTTCAGAAGCAGATAGAAGAGTAACGTAGAAGAGTGGGAACTATCACCACATTTTAGATTAAAAGAGTGGTCCTATTTCTTGGTGGATTGAACAGTTCCGCTTATGTTCACTCCCCTCACCTGGGATTGTTAGTGGGGTGTGCACGGGCGATGAAGATTTTCCCATTTCTAAACCTCTGCTTTCAAAAAAGTGTAGATTTGTCACTACCATTTATTTTAGCTATAAACCAGGATATGCTAACTTAAGGATAGTAGAGAAAGAAGAGCGATCATAAGTGAACATTTTCAATCTCATTAAAAACTGATTTAAAAAAAAAAAGCTGATCCTGCTTTGCTATAATTCACATTCCACTTACCTTAATGTCTCCAGAGTTTCAAATCAAAATACAATTTTAGTGTTCATAATATAATTGCTAGCAAAAAAAGGAGAATGGTGCTTTTAAAATTATATTGGAAACAGGTACTATTTCCTAAAATGTGAATGCATCCATTCTGGGTGGAAGCATTCTGTTCCAGGTGGTGCTGCCCAGGTTACGGTTTTCTCTTCCTCCAGCTGTAATCTAGGCAGAGAGGCCCTAGTGTGCTTGGTCTCTATGTGTGCCTGTGATGCTGACACGATGACTATGCAGGACCCACAAGCCAACGCCGGAGAGAGCAGCCACTGCGTGCACTTGGCACATGCTCACTGGGCTAAAGAAACAGCTTCTCTTCATAAGCATATTTCAGGTATTGGTAAAATGAAATGCTCAGAGGAAAGCAAATTGCTTCTGTGTGCTATATGTTCAATGAATAAACTCACATAATGTAGATACATCCACTTTGGGGAGAGAATTATTTGTGCCCAAATATCAAGTAAGGAAAGGTAAGTATTTTGTAGGGAAAACAAAAAAACACAAAGGGTTCACTCACAAAGAGCTACAGTGGGTACAGTATGTCGAAGAAGGGCTGACCAATTCCAGCACTGTGGAAGGCTGGGATAGGAGAATCGCTTGAGGTCAGAGGCTTGATATCAGCCTGGGCAACACAGTGAGAGACTGTTCCTACAAACAAAAAATTTAAATTTTTTGTTTTTTATTTAAATTTAAAATTTAAAAATAATTTTTAAGATTTAAAAATTTATTTTATTTTAAATTTTAAAACTTTATAAATTAGAGACCACACCATCTCTACAGGCATGGTGGCACATGCCTGTAGTCCCAGCTACTTGGGAAGCTGAGGTGGGATTGCTCACGCCCAGGAGTTCAAGGTTACTAACGTGAGCTATGATCACATCACTGCACTCCAGTCTGAGCAAGAGAGTGAGACCCCCGTCTCTAATACGTGTGTGTGTGCACACATGTCCATGTATAAATATATATAAGAGCTGACCTTCATAGGTGGAGGCTAACCTCACTCTGTGTGACTCAAACCACTACTGTCAGGGCAAATCTGAAATTCGGCTCTGAAATTTCTGCTGTACTTCCCAATGTCCCATAGATAGGAGTGGCTCCTAACACAGCCTACCCAACAGACGTAACTTCCTAAAGGACTATTTTAAAAATTGTGAGAAGAGTACTAGTGAGTGAAATTTCAACAGCATCTAAACTCAATGGGATCCCACAATTATGAGACTTTTTCTACACGGATGGTGAGAAGTTCAAAAGCAAAGAGTAAAGAAATGGAGCTGGAGACAAAGGCCTTCTTGGCCCCTGAAACTGGCGTGTGGTGCTTCACGGTGGACTCGCCTGCCTCAGCCAACCAGCAAGGAGCCAAACAGGGACCAGACGCATTGCGGGCACTCTACAGGAAATGAGTTTCCTCTTCCAGTCAAATTACAGCTGATCTAAGAGTGCTCCCTGCATTTTTAGCATAACCCAAACATAGGAGGTTCTGAGAATGATGATGACTCTGGGCTCAGCAGGGCCAGCAAGGAGGGGCCCTGTGAGTGCCAGCCCAGGCTGGGCCCCAGCGACCTGACCCCGGGAAGAGCCCTCATAGCCTCTATCTCAGGCTGATATGCTTTCTTCAGCTCCTTCAGGGAATTCTGTCAAAAATACAAATCTTGTTGGCTCAGTCAAATGCTAAATTTAAAGAAATATGGGATCAGCTAACAACTCTAGTGGGTTAACTATGTGCTTCTCAATCAAGAGCCATGTCTTTCCGGCACCGCACAGCAGATGCCCTGAATACATTTGTTAAGTGAACCAATGAATGAGCAAACACAAACACAAACACACAGATGTTTAGGAAATTCCTGAACGCCAAGCTCTTCTCTGGGTCCGGGATGAAGTGGATCTGAAGGGTGGGTATAGAAAGCTGATCACTTTTAATATAATTTGATGCAACTGTTACTTTTCGGATTTTTTGTTTTTCTTTTTTTGAGACAGACTTTCACTCACTCTGTCTCCCTGGGTGGGGTGCAGCGGCGTCATCTCAGTTCTCTGCAATCTTTTTTTTTTTTTTTTTTTGAGACGGAGTTTCGCTCTTGTTACCCAGGCTGGAGTGCAATGGCGCGATCTCGGCTCACCGCAACCTCCGTCTCCTGGGTTCAGGCAATTCTCCTGCCTCAGCCTCCGGAGTAGCTGGGATTACAGGCACACGCCACCGTGCCCAGCTAATTTTTTGTATTTTTAGTAGAGACGGGGTTTCACCATGCTGACCAGGATGGTCTCGATCTGTTGACCTCGTGATCCACCCGACTCGGCCTCCCAAAGTGCTGGGATTACAGGCTTGAGCCACCGCGCCCGGCCCTCTGCAATCTTTGACTCCCAGATTCAAGCTATTCTCCTGCCACAGCCTCCAAAGTAGCTGGGATTACAGTCCTGTGCCCCTACACTTTTGTATTTTTAGTAGAGGGGTGTCACCATGTTGGCCAAGCTGGTCTTGAACTCCTGACTTCAAGTGATCTGGCTTGCCTTGGCCACCCAAACTGCTGGAATTACAGGTACTTTTCATAGATACTTTAATTACATGAAGAATAGCTATATTAAGAATATCTTTGCCGTATTCTTACAACTATTTACATGAAGGCAACTGTGAAATGATCTCCATTTTCTCCTCTCCCAGGAGGAGAAAATCAAGTAGTTAAAGTACTTAAAATCAAGTAGTTAAAATGAAATGTGCAACATCTCTGTCTTCAATACCCCAGGATTTCATATGCAAAATACAACACAGCTCTGAGCAAAGAGAACAGTCATTAATGGTCCCAGGGCTGATGGTGAGGAGTTCACGGCAGTTCTGTAACCTAATCTAGAGTAAGCAGTGCCAGATATTTAATTTTTAAGTAAAAAGAGGCTACCATGAATTTCTATGTCATCAGCAATCAGTCTGGGAGAGGACTGCATGCTTTTTCAATAGGTGCAATTATCCTCCTAGTAGTACCTTTTAAAGATTAAAGAAACAAAAATTGGGTGAGCTATTAAGCAGAACAATCTAGAATTCATTTGGTCCAATACATCTTGCATTTCAAACCCAGACAGTCCCTGCTTGTGTCACACTTTGGTGATGCCTATCTGTTCAGCTGACAGACTCCAAACAAAGAAAATAGCCTCGGAGATGAAAGTGGGGGAAGGAAAAAGCGAAAATCAAGATAGCCAGGTATGAAGGCCCCAGGCATCCAGAGAAAGAGAGAAAGTAACCAATTCTGTTTTACAATTCTAATCAAGTTAGGAAACAAGTCAGAAAACACTGCCAAGACAGTATTCACTGAAAAGAGATGCCACTAAAAAACTTAAACAGATTGTGAACGGTACTCTTCTTGAAAAAAGGATTTAATCATCATGACTGATGTATGCAACCTAAACTGGAGAACTTTTTTTTTAAAGAGACAGCGTCTCACTCTGTCGCTCAGGCTGGAGTGCAGTGGCGCTATCAGCTCACTAACTCCTGGTGTTATCAGCTCACTAACTCCTGGGCAGCCTCTAACTCCTAGGCTTAAGCAATCCTCCTACCCCAGCTTACTGAGTAGCTAAGGCTACAGGCACGCACCCCCCACCAGGATAACTTTTAACTTTTTCTTTTGTGGAGAGTGAGTCTCACTATGCTGCCAGGCTGGTCTCAAACTCCTGGTCTCAATCAATCCTCCAAGTTTATCCTCCCAAAGTATTGAGAGTACAGACTTGAGCCACCATTCTAAGCCCCAAATTGGAGAACATTTTAACTAAAAACAAACAAAAC
Source organism: Leontopithecus rosalia (assembly GCA_028533165.1). Lineage (NCBI taxonomy): Eukaryota > Metazoa > Chordata > Mammalia > Primates > Cebidae > Leontopithecus > Leontopithecus rosalia. Next base: position 10,892,257 of record CM052663.1, on the reverse strand, counting down.
AAAACAAAAAACTTCCTTTTAGAAAGAAGGCAAGTAAAAATGATATATTAATATATAAAACCTCAAATCACTAAAAGTACTGTTTTTTAAAAGATAATCCTATGTAACAATAGGAATTCATTTACCATAGACAGTAGGTTTGCAGAAGATTGATCAGCTTAGATTACAGACTATGTTAAAAAAATGTAACATACTTGTACCTTAATGGTATTAATACATGAAAGGTCTATCAATAGTACTTTGATGTTTCCCAAACATCTGAAAAACCAAGACATGCCATCAGATGTTTTTCCCCTTTACTCAAACAGTGAAACAAGGTAAACAATAATAATAATAAGCGTATGATTAGGTGTCAATCAGGGAAACTCATTCCAGGAAAATCTAAGTTTATATTACCAAAATTCACAAAACCATTACACTCTTGTACTTGGAGAAGAAAAATTCAAATTCTTAGCATCTGAAGAGGTTGAAGAACTGTATACTACTACATATAAAATACACTCATGCTTAAGGGGTTTGCTCTTTGATGGTACTCAGGACAGATAAAAACAAAAGCAAATAAGGAAGCAAACTCAATTAGAGTTGCAATAAAAAATCAAATCACACCTCTGGGAGGTGTGTGTGTCTGTGCACATGTTTGCATGTGCATAAATGTGTAAGAAGGGTGGGAGTTCTCACTAATCTATCCCACTCCGAGCAGGATCTTCACTAATTTTTGGTTTTCGGAAACTCTCACTTGGCATGACTACAAATTTTGAGAGGTAGCTGTATTATTCCTACCAGCTTGATCTCATGACAAATCCTAACCTGTGGGCAACCATAAAAGAAGGCAAATTTACTTTAAAAAGACAGTGTTCTTAAGACTGCTGATGTCTACTGTTAGAAAGAAAAACATTTAGCAAGTTCAGTTTTAGATTTCTACCATGAGGAATGAGTTATTATCAAGTAAGATAATAAGTCTTGATTTCATACAGAATATAAAACTTCCGGCTAAGCCTGGATATCTCCTGTGAAATGCAAACAGACTCGTTGAAATTCAGGCGTAATACTGTTCTCTGCCAGAATATAGTGATGTTAATAGAGACAGAATGTTTTCATCTCAAATTAGCTGAGATGCAGCAAAGGCCACTGATAAAACCATTCTAAGAGGTGGACTTAAGTCAGCATGAGAGGCATGCCACCACGGATTCTGAAAGAGAGGCGCCTACTCCTTCCGTTGGTGTGTAACTGATGTAAGGGTCTACAGAAATACAAGTCACAAATGCAGAAACAGCAAGCGTAGTGGCATTATTGCTTCTTATCAGGACCTCTTCCACAGAGGCCTGTGCTACTCCATAGGGAATGCTGGGAGAACAAGGACACATGGCCCTTGTATAAGATCAATCTCATAAGGAGGAAGGGTGGGGAGTGGTAAGAGAAGGAGTGGGCGGGGGGGGGGCAACTAGTTGGGAAGCAGGGCAGAAGGAAAGAAGAGAGAGGTGACTCCAGGCAATCCACATCCTGAACGTAGCATTGAACAAAGAACTAGTGTCACTGTCACTGCATTCAAATGCACATGTTACTCCCACTACAATGTTTTTCTTTATAGTTTAAACTGTACTGCTAAAGGCAAATTTGAAAAGTCATCATATTCTCAGTGCTCTAACAAATGGGTTTTCACATCTTCAATTCCTTTGCTGCATTTTTAATTCAGTTCCCATCTGTACTGAGCATGTTCAATGCCAGGCCTGGGTGCTAAGATAACAGGACAGGTCTCTATGACCAGGAGAGCTCAGATACATTCACTTCTTTTTCTTTCTTTTTTTGTTTGTATTTTTTTATTTTTGAGAAGGAGTTTCACTTTTGTTGCCCAGGCTGGTGCGCGGTTAAAGCTATTCTCCTGCCTCAGTCTCCACCTCCTGAGTAGCTGGGATTACAGGCATGTACCACCACGCCCAGCTAATTTTGTATTTTTAGTAGAGATGGGGTTTCTCCATGTTGGTCAGGCTGGTCTCAAACTCACAACATCAGGTGATCGACCCGCCTTGGCCTCCCAAAGTGCTGGGATTACAGGAGTGAGCCACCGCGCCTGGCCCCAGATTCATTCACTTTCTAAGGTGACTTATAGTAAATTATGTAATTATGTAACTCTTCTCTTTAAAAGACGTTTGTGAGCCAAGTAATATCATTAGTTTCAAGTGTACAAAAAGCAAACACGTGAAACAAATGGTAAGAAAATTCTCTAATACACCAAGGACTCAAGTGTGTCTTTGGTTCAAAGTAGAGGAAAATGAATGCCAACATTTATTAAATACTTCTTATTTAATTTAGGTATGATATAAGATGGTCAAATGTTATTAAACTTCAATTTGCTTCCTTCAATAGTTTCATAACAACCATATAATCTAGGTGAGCATTCTCCAGTATACTTCGCATTTAAGGATGATGGAAAAAAAATGGTCTAATGAGAGAATAAAATCATTACTATTATATTTATTCTTAACTTCTAAATTTCATAAAACTCCAAGAATATACTGCCTTTTATATTCAAAAAGTAGCCCCTAATAAGAATAAAATGATTTTTGGACACGTAACTCTTGACTATTCACTCTAGTGGTCAATCATAACCAAAGCCATTATGAATGAACCTTTGTGACTGGTTTAGACAGTGACTTAAACTAATGATGAGATTACTGAACTTGCAGCCATTCTTCTCTACTACTGTTAGATATTCCCCCACACTCCGGTCACAGTGCCTGTCCCATTGTGAACACATTTACTGATATTGCTATTTTTACTTTACCATTATCACAGAGGGATCTCAGTAACAGAGTATGCGCTATGGGCCCAGCACAGGGTATTTACATACACCACCTCATTTAATGCCTACGGCAACCCTCATAAGTAGGTATTAGTTCCATTTTGCAGAAGATCACAGTACATAAGCTAGTAACATACTTTAAACACTTCTCAAGTGCCAGCCCATGTAGCAACTCACATTCCTCACAACGATCCTATGGTCTGGCCACTACTGTGATTCTGCTTTGATGGATGAAGAACTGGCATATCGAGTAAACAGCTTTCCCAGGGCTGTATATATAGCACATGGCAGAGTCCAAGTCCTGACCCAGGTCCTTCTAACATTAAAGCCCACACTCTTACCCTCAGCACTGAGGAATATGGCTCTCCAGGACCACTTTCTGTCATCAGACATGAGAAGAATTGAAACAATGGACAGGAAGGGAGTCAGGGCTGGTTTGGACAAAGCCAGACCCTCCAGCCCATAAGTCAGCTGATAAATCTAGCTGAAACACTCCCACGCCCAAGTTTTCCTGAAGGAACTCACTGTAAGAAAACAGAAGCCTTGCTTCAAAGCTGGCAACTCAATGATACCTGGGCACCAGACCCAAATGACAGGGTTTCTCAGTGCCCAGGGCACTAGGCATTCCAGGATAACAAGCCTTGCTCTAGACAGATGCTTCATGTCCATTCAGTGGTCATCTGTCCCTTAGTTACTGCAGCCCACTGTATCCCTCAGCCATAGTAGGCTCTGGACTACTGATGTTGATACTCAGACCTCTTGGTTACTCAGGCCTGTCTCAGGAGGGACTGCTGGAATTTATGGCAAAATTGTTTTTGGACATAGTGGTGGGTATCCAGTGATGGGGGAGGGCTTCAATTCCAAGGGCATGTGGGGAGGTTAACAAAGGCTCCTAGGAGCAGATAGTAGGAAGGCCGAGTCTGGGACCTGGGACAATGATCTGGCATCCCAGGAGGGAGGGAGGAAGCCAGAGTAAGAGGCAGTCAGCAGGAGGAAGACGTCTGACACTCAGCTGACTTGCAGCTGTCAGCTGAAGGATGGATGGAGACACTGTGAAACATAAAATTAATTTTTTTACTTTTTAACAATAGCCATTCTGATTGTTGTGAGATGGTACTTTGTTGTGGTTTTAATTTGTATTTTTCTGATGATTAGTGACATTGAGTATTTTTTCATGTTTGTTAGCTGCTTGTATGTCTCCTTTTGAGAAGTGTCTATGCATGTCATTTGCCCACTTTTTAATAGGATTATCTGGTTTTTTGCTTGTTGAATCATTTAAGTTCCTTCTGCAGAGGAAAGGGAAGGCTTATACACTGTTGGTGGGAATGTAAATTAGACACTGTAGAAAATAGTTTGGAGACTTCTCAAAGAACTTAGAACTACCATTTGACCCAGCAATCCCATTATTGGGTGTATAACTGAAGGATAATAAAATGTCCTACCAAAAAGATACATGCATTCATATATTCACTGTGGCAGTATTCACAATAGTAAAATCACAGAATTAACCTAGGTGGCCATCAATGGTAAACTGGATTTAAAAAACGTGGTACATATACACCATGGAATACTACACAGCCATTAAAAAATGAAATCACAACCTTTGCAGCAGCATGGACACAGCTGGAGGCCATTAACCCAAGTGAATTAATTCAGGAACAGAAAACCAAATACAGCATGTTCTCACATGTAAGTAGGAGCTGAACACTGAGTACATATGGACATAAAAATGGGAGGAAAAGGCACTAGAGATTACTGGAGGGATAAGAGGAAAAAAGGCTGAAAACCTATCGATAGGTACTTTGCTCGCTACCTGGCTGATGGGATCATTTACATCCAAACCTCATATCACACAATATACTCATGTAACAAACCTGTACATGCACCTCCTGAATTTAAAACAACAGTAGAAATTTTTTTTTCTTTTTTTTTTGAGATGGAGTCTTGCTCTGTCGCCCAGGCTGGAGTGCAGTGGCGTGATCTTGGTTCACTGCAACCTCTGCCTCCTGGATTCTCCTGCCTCAGCCTCCTGAGTAGATGGGGCTATAGCTGCATGCCACCATGCCTGGATATTTGTGGGAGTTTTTGTATTTTTAGTAGAGATGGGTTTTCACCATGTTAGCCCGGATGGTGTCTGTCTCCTGACCTCATGATCTGCCCTCCTCTGCCTCCCAAAGTGCTGGGATTACCAGAATGAGCTACTGCACCTGGCCACAATATAAATTATTTTAAAAAATGAAATCGATGATGCAAGAGCCACATTGGATTTACACAGAAGTTCTCAGCTTAGGGAGAAGTTTGTCACCCCTGCCCACCACCCAAGATAAGGGTATTCATTCACCCTGCTACATGAATCCAGGTTCTCTATGGAACACTGGAACAACTAATGCATTCTTAATGCAATGGGAGGTAAGCGCTCTGGGCTACAAACTGACTACAGAACACCATCAAATAAATCAAGTGCATAGGTGCGCCAGTGGCCTGCAACTCATAGATATCATTATTTACATTAGCAAAGGCCAAGAACAAGAATAAGGCACAACAGTTGCCAGAAATTATGAAGTCATCTTTACCCCAATATTTTCACTCATAGGGTTAAGGCATTTAATACAGACCGAACATCTGAATGTTAGTATGTGCACGGAGAGAATAATTAAAGAATGTGCACCTAAATCTAACCAGTATTTTCTCTGGAAAGAGGCTTTCGAGTAGAAAGTCGCATTCTATGCTATCTATCTGTAACATTTATTTGTTTAAATATTTACATTACGTTACTAGTTGAAAAAATATATACCAGGTCCCATGTCCAGTGAGAATATTCAGTAGTTGGGGAACAGTACACTGTTTCTGTTTTACTTATTCCCATGAGTGATTATAATTCTAACATCCCAATTGGGGAAATTAAATAGCCACTGAGTGTTCAGAATTCTCAGAAAAAAAAGCCACTGCAAGTAAACACCCAAGCATTTCAGGGCCAGTGGTGATAGTGAAGGTGGGGCAGGTGCTGGGATCAGCCTCTCAGCCAGACCAATGGCAGGGCATCTGCCCTCCACCAGCTGACACAGAAGCTGGGGAGCCAGTTCCACAAGGATGGTTTTTGCCAATCTCCCCATTCCTGCCAGGACATGGAAGGCTGGAATAAAGTGTGTGTGCTTAGAACATGACCAGCACAGGGTAGAGTCCATAAAAGTTTGCTAAATGAATATACGTAAAGGAATTGGGGAGGAAGGGAGGGAACGAAGAAAGAAGGAGGGAAGGGAAAATATTTAAGAATGAAAAAGGTGGAAAAAATTGGGGAATACCTAAATTCTGCTCAACATATAAAAGATCATACTTACGTTATAACCAGATTTATACATGATTTTAGTAATAGATTTTTAGTGTAATTACCTTTTATTGGATCAGGACTTACAGAGCCTTGGTAGTTTCTAATTCAAGATGTAGAAAGAACAAGAATGCTGCTCTTAATGTCCAATTTGGAGATTTCTAAAAGGAAAAAGATAAAGATTAAAAATTATGCTGGAGAATAAAAGTGATTAAAAGGTATCATTCAAAAGAAACTGGTTTTCCTTCAATCACAGACATTATATTTATCTAAGGATAAATTGGATTCAAAGCCCATTTCTAATTCAGCTGCTCCAAGAAACTTTAAGACTGATTCCAAAAGGAAACAAAAATCCCACTCTGGGGCCAACTTCATGTATTCAATGGAAAACAAACTAAACGAAAGCGTGTGTATTGCCATCAGCCTGGGAACTCTGGTTTTGCACCGCTTCATACTCAACATCCTAGAAAGGACGTGTCAATCCTTCTAGCTCACAGAATCAGGTAAGAAATGATGGAGCTTCCTCAAAAACAACTGCAAAACTGGGTAGGAAAACAGGTACATTGTCCCCCAGAAACACTGTTAACGTTTGCAAAGGAGAAGATACCACAGGACGGGTCCAGTAGCTCATTGTGTCCTCCAAATGCAGTTCAAACCCAAGGTCACAAACAAGCACACATTTCCGCTGTGGTCTTGGGCTTCTTTTTCCTGGATTAAGGCCAGATCTTGACAGCCTCCCAGTCCCAAATTTCAAGTACAGACTGTTTCTTTATCAGGGAAAATTAACATTGACTGGGCCCAGAAACAACATGACTCCTTTTTACAAAAGGGGAACGAAACGGAGGCTCCTGGAGGAAAGCGCTTCTGCTGGACATGTTCTGCTTTCACTGCTCTTGGAGATACTGGGATGAGTCATGAAAGTGATAGTTATCGGGACATCTGGCAATGCTAAAGAAAATCATGTGTTGAAAATCTTAACTGTCTTCTTTTCCAGCATCTGCTTTTGTCAGATACCATCAGTCCAAATGACTGTGTCTTTGTTTACTCGAAAGCAGGAGCCAACAGACAGGGAAGGAAGTACCCTGACTGCAGTAGATATCTTCTTTATTGAGATTTACTGTATATTTTTCAGGTTTATGGGAGTAACCAACAGAAAAATATTTTAAGGAGGCACTTGGGACTCCAACAGATAATGGCTAAAAACTACTTCATTAAGATCTATGCCAGCATCCTCAGCACTATCACCTCCTTTCTGGAGCGATGTGTAATGAATGATACTCTAAACATTTGTTAGGAAGGCTGCAAATCCTGACCTAGATTTTGTATAGCTTCAAAAAATACAAAGAAAGCCTGAAAATGTCCATTTAAATAACAACTATGATTGATACTTTCCACTCACTTTTAAAACTTTCAAAAAGCCTACTTTCTCCTGTCCCATTACCTAACAGGGTTCAACAAGAACATAAATTAGTATTCAATTAAAATATAAATATAAACTCCATCTTCCCTGGTTCTTTTTTATTGCTTTAATACCTGAAGTGTAAGGCAGTATTTTATTTGCCTGCTGAAGTATGTGGGATTTCCATAAACTCAAATTAATAAAATCATGTGCTGTTATTATGTTAGAGAAATATTGATTTAAAATCTGTTTAGGCCAATATTAATTTGATTGTGACACATAATAACAAAGCAAAAGGTTCTATATTTTAATATTTTACGACCAATATTTTTTGTTTTAGCCAAAAATTATATCTAAAATCTCTGTTCATTTTTCTCATGATTTTTGCCTTATCCTTCTCACACTTTTGAAAGGGAGAAAATAGCAAAGAACTGAACACTTACTAGAATGAATTCACAGATAGAAAAGTCACTCAATTGGGATTGAGACAGGGAGTAATACCACATATGGAGAAATTCAAGACTGGATTTATCTTCCAAGTTGCTATGTGAAATCAAAACGATCCTAAAACAAATAACTGAGAGCACAGACGCTTGCAACTTAGGGATGGTATAGTCATCTGCTCCAGTTGACTATTTCACAGATGAGAAAAAGAAAGCCCAGAGTGGTTAAGTGACCATTTCAAAGTCACAGAGCTAAGCCAACTCCAGATTCGAAGACTTTCTAGGTGTAAATCTAGTGCTCTGTTAGATCATAATGGATCTTTAATTTCTTAAATAACCTCTTAAGAGTTTACAATTTCATCTGTTTTCATGTAAATAAATTAAAAAAAGCATTTCTACACAGCATGATCACATTATGAGTCAACCCAACTTTCAAAGCTATCAAGAGCATACTCTGCCTTTTGCCTCACTGATAAAGGTAGATTAAAATATGAATGCCCATGAGAAATCTGAAACAAAATTTGGGATATTCTTAGGTTGTCTAACCTAGATAAATCTAATACAAAAATATTATACAGTTTCCCTGTCTTACTCATAGTCATATCATAATCACAGGTTTGCTGCAACACATTTTCAAGTAGATTTATGGACTCTCTCAAGCAAAACGTAGGTATTCTATACTCAAAGCTTACATAAGCAGCTTTGAAAGCAGAATTTCAAAATGATTTAGTATTAGATCTATCAGTTCAGACTGAATTTGTATTCACTGAAACTCTAGAACCACTACAGAGCACTTGGGTCAGCCAGGTCAGCAGCTTGGTCACAAGTCATGTGTTGACTCCCCCACTATGTAGTGCTTGCTGCACAGTGCTAGGTGCATGAGAACTGAAAAGCACCAGACGGTGTCCTGCTCATCGTGGGCTGATGACAGAGGTCGCCAAGGAAGGCCTTCAGAGCAGCACTGGAGTTAAGGTTTGCATGGGATGAGAGTGTAACTGTGAGTGTGTCTTTAGAGTAGTTAGTAAATCCACAAGTGGTTTTCCCAGGGAAAGTGAACTGACAGATTCCTTGGAAATAAAGAGTATATATGCAAGGAAGCAAGGTAAGATAAATGAAATCCGGCCATCAGATGACAGAAGAACTCCTCCATGCATGCCCCAAACATGCACACGTGCATGTGCACACACACAGAGTCAGGAAACAAAATATCCATTAAGAATGTCTTTCTAGGGCCGGGTGCGGTGGCTCATGCCTGTAATCCCAGCACTTTGGGAGGCCGAGGCGGGTGGATCACGAGGTCAAGAGATCGAGACCATCCTGGTCAACATGGTGAAACCCCGTCTCTACTAAAGATACAAAAAAATTAGCTGGGCATGGTAGCGTGTGCCTGTAATCCCAGCTACTCAGGAGGCTGAGGCAGGAGAATTGCCTGAACCCCCAGGAGGCGGAGGTTGCAGTGAGCAGAGATTGCGCCATTGCACTCCAGCCTGGGTAACAAGAGCGAAACTCCGTCTCAAAAAAAAAAAAAAAGAACGTCTTTCTAGAAACTGTAAAAGCAACACTATTTTTTCCTTATGTTTCTTCTTATAAACTCACTAATGATATTAAAACTAAGTGCCAAACAAGCATATTAAGAAGGAAAAAAGGACCACTACATACCAAATAAGATGGCTAAATTTAAAAAGGCTTGAAAATATCAAGTATTTATAAGGATATGAAACAACTTGGATTTGCATACAATGACTGTTGGAAATTCAAAATGTTACAAGTACTTTAAAAACCAATTGGGCAGTTGCTTATAAAGTTAAACACATACCATATGACCCAGCAATTCTACTCTTAGGTATATACCTAAGAGAAATTTAAACACACAGGTTCTACACAAAGATTTGAACAAGAATGTTCACAGCAGCCTTACTCATAACCCCAAACTTGAAAGAATCCAAATGTCCATCAACTGGTAAATGGATAAACAATTTGTGGTGTATCACAGGAGGGAATACTACTAAGTAATAAAAAGGAAACAATTACTGATCTGTACAACAGTGTAAATAAATTTCAAATGCATTATACTATGGAAAAGAAGCCAGCCAACACAAAAGACTACATGTACAATCCCCAAAATATGAAAATTTTAGAGGAAGGCAAACTAGAGCAATAGAAAGCAGATCAGTGATCAGCAAGGTCAGAGTGTGGGGGAAGGGACTGACTGCAAAGACGCCAGAAAGAACATGCTGGGTGATAGAGAAGTTCTATTCAGGACTGCGGTAGTGGGTGCATAACTGACATATTTGTGAAAATACATTAAACCATATGCTTAAAATCAGTAAACTTAGTTACATATACATTGTAACTCACAAAAGTGCTTTAAAAAACAAAACTCAGTGTCGTCATCTTATTTTTTTATTTTTATTTTTTAGACAGAGTTTTGATCTGTTCCCAGGTCTGAGTGCAGTGGCGCATCTCAGCTCACTGCAACCTCCACCTCCGGGGTTTGTGCAATTCTCCTGCCTCAGCCTCCAGAGACACAGGCACGAGCCACCACTCCCAGCTAATTTTTGTATTTTTCATAGAGACAGAGTTTCACCATGTTGGCCACGATGGTGGTCAATCTCCTGACCTCATGATCCGCCTGGCTTGGCCTCCCAAATTGCTGAGATTACAGGCTGAGCCACTGTGCCTGGCCATCTTCATTTTTTAATATTCACAAACTTCCTCAATCTGCACTGGGACTCCTTCAGTGGATGGTACTCAACATCTTCAAATATGTAATAAGGATTATAGCAATCAATCATGGCTAAGCAGCTGGAGACCACTAAAAAAGAAGAACCAATAGTCAATAATACCACTTACAGGAAACTAAATTATTCAATTTTTCTACAACTTCTAATAAAGTTGTGACCTTATAATAGATTTCCAAAATATGTCCTAATCCTATTTATTCTACAATAAATTTCTTCAACGTAAAAGGATAAACTTTCTAAACGTCTTGATAATCCATGGAGAGTGACATACAGGGGAGAGAAGATGTAGCCAGGGTCCCTGGGTTTTCGGGTAAACACTGTGAAAGATTACCCACTTGTCCCTGTTGCACCTTGAGTTCAACAGAGTTTCACTCTCGTCACCCAAGCTGGAGTGCAATGGTGTGATCTTGGCTCACTGCAACCAACGCCTCCCCAGTTCAAGTGATTCTCCTGTTGGATCCAGGGATGCCTGAGTTGAAGATGAACTCTGACAAACTCTCCTCATCACCCTACTAAAAACCCTGCCTGGGAAGGAGTTTATGTGCAATTTTCATTACATATAACATATGTAGAAGCATGACCATATGTAGGAGCTTGATCTTATGTAGAAGCTGAATATGTAGAAACATGACCAGCAACTGTGCCTTCACTGCCTTTACCTCTTCATGCAATGACAGCTAACCAGCCTAATGAAAGCCCTGTTTTCACCATAGTTAGGGAAGGCACTGCTCTGGGAACTATCCTGGTGTCCTTACTTCTTGCAAGTAATAAAATCCCCTTGTTAAATCCAGTTGTGGTCACTGGACTGTCACCCACCAAGAAATTGAACCCATCCATTGCGTGGGTAACAAAGACTTACCAAAAAATGTGTAGAAAAAAACAGTAAGTGTGGAAGCTTGAAGAATTATAGACCAGATTACAAATCAACCCCAAAACTATTCTTAAAAACACTTTGATATACTAAGTGGTAAACAACTCTTAAGCATCCACAAGGCTTGTCTCTGAGTCTACCAGACATTCTTATCTATAATGTAAGCAAGACATAAGACAGGCTTATCAAAGTGATTACAGATGATTCAAGGCTGACAGTGACTAAAATGATATACAATAGAATCATGATTCCAAATGTTCTAAGCTAGAACAACTTTATAGTACCAATGTCAAATGCAGGTCAAAATAATAATCAAACTACATGGATTCAACAACTATTTCCTGATGGGCTGGCATATGGCAGTCACCACAGTAGATGGAAGAGGACACCAAGATTAAGTAAAGAAGAGTCTTTGCCTTTACAAATACATCATCCAAAAAAAGTAAGTAATGCAATCCACAGCAGAAGCTCATCAACTATTTTACATTAAAAAAGCCTGCAAGTTTGAGTTTATCTCTCAACTGTTAGCTATGGCATCAATACTAGTGAAATTATAGGCTACACTGTCAGAAGCATTGAGTTTAGTACAAATATAGACAAGCACTACTCTGTACTCAACTGGTCATCCCATGTAGCAGGGGCAAAGGGGATGTTCTGTAACACTGTGAATGAACACATTACAAGCCCCCTTCTAAAGCCCAGCTGAAGGTGCCAGAATCTTACATAGTGTTGCAAGCCCCCACTAAGATGATGCATGAGTCTGGAAAGGCCATGTACCTCCTGTACAATCCAAGTTGATAAGAATGTTGAGCACTAGCAGATCCTGAGAAACTGAGGCATGGGTGGATAGGACGTGAACCTAAAAATATTTAAATCAACTAGGGAAGTGCCTGTCATGTGGAGGAAGAGACATCATTCTGAGTAGCAGAAGTTACAAAGAGGTTATACAGCTCATGATAAGAACATTGTGGCAATTGAACAATCTCAAATCTGAATGCACTGCCTGCTAAGGTAGGGACACCTGTCAGCAGCTACAAATTTAGTAATACTCTCATCCTAAATTAATTTCAGTGTGACACCCAGGTCATTACCATCGCCTCACAACCTGTCTCCCAACACCAGCTTTTCAGCAAAATTAATCTCTCATATCCAGTTGTGATCATGTCCTCCTGCCCTCACACCTATAAATCCTTACACTTTCACTGCTCCTCATCACCTACAAGATCAAGTCCAAACACCTCCCAGGATGGCAGACCAGGTCGCTATGGATGGAGTCTCATCTACCAATGTCCCCATTTGCTCTGTCTCAGCTATTCAGAAGCACTGCGGCACCCTCTCATCAGGCCATGCTTCTTGCCTTCCCATGGGACACATGCTACCCACTGTCTGAAATACCCCTGTCTCCTGCTGTGAGTCTGGAGACTTTCAGCCCATGCCTCCCTAGTTCAGACAGTGCTGCCTTTCAGAAACATTCCCTTGACCTCTCTGAGCTTTGATCACTTCTCTCCTTCATGCCCATGGTGCCTTGCTGCCTCCATTAAAACATTTGCCCCAGATACAAAGGTTAGTTAGAGCTGTGTCTTCCCACTAAACCACAATCCCCTGCCTAGTTATCTTAATCACTGGGATGTGGCTCAGGATGTGACACTTCATAGATATTTCTGAATGAGTGGGATCCCAAGGCAGTAAGTGAGCCATGTTGTTTATGTCCTGTCTGCAGTGTATCAACGTGGGCTATGCAGCAGATATAGTGTAAGCCCAGGCAAATACCCTTATTATAAGTCTACAGAAGATAGAAGGTGAGCAACTCTCTAAATAATCTAGGCTGCCTTAAGTTGGGATATAGTATAGGAACCAAAACGATTAGCTAATATACTTTCTTTGGAAGTCTGAAGTCAACTGAGTTCAAAGGCTGCCTCTATGGCACTATGTGACCTTGAGTAACTAACTTAACCTCCTGGTCTATAAAAGAGAATTATAGCCCCTTCCTCCAAGGGTCACTGTGAGAATCAAATAACAATTTATTATAAAAAGTGGACAAAGGAATTGGCACAACACACACATTCGGTCAATGCTGGCTGGCTGTTCAACAGCAGCACTGAGTAAGGCAGAGTTGGATTAAGTCCTGGCCACTATTATTCATAATGCACCTTGGACGGATCAAGTTGGCAATTCGTTTTTTTCATCAACAACGAGAAATAATGCCTACTTTCCAGGAATGTGTACCAACAAAATAATATATGTAAAAATGCCAGGCACAGAGGAGTCACTTAACAAAGTTCCCTCTATCCCCCTTTTTGGTTACGGGTTGATTTCCAAACAATCTGAAAATTTTCCTTTTCTTTCCAAAAAGGCAGGCTTTATACAATTAGAGACATTTTTCTGAGGTTCAAACTAATAAGCCCATAATCACCTCTCTATAATGCTCCTCACAGGCTATGAAAAAAGACAGATTAAAAAGAAGCCTTTTATGTATTCTAATTACTTATTTATTTTTATTTGGACTGAGTTGAAACAGATCTGTATATTTCTCTGGGTTTTACCAAAAAAAAAAAAAAAAAGAAAGAAAGAAAGAAAAAGAAAAGAAAAGCATACTCTTCAAAGTTTCATTAAATTTACTCAAATGTAGGCCATCACTTTTGTTCATTGATTCTCTATAAACAATGACATTTAGCAAATCCATATATGGTCAAAGAAATGTTACACCAAGATAGAAATTTTGAAAAATGCCATGATGGAAAAACCTGTAAGGGCTTACTACAATGTCAGTGTCAAAATCTTTTTAAGGATAAATATACTTGGTTGCAAATTAAGGATAAATACACCTGGTGGCAAATAATACATTTTCTAAAAAAGAGTGCTACACATCTCACATTTTCATGTTTAACACTCCTAAAAATGGTACTCAGACACAGCTTATTTTGCAAATACACATTTTCGAAGCTAGCACATGACTGACTGGATATGATCTAATTAAAAATGTCATTTTCAAGGATTTCAATGGTTGTGTCAAAAGCTGGAAATCCTAACTCATCTAGAAAAGATAAATACCATAACAAAGCAAACACAGAGTTTATAGCAAAGTTCCCAGCCAAAATGTGAGCAGCAGCTAGATGGGACTACATTTAGATCCCCATATATGAATGTAAATGAGGGTAACTCTGATATATTCTGTGGGACTACTATGCTATTCTAGGCAGAAGACAATGGTGGGGCCACCTTCCTTAAAAAACGGTTTAACTTGACAGCACCTGAAATTCATTAAGTCCTAAATATATTGGGAAATATTTACTTTTTCATCAGGTCAGTTCTTCCAAAGTCACTGTATTTCTTTGTCCAGCAGAAACTGTTGCAAAACACATGTATTTTGTAGCTGCTCACAATTTCACATGCAAAATCCTTCATTAGCTGATATCATAACAAATACTTCTTTAAAGTAAAAACACTGGGGTAAGGAACTCACAAAAACCTAAAGCAGAAAGCATTTATCTTATTGGAGGCTGATCTTTTAAATTATTATTTCTAAATGGCTATCTATTAAATCAGTCACTGTGTTGCTTGAAAAATAAAAATAAAAATTATGTAATAGTACTTAAGTAACCCTAGACTACCATGCCAAGAAATTAAGTCAACAAATTTCTGTTTTCCACTATGATTATAAACTGGCAGTTTTCCATCCTTCCAAGTATTAGAGCGTTCTACTGAAATCTGTCTCCCTTTTATTTTTTTTTTTCCTTAAAAACTTAGTCTCCATGATACATTCAACATCAGATGCAGGGACTCTAAGTCTCATACAATCTGTCTGAAAGACACACAGGCTCCTGGGGCTCATCACCTGCAAGGGCAGGGCTTTCCCACATTGTTTTTCTGCCCTTCGAGAGACTAATCACTGTCTAACAACCCCCTGGGTTTGGGCTTTCTTGTCTAGAAGTATAATTGGAGCCTTCTTCAAGTGCTTTCCAAAGCAGGTGGCAATGATTTCAGGCCAAAGAATTTCTACTTTTGGCTTTCCCTAGGAAAATCTATTCATCTCCTTAATAAGCAAGTGTAGAACAATGCCAATCCCAATACTGATGTTTTCTGCTGTTCTACAAAAAATTAAGCATAATGTTAGCAAAATGTAACAGAATCCACTGGATACTTTTTTTAAAGGCTGAAATATAAATTTTATTGAGACATCATGTTTTATATGATTCCATTTTTTTAACTGAGGTAAAATGTATATAATGTAAAACTGACCAACTTAACCATATTGAAGTGTACAGTGGGTGGAGTAAGTACTATCACACTGTTGTACGACCACTGCCACCACCCAACTCCAGAACCCCTTTCATCATGCAAAACTGAAACTCTGCACTCCCATTCACCCCCACTTCTTCCTTGCTACAGCCCCTGGAAACCACTGTTGTAATTTCTGTCACTGCTGACTACTCTAGATACTTTGTGTAAGTGGAATTATGCAGTTATTTGTCCTTCTGTGACTGGCTTATTTTGCTTAGCATAATACCAGCATGGTTTGTCCATGGCATAGGGCATGTCTACTGGGCGCTTCTTACTTCTCATGTCAAAGGACATTTAGCTTTCAGAATAGAAGCACAGTCAGGTCTTTCTCACCAGTAAAGCTCTTGTGCATGAACAGGCTAAATATAAATCATTGTGTTGATGAAAGTAAGAGCCAGACTACACTAGCAGGATCGAGAGACTAGCACCAACAGTGCCCCAGGATGCTGCTCACAGCTTCCTTCTCACCTGTGCACCCCAGAAACCCTCAACACTGGCTCCCCAGCAAGTGGAAAGCTAGAGCCACGCATATGGTATGTGTGTACAGAAATTAGGGTAAGGTTTTCCTGCAGATTAAATTTCCATATTTAATGTCTGCTATATGTTCTCTTTAGAACTTCAGGGAAATTAATGTCAATATAAATGACTGGTCAAGAAATACTGACACTCTGAATAAATTTCAAATTAATGCCTCCATTACATTAAAGGCAACTTTGTTATCTTAATGGTAATACCATATTGCAAGATAAAAAATACAACTTGCTCCATAAAATACAGTATTTGTTATATGGTGTTTTGTAGCACTGGTTGGTTGTTTTATGTAAGCCTAACTTCACCAACAAAACTATAGGTTCCAAGGTCTCTGATTTCTTTTATGTCCATCTCTCAAATCAAATTATCTCAAATTCTCTTATAGTTCACTCTCAAATCAATGCCCACAATAAAGTAGGTATTAGATAAAATAATATTAGTTAATCAACTTGGTTGAACAAGGTAGCACAGTGGTTAAAAGTGTATATTTTACAGTCAACCCCAACTTGGAATCTCAGTTTTACTCTGGGTTGTTCAGACTACTAAATGACAATACATGTAAAAACACTGATACAGTATCTGAAACAGTAAATAATCAGTTACATTTAAACCATAAGCAGTAGTAATGCTACAAATCAAGTTTGTGTATGTATCTTTAACTTTTCATGTTTTCTGGCTTACATGTGATTGGGCAGTTCCATAACTAAAAACCAGTGTCTCAGGGCAAATCCTACAAAGCAATGCTTGTTTTATTTATTTATTTATTATAATTATTATTATTTACTGTCTTTCAGACAGCCTATTTGATTGGCAGGTATCAGTAACCAGCAGTGACCCAATAGAATAGCACAGATACCACAGATTTTAGACTTGGATAAAAGAAAAACTAGAAGAATGTCACTTGACACATTCAACTGGGCACTTACGGTAACCAAGTGCTTCCAACTGCTGAAACTCAATCAGCATCCAGGGGACGAGAGAACTCACTGACACTTTATACTTTGGGACACTTGCTTTAAAAATGCATATGAGACTTCTGTGTCCATTTAGAAGCACAAAAAAGCCTTCCACCCTATGGCGACAAAGCATTTTACCTGGACAAAATAAAAAGTTACTTTTCTATGGGCCTGGAAAGTAATAATAAATGCAAAGAAGCCAAAGGCCAGGAAGAAAGAAGCCCTTCCTAGGTGAGCTGAAAGCCCAGAAGCCTCCCTATCTGAGGACTGCCCAGTCTGGATCAGGAGGAAGAAGCCATTGGAGAGACACTTGCAGTAATGAAGAGAGACTGACAAGCCTTAGACAATGGCATGGACTGGTGGGACAGATTGGAAGATAGAAGAGCAAACGCAAAAGCAAATTACTTTTCCTAATAAGCCTTCTAATCTACCACCACCTTCCCCCAGCCTCCCAAATTAGACAAAAGGCTGAGAGAAATCATGTAGCCCATATAGTCTCATGATGCTTCAATCTTTTAATCCAACAGGAAATCAAAGATCTAAACTTGTAGACCAACTTTCTCCCAGTGGAGATATTGACAGACTTTTTTAAAAGGCTGATTAGGTGAACTCAATCTAATCAAAGTGTAACTCCAACCTTACTAAATGTTGAGGGATGTGGATATACAGCTCCTTACCCTTATCTCCACTAAAAAGAGAGAGCTTGCACTCTTGAGAAATGAAACAAATATTACGATTTTGGGCACACCTAGAATACAACTTAAAATTTAAAACTAAAAATTTTTTAAATTACAAAACATATTTAAAAATGGGAAAATATGACCTGTAGGTAAAATAAACACAGTCAATAAGAAAAGAATCACAAATGACTCACTTTGTGAGCTTGCTAGTGAAGAACTTTAGAACAACTATGTCAAATATATTAAGGCATTCATGCAACTAAAAAATCTAATAGGAGTAGAGATGGAACATTTTTGGATAGAAATAAAAACTGTAAAATTGCATTAAATAAAATACAAGACTAAAATATAATATTTCAAATTAAAAATTTATTGAATGGCTAGCTAACTGGACTTTGTAGAATGAAAAAAAAAATTACCAAATCAAAGAGAGAAAGGCAACTGGAAAGAAATTAAGTACAAGTGACCTGCAAGATAATATCAAACAATAAAATATACAGGCAATTAGAGGAGAGGAGAGAAAAGGGAACAATAGGATTGAAAATACTTGAAGAAATGTAGATGAAATGTATCAAATTTGGAAAAAACGTCAGCCAAGAAGATCAATGAACTCAAAGCAGACAGCATAACATACTCTAACTGCTGAAACATCAATGAAAAAAATTTTTAAAGCAATAAGACAAGAAAGATATAACATACAGGGAAACAAAGATAATAATGATATCCAACTTCGTTTTAGAAACAAGGGAGGCCAGAATGGAACAACCTATTTACAATGCTGAAAGAAAGAAAAAGGAGGCTGTCAACCTTGAATACTACACTTGGCAACAAAATGAAGGCAAATTAATTTTCAGCTACTTAAAAGCTAAGAAAGTTAATCACCAGCAGACCTACCCTATGATAAATAGAGAAAGTTCTTCAGGCTGAAGGGAAATAGTACTAAATGAAAAAAAATAGCTCTCAGAAGAAATGAAGAGCACAAGAAATGGCAAATGTGTGGATTTATAATTTTTTATATTTACTGAAAGATATTGGCTGAAAAGTAAAAAACAATGTATTGTGAAGTTTACAACAAATGTAGAAGTAAAATAGAAAACAGCACAAAGGACAGGAGAAGGGTAAAGGAAAATAAACAGTTGTAAGATTCTTACTTAATGTGAAGTGGTAAAATATGCATTCAATGTAGATGGTGATTCTACTGTCTGTCTATCTATCTGTCTATGAATGATCCAAGGTCAGTCCGTCTGTCTGTCTGTCTGTCTATCTATCTATCTATCTATCTATCTATCTATCTATCTATCTATCAATTGATCGATCTAACCCCTAGTGCAACCAGTAAAAAATAAAACCAAACCTTGGCTAAAATGCAAAGGAGACAAAGTAAAATGCTAAAAATTACTTAAGTCAAAGTGAAGTCAGAATGAAGGAACAAACAGATCAAACAAAGAATAAGGCAACAGATGTAAAAATCAACCATACCAATGTATAATATCACTGTAAATTACAATCAATGTAAATGGACTAACCCTTCAGTTAAAAGGGAAAGTTTGTCAAGACTGGATAAAAAAAAGAAATCTCTAACCATACACCATAAGAGACAAACTTTAAGGATAGAGATGAGGTATGTTAAAAATAAAGGAATTGAAAAAAAAAAAAAAATATATATATATATACCATGCAAACACTAATCATGAGAAAGCTCATGTGGCTATTTCAATATCAGACAAAGTAAACTTAATTAAGACAAGAAGAACTTCCAAAGATAAGGAGCAGGTATTACATAATGATAAAAGAGTCAATTATTACAAAGACCTGAGAGTTCTAAATGTGCATGCACCTATAGAATTTCAATTAAATGAAATACAAGTTTGTAGAACTGAAAAGAGAAACAGACAAATCTACAATCAGAGGTGAAGATTTTTACCACTCTACACTCAATAACAGAACAGGCAGAAAAATTATAAGGATATTAAAAAATTAAACACATTTGTTTGAGCACTTAAAAATAATAATTAACTAAATTATACATTTTTTCAAATTCTATAGCCCTGTGAAATACAAAAATAATAACGTTTTTGGTTTTGAGAATTAAAATGACCCAATACATGTGAAAAGTTTAAAACAGTACATTATGACATACAGAGCAATCCTTAACAATGATTCTTTTGAATAATTCTTAGTAATTTTATTCTTCATGTTTTTCTGTAGTCCTGAGGAACTCCATCATATTATTACTTGTCTGGCCTTTGTATTCAGGTATTTATCAGCTTTTGATTCTAGTACCACTATTAAATACCCATTAGTACCTTTTAGCTACTCATCCACATGAAATATCAAACCAAATCAAATATCAAAAGTCCAATTGTGTGTTGATTCCAAGATACTGACACTTATGAATATCTTTCTTCACAATTTAGTTTTTAGAGACTTTGAAAATCTCTTCAAAGAGACTGGGGCTGTAATGTCACTCACAATTTTCCAAACAAAAACATCTTTTGGACTTCATGCCCCTCAGGACACACAGAAAATAAACTGCACACTCTCTTCCTCAGTTCTTCCACCCTCACTGATGTCAAAGTTCAAGTTTAAAGCAAAGCTAAGTTCTCAACTTCACCAGTAGTAAAGAGTACCTGAGGCCCTTCTAGACATAAGTAAATCTAGGGTGGAGCCCTGTAGTCTTTATACAAAATATGTGCCTCCAATGATTCTTACGAAGAACTAGCTTGCATCTTAACTTGACTTTCAGGTTTTCACACAGAAGCAGCCCTGCTACTCACTGGCCACATCATCTTGGGCAAGTCAATTAATATCCCTCAGCCAGTCTCTCATCTATAAAATGCGGACATATCTACCTTGCAGGGTTCAATGAAGCATCATAATGCCTTAAGCCTTGTAAATGCTCAGATCTTTGTAGAGGAATGAATGAGAAAACGTGCATGATGGGCAAGATGCACATGCAGCCAAGCTGCGCATTTGAGAAGGAGAAGCACTGACTCCCTTATCTACCACACGAGCATCTCCAGTTGTGGCATCTTTCTCCAACTCAAACATCTTCCAAGGCACTGCAAAAGTAAACTGCTGAACTGCTCCAGACTTGCTGTGCTGTTTTGAGCCTCAGTCCCTTAACTAAGTCTATTCTATCTGCCTAGTATTTCCTTCCTGAATTTCTCCCCCGACTCCCTGCTTCCAGCCCATAGCTTCACCTGGCTAACCTCTACCTTCTCATAAAAGGTAGGCATGTCTGATTCAGCTCAAATCTGACCTTCTTCAGGAAAGCTTTTCCTGGACACATTTCCTTCCTCATTCAGGCTGTGCCCATGCTGCTCACTGCACCAGCTTCTCATGGGCCCTGGGCTTAGCCTTCTCTCTGTTGCATTGTGAGCTCCTGAAGGACACAGAACATGACAGACACAGACTGGAGCACTTCCTGGCATGAGGCAGCACCCCAGGGCAAACATGATGAATACGTAGAGTTGGGTAGCTAGCCACTCTGACACATTATGAAAAATCTTCCTTCAGGTTCTTGCCTGGTCAAAAATTTGATCTGCAACCAAGAAGCACCAGGATAGGCTTAAGCTGGGGTAGAACTGAGCTCCCTGCCCCCACCAGCAGGCAGCATCAACTCTCCAGTCAAGGAGCTGAGCCAGCTAAGCCACCTTGGGCGTGGAGCCTCCAGGCTCTGTACAGCCTCCATATGACTGCAACCCCAGCCACAACTGAGAACAGCCTCCCAGGAGGCCTGAGGCACAAACTCCCTGCTAAGACACTGAATCCCCACAAAATGTGAAGACAGAAAATCTGTATCATTTCAGTCACTAAGTTTTGGTGTCATTTGTTACGCAACAATAGATAATACAAATTTTACATTCACTCCTGGCTCTCTCTTTGCCCAGTAAAATCATTTTCTAAAAGCATTTATTCCATAGATTGTTAAAAAAATCATCAAATTGGCAATGAGAGGACATGTTCCAGTTATCTCTGGCCACATCCACCAAAGAGACATTAGATTTCTCAGATGCTAACATTGATAAAAAGATACCCTACATAGTTTTGTTTTTACAAGATACTCAGATTAAATGGGTCAAATATATAATTAAATGATATAAATAGGATGAATTGAATGATACAGAATAGTTCAATATTCCAAGAGTTAAGTTTCCAGATAGGACCTATTTTAATTAGGGAATACTCATGTAACCAGATTTCACTTGAAATCCTCAGGCCTTTTCTTTTTTTTTTTTTTTTGAGACTGAGTCTTGCTCTGTCACCTAGGCTGGAGTGCAGTGGTGCACTCTCAGCTCACTGCAGCCTCCACCTTCTGTATTCAAGTGATTGGCTTGCCTCAGCCTCCTGAGTAGCTGGGATTACAGGTGTGCACCATCACACCCAGATAGTTTTTGTTATTTTTAGTAGTGACAGGGTTTCACCATGCTGGCCAGGCTGGTCTCGAACTCCTGACTTCAAGTGATCCACCTACCTCAGACTCCCAAGCTGCTAGGATTACAGGTGTGAGCCACTGTGCCCAGCTTTAATGTTATCTCAAACAAAAACTGCCCACACTGTCTGAGCATAAAGAAGAACATTAACTAAAACAACTCATTAACTAAAACAATTAAAATTCCTAAGAGAGTTATTTTGTAAAAATATTTTTAAATCTAAGGACATAAGTACATTTTCATGGCCTAAAGTGTTGATGTTAGTAAAAATTTCTAATAATCACTACATTTATAAATATTTTATTTATAGCAGAATATGCTATAAAAACATTTTCTTTTAAAATAAAAAATAAAGATCATAATAGGTTTGCTTCCAAATGTCTAAAATGTTTAATAAATGATAGCCCCAAAAGCAAATCATAGTTGAACTGGCATTTGAAATATGAAAATCTACACTCACTAAAGAAAAATGTAAACTAGTTAGGGAAAACATACATATACATGGCTTATTAAGCAGAAGTGTTATTTTTAAAAGTAGGAACTGCACTGAAGATTCTGAATGAGAAGGTTAAAGTCTGTTGCATCAAAGGTCATATTCTCTGGGAGAACTTTTACAATCCTTTATGCCCTTTGCAGCATTTTCTCTGCAAGACATCCACCTTTATAACCTTATGTCCCAGAACAGAAACCTAGCACTACATACCTTTCGGATGAGGACTTCATCTAGACAGGCTCAACATCACCAGGGAACTTGGGAAAAATGCAAATCTCAAGGCCCTCCCCACACTGAGTGAATAAGAAACTCTGGAGCAACTGGCAATTTGTTTGAATGGCCCTCCTGGTGACTGTGTGCTTCAGTTTACAAAGCACTGATTCAGATCCAGGGTTCCTAAAGCTACCTGTGCATCAGCGTCCCCCGGGAAGTACCCTGCACATTCCCCTGATTCCCACTTGGCAGAGAGAGGCCCAGGAAGCTCTGTGACCCCAAGTGTTCTTACTGATGGACAGTCTGGACCACTGAAGCGGGTCCTCCGGAAGGGCCCTTCAAGGAAGAACTGACATGCCTTATGCCAATTTAGCTCTGACTGTTCTAGTTTGGCTTGGGCCTTTTCCAAGCCAGAGAGAATGGATGACAAAAGCATGATCATCACAAGCAGATGCCAGATCTTAGCTCACAGTCAATCCCCGTTCGCACGAGGCCCATGTCCCAGTCACTTCCACAGCACAGTGACAGACATGCCAGCACGAAAGGCCAGCTACCTCATTCCTCCTGTACTCTGCATACAAGCATTTATCAGTTTATTTCAGTGTTAGAGAGAGAAGTGACCTTATTTTCCAACACTGTGTCCCTGAGAGTACCCTGAATAGACTCTGGTTAAGTCTACCACAGAGCAGGCTCAGAGCTCCCAAGGCATTATAAAATAAACCCAAAATTAGAAATAAAAATGGTGGTGCCAGAAATAGCAACACAAACTGTAGTTTACGGGTAAGGACGGTGTCAAGATAAAAAAAATCTTGGCTTCAGCATGGAGGACCAAAAGATGACTGTCCGGCTCCACTGGACTCCTGCTCCATGCCCCAGAACAACTGACGGTCCACTTTATATGGCAGCCCATCCTGGTCTGGGTCACATGAGACTGCACATTATGCTGATGCCTGCTTACCCATTACTCTCCCTCATGGGTTCGGCAACATGGTAAACACACGTCATTCACAAATCCCTCCACCCCAAGACCTTTCCAATCTATAAACAACTATTTACTGAGCCCCCAAAAAGTATGCAAAGCTGGGACTGCTGCCAGAGAAATGACAGCACCCACCCCCACCATAAGCCCCGATGTGTGCCCAAAGACTGCCATGGGCATAGCCCAAAGCTGCCCCGTTCATACTCTTCTGCCAGATTTGACATTTCTTGAGATGCTACTAATGATACTCCATCTCTGATCCACTTTGGGGAAAGATTCTGCAACAGCAGGCATTTGCCATTTAGTTCAGCAATGAGAGAAATCTTTGTTGATAAGTAAAGCTCAGCCAGCCTAAGTTCCAGAGACATCACTCAGTCTTTCAGGAGAAGGAGGTCCTAGAGAAGACACATCAGGGGCCTTCCACAGTCGCTCCCAGGTCTGGGGGGAAGGTGGACTTGATAGAAGTGACAGCCCAGGGGGAAGCAGAATTTGGGGACTCCGGGAGCCCAGCAAGTGACACCAGCCTAGGATGACAAATGTCATGGGAATGCTTACTCTACCTTGCCAAGCTCAGGTGGGATGAGACCTGAGACCCCAGAAAAGGGAAGAACAAACTGAGGAGGACACTGGGACCCCAAGCTCTTGGAACCATTCAGTCCCTGCCCTCATCCACTCCTCCACTCCTCAAACAACCCGAAGAGTACATCTTTGCACCAATGTCCCTGTTACTAAAGTGCAATCTCAGTATCACAGACTCTGTAGCCCTGCTCTGAGGATGAAATGGGATAGCCCCAAATATCCTCCAGCAGTCCTCCACAGGCCAGGGACTGAAAGCGCTGTGTGCACCACACCTGTGACCACCCACTGTGCCTGGAGCAAACCACATTCATGGCCTGAAACCAGCACTAAATCCCCCTTGGAGGCTTTCTACTCAAAGAGATCATTCTTAATTTTTTTCTGCTAGGACTCAATAAAACCTTTTATTTTGCATGTGAAAAAAAAGTGCACAAATATTTTTTCTCACCTACCAAAATAAATAAAAAATAAAAACACTGCCCACTCCTGACGTGGGACATTTAAATAGACATTTAATACAAAGTTTGCACAAGGTCAAAAATAACTTCTGTCTTCCGGTGTTGAGTTTAAACACAACCAACTTCCAACCAAAAATGACACTAAGAAAGCTTTTCATTTTACCTTAAGCCCTGCCTTCTTTCCCAAGAATATGTGAGATATTTTCAACAGCAACAAAAAGAATGAGACGAAAACATAAAATTAAAAGTATAGTACCTAGAGAAAATTTAAGCATATAACACAGAGATCAAGCTACAGAAGAAACTGGCCAGAATTTCCTACCAAGTTGCTATGGTTTTACCTCAATTTTGCCTAAGTTGACTGTTCATCTTTTTAATCAAATTACTTGCCTTGCAGGTTTTTGACAGATGTTAAAGGTCTGTAAAGTGCAGAGTGCACTAGGCAGTAATGCAGGAGGTCCTCACAAAATCTCTACCAAAATACAGTGAGATGCCATGTGGCCATCTCGGGAGTATCCTTCAGGCGAAGCAGAGCCTGTGACAGATGTGAGGGCTACTCAGTCACGAAGGTGATTCCCTGGGGGTCTAACATAACTCCTTGCCACCTGGATGCTGCCTATAGCCACTTACTACATACTTGGAAGACACAAGCTGATGGAAGCAAAGCTATGGATGGGCCACCTAAATCCCAAAAATAATCTTCCAGAACCAAATGTCATCCAAAAGACCAGGATGGCTAAAGAGTAGAAAGGAGAGCTCTCTGATGATATTGCTTTGCCGGCAAACTTAGGCAAAACTGAGGTGAAACTATAGCAACTTGGTAGGTACTGTGCTAGGTGCTGGGAGTAAAGATTAACGTCATCCTTAACCTTACATTTTCATCTATGAGGAAAGAAAACAGCTTAAATGAAACCATAGCCCCTGTAGCATCACACCATTAGAGAGGCACATGTGTGTGGGGTACAGGGCCAGGCCAGAGATATCACCCTCAGCTCTGCTTGTTTGACATGATCCACTGGATCCTGATTTAGAATCGCTTAATTGTTGTAAAACTAAAATCATTATCTTTAATTGCTCATATCCCACAACTTAGCAAATTCATTTATGTGAGATTTTTCTGCAGGTATGGCAGAAAGCTTGGCAACGTCTGCTTTGAAAAATTTCCAGGACAAAATCATCCTGACAATGTTCCGTCGGGGGTGAACCGGGCCCAGGTACCAGAGTGGCCTTCAACATCTCTCAAAGAACATTCTAGCTTTGCCTACATGGTATCTGTTTCACAGACAAGGAAGAGACGATCTTCGGTGTGTGTAAAAGGTCCTCTTTCTTTCTTCAAAGATGGAGGACAGGTCGGGTTTTATGCGTCACAGGGTCTGATTCACACAAGAGTCCTACACA
Organism: Leontopithecus rosalia; assembly: GCA_028533165.1. Taxonomy (NCBI): domain Eukaryota; kingdom Metazoa; phylum Chordata; class Mammalia; order Primates; family Cebidae; genus Leontopithecus; species Leontopithecus rosalia. The sequence continues at coordinate 10,865,674 of CM052663.1, read as the reverse complement.
TTCCACAGGTTTGGAAGGAGCTGAGCGCGGGCACAGTGGGTAAACATAGACACAACATACAGACATCTCATGTTCACCTTGGGGAAGGGCTTTCAGCATTAAAATGAAGTGGAATTTCGCTCTTTATGTCAAAAGGTGAACCGCAGGGAACAAAGACAGTTTGCGCTCAGTCTCTAAAAGCACACTGAAACCATTTAATGTCTGCAGCTGCTGATTAGAAAAGAATGCTAAAAAGGCCAGTGCTCTGTCCAGTTGCAGTGGTCTGCGTGGCAAATATCTTAGGAGGCGTTTGATCATTCCTACTGTTACTGGTAGGGAGCTTAGAGCCATACGAATTTAGAAATTTGCCATGCCAGCCAGGCTTCTGAACCCTCAATCTGTAGGCAACTTTGTTTCTCTAACCTTAGGGTCCTTATTACTTAAGAAAGGGGCATCTATTTTGGTCTCTCAAATAGAAAAGAAATATCCTCAATGTTAAAGAGCTCAGTAGGTTCCTAACTCTTCGCTGGAGTTCAAAATGCCTGACTATAATGTAGAATCCTTCACTTCTGTAGAGATACAGCCAAACAGATACCGTGAAGGCAAAGCGAGAATGTTCATTAAGAGATGTTTCAAGGCTACTCTGGTACTTGGGGCCAGTACATTCCCCCACGGAACAGTGTCCGGATGATTTTGTCCTGGAAATTTTTCAAAGCAGATGTTGCCAAGCTTTCTACCATAGCTGCAGAAAAACCTCACATAAATGAATTTGCTAAGTTGTAGGATATGAGCAATTAAAGATAATGATTTTAGTTTTACAACAATTAAGTCATTCTTGACGGCAGGAGTTAGAAATCAGGATCAGGTTAAACCAGCGGATCTCGTCGAATGAGCGGAGCTGAGGGTGATATCCCTGGCCTGGCCCAGCGCCCCACACACATGTGCCTCTCTAATGGTGTGCTACTACAGGGATTGTGGTTTCATTTAATCTGTTTTCTTTCCTACTAGATGAAAATTTAAGATTAGGGATGACATCGTATTAATCTTAATCCTAGCACCTAGCACAGTGCCAGGGCACATAAGTACTCCATAAATGTGTTCAATGAATGAACCCCAGATCACTTAACAGATTATGGCTCACGGGACAGAACTTTCTAGAGCACTAAAAACCTGACCAAACCTGATCTCTTCCCAAATGAGTCTAGTGGATGTTCCCTCACCTTTCTGAAATGAAACAAACTCTATAGGAAGCTGGAAGACAGCTCAGGCTGTTCCTGACACAACCATCAAGAACTGAGAACCGAGGGCTGGCGTAGTGGCTCACGCCTGTAATCCTAGCACTTTGGGAGGCCAAGGCAGGTAGATTCCTTGAGGTCAGGAGTTTGAGACCAGCATGGCCAACATGGTGAAACCCTGTTTCTACTTTAAAAAAAAAATTAGTCAGGCATGGTGTCGTGCATCTGTAGTCCGAGTTACTCAGGAGGCTGAGGCACGAGAATCACTTGAACCTGGGAGGCAGACATCACAGTGAGCCGAGATCACACCACTGCACTCCAACTTGGGTGACAGAGTGAGACACTGTCTCAAACTGACTTTCCCTAGCTACAGGCAGAGCCGTGTCATCAACCACAACTCGATGCTCTCTAAAATGCCTTCGAGATGATCAGAGGACAAATTTCAAATGAGTTACGGAAATCCAGATATAAACCTACGGAAGTGTTCTGATTTTCTAGCCAAGTAACCCTATAAAAAGAAAAAAAAATGAGGTCAGTTTGGCATAATTTGTTCTTAGTGGAATTATTCTTGCTTTTAGTTATTACTACTTTCTCTTCTACAAGTACATAACCATCTGCTTCACACTATGTTTTAGAATGCTGCCAAGGAGATGGAGCAAAATCAATGAATTACAGAGTCTAGAATGGCACCATCCCATGCAAATATAATGTAAGCCACAAATGTGAACCATATATGTTATCTTAAGTTTTCATGTAGCCATATTTTTAAATAAAAGGACTGGTGAAGTTAATTTTGATAATATGTTTAATGCAATAAGTCCAAAATATTACCAGTTCAACATGTAATTAACATAAAAATTACTGAGTTTTTTTACATTCTTTTCTCAAACTAAATCTTCAAAATCTGGCATGTTCTTACACTTCCAGGAGGACATCTCAATTCAGGCCAGCCACATTTCCAGTGCTGGGCAGCCACATGTGTCCTGTGGCCACCACACTGTACGGCATAGGTCTAGGATCTCTTGGTGCCTTCTGCAAAATCCAGGCATTTACCTCGATCCCAGCACCTTTTGTGTTCTCCACAAACTCTCAGGTTATTATCAATAGTGGTACTTTGTTCCCATCTGCAAACTCCTTCAATGCCTGAGATGTAATTCACCTAAATCTCCAGATACAAACTACTCTCAAAGCAGCAGAGAAGTTTAAGACAAGAAGCAGATATTCACAAGACTCTGCTGGCTGGAATGTAATTTACACCCCTCTATCAAGTCCCACAGTCTGGTGGTCAGGCCGAGATATACCTTTTGTCTGTGCATTCAAGTTACTTGAGCATGATAAAGACGAGGTTGTTTCTTTTCTTCTCTTTATTTGGAGGCAGACAGAGCAGAAAGGGAGGGAAAGATGACCAAGGCCTGAACTAAGGTGAACGAGATCCTAGAAATAGAGAGGCGCCAGAGAGGAGAGGTATTTCAGGGTCAGATAAAGAAGAAAAACTAGGCTGAGGGATGTCAAAGGGGACTTGAGCTCTAGTGAGCTGCTGAGCGTCAACTGCAAGAACACGGTCTGCGGATACTGGCGTGTCTTCCACCTGCAGTGTGGGGGCCTCTCCCACTCATGGGGCACATACCTGGTATTGGCCTTAGTTCAGATGCAGGGGGAAGAATTCATTGAGTCCCCTCCAAAATTACAGCTAGAGAAGAGGAATCAGTTCTAGTGTTCCACAGCATTGCAGGTGACTATAGTTGACAATAATTTATTATATACTTTCAAACAGCTAGAAGAGAGGATTCTGAATGTTCCTAACACACATAAAAAAATAAATGTTTGATGTGCTGGATATGTTAATTACACAGATTTACTCATAACACATCATATACATGTATCCAAATACCAAACTGTACCGCATAAATATGTACAACTATGACATGTTAATTAAAAATAATAATTGAAAAAATACAAGCTTTTCATGACTCCTATATTGTCATTTCATTAGACCACAGAGCTTCAATGAATCTATTAATCATCAATGAGTACAAACAAAAGCTGCCCTGCTTGTAGCTTTATTTGCTATTTTAGGCATAAGCAATTTACCTTCTTGTTGGTAGAAAAAAAATACCTTACAGGAATTTTGTTACTTTACATATCAATATATAAAGAAGACAATAACCCCCTCTAACATAACATTCCATTTGTATTCGTTTTTGTTCCAAGTATTCCCAGCACCTAGCATAATGCCTGGGTGCCTTAGTGCACTGCGGCTACTATAAAAAAATCCCATAAACTGGACAGCTTATAAACCACAAAAATTTCTCACAGTCCTAGAGGTTGGAAGCCCAAGATCAAGGCCAGCAGATCCAGTGTCTGGTGAGGGTTCGCTTCCTGGTTCCCAGGTGGCACCTTCTCACTGCATTCTCACACAGCTGTAGGAGCAAGGGAGTTCTCTAGGGTTTCTTTTACAAGAGAACTAATCCCATTCATGAGGGCGCCACCCTCATCACCTAATCACCTGCCAAGGCCCTATCTCTGAATATAATCCCCTTGGGATTCATAGATCTCAATGTATAAACTCTGGTGACCCACAAACATTCGGACCATAGCAGAGGGATGGAGAGGCGGAAAAGTGATGGTAAAAAGAAAAAGGGATGAAGCCCCACGTTTTCCCCACTGAATAAAAAGACATGTCTTTGTTCCACTGATGCTGCATCACCCACGTCAGCAGGAACCATGGGATCCATGTGATCCCATACACAAGGTGCATGGACAATTTCAACAACAGCAACAGGACTCTAAGGCCATTTCTTAAAATGGGCAATAGGACACTTCAGAGGGCACATGGGGACAGAAGCACCTGCGAGGGCGGTTCACTTCTCTTACACCAGGCAGTAATTTGGGGTTCAGACCAGAGAAGTGGCATTCTAAGAGATGGCTGAAGGTAAAGATGACCTTCTAAGGAAAGAGGCTCAGGGGCTTACAGTTACCCAGTGTTTCAGGGCGAGGAAAGACTCTACTTCCACCCACCTGTGTAGAAGCATGGTGCCTGGCACATTGTAGGTGTGAAATATAGGTTGGCTAGGAAACAGCAGTGATGTCAGTAATTAGGGACACCAATGATCACCATATCAGCTAACCAAAATCCAAGCACTGGTTTTAGAAAAAAAAAAAAAAATCAATTAAGCCCAGTGGCTTCATGCCTGTAATCCCAGCACTTTGGGAGGCTGAGGCAGGCAGATCACCTGAGTTCCAGGGTCAGAGACAAGCCTGGCCAAAATGGTGAAACCCCCTCTCTACTAAAAACACAAAATTAGCTGGGGATGGTGGTGTGTACCTATAATTCCAGCTACTAAGGAGGCTGAGAATTGCTTGAACCCAGGAGGCAGAGGCTGCAGTGAACCAAGACTGTGCCACTGCACTCCCGCCCGGGTGACAGAGTGAGACTGTCTCAAAAAAGAAAAAAATTCAATTAAAGACGGACTTAATGTCCTAATAGTGAAATGTCATTAGTGAGATGTTTTAGCTTCATTACACTTGGACCTAGCCAGTTTTACCCTAGGAGGACTAGAGAAAATTCTTCCTTGGGGTTCAAAGACCCACAGTTAGCCTACTGAACCCTGCCACAGCCACAGTAGTAGATCACCTGGCCACCCACTATTGTCACAGTCCCTTAGGCCTTATCCCAAGCCAGTGTCTGTGGTTGATTCTAGTCTCTAACCAACTCCTGGCCCAAAGAGCAATAGACAAAGAACTGTCAGAAAGTCCATACCATTCTAAATGAGTGAGTTTAAAAGTGAACTCAGGGCCGGGTGCAGTGGCTCACACCTGTAATCCCAGCACTTTGGGAGGCCTAGGCAGGTGGATCACGAGGTCAAGAGATCGGGACCACCCTGGTCACCATGGTGAAACCCCGTCTCTACTAAAAATACAAAAAATTAGCTGGGCATGGTGGTGCGTGCCTGTAATCCCAGCTACTCAGGAGGCTGAGGCAGGAGAATTGCCTGAACCCAGGAGGCGGAGGTTGCAGTGAGCTGAGATCTCGCCATTGCACTCCAGCCTGGGTAATGAGAGCGAAACTTAAAAAAAAAAAAAAAAAAAAGATAGAGATCCAGTTCCTTCCTGATATCACCACGTTAGGCAATAAATGGTATTTACCATCAAATCAAATAAGTCTGTTCTGTTAATACCAGAAAATGTTATTTTTAAGTTTCAAAATACTCCTTTATTCAAAATATGAAGATTAAATAAGAATGAAACCTCTAAATAAGATGTAATTGTACAAAGTAACTGCCATCACTTTACACCTGAATGTAAGTTGTGTTGGGGATAATTCATAAAATGAAAACAGACCTGGCCTAAGTGAGAGATGCTAATGGCCGTAATCATCATCTCCGCTCCTTACAAAGACCACCAGGATTAGGGAGGAAAGGGGTATAAACAACACCACTGTCTTTGTTTCATAGACAGTGTTCACCAGGGAAAAATATATGAGCATACCTTGTTTTACTACACTTCATTTTAACATGCTCCAAAGATAATGTCTATTACAAATAGAAGGTCTGTGGCAATTAAGCCTCAGTAGGTGCCAATGAGCACGTGCTCACTTCTGGTCTGTGTGTCACATTTGGTAATTCGTACAATATTTCAAACGTTTTCATTATTATAACTGTTAAAATGATCTGTGATCAGGGATCTTTGATGTTACTATTGTCATTGTTTTGGGGCACTACAAACCATTACCACAAAAGATAGCAAAGTTAACCAATAAATGTATGTGTTCTGAATGCTCCACTGACTGCTGTCCCCGCCGTCCCCTTCCTCTGCTCAGGCCTTCCTATCCTCTTAGACACAACGATATTGACAGGAGGCCAGTTAACAACCCTACAATGGCCTCTAAGTGTTCAAGTGAAGGGAAGAGTCACATATTTCACACTTTAAACCAAACACTGTAAATGATTATGCTTAGTGAGAAAGGCATGTCAAAAGCTAAGACAGGTCAAAACTAGGCCTCTTCAGTCAGTGAGCCAAGTTGGGCATGTAAAGGAAAGTTCTTGAAGGAAACTTAAACTGCTACTCCAGTGAATACACAAAGCATAAAAAAGCAAGACAGCTTAGCTGTCTTACAAGCCTTACTGCTTAGCTGGTGACACTTTTAGCAGTCTGGATAGAAAGTTAAACCAGCTACAATATTCCCTAAAGTCAAAGCCCAATCCAGAGCAAGGTCTTAATTCTCTTCATTTCAATGAAGGCTGAGACATGAAAGAGCTGCAAAAGAATAACTGAAAGCTAGCAGAGGTTGGTTCATGAGGTTTGGTTTTTTTGTTTGTTTCTGAAGGAATTTTGCTGTGTTGCCCAGGCTGGATGCAATGGTACGATCTCAGCTCACTGCAACCTCTGCTTCCCAGGCTCAAGCAATTCTCCTGCCTCAGGCTCCCAAGTAGCTAGGACTACAGGTGCCCACCGCCACACCTGGCTAATATTTGTATTTTTAATAGAGACAGGGTTTTGTCACGTTGGCCAGGCTGGTCTTGAACTCCTGACCTCAGGTGATCCACCCACCTTCAGCTTCCCAAAGTCCTGGGATTACAGGTGAGCCACTGTGCCTGGTGGTTCATGAGGCTTAAGGAAAGAAGCTATCTCCATAACAGAGAAGTGCAAGGTGAAGCAGCAAGTGGTGATTTAGAAGCTGCACCAAGTTATCCAGAATATGGAGCTAAGATCATTGATGAAGATGGCTACAACTAGACAACAGGTTTTCAATGTAGACAAAACAGCCTTATATAAGAAGATGTCATCTAGGACAGGGAACTCCAGCTTCTGGGGTAAGGAACTGGGCTGCACAGCAAGAGGTGAGCAGCAGGCAAGCAGTCCATCTTCTTCTCATAGGAGTGCGAACTTTATTGTGAACTGTGCATGGAAGGGATCTGGGTTGCATGATCCTTAGGAGAATCGAATGATAAATGTAATAAGCTTTAATCAACCCCCAAACCATCCCCCTCCTCAACCCCACTCCCCAGTCCATGGAAAAACTGTCTTCCACAAAACTGGTCCCTGGTGCCAAAAATGTTGGGGACTGCTGATCTAGAATTTTCATAGCTAGAAGGAGAAGTCAATGTCTGGCTTCAAACCTTCAAAGGACAGGCTGACTCTCTCATTAGAAGCTAATGCAGTTGGTGACTTGAAGTTAAAGCCAATGCTGATTTACCATTTTGAACATCCCAGGGCCCTTAAGAATGATATTAAACCCATGCTCCCTGTGCTCTATAACAACAAAGCCTGGATGACAGCACATTTGTTTACAGCATGATCTATTGAATACTTTAAGACCACTGTTGAGATCCACTGCTCAGAAAAAAGATTACTTACAAAATATCACTGCTCATTTACAATGCCCCTAGTCACCCAAGAGCTCTGACAGAGATGTACGAGGACATAAATGTTGTTTTAGTTTTAACGCCTGCTAACACAACATTCATTCTTCAGCACATGGGTCAATGATAAGGAATACACTTTGTAAGGCTATAGCTGCCATAGATAGTGATTGCTCTGATGTATCCAGGAAAAGTAAATCAAAAACGTCTGGGAAGGATTCACCATTCTAAATACCATTAAGAACAGTCATGATTCATGGGGGAAGATCAAAATACCAACATGAACAGGAGTTTGGGAAAAGCTTATCCCAACTCTCATAGATGACATTGAGAGGTTTAAGACTTCCATGGAGGAAATAACTGTAGATGTATTACAAATAGCAAGAGAACTGGAATTACAAGTGGAGCCTTAAGATGTAACTGAATTGCTGCAACCTCATGATAAAACCAACAGATGAGGAGTTGCTTATGATGGATGAAAAAATAAAAACTCATTTCTTGAGATGGAATATACTGCTGGTGAAGATGCTGTAAACACTGTTGAAAGGACAACAAAGAATTTAGAATATTACATCAACTTAGTTGATAAGACAGTGGCAGGGTTTGAGAAGACTGACTACAATTTTGAAAGTTCCACTATGGGGAATGTGCTATCAAACAGCATCACGTGCTACAGAGAAATCTCTGGTGAAGGGAAGAGTCAGTTTGATGTAGCAAACTTCATTGTTGTCTTATTTTAAGAAATTGCCACAGCTACCCCAACATGCAGTAACTGCCACCCTGATCCTAGTCAGCAGCCATCAACACTAAGGCAAGAACCTCCAGCAACAGAAAGAGTATGACTTGCTGAAGGCTCAGATAATCATCAGCATTTTTTAGCAATGAATTATTTTAATTGAGGCATGTACATTGTTTTCTTAGACAATGCAATTTCACACTTAATAGACTACAATATAAGCATAACTTTTATATGCACTCAGAAACTAAAAAATTCATGTGACTCACTTTACTGTGATTTTCACTTTATGGTGGTGGTCTGGAATTGAACCAACAATTTGTCTCTAACGTATGCCAGTAGATACTGTCTTCATCGTCAATGAACTTAATGTCTTATAAACGACACACTCACAAAATCAAGAATACACCAAAAACGCAGCAATCAATTAGGTCAATAAAGGAAGTGTTGGTCGGGAAGGAAAAGGTATGATGTTGCTAGCACTACTGAGAAAGGCTTGTATAAAGCAGGACTTGGAGAAGGAGTACTTGGTGTTAACACTCTCAGAGTCTGATCATTTAAACCAACTTGGGAAATACACTTTCACAAAAATGTTTTCACAAAACCTTATTTTGATTATACTACAGGTATGTGATCATTAATTTTATATGTCTACTTGATTGGGCTACTGGGATGCCCAGATATCTTGTTAAACATTATTTCTTGCTGTACCTGTGGGTGTTTCTGGATGAAATCAGCATTGAATTGATAAACTGAGTAAAGCAAATGGCCCTCCCCAACGTGGATGGGTGTTATCCAACCAGTAGAAGGCCCAAATGGAACAGAAAGGTAGAGAAAGAATTAATTCCATCCCTCTCTCTATCTTTCTAGCTGCTTAGCTAATACATCTGTATTTTCCTGACCTTACACTTGAACTTATACTATTGGTTCTCCTGGGTCTTCATCTTAGAGATAGCAGATCATGGGACTTCTCAGCCTTTATAATCATGTAAGCCAACTCCTTGTAATAAATTTCTTTTTCTATGCATATTCTATTGGTTCTGGTTCTCTAATACAAGGTATATGTGAATAATTAATACCATCTGGTAAATGAAAAGTCCAAAGTAAAATGAAGATACTTAAGTATCTCAGGCACAAAATGTATAAAGGTATTTACGCATATGCTGGTATGCTTAATTAAAGGGCCCTGTGATTTGGTCCCTTTATGGATGACTCACAGTACCTAAACAGCAGCACGCTTCACACTGAAATTACTCTGAAAAAGGCTGGTGGAGATAGCAATCAGAGATGAACAATCAAAACAGTTCAATCTTGTGACGCTAGTGAATTCTGAAAGGAGAAATACCTGTGAGAAAAATCAAATAAGCAAATTAGGCCACATGAGTTAAAACACATGTCACATTGAGGCAAAGGCAGAGCCACTTCTAACTGAAAAAACAGGAACTGTCATGTGCATAGTGAACACTAGGCCCTTCACACTAACACACACACACCTGCACACACTAATCTCATGGCATGTGGTACTTTCACTGCTTCTATGGAAAATTCATCTAAAGTCAATTTCCAAATAATACACATAGACCATAGATCTTCTCTAGCACTACCTAAAAGAACATTTCAACTACCCACAAAATAAATATCTGTATGACTGTACTACTCTCCACTAACAACAGAGGTGCATACAGACTCACTAACAAGAACCGGATGAAGAAATCTTCATTAAATTAAAGAACTAAGTTACTAGGCAGACAGTCTATCCCCTCAAAAATGGTGGCTACTTTACCAAAACATTATAAAACGGTTTATGGTTACACAGCCGGTGCATGTTGCAGGTTGGCACAAAGCCAACAGAAGCTGTGAAGAGCACCATGACTAGTCATATTAACAACCCACACAATGATTTCTCTTCTGTCATGGTCACTAAACAAGAACAAAATTTACTGGGGAAAAAAAACCTGATTTTAAAATCACAACATTCCAATTAATGATCATTTGAAAGGACACAGGCTAGGGAGAGATTAAAGGAATTTTTTAAAAATTCCCAACTCACAGTCAACTGTGCAAGGAACCTCTCAATTCACCTTGTTTTAACTATGTGGCCAGAGCAGTTTACCAAGCATCCGTCATTTTTACAATGGTTCCATTTCCTTACCAGGTTTTCCCCTATTATTTTTCTATAGTAAGTTAGGTGCCTGTAAGCTGGCATTAGGCTGCAGGTGACATTTACTTTGAAGAACAAGCTGGTGACACCTTCTGATAAACCAGAGGAAAACAACAAGTGTTTCTGCCTTAGTCTGTTTTGTGTTGCTATAACAGAATATCCCAGACTGGGTAATCTATAAAGAAAAGAAATTTATTTCTCATAGTTCCAGAGACTGAGAAATCCAGTATCAAGAAGCCAGCATCTGCCAAGGGCCGTATTGCTGTGTCATCCCACAGGGGAAGGGCAAAGAGAGGACAAGAGAGAGCAAGAGAACCCTCAAGCTCTTTTATCATCATTAATCCATTCATGAGGGCCTAATTCTCTCTCAAAAGACCCACCTCTTAACACTGTTGCATCAAGCATTAAGTTTCCATCATAAGGGTTTCTGGGGGACACATTCAAACCATACCAATATACTACTACACGTAGGGGCCCATGCTTCTAAATACAAACTCTTCCACTCCTCCAAAATATGCTATCAAAGCTGCTCAAAACCTGCCTGGTGGATCTCAAGTTTACATACTCCAACTGGAAAGCCAGTCATCTTATAGCACAAAAAACAAAGTTGAGAGAAAAATCCTGCTGAGGTTAGGCCTTTTAGCCAGGATTTCAAAGTCTTAGAGCACAGGGATCTCATCATCAGCACTATGACCCTCACACTCCACTCAGTGAATCTGTCTCCAGGCCATGCCATGTGGCCAGGCACAGCTCTATACACGATGCACACAGCAGTTGACATCATAGAGCCTCTTTGAATTTGGGGAAATGCACCTTCAACATGTAAACAAATTACACAATTTCAGGTAGGAATAAGGGCTGTGAATAAAATAAAATAGGACAAGAAAGAAGAGGGTAGCTGGAGAAGCAGCTGCTTTAGCTTCAGCCATCAGGATGAGTCTCTGAAAAAGTGACTTCTGTCCTGCGAGACCCACATGATGATAACATGCAAGACAGTTGAAACAAGATATGTAATCCATGAAACAGAAACACATGATAGCAACCTAGATGGAGTACTCAGCATTTTGCAAGCATCATCTTATTATCTCTCACAACAATTCTAGAAAGTAGTGTATTCATTCCCCATTTTACAGATAAGGAAACTGAGGTTCCAGAAGCCTCAGTAACTTGTCCAACCTCACACAGATCCAGTCTTTGGACCCAGACAGATTCAGCTGGAAGGGCTCTCTGCCATTTGCTGGCCCACAGCTACTATTTTGGCCTGGGAACCACACAGCCATGACCAAACCCCTACCCAACACTGCTCCCAGTGGTGTAACAGAGAAACAAAGCTTATACTTCCCAGATTTGCCCAAGTTCAGGGACAGTCACAGACACTGCCCATACTCTGAATGAACATAGCAAATCTGGGCCTTCCCAGCTCTCTGTCACACCAACAGTCTATAGTGCGCTTTGAGGCAAATCAAATAAATGCCACCTTTACATCTTTGTTAAGTATCAGAAAGACTGTTTACACTGGACACGGTTTCCTACCTCAATTTCCAGGGTTGAGGTAGGCGACTCCAAGACATATGACTTCACTCTCCAGATACTTCCAAATGTAGGATTTGCCTGCATCATTCAGGTACAGATCCAAATAAACTGGTACGTCATCTCAGTATGACGTCAGAATATATCATGAGCACTGATTCTAGAACATATCTCTTTTTCATTTCAATGCTGAAATCAGGACTCATATCACAATGGACGGGGTGTCGCAGTTTAACTGGCAGTGTGTTTTCTTGCTCAGTGGTACGGAAAATAATGATGCATCTCTAATTTAAATCAATGATGTTTTAGGTGAGGAGAAATTCAGAGTCCTGCACACGATTGGTTCCCTCCCCTCCTCCATCTTCCTTTCAGTCCAGTGGCACCGGTCACCACAGCTTTGTAACTGACTCCCTGCTTCTACTCTAAACAAAGGCTCTGTTCTCCATAAGCAGGTAGAGTGAGTTCCCAAATCTGCAAATTAGAGCCTGGCCCTCCTTGCGTCATATCCTCTGGCAGTTCCCACTACACTCAAACCTAAATGGAAACACCCGCCTCCCACCCTGACTCCCCTGTGGTCCATAAGGCCCTGGTGACCTCGTTCTTTAATGCTATTTCTTGTTCCTCACAAGAGCAGGTTTTGCCTGTCACAGGGCCTTTGCATGGGCCATCCTCAATGCCCAGAGACCTTGCAGAGGTTGCCTTTTTTTTCTTTTTGAGACCAAGTCTTGCACTGTCACCTGGGCTGGCATGCAATGGTGCAATCTCAGCTCACTACAATCTTCGCCTTTCAGGTTCAAGCAATTCTCCTGCCTCGACCTCCAAGTAGCTGGAATTACAGGATCCCTCCACCACGCCCAGCTAACTTTTTGTATTTTTAGTAGGGATGGGGTTTCAGTATGTTGGCCAGGCTGGTCTCAAACTCCTAAACTTCTGATCCACCCATGTTAGCCTCCCAAAGTGCTGGGATTACAGGTGTGAGCCAACGTGTCTGTCCAGTTGCCTTCTTTTCACTGAAGTCAGCTCTAAAGTCCTCAGTGAAGCCCTCCCAGACCACCCAGCCCAGATGGAAAAGTGGTCCCCACTCTTGACTGCACTTACTATTGCCTTAAGTCAGCTTTTCATTTATTCATTTAATTTATTATCTATTTTCCCACTTTACACAATAAGGCCTCAAAGAGGAAGGAAACTTGTCTTTCCTGACCAGTGTTTATTCAAAGTGCTTGGCACACAATAAGTCCTCTATCAATATCTATTTAATATAATCATCATAGTAGAGAAACTTAGTAGACTATGTTCTTTTGCATAATTATTTATTTGTTATTTATATTACCTTCCAGTTAATGGGGAAAAAAATTTCACTGGCGAGAATGATTGTTCTGAAGCCTGTCTGCGATTCCTCCGAAAAAAGAAAATTCAAAAGATGAAATAAATTTCTAATGGGACTGTGAGAAAAATAATGGTTTGCATTACAACACAACTACTAAAAAATTTCCCATATTCCTGTGAATTGTATTTTTAAAAGCCTTATCTGGAACTGGACAATTTCAAAACCCATTGATCTTGCCCTGATGTATAAAACATACCACAGAATTCTTCTAATTCTTCCAGAAACCTGTCTGCCAAATGACATATTGTTTCCTTTTGCTTAGGTATTCATTTTTGAGCTTCTCTCTAAAGTGTTTACAATTTTAAAGTCCCAGATTTAATGCCAGTTTAAAATTGTTTAATCATCCACATGTTCACTATTTTTATCACCAAACATACTTTGAAAATTTGCTTCACCTACTGAAGTTTCCTTTAAAACAACAACAACAACAAAAACAAGGCTTATGTCTTTGAATGTCAGGTTCTTATGGGTGTTTCCTTATGAGGCAAACTGTAAAATGTGAAAAATGCAAAAATCTCACTCAATCTCTTCTCCCCATAAGTAGAAGGATATCAAAATGACATATCCATGATTTAAGTTCATTAATTTCATATTACAAAAGGAGCATTCAGAAACAAACTAGGTTGTTTTAAAACAGGATGAAAAAGAATTATCCAACAGTGGAGAAGCCTTGTGTGTATCTTAATTATCTGTAATATTTTGGATAATAACATTCACAAAGAATAGAAAACTAAGTTTCCTACAACTATTCCCCAAAATCTTTCATGCACATCATCTCATAACTTACCTTTAAAAGTCTAGAGTCAATGCTACATTTAGTTTCTTTGATAAACACTTTGGGTATAATATGTGTTTTCTTCTGAACAATTCCCAAATATTATATTTTTGCATTTCTATAATGTTTTCAGTACAAAAAAAATCACCATTTAAAAAAATTAGATTAGACTCTGCCTATAGTGTAAAATAAAATAAATGAATATACAGAATGAGGATTTGATTCAATGTTTCTGAAATCATCATAATCCCCCCTGATGTACTTATGTGATCAAAATTAATATGCCTCCCTCTAACCCAAGGGAAAGAAAGTCACTGGGCATAGGGGGAGCTGTGCAACTGGGAGCTGTTGCCCAGGTCACCTGAGCAATAAAGCCAAAAACCAACCCAACATTCTTTATTACTTCCAAATCTAAGACATTTTTATCAGAGGCTACATAGTTCAAAGAAGTTAAATGTGCCATCTCTCTCCTCAACCCTCCTAAAACAAGCGGTCTTTAACAAGGTATTGTGAAATCTTAAAAGGTTTCCTCTGAAAATTGAAAGTGGCATATTTTTCTCATTTTAGACTCTTTGATAATCAGATGCTAACCACAAAATTCAAAGTATGTATGAGATTTGTTGACATCAAACCTGAAAAGAAGATATGGAACACAAATACCTCCAGCAGCTGAATGTACAAGGCAGAAGTTATTCCTCCTGGCATGACAGAAAGATCCATAGGGTCTGGAGACACACACACCTTGCTACATATTAGCTATGTGACTCAGACAAGTCACTTCCCTTCACTTGTATTACAGAAAGGGTATAACAGTACCTACCGTGTCTTAGAGGAGAGACACACCCACCATCAACCATCGAGGACTTTGGGGTCTCAGAGTCAGCCCCTGGAGATAACTGTTATTATGAACCAGAAAATCCTTTTCTGAGTGTACTTTCTAGTTTTGGTGTCTGTACTGAATGGAATGAATATATTTTTCTTGGCTGAGTCATGACTTTGCAAAACTTCAGTCTTCATCCTGAATATCAATTCTCATTGCATCACACCAGGAGCCAGAAGAATGATGCAAATCAAAGTAAATGAGAATTGGCCCTAGGAAGTTGTTTTCTTATCTAAATTCAAGATGCAAGTAGGTTTCTGGTCATTTGTTTCTCTCTCCTAAAAAGTTAAGTATTTAAAAAAAGGTCAGATTCGTTGGAAATCCCCTAGGCTCAGCTGATCAATCTGACTCTAATGTGGGAAAATAAAATAAAATGAATAGTTGACTAATAATATTTTTACAAGCAACGTTTGTCTAGCACCAAATGCTATGGCTTTCAGAAAGAAAAATGGTAAACGGTCTACAAATGTTGAACATATAAAGTACAAATTTAAAGGCAAATCGTATTCTCAAAAAGATTGCTGGATAGTGTCTGGTTGGTAAGAGTACGTTTTTGGGGGGGAGCAAACAATGAGATTGCTAAATTAATCCCTGGGATTCTACTAAACCATACAAGTGCCTCCTTCAGCAGCCTTGTCCACAGCACCATCTACTGCCAAGCCACTGTGCCTACAGCAGTTTTGCTTCTGCAGGGCCCCAACAGTCATGGCTTCGCTTAGCTAAGTTATTTAGGAATAATAATTTTGAAAAAGTTACTTCAATGTTAAAGGGAAAGGGAGGACATGAAATGAGAGTAAACGCCTACCAATCATTTAAAATATCTAAATAGCAAACACAATCTTTGGTTATTAACATATGGCAAATAAGCAGTTTTAAATAAGTGGCAAGTAAGAAGTTTTCAATAAGTGAGTTTTCTTATCTGAGCTAGTTAGGTTATAAATCCTGCTCTAAAGATTTTAAAGCATGAATAAGAATTATATGCTATGGTTGATGTATATATAGTAGACATGTTTATCTTTTATTATCTTTTAACACAGTGGGAGTTACTTAACTCTGCTGTACCAATGGTTCTTTCCACTGGGAATTGGAAGTAGGATTCTAAACCTAGAGAACAAGGGAGTGCAGAGGAGGTCAGAGACAGGGTTCAGGGCCCAGGTTTTCCCTAATGTCTAGGCTTCTCTTTGAACAATTAATCTTTTAAGGACAACCAGGTCTCCTTATGAAAGGCACCAGGGCACAACTAGATTCAAGACTGTGGTCCTTCCTTTAGAGATCCACTATATAAGATGAATTCAATCAACCCTTACTATGCATAAGGATACACAGAGCAGCTTGTCAGTGATAGGCAAAACAACAACCTAACTTCAGCCCTGATCTAAAATTAAACCACAGGCTTAAAATAGATCATGATCTAACAAATCAGAATTTTAAAAATCAAAACAACCATTTTCCAAACAGAAAGAAACACAAAGCTTGATAAGAAAAATTAAAAGTAATATTATCTGACACCTAGAACTATATGCAAGGCACAGTTCTAAGCACTTTATAGATTATCAGGTTGACAAGGCACCACTACCTCTGTTGAATTAGCGACTTTATGGTGTACAACCTATAGTAACACTGCAGATTAAATACCGTAGGGTAAACCAATGGGATGTTATGAGCGAAGGATTCTAGTTTACCATTAACTCACCCTTATTTTAGAACAACTATGCTTAATAAATAGCTTATCTGAATAACCAGGGGTTGTGATGTCACAAAAATGAGCACAAGAAATTAATACAAGTATCCTTCCAGAAATGACTACGTGTAAATTGGGGGGAATACTAAATAAATACCTTCTTCACCAACAAAGGAAATAAGGAAAATGGAAGTCCCACTATTCATATTGCAAAAATGCTTATTCTACTATCATATTCCCTTTTGAGAAACAGACCAGTTTGCAATCCTTATAACACCAGCAGTGCAATGTTGTCACAGATGTGTGCCAGATTTTGCACAGGACATAAACTGGCTGTGAGGAAGAACCCAGAGTTTGCCTATTTTTTGGCAGGAAAGAAAGCCTGCACTTTTCTGTGTGTGTGTGTGTGTGTGTGTGTGTGTGTGTGTGTGTGTGTGTCTCACTGAATCTGAATCATAACTTGAAAGGGTCAAAAAGCCGGGCACCAGGTGTTTTCTTTCCACTTTCCAGAGTAATTTAAGTGCACTGCAAAGTTATCTCCCTTCCTTCCCCAGGAGCCAGCTTAGGGGAGACCTGTCACTGCCATTTGCACTGTACAGCTCCGGCTCTGAACAATAGGAGGGCACCAGGCTGGGCAGCAGGCTTCACACAGCCTGCATGGGCTTTGTTGCCAAGTTATGAGCTCCTCTGGGTGATGGAGGCACGAGTGAGTCAAGGACAATTTAATTCTATTTCAAATCTGTATGCTTTCAAAGAAAATAGAGACAATTGAGGCCAAGGGAGGAGCTGGAAGGGGTAACCAAAAACAAACTTTTGGAACCTCAGAATCTACATTTCTTGCAATAATTCCCAGCCAAGGATTAGATGGTATTGATACTTCCAAAGTATTTAACACTGACATTAGAGACCATTCAAGGAGCTGCGGCTGAATGGAGTCCCCATCCCTCGTAGTCCCACTCCTCCAGCAGCAACCGGCAGGCGCACTTTCGGAGCCCACCTCCGCTCCCCAGCGCGGCCAGCTTCCCCCGCCCTGGCTCCAACCCCGGCTCCAGCCCCGGCCCCGTGCCCGACCTCCTAGCCGAGCCCGGGACGCGCAGCCAAGCCGAGCGCAGAGGGGGCGCGGGGCAGGCAGCAGCGCTGCGCCTCCCCCGGCGGGCCAGAAAGCCGACAGGGTCCGCCTGGGCCGGTGAGGCCGGGCTGAACGGCGACCCTGCCCGGGCGGAGAAGCTGCAGGCGAAGAGCCGGCTTCGCTCCGCGCCGCCCGGCCGCGCGCAGCTCCCGCATTGTCCGTAGCCGGGGCGCGGCGCGACCACTGAATCCGAATCCCAACCCCGGCCCAGCAGTCTCCCTCCCGGCCCCCACGGCCCACTCTTACCTGGGCCGCGCACCTCAGTCCCTGGCGGTGCGGCCCGAGCCGGGCGACAGGCTCCCGAGGACTGCGAGGAGGGAGAGCCTGGGCCCGCTAGGGGCGGAGGGCCGAGAGCGGGCTGTAGAGGCGGCCGAGACCTCGCGCTCGCTGCCGCGGGGCCGCGGAGCCGCAGGCAGGGCGCAGGCGGGGCTGGCGGAACGGGCCCAGGACGCGCGGCCGCGGAGGGCCCCGCTGGCGGCGGCCGCGATGGTCCGGTCAGCACTGACTGGGAGGGCTCAGGCAGGCTTCGCCGGAGAACGAGGGAGGGAACTTGGAGCCAGTTGCTGGGGCCGAGAGCGCGTGTCCCTGAGCGAGTGCACACGCCCCTCGAGAGCCCCGCCCCGCCTCCATCCCGCCCCCACTCCACCTTCCGGGTCCCCACCCTTCTCGCACCTCCGCTCCAAGCCCTGCCTCTCTCCCCACATCTCCAGCCGGCTGCCGATACCCACCCTACCCCTGACCCACCCCTACTCCACTCGGTCGGCTCCCCCAATTCCTCCCCCTCCCCCACTCCCACCCTCATCCTCACGCCAGCACCCCCACCCCGCTCCCATCCGGTGATCTCGCTGGATCTCGGACTGCCACCCCAGTGCAGATCCGCTCAGCACTGGAGACCTAGAGCCTGTGTCCTGAATGGAATAACCCCACCTGGTTGTCAAGCCATCCAAACGTTTTGGTGCCTGACGTTTTGTTTACTAACTTTCATATACTCAGATGGAGCGTCCTAACTTCATTTCTGAAGGCATTTTTAAGCCTTCAAAAAAAATGTTTGGAGAAAATAGTAAAGAATAACGAAAAATATCAAGCATGATGTACTACCTCTGAAATGTGGGCCTGTTGATGTTTTAAAATGAAGCGCTTTGGGGTGCATCATTATTAATCGCCTAATATGTTATTTGAGAATACTTTCTACTTAGATTTGCCTAATAACTTCGTTGTTTCAGGAAAGGGATCGTTTTAGGAAGACTAAACACATTGTAATTTAGCCTTGCTGTTGCAAACTCTAAAAGATAAAATCCATCTTTATCAAAATGAATTTAAATGGGATACGGACTCACAAAATAATTGTTTCTTCTAGAAAATATTTAGCAAGGATTTCTTTTTAATCTCTAGTACATTGAAAATACAATTACATTCATCTCATTTTCTCAGAAAGATCATTTATATTTGAATTGTGCTTCAATTCAATGAATCTATTGTTTCATAATAGTTAAGAAGTTGCCAACTAAATAAAACTCAGACTTCTATAATAAAATTTTTACTATTTAAAAGACTACCATTTTAAGAAAGTGACATGATACTGGGATTTAAATGGAACTTTCCTTTGGCATACTAATGCATTCCTTGTGATCACAGATTAGGTTGTGGTCTCCATTCACTCCAAAAGTCACATAACAGCAGAAAGAAATTATTTTTCACCATTCCCATAGCAAATGGAACCAACTTCTCTCCCTCTCAAGTATGCTTTTTTTTTTTCCACTTCTTTGCCCCAATCCCTTCCTTTTAGGAATTTCCCCCTCCCATTGGGTGTGACTAGCCCACAGACCTTCCTGACATTGTGAGGGATATGAACCAGGCCAGACAATTAGAATATCCTTTGGGAACAAAGGAGGGGGATCCTTTCCCTGACTGACAGGGCAGCTCTTGAGACCATGTCATACAAGCATACAGCAGCTGGAGTCAACCCAGCAGCTGGAGTCAAGGTACTGGAGAATAAAACAAAACCAGAAAAAAGCCACGCTAAGCAATGGAGATAGAAAAGAACACTGATGACATCAATGACCATCTGTAGGTAACTACCTCTAAAACCAGTCAATCCCTAAACTTCTGGCGGAATGCACCAATCGTCTTTCTTACTTATGCCATTTTGAGTTGTTTCTTTCCAAAAAACTCACTTAAAAAGTCATAAAAGATTCGCCTATGATCCATGCTTTGAATCAGGAATGCAACCAATGAGTTTAGCTTTTCTATTCTCTCTCTCTCTCTCTTTTTTCTTTTTTTTTTTTTTTTGGTGGTGGAGTCTTACTCTCTCACCCAGGCTGGAGGGCAGTGGCGTGATCTCGGCTCACTGCAACCTCCAACTCCTGGATCCAGCGATTCTCCTGCCTCAGCCTCCCAGCAGCTGAGATTACAGGCACATGTCACTATGGTCAGCTAATATTTGTATTTTTGGTAGGAACAGGGTTTCACTATGTTGGCCAGGCTGGTCTCGAACTCCTGACGTCAGGTGA
Organism: Leontopithecus rosalia; assembly: GCA_028533165.1. NCBI lineage: Eukaryota > Metazoa > Chordata > Mammalia > Primates > Cebidae > Leontopithecus > Leontopithecus rosalia. The sequence continues at coordinate 10,845,309 of CM052663.1, read as the reverse complement.
TCCACCCACCTTGGCCTCCCAAATTGCTGGGATTACGATCGTGAGCCACTGCGCCCTGCCAAGTTTTAGCTTTTCTGTTGCCTAATCTACTTCTTGATAAATAAAGTATATGCCAAGGTGTTCACTTAGTAGGAAGCCCTGACTCTTATTATTAAGGTTCTCATTTAGGGTTTTACTATCACCCAGTATAGATTTAATGGCCCCAAATTGTCCTCACCAAAACCAAAAACCAATAAAAGATGTGGTTAAAGAGCCAGAGAGATTGCAATAAAACATTTATGCTGGAATATTTCAGTAAATATCTTGTCTTATCAATTACACCAATACAACATGCTGTCATAATCCCTGATGTTTGCTGATTTAGGACATAGTTTTCTTATCTTGGGGACTGAAAACGTTAAGGCCTGCTGCAAGTTTTCAGGAAATGTTGAAATTAGTTGTTTCTACTGGAATTTTATTATGTTGTTTATTCCTCAGAAGTGAGCCATTAGCCTAGGCTTGGAATTCTTTTGTTTCACAGAGATTTCTGTCTCCAAAAGTATTTAACAACATTTGACTAGTACCCAAACAAGCACCCATACAGGAATCAGTATGTAATTTAATCATTACTCACAGGTCACTGTGGACAGTGGGACTACTCCTAGCAAAGGAGGCAGCCTAAGGACATGCAGTTATTAGCCCTACTGCTCTGACTGCCAGAATGGTTTCTTATAGGAAAATGTGAGATTGGTTATGCCAGGCACATTGGCTCATGCCTGTAATCCCAGCACTTTGGGAGGTCAGGAGTTCGAGACCAGCTTGACCAATATGATGAAACCCCACCTCTAGGAAAAAAAGAAAGAAAATGTGAAACTGGAAAGACATGAGTTCAGAGTTTTCACTAGTCTTTCTCCAGGTAGGTATGTACCTAAGTCGTGTCAACAACTAGTGAAACTTTAAATGTATAAAAGCCCGTGAGCTGAATAACATATCATAAATAGAGGCAAGCCTCACAAAAGGAGAGTACAAGGAAGTAAACCGTCTCTGAAAACAAGACAACCAACGCAGCTTGGGAGGAAAGGTAAAAAGTAAAAATAAAAAAGAGTTCTGGAATCCAGGCCCAGCTCCAAGTGGCACTTGTTCCAGTGATTGACTATGCCAGGGAAAATGTCAATCAAATATCCAGAGTACCCCCAGCATGCCTGTATTGGATCAATGGGATGCTTGTACACATTTTCTTGCCCAAGAGCGGTATAACAGTCCCTCAATTAACTTAGGTCAGTCAGACCACCCTATCTGTCCACAGATCCCCCTGAAATCATGGCATACATCAGAGGTTTTCAGACCACTAAACAGAATCACCTGTAGTACTCCCAACAAATGCCAGGTCTCTAGGTTGAGGGAGGACAGACAAGCATTTTTTTTTGTTTTATTTTGTTTTGTTTTGTTTTGAGACGGAGTTTCGCTGTTGTTACCCAGGCTGGAGTGCAATGGTGCGATCTCGGCTCATTGCAACCTCCGCCTCCTGGGTTCAGGCAATTCTCCTGCCTCAGCCTCCCGAGTAGCTGGGATGACAGGCATGCGCCACCATGCCCAGCTAATTTTTTGTATTTTTAGTAGACGGGGTTTCACCTTGTTGACCAGGATGGTCTTGATCTCTTGACCTCGTGATCCACACGCCTCGGCCTCCCAAAGTGCTGGGATTAGAGGCTTGAGCCACCGCGCCCGGCCTTTTTGTTTTTTGTTTTTTAAAGATCTACCCAAGAAATTGTAGCAAATCTGGCAGGGCTGAGGTAAATAAGGTCTGTGAATTTGTGCTCTCAATTCCACAGAAAAAGACTTGAGAAAGCCTCAGCCCTCAGATCAGACTCTATTGAATTAGAATTGTATGTAAAATTAAACTTATTGATTGAACAAGCTCAATTTGTCTTTTCCCCTTACAAACCATAGTTCTGAGGAAATAGAAAAAAGCAGCGAGGAATGCACCTTATGAGGAGTGGGAGGATTTGCTAGAAGTAATCACACTGAAAAAAGGCAGCTCACAGCAAGGGTGAGATAAAAGAATCACTAAATAGAAAAGTATTGTTAGTTGCTGGACTAAGAGGCCACTCCACTCCATCCTGGGCAACAGCCCCTGGGGGTTCCCTCATGCTGCTTGCTTCTCAGCATAGTTCTTGTTCAAGCTGGTGATCAGTAGATCAAAACAATTGAATTACGTTCTTGAATACGGATCTCCATCATTTAATACTAACAACTGCCATTTATTAAAACTCTGTGCTAACAGTTTACATGTTTTATTTTCAGTGGTCACAACGGCCCTAAATATAAATATTATTGATTCCCATTTTATGAACAAGAAGTTCAGGCCCAGAAAAGAGATAAATCCAAGGTCACAGTGTTAGTGATTAGAGGACTTAAAGGCTGATCTTTATGAGCCCAAAGCCTATAGATCTTTACTATAAGCCTAACTTGCCAATGGATCTCACAAATTATCTATGCAATAAGAGAGTCAGTAGTCACAGGAGGCTATTTAAGTTTAAATGAATTAAACTTTTGTGGAATTTATATTCATTAAATTAAATTAATTAATTAAATAAATTTTTTTTGAGATGGAGTTTAGCTCTTGTTACCCAGCATGGAGTACAATGGCACAATCTCAGCTCACTGCAACCTCCACTTTCCAGGTTCAAGCGATCCACCTGCCTTGGCCTCCCAAACTGCTGGGATTATAGGAGTGAGCCACTGCATCTGGCCTCATTACATTTAATTTAAATTCATTGAATTAAAAACTTTATATTGTAAATGTGAATAAATTGCAAGTTTCTCAGCCGCACTGGCTGCTTTTCAAGTACTCTGAAAAGGCAGCTGATGGCTGCCTTTGGGCTGCACAGATAAATGCCCCCATCACCGCAGAAAGTTCTATCCGATGACTTGGATGCTGCTCATATTATCCATATCATCATCTTAAGGCAGTGGTCTTCATGACTGAGTTTTCCAAGTAAATTACCCCAACCCTTTTATGTTAACTGTTAAAATGGGTAAGACGTTTCAGTGGTGGCCATAATCAGCAGGGCATACTGAACTGAGTGCCTCCGTGAGGCATGCAGGGCCAGGAGCCCACCCGCAAGGCACCGGAATAGCCTGCTTGGGAGCTGTGCATCTCTTCTCCCTGTGTTATCTCAGTTCTCACCTGTAGTCCTTACTTCTGCAGAGTACCTGCTTGCCATTGGCCAGAGTATGGTGTTTGCTGACCCTCTGCCCTTAGCCTGCTTCTATCTGCCCACTTCCTCTCCCCGTTGCTTGTTTGGTTTTCCAGTTCCATGTTTTCAACTGCTACTGATTTGCCAGTGACTCTAGAATTTTTATCTTTAACTTCCACATATTTTCTAATCTGCAGAGCAGTTTTATTTTCTAGCTCTCCATTTGGCTAGTGCTACTCAAAAAGCTGTCTGTGGACCAGTAGTGGTCTGTGAATTGTGTGTGGCTACTCTAGTACAAGATAAATTTAGAAAGTGAAAGCCAACGCTGGGCACAGTGGCTCATGCCTGTAATCCCAGCACTTTGGGAGGCCGAGGCAGGTGGATCACCTGAGGTCGGGAGTTTGAGAGCAGTCTGCCAACATGGTGAAACCTCGTCTCTACTAAAAATACAAAAATTAGCCAGGCATGGTGGCACATGCATGCAATCTCAGCTACTCGGTAGACTGAGGCAGGAAAATCATTTGACGTACAGGGAGGCAGAGGCTACGGTGAGCTAAGATTGTGCCATTGCACTCCAGCCTGGGCAACAGAGAGAGACTCCGTAAAAAAAGAGAGAGAAAGAAAGAGAGAGAGAAAGAGACAGAGAGAAAAGGTAAGAGAAAGAGAGGGAGGGAGGGAGGGCAGGCCAAGCCTGTATTTATAAGTTTTTACAGCAATTTGACATTGTCGGCACATTATTGTATCATACTGTATATTGTACGTCTAAACTGGATTGAAAATTAAAAACAAATAAACACACAAAAAATACTGTGCCTGACTCCACCCGAGTATTTCCTAGGACCCCAATGCTCATTGCTATTACCAGTCAATAACCAAAGTTATTATTATCCCCAAATGCATCAGTCAGGGTTCAGCTGGAAACAGAGAATTTAATATAGGAAACTACTTATAAAGATCCTAGAGAAGCTGAAGAGATGAACAACAGAAAGTGAGTTGAGTTAGATTTTGGCAGAAGCAGGAAACTGCCACCACAAGAGCACAAAAAAAGGAAATGATGTCCTTGGCACCCAGCTGTTGGACACAGTGAAGGGAACTGATACAAAAAAACAAAATATAAGGACTGCCCCCTAGAAACTGAGACCATGGAAGACATACAGATGCTGTCTATTTAATTGAACTAATACTGAGTTAATTTTTGTCTCTGTTACTGACATTGAGAAGAATGAAAAATTGCCTGGAGAACTCTAGATTGCCAAATATTATGAATAACCAAATAATTATGCAGAGGGAGGTTGAAAGTGTTTAGGTTCTTTCCGGTTATAAAACTTATTTATGCTTGAGAACTGAGATGCTGTGTCCACTTGTATGAAACAAATACATGAACTCTTATTTTTTTTTTGGCATGATACTTTCACCTACTTTTAGATTTACAGATATTTTAAAAGATTATGATGTCAGGATTATGTTTGTGTTGTATGTGGACTATTAGATTAATCTATACACCTTTCACATATTTACAGTCTGAAATAAGACACTAAATCCATGGATTCTTTTTAAACTATTTGTGGTAAGATGAATTTAGAATATTAGGGTGCTTACTTCATAGAAATATAATCCATCTATTTGGCACAGAGCTCACCAATTCTCATTTTCCCTGGAATCAAAATCAAAGGTGGCATGAATAACTGAAATCCTAATTTCATCCAAATTTCTTCTTAAGTCGCTTCATTAATAGCAAAAAGAAAACGTTTTTCTCCTTTCTACCATTAAACAGCAGAGATGCTAATGAACAAAATAGATAGCAAGTAAGAAAAAACAAAGAGAGAAGGACAAGTAAGGAATATTAGGTGTCTGGGCTACCGATGGCACCAACACATCCTAACTATTTTCCTTTCTTAAAACAACTTTAAAGAAGGTACACAGATTGGAAGTCTTAGAGTTCAATGTGTATTTTTTCCTGAGCTTTTTTTTCAACACATATGTTGTGATTTTTAAATGTTTGGTAAAGATACAGTCAGAAGTTTATGTAGGCATTCTATTTTTCTGTTATCTGTATCAGCCTAATGGATGAGCAATGGCATTTCTGATATTTGCAGAAATCACCTGAGAATTGTAGGAAAATTTTCACAAAATATCAGAGTGCTTTTGGTGTAGATGTGAATTTTAGTTCATTCACCCACTCATCCTCCCTCATGCATTCTGTCACCAAATCTCTTATTTTAAGTGTTTCCCTCACTCATCTCATTATTCACATCTTACCTGCACATAGTACAATAGCTTCGATAGCGTTTCCAGTTAAACATGTCATCAAACAACCAGTCAAGTGTATTGTTTATTACCACTTCTATAACTATTCTTCCATTCCCCAAAGAAGTTAAAATCAATCTTCTCCGCAGTAGTTTAATGACTCCAAATATTTTTTACGTATTCACAAATTACACAATGCCTGAATTTTCTGCTAGTTTGATGACCAGCAGCCAAGACTTCTAAGTAGATATCCTTTTAGAAAATCTACTTTTGCAAAGTCCCAGCTAGTTTGTCATAAAAGAGGAATGGGGTGGATGAATTAATAGAGGGAGAGAGTTTAGGAAAAGACAGAATGGGGTAGGGGAGAAAGCAATTCTACTACCAAGCTCATTATTCTACTCAATCCAAAAGCATCTTCTAAACTGTCTGGTGACAATATAGGAAGTCTAAATCAGAGTATGTTGAATTTTGGGGGGAAAGAAAAGTAACCATATGTTGCCCTTTTGGGTTTTTTTTTTTGGGTGGAAATATGGATACACACACTTCAACATAGGCTGCAAAAATATCAATGTATAACTGTGACATTTATCCATATGCACATCTTCCTCTGACAGCCTCTACTTCCCATTTAGTTGTTAGGAGTTTTGTGCTAACTGATAAGCAGAAATTTTAAATATTAGCACAATTTTTTCATAATCACAAAGCATAATAATCTCTTAGGAATTTTGGATTGGCCGAATTCCCAAACTCTTAGTAAATGTCATAATTGTGCTAATCTTAGAAGGTCTTCCTGTGTTTTTTGTATTAGATGATGGTTTATTTCTCAGAACTCAAACTGCACTATACACTAATAACTCTCCAATGCAGTTAAGTACCTTAGGAACAAACATGGTCTCTGGTGGCTCCTTATAAAGCTCACTGGACTGTAAACTACATGAGAACAAGAATGTAGCTAACCCCTTTTGAGATTTTCCTCAGTACTTAGCCAAATCAGAGCAGCTCACAAAGCTTCATCTGATACTCATTGAGATAAATACCTATTCTGATACTGTTATAATTACTGTGTCACTTTATATGCAGAAACTTCTCATCCCTAGGAACTGCTATGGAGTCTCTACATTGCAACATCTCCTACACAACTGAGTCCTGAGCATAGAACATGCTTTCATCATGGAGAAACCCCTAATCTGAGTGCAGCTACCGAAAGTCACGAAGGTGTCTTTCCCAACTGAGGACACACATCAGAAGCCAGGAAAGAATGAAAATGAGGGATTGTAGCAACATCTGACTCTTATGTGGATTTGGAAAGATTCACAAAGCCACACATTTAAGAATTACGAATGGCAAAATATTCTGTTAATTTCTTATGAAGAAGATGTTATTTTTTTCTGTATCAAATATTATATTTCAGAAAGTAGAGTTTTGATGATGGTCCTTGAACTAAACAAGGTGTGAATCACTCAGGCAAAGGTGTGGGAATAATGGGGGAATGCAGGAAAGTGAGCTTCTCAGAATGCTAGAAAAGCTGGAGGCAGAGATGTTTTTTTTGGGTATGCCTCACAGATGACTCTTCTTTCTCCTTCCAGGAGACTGTGGCCTAGGTAATATTTTCTTAAATTATAATTTTAGTTCTTCCAGAATGGAAATGTAAGCTCTAAGTATGAAAGAGCAGAAACAGGAGAACTACTGAGATTGTCAGATTCTGAGAGATGCTTTTCTGTCTGGTCTGGGTTACCTGTAGCTGCATCTGAGCAATTAGACAGACAGTATATGTCTTCTATTCATGATTAATTAAATTGGCTCATTAAACTGGGCTAAAGTGGGTGGATTACTCAGGGTTCTTCAGAGAAACAGAACTGAATCGATTGAGATATATTTGCATCTCTTGTGAATAAACAATATCTATTATTATTTATAATGCTATTGTCATAGTGACAGTATCTCATATAAATTAATATATATTAATTATGGAAATTAGCTTACACTATTATGGAGACCAAGAAGTTCCATGTTCTGCTATCTGCAAGCTGGAAAACTGAGAAAACTGGTGGAGTAATTCCGTCTGAATCTGAAGGCCTGAGAACTAGGAGTGTCAATATCCAAGGACAGGAGAAGAAGACGGATATTTCTAGCTTGAGAAGAGAGCAAATTTGCCCTTCCCCTGCCTTTTGTTTTTTGTAACCCCTAATGGCTTGAGCGATGCCCATCCGCATTAGAGAGGGCCATCTGCATACTTGGTTCACCAATTAAAATGCTGATCTCCAGACACACCCTCAGAGACATACACAGAAATAATGTTTTACCAACTATCTGGGCATCCCTTAGCCCAATCAAATTGACATATAAAATTAACTATCACAGTGGGCGTGTATGCCTATGCATCTTCTTTTCCCACCGTCTCAGTCTGTTTGGGCTGCTATAACCAAATACCTTAAACTGGGTGGTTTATGAACGATAAAAATGTATTGCTCAACAGTTCTGGAGTCTGAGAAGTCCAAGATCAAGGCATTGGCAGATTTGGTGTTTGGTGAGATCTCACTATGTGGTTCATAGATGACACCTTCTAAGTACTCACATGTCAAAAGGGCAAACAAGTTTCCTCAGAGCTTTTTCATAAGGGCACTGATGCCATTCATATGGGCTCTACTCTTGGAACCAAATTATCTCCTAAAAACCTCAGCTATTAGTATTATTACATTGCAGATTTGGTATTAACATGTGAATTTTCAGAGGGATACAAACATTCGGACCATAGCAGCACTAGTTGCATTTTCCATATAACTTTATAAATACAGAGAGGTTATTTTATACAAATATATACAATCTACTCCTTCATTTGCATTTAACCAAGTAAGATGTTGATGAAGTAGATATTATGTTTATTTCCCTGTGCCTCTAAGTCTTATAAAAAGGATTTATGTTAAAAAGCAGTTTTAAAAATAATGTTAGGTAATAAATCTTGACTTTCAATGTTTTATGTGGTTGAATAATGTCTAAAAGATACCATTACATAAGAAAGAACATATACTTAATATAAAAGCTCATAATCTGTATTAATTTAGCAAAAGTAATTAATTTTAACTGCCTTAAATGATGGTCTTACTTGGAGATTGAAATATCACTACAAAATGTTTTCTAATTTTGAGATGTAATCCTTTTTTATAAGCAAGACATAATTTTAATGGTTACAGTATAGTCATAGAGAATTTAGACTATGAAAAACTCTTAATATTTAGATGCTTGTCATATATTTTGTGCTTTATTAATTCTATTTTATGTATATGTATTTTAAATATGTAATTTTACTTTTCATTGTTATATTTTATTTTTCTTTTCTACCATGACTGGTAAGGACCATTGTACATTCTAACATCATGGATTATATCAGATTGACTAAACATCCATAAGAGTTTGAAGACCACTTAACTGAGGAGTGGCACTAAAGTTCAAAAGTTTATGATACCTTTCTGTATGCTCTCTGGTTTCTGCGGGGCTGCCATATAAACCACATAGCCTACACTGTTTAACTCCATAGACCTTGCCACAAATGGCACCCTCTGGGGCAGTGTCACAGCAGCCCTGGTGCTAAAAATTTGATTTTGTGAATTTTTCTTTTTCCCCCCACAGAGTCCAATTTCCTCTCAGGCACAGTAGACTCAATGTTGGAGCTGAAAGCATACCATAGTCATTTCACAAACTATTTTGTGACTTATACTGACATTTCTGAAATGAGTCAATGTGACATGAGTAACTAACTGTGTTATTCATAAGCTAGTAAGTATATGCCAGCAACTATCTATCTCTATATAAGTAAATGTATTAATGATTTTAGCAAGAGAAACTCTTTATTGTTCTTAATGATTAAATCTGTTAAGCAAGGACAAACCAATTTTAATGCAGAAAGTTATTATAATTTAAAAGGGCATTTTAAGAAACCATTATATAAAGAATAGATTAGTGCATACAGGCCTCAATCTTCAACCTTAACTGTAACACGAAATAAAACAATTATATAACTTATGAAAATTCATGGCATGTATAATTGTGTACATAATGAGAGATTTTCCAATGATCCATTCATTAAATTGTATAATGTTCAATATGCATAAAATGCAGAAGGCCTAGGGGGAATTATAAGCAAATTATGAAATGTGATTTCTATCTAAATACAGTAGTTTTCAATGTCTTTAGGTAACTGAATAAACTCATGAAGAAAACTGGACAGATGAAAAAGGTCCAATAAATATAATGTTAAGATCATGTTCAAATAAGTTTCTAATAGGTACCCTGAAGAGAAGTCACAATTATAATAGTTTCCTGGATGAAACAAAGTTTTGTTTATTGCTTGTTTTGAGACAGGGTCTCAATCTGTCACCCAGGCTGGAGTGCAGTGGCTGGATCTCAGCTCACTGCAACCTCTGCCTTCTAGGCTCAAGTGATCCTCCCACCTAAGCCTCCTGAATAGTTGGGAACACAGATGTGTGCCACCACATGCAGCAAATTTTTTTTGTATAAATGGGGTTTTGACATGTTGGTCTCAAAACCTGGGCTCCAGTGATCCTCCTGCCTTTGGCCTCCCAAAATATTGAGATTACAGGTGTGAGCCATTGCATCTGGCCAGGAAACAAAGTTTTAACAGGATTTTATATAATGAAAAGGTTAAAAAAAGCAAAGTAAGTTTCCTCTGGTAGATTACAATCATGAATTAAAGAAGGTGGAAATAACAAAAAAAATCGGTAACTTCTCTAAAGAGTCCATGATAGACAAAGGTTATAAAAAGGAAAGCATGTGCACAAATGATGAGAATAAGAATCCTGGGTGATGGCCAATAGCACACTAACCAACCGGATGCTCACTTTTAAAAACATTTCAAGAGATTACAGATGCTTGTAAGAGTTAACAGCTATTTATCTTTAACTTTAATATAGAATAGTATTGTTGAGTATTTTAATTTTTGTTGACTTACATAATTAAATGTACAAATAAAAACAAAATTAAAATATACCATAATATGAATCATAATTATATGATTTAATATCCAACACATTTTTATATAAAACAATTATTTTGAAATTATACATTAAAAAACTGTCAAATTTTGGAGTAAGAAAAAATTTCAGTCTGTATTTTTCAAATCATCTTAATTTAACATTTAGATTAGCATCAACCAAAAGTATTATAAATATTAAGACCCTATGAAATCTTAAGATTCCCGAAGAAAAATTAAGCAAATAGATCTTTAAGATCTTCTATGTTCTCAAGACTAAATACAAAAAGAAATGTTTCTTTTGCTTGTTAGTAAAATTGACAAGGAACTATTGAAATGCCAGAAATTAAATCCAAACCATTTAGTTTTGATTTCTGGGAACAATTTTTAAAAAATTTTATACTGAAGAACATCATATGCAGGTCATAAACTCTGGATACACTGTGCACATTAATTTCTCCTCCCCAGTAATAGTACAGACAGTGAGATAGAGTAGAAAAGTTGAACATTTTCTCTTGTAAGCAAACCTGGTATAGCAGTAGCTCAGATCTTTTTGTTGTTGTTTTTGTTTTGTCTTTCCTGATGGACAGCTCTGACATACTCTGTATAGTTCCATAAATAAATGACTTCGAGTAGCCTAAAGGCATTTCTCCATGTATGTGGGGTTGGAACTTTTTCGGTCAAGGTAAGGAAAATATAGTTTCGTTTTAAAAGAGCTTTTGTATGTTAAAAAAAATTCTTTTAAGCAAATAGATACTAATTACTCATAAAATATTGCAGCATATTTTGTTTATCATAAAATATTTGCAAGAAAGAATAAGCTACCTAAGTTACATGATACTGTAACTACGCCCTGCATAACGAAGGACTTACTGTATTTTTCCACATGTTGAAGTAAACCCCATGATGTACAAGTAGTGGAATAACACCAGCCACAAGTATGCCGGCATATTTCCAGTTTCTGTTCCTTTTGATTTACTTGGCTTTCTTTCCTCTGTAGTGATAAGAAAAATTTTGACACTCTTAAAAGAGAACCTACAATTTTTTGAAAGAGAAATTTCAGATATTACTTCAGTCGCAGAAAAAGTAGAAAGTATCTTTGGTATTTCAACAAATAACAGGCAAAGCCAGCCAATCATTCACAGCAATGCGGGTAATCAAAGATTAAAGAATCTAAAACATATGCTGAATATAATGTTTGTGTGATTGTATAGAAATAGGTTTGGAATTCACAAAGCAGGATGACGCCTTAACAGTTATGTACTCAACAAACTATAAGTGTAAGTTACATGTAATGTTGTTTTACAAAGACAAGTTGGAATTAGGAAGAAGACTAGAAAAAAATGCAACAAGAATAGGCGTATTGTAAAGAGAGCTCACTCATTCACTTACGTATTAATTCACTCACTCAATTAGCCAACATAGTTTGCAAAGTTTCTTTATCTAGGCTCTGCCTAAGGCTCCTGGGGTACAGGGAGGGTTCTTATGAACTTGAAACTGCCTGTTCTCCTGGAAGAAGACCAAAAGTAATGAAACATTAAATGAACCAGATATTTCAAATGATGATAAGTTGATCTATTTGTTTTAAATGGGATGATGCTATAGAAAGCAACCAGCAATGGTGGTGTGTAGTTCAATCAGGTGGACAGGAAGGGCTCACTGGAGAGTTGGCATTTGAGCCAAGATCTGAGGAAGTAGAAGGAACCAGCCACGTAAAGACGAGAGGAATGTGAACTTAGGCAGAGGAAATAGCCATTGCAAAGGCTCTCAAGCAGGAATGAGCTAGGTGTGTCTGAGAAAAAGGAAGTCGAGTATGAGTTTAGTGAACAGGGAGTAGTGGCAGATGAGGTTGGAGAAGAGAAAAGGCCATGGTAGGACATTTATATTTTATTTTTATTCTATTCCAGAGTGAAAACCATGGAAGCTGTACAATCCTCTTTATCTTCCTGAAAGATCACTCCAACTCCGACATCACAATGGGGAGTGGTGCAGTGAGGAGGTGCATCGGAAGTGAAGCTGGGAGACTGGAAACTGCAATGGTCCAAGGAAGCAGAGGTCAGTTGCTTGCACCAAAGTGAAAGTAATGAATATGAAGAAACGTTTAGGTTGTATTTTTGGAGTAAAGCCAAGAGAACTTTAAAATGGTTTGTATCGTAGGGGTGAGATGATATAGAATAGGGAAAAATGATAAATACTGACAATAAAAAATATAATATAAATGGAAGCCAAAGAAATGCTGGCAGGAAATATCTTGGGTATCAAATGATCCTAGTTGAGATCTTAGAAGATATCTTGCCCAACCTCATATTTAAAATGTCTACATCATTGCAGGCCGATGGCCAGATACCTTCTGGTTAATCACTCCAGTGAGGAGAACACCTTTGGAAAGTGCTATTTGATTAATGAGGACCAACCTCATTCCCTTGATCATAGCTAAATAGGAGATAGTTTTGAGGCCTTTTGTTTTTAAAAAGTCCATATGAAACTGGAAAGGTATATTTTGCAAAAAATGTTAATTTCAAAGTGTGAGAAATAGCCCTTCTCTTACTTTCAAAACAGGAAAAAGCAGTCTAGTTTTTATTATCGCATTTTAAATACAGCAAACGTAATTGGAAATAGGTCAAGGACGACTGAGAGGACACAAACTGAAAGATTTTATGAGTGTCTGGATGGAGAATAGGCAGATCACTTGTTCTGCATTTCTGTAAAGGAATAGGTATAAAGGAGTGACATCAATTAGAAATACAAAATATTCTATTTTCCTATCAAGAAGAACTTTGTGGATTTAAAAAGCAAAATATTTTAGGATTCTTTTTAGTACTGTAGCCTTATTAGGTTATAAAACAAGTAATTCTGGATAATCAAGACCATCTATTAAAGGCAGAAGTCCTTATGATCCTCTAATGTTCAAACAGGGTTATTTGTCTAAAGAGTGAATTAAAACTCTCCCAGTTGCCTGATGTGATTGAGCATGGGTCATAGTATACCAGAAATGCTGTTATTTCCTTTTAGGGCCAGGAGGGATTTCATAGTTAACAGAAGAAAACAGAGAAAGAGATACTTTATCACAAACATGCAAATTTTACAATTCATAGATCATTTTTCTAGTAAAAAATGATGATATAAACCAAAAGCTACTAAAAATAACTTATAACCTATTGGATTAAAAATGCGCAAAGAAAACAACTAAACAAGATTTCAACATCTTCGTTCAAAACTACCTTAAAGAAGAAAACAAAGTTGAAGGAATTTTACTAATGAATACTAAGACTTGTTACAAAACTACAGTAACTAAAACATGAAATAAACTGTATTACATTAAAGTTAGGAAGTTCTCTTCATCAAAATGTAAACCACCGAGTAGGGGAAGACATTTGCAATACATATGCATGACAAAAGATTCATCTACAAAGTATAAAAAGAACTCAACAGACTTAACAGACAACAAAGAAAACTGGACAAATACTTCAACAGACATTCACAGGAGAGGACATCCAAATAATCAGCATATTAGTCCATTTTCACACTGCTGATAAAGACATATCCAAGAATGGGAAGAAAAAGAGGTGTAATTTGACTTACAGTTCCACATGGCTGGGGCACCCTCAGAATGACAGGAGGAGAAAGGCACTTCTTAACATGGTGGTAGCAAGAGAAAATGAGGAAGAAGTAAAAGCAAAAACTCCTAATAAACCCATCAGCTCTTGTGCGACTTAATATCATGAGGATAGCACAGGAAAGTCCTGCCCCATGATTCAATTACCTCCCACTGGCTCCTTCCCACAACAGGTGGGAATTCTGGGAGATATAATTCAAGTTGAGATTTGGGTGGGGACATGCCAAATCATATCGATCAGTAAGTATTAAAAAAAAAACAGAGAAATATACATTAAAACTACATTAAGTTACCACTACATAATCAGAATGGCTGAAATTAAAAAACAAAAAGCAAAAAAGTGAACGGGTTGTGAGATGACTGGAGCTTGGATACACAGTAGGTAGGAGTATGAATTTTTACATGTACTTTGTCAATGTCTACTAAAATTTAGCGCACTCATACTCTAAGACCCAGTAATTCTCTTTCTAGGTATATGTCAAAAAATTGTGTACATAAGAATGTTCATAGCAGTAATATTTATAGGAGCTAAATACTGGGGACAAATGAATGTCCTCAACAGAATGGATAAGTCAGTTGTGGTGTATTCATGTAATGTTATAGTAAAGAGCATGAATATACAGTAGCTACCGAGATGTGCAACCACAAGGGTGAAAGTCATAAACACATCATTAAAAGAAGCCAAATGCAACAGAATGTATACCCTGTAATTTCACTTATGTAATGTTTAATAACAGAAAAAACTAATCTATGGTTTTAGAGTCAGGATAATAGTTACTTTTGAGGAACAAACTAGCATTTGTAATTGGGAGACAGCAAAGGGGAAGCTTAAGAAATTCTGGCAATTTGATGTTTCTTTAATAGGTGATAGCTACATGAGGGTTCACTTTATGACAATTCAGTAAGCTTATATTTAAGGTCGGTACGCTAAGTTATACTTTAAATATATAAGTATGTAAATATGTATGTACATCGCATTTTAATCAAAGATATCTAAGTATGTGTGTTCATGAAAGTTATCTTTCAATTAAAATTTTCTTAAACATATAAAAAGAAAGGAGGTAAGTAACACTTTAAAGTTTTTAATCATGAACATAGCCTATTGCATCTCAGAAAATATAAAGTTGCATATAATTGAACAAAACAAATGAACAAACAAACCTGACAGAAACAGATTCTAAAGAGATCCCAACAGGCTGGGACAATAAACCCAATCTACAGAGTTAAGTTGAATTGGCATAAGTATAAAGTCATCCTCATGTGTTTATAGGAGCAATAAATAACATACTCTTAAGTAGCCAACAGCACTTACAAAAGAAATCCAAGGGTTATATGTGGGGAGGTTGACGTGATTTAAATGTTGTCTAGGTCATAGCTCTTAATTAATTCCCATTAACCTCTTCCTAAAATACCTATAATGATGCTAAGAGTAAAATAAAAAGACCAAAACTGCCAGCCAACCTATTTCAAAAGTGAGACAATTCTCTGAGATAATTTTCCATAAATTATTTAAAAATCAGTGGAGTTGAATTAGAATTGCAATTGCTAGCCTGAAGCTATTTGGTCAGAAGAAATGGAGCAAAGCTATTGGCAAGAATAAATGTTGCATTCTTGCAACAAGAATAAATTCAGCATTTTCTTCCTCACTTCCTGCCAACCACAACAGAAAATGAGTCTGTACCATTCAGAGAACACACAATGACCTCGCAATTTGATTTCTTCATTTTCACCAATAGCTCTCTTTCCAGCAAGGAGACTGCAACCCTCTGAAGAGAAGGAGGGAAGTCGAATATGGGACCAGCAGCACCCACTCTAAGTCTAGGCAAAGTCAGATGTGAACAGCCTTGTATTTGTGAATGGCATGAAATAATCTTCTAAGAGAAATATGCATTAGGTGGAAAAAAAACCCCATCATATTCCAGTTGAACTTCAGGAAAAAAAACCCTGCTAGACTTTAATAAATGCAATGAAGGCAACCATATAAGTTGATATAATAACTTCTCTATGGGGGAGGATGTTGCTATTTAAAATGGGGAGCTCAAGGAAGCCATTTCAATAGACAATCTTTGAGCTGAGATCTGAATGACACAATGAAGCCAGCCAAGTGAGTGGAACATTCCTGGCAGGGGAAAATCATGCATTATAGCCCCATTTTAGATAGCTTGAATTTCTTCTGTGGTTTCCTACTATCTTCAGCATAAAACCCAAACTTCCCAGGCTGAAATGCAGTAGATGTTAGGTAAAGGGATGAGTGAATGGATGGTTCCTGAAATTTCTACATAGGATTGATCCATAGTATTTCTCTTTAATCTTTTGGCATCTTTCCCTTTGTCCTCCATTTCTAAAAAAACAAAGTTACCACTAATAATTATAAAGGAGAATTTGCTTGGTTTTTTAATAATTTGGACTAGGAGACGTGAACCTGGGCCAGTATTAGGGTGAGACAAATGAGGTGCCCTGGGCACAACATTTAAGGAGGCTCTCACTCTCAGGGTGGTATAAATGCCAGCCCTCAAGGGAAGGGGCAAGTAAATGAACCTGGCAGGAAAGGTAAAGTTGTGAATCTGCTTTATGTTCCCTCTGAATGCTTACTAAAGAGCAATCTCAGCAGAGGGTGAGTGAATAATCAAGTGAAGAGGATAACCCTTTTTATGGATACCAGTCAGCTTCATTTCCCAGCCATCCCTGTCATTGCCTGATGGGTTCATGAAAAAAATGAGCCCAGTGCCAAGGATGGAGGTTAAGCACAGAATTAGCAACATAAACTTCCATTCACCGGGTCTGACCTGGCTACTGCCACTGATGGGTACCCTATCTCAGAGACCAATACTGAGCCCCCAATATGGCACCATTCCCCAGGGTGATGAGCCAGCTACCTGGTGACAGGTTGATCACATTGCACCACTTCCGTCATGCAAGAAGCAATGCTTTGTTCCCACTTCAATAGACAACTACTTGGGATATGGATTTGCCTTGCTTGCCTGTAATGCTTCTGCCAAAACCAACATCCATGAACTTACAGAATGCCTTATTCCACATAGCATTGCTTCAATTAAGGAGCCTACTTCATGTTGCCACAATGAAATGTGGCAGTGGGCCTGGGCTCATGGAATTTACTGGTCTTATTCTGTTTTCTACCATTCTGAAGCAGCTGGTGGAGTCGCCTTTTAAAGACTTAGTTACAGCATCAGTTAGGTGGCCAGAGAAATTTCCTCCAGGATGCAATATATGCTCTAAATCAGTTGCTTCCTCCCAACCCAAAAATCTAGAAATTAAAGATTGGAAATGTCTTACTATGAATTCTAGTGATCCATGAGAAAAATGTGTGCCTTCTGTTCCTGCAGCTGTCAACATTGCTTATTCAGAGGACTTAATTCCAAAATGAGGAAAGCTTCTATCAGAGGTTACAGTTGCATTGAGCTGGAAGTTGAGATTGTCACCTGGCTACCATGGGATCCCCAAGTATTTGCCAACAGGCAAAGAAGCTATTACAATACTAGCTGTGATGATCACAATCATTAAGGGACAATTAGGTTGCTACTTCACCATGGGGATAAGGAGCAGTATGTCTGGAATGCAGGATGTCGCCTGAGGCACTGCTTAGTAATTTCAGATTCTGAGATTAAAGTCAATGGAAATTCGAAAACTTAATTCAAACAGGAATACTAATGAACAAACTCTTCAGGATCTGAAATTTTGGTTACTTACCAGGTAAGGAACCACCACCAGCTGAGGTGCTTCCTGAGGGCAAAGGAAATGTAGAATGGGTAGTAGAAGAATTTAGTTACAAATGCCAAGCTATGACCATGTAACCAGTCAGAGGTCTGAGTACTGTCATAGTTATGAGTATTTAATCCTCATTCTTATAGGCATGTGTACAATATTTTTACTTTCTTTCCCTCTCGTAGTCTTCTCCTTTCTAGCATATGTTAATAATAGTTAACTTTATCTCAGTAGCGATGTGTTCGACTTAGAAGACATCAAATGAAGAGTGTTAACCAGCTGGAAGGAGGATAAACGATCTCAGAAAAAGAAGGGTCTTTACATCTACGATTGGGGAAAGAATTACCTTGATTTTGCTGTGTGGCTCATGTTTGGTTGAAAGTAATGTTATGCTTATTTATATTTGAAAACTAAGTAACTTTTAAAGAGAAATGGATGGATGGCAAGTTGAAAAGGAATGGACTGGGGTGGTTTTGTAATGTGTCAACTTTTCAAGGATGTACTGTTTGCCAGGAATCCCTTCCTGTATATTTCCAGTTAGGGTCAACCATAAAAGATATTTTCACATAAGATTTGGAATGCAGAAATAAAAGCAGCAGCTAATTTGCTTGAG
Source organism: Leontopithecus rosalia (assembly GCA_028533165.1). Taxonomy (NCBI): domain Eukaryota; kingdom Metazoa; phylum Chordata; class Mammalia; order Primates; family Cebidae; genus Leontopithecus; species Leontopithecus rosalia. The sequence continues at coordinate 10,826,944 of CM052663.1, read as the reverse complement.
AGGTTGGTGCAGATACCTTTTGTAGCTAACTCCTATTATTGCTGCTCATCAGCTGACTAACCTCACTGATTTGGGCAACACCTAGACCTGCAATTTATTTATTATAATATGAAAGTCTTATTTAATTGGGCTTGCAATTTGTTATAATAAATATTATAATATTTATATGTAATATGTATTTATATATTTTAAATATATATTGAATATATTATAATTTTAATCACTTTTAAAAATCTACAAAATATCTACATATTAAAAAGAAATAATACAATTATATTATAATAATATAATCATATTATTTATATATTATAATTACTTTATTGTGTTATTGTTAATATTTATATATTTAACATTTATTATATTATTAATACATTACATATAAATAATAATATTTATAAGAAACATATAAATTAAAATGCAATGGGCTGTAATAGATAAAACAATTTTGAAAAAATGGCCAGTGTTGGAGGACAGTTGGAGGACTTACCAAAGCTCTCTGTAACTGAGACATTTTTGTATTAGTGAAAAAATTAGCACACATACTAATGGAACAGAATAAATAGTATGCTTGAAATGTAGATGATTTCCAATGGTACTTATTACTTCCATGTTCTATGAATAAACCTACACATATATTATCATTTGATTTTAAGCAAAGATGTCAAGGAAATTTAATGTAAGAAAGTAAATCTCTTTAACAGATAGTGTCAGAACAACTGGATATCTGTATTAAAAAAGAAAAGGAATCTAAACGCTTCATATCATAAACAAAAATTAACTGAAAATGGGTCATAGAAATAAATATAAAATCCAAAACCATAAAATTTCTAGAAGAAGACACAGGAAAAAATCTTTGAGACCTTGGATTAAGCAAAAATTTCTTAGGTAGATAACTGAAAACATGAAATACAAAAACAATTTGATAATTTGACTGTATCAAAAGTTAAAAGTTAAAACTTTGCTCTTTGAAATATGCCATAAAGAAAATGAAAAAGGGCCAGGTGCAGCGGCTCACACCTGTAATCCTGGCACTTTGGGAGGCTGGCATGAGAGGATCACTTGAGGCCAAGAGTTTGAGACCAGCCTGGGCAACATAGCAAGACTCCATCTCTACAGAACATTAAAAAAAAATTAGCTGGGCACAGTGCTTGTAGTCCCAGCTTCTTGGGAAGCTGAGACTACAAGAATTCAAGGTTACAGTTAGCTATAATCATATCATTGTACTCCAGTCTGGAGCAAGAATATCCCATCTCTTTTAAAACGAAAGGAAAAAAGAAAATGGAAAGGTAAACCACAAGTAGGAGAAAATGCTTACAACATATATATGGACGAATAACTGATATCCAAAACATAGAAAGAATTCTTATAACTAAGAATAAAAGCCCAATTAAATAAGACTTTCATGTGCAGTTCAAAAATGGATGAGATGTACATTAAAAGATACCCATCGTCATTAATCATGAGGTAAAAAGGTAATTTGAAACAATATTGAAATACTGCTACACACCCAATTGAATGACTAAAACTTAAAGACTGTTTATACCAAGTGCTGATAAAGATATGGACCAACTGGAAATCTCATGCACTGCTGCTGGGATTATAAAATGAATCTGTCAGGAATGTAAAAATGTGTGGAAACAATTTTAAAGACTCTTTAAAAAGTTAAACATACACCTACCAAACAACTCAGCCATTTCAGTTTTAGGTAATTACCCAGAAAAAACATAAGCACATGTCCACATAAAACCTTGTGCATAGATGTTCATAGCAACTCTGCAGTAGGCCAGTCTGAAAACAACCCAGATATCTATCAGCAGTTGAGTAGACAGCCAAGTTACGCTTTATTTGTACAATGGAATACAACTCAGAAATGAAAGGAACATACTATTAATGTATACAACTATACTGATGATTTTCTTTCTTTTTTTTTTGAGATGGAGTTTTGCTCTTGTTACACAGGCTGGAATGCAATGGCGTGATCTCGACTCACCGCAACCTCCACCTTCCGGGTTCAGGCAATTCTCCTGCCTCAGCCTCCTGAGTAGCTGGGATTACAGGCACCCACCACCATGCCCAGCTAATTTTTTGTATTTTTAGTAGAGACGGGGTTTCACCATGTTGACCAGGATGGTCTCGATCTCTTGACCTTGTGATCCATCCGCCTCAGCCTCCCAAAATGCTGGGATTACAGACTTGAGCCACCGCACCTGGCCTTTTCTTTCTTTTTTAGTTTTTGAGACAGGGGCTCACCTTGTCACCCAGGCTGGAGTGCAGTGGCACGATCATAGCCCACTGCAGGCTTGAAATGGGCTTGAGTGATCCTCCTGCCTCAGTCTCCTGAGAAGCTGGGACTATAGATGCATGGCACCATACTGGCCTAATTTTTAGGTTTTTTTTTTCTTTTTTCTTTTTTTTTTTTTTGTATAAACAGTGTCTTGTTATGTTGTTCAGGCTGGTCTAAAACTCCAAGCCTCAAGTGACCCTTCCGCCTAGGCCTTGAAAAATGCAAGAATTTTCAAACTCATTGTCTTAAGCAAAGGAAGCCAGGCCAAATACAATTCTACTGAAACAAAATTCTAGGACATGCAAACTAATCTTTAGTAACAGTAAACAAGTCACCGGTTTCCTGGGTCAGTGGTATACGAGGAGTAAGTTGCAAAGAGACTTGAGGAAACTTTTGTAGGAGATGCAAATGTTCATTATGTAAATTGCAGTGATGATTTCAAGGGTGTATACATGTGTCAAAACTCACCAAATTGCACATTTTAAATATGTGAAGCTTATTGCACTTCAATTTACCACGATAAAACTGTAAAAACAAATCAAAACAAACAAAAAAAGCTTTACCTAAAGAAGTTAACACTGACCTAGCACGACTTCTGATGTTTGACAGGCATCAGAAATATTTACATTTATATTAAACATATCCATTAGTTTTTACTCTTTCTTCTGACAGCATTTCCTGCTTCCTTTGCTTATTCGTTTCCTCCTATTCCAATTATGGAGACAGAGAGATGTGACTCAGGCCATGCTGGTTATGTTACTCTCTCGTGCCACGGAGGTAGGCATGTAACCCAAGCCAAGCTGCTCTGTGTTCTTTCTCAAGGTTAAAATAGAGTGTGTGAAGAAGACTGTTTCTGCTGTTTGAGCCCTTAGGAGCTGAGTACCCGGCCACTGGAAGCCTTCTTTCCCTACTCTGTGGAGGATGTCTGTCTGCACTTAGAATAGAGCTGGTATGCAGAAAGCAAAGAAGGAGGGGACAGAGGGAAGAAGGTGGGGAGAAAAAGGAGAGGGGAAGAAAGGTGGTTGAAGACGGTAGGAAGAAAGGAAGGCAGGAAGGGAGGAAAAAAGGGAGGAAAGAAGGAAGGAAAAATAGAGAAAGGGAGGAAGAAGGAGCGATACTTGGATGTGTTGCCCCTGAGGCCAGCATCACCTCTGCCCTTTCCACAGTATAGATTATCTGAGCCAATAAACTTCCCTCTGGCTTGAGATGATTCAGGTTCCTCTCATTTCTAATGGAAAGAGTCTCATCAATTACATATAATATTATTCAGGGCCACTGTTTCAGCTGAGGCTAGAGACGTGTATTATTCTCTTTACCTGCTGTGCTCTTACAGCTTATAAAGAAAGCAGTTCTTTGTGGTCTAGATTTGGTACACAAAAGATGAGATCCATTAGGATGCACTTCTTTGAGGACTTTTCTCTCTTCTTGCCTGGAGTATTTTTTCTTAAAATTTCTTTACCTTGTTGGATGTGGGTTGTATTTTTTACTGGCAGTTTCAGTCTCTGGTGGGTAATAGAGACGAAGTTTAAAATGAATGAGTTAGCTAGAGAGAGATGGGGGTAGTAAATCAAAATGTTTTCCTAATTCTTTCTTCCTAGCCATACTGTAGTGTGGGGTGTGACCCATGATTCTGTTTTTTGTTTGAGTCTTGCTAATGGAATAATAGTAAAATTTTGCCCTAGACTCTGGTGTATTGTGTGCTAGCCTTAATTTACATTGTAGATCTGTGCTTTTATGTATTTTTTGTATCTTGTCTGGGGATATTAATGGAAATCTGGGAAAAGGTGAATCAAGTGGTGCTCAGATTCTTCCTTAGTAAGTGGGAAGCTTAACTGAGTCTATTAACATATGAGCTATTCCCCGTTTCCATCAGACTTGTAAGTCTGGATGTAATTGTAGACTTCCATTGGTGTTTCTCTGTTAGGGAAACAAAAGATGTGAACAGAAAGCTAGCCCAATATTACCCAAGGTAGAAGATACTTGGTCTATTATCTCTATAAAGTTGATCCTGCTTACAACTGGTCAAGGCAGAGGGTAGAGAAAGAACTACTATCTGAAGAGTATCTGGACAACAGAGGCCAATGGAACCCATCCCCAAATTAAACTCAGAGGGAGCCTCCATGTAGAATCTCTTTCCTGGCTAGTGCCCTCCCATGACAGTTAGGGCAAGTGATAATGGGAGAGGCTTAGAGGGTATGAGAAAGGTCATGCAAGAGATAACTTGCAGCTGGATTTTTGTTTTGGGGGCTTAGCATATTTTTTTTTTCCAGGAGTTCCCAGCTTTATAATTTGATCCTAGCTACAAGATAGTATTTTTATCTGAATTTAGAATTATTAAAAGAACATTGCATTAGTTCTATCATGTATTATATTTACTCAAAAGGAGCAAATGGATTTACTGAGAGGCAAAGAAACCTACAGATGATGCTTACAGAACTCAGCTGGGCACAACACACAGGGAAACCTGAGTGTAAAAAAACCTACCTACTGACCCCGCCGCCTACAGGGCTCCGAGAATTGCATTTGAATTCCACCCATCTTCTTAAAACTCACAAAGAAGGAAATTATATGAAATGTATAGTCAGAATATTTATTACAAATACTAAAATATTTCTTTCATTACAATCTGTCATAAAGTCTGTTTTTCACAGTGGACATTTAGTTAATTACCATGATGCTGGATGCTAGCTTTGTCTTGATAGCATTAGAGATCTCTTGAAAATTTATGCTCAGAGAACTTATCTGTGAAAAATGAATTTCTAAGAAAACAATATTTTTACCCGTTAAATTTAGGATGTGAAAGAAACACAGCAAACGTTTCTTCTATGTTAATCTTCCTATTTTCGTATGCCTTCAACTAGACTGGGAGAATATAGCATACACTTACTAATAATCTATGCACAACTCTTAACAATTTTGAGCTGATGTGCACAGAATACATTAAGCAGCAATTAAATTCAAGTCGGAATGCTGGAAACCTTCACAGACTCTAAAATAATTATAGGTACATTTACTAGGGAATTTTGAATATAAATTTTAATTGGTTTAGTAATGTTTCTAGTCACTATTTATTATGTGATTTAAAAATTATGCTGTACCTTGTTGATGTTTTTACAAAACTATTGTTAATATGATTTATTTATAAAAGAAAGTGAGAAAACTATACTGCTAATCCTCAGGATCCAGTCATAAATCTTTACCATTTTGCAATAAAACACATTTCCAATAACGCTGATACACTTTCTATTGCATTAAATTCTCCTGGGCTTTAGCCACTCGTGTTTAAGACTGTGATATATGTCCCTAAATGAATCAGATGTTCTTCAGACTCTGAAATGAAAGATCTCATTAAAATGTGTGTGGGCGTGCACACGTGTGTGTGTGTGTGTGTGTGTGTGTGTGTGTGTGTGTTCTGATCTTGAGGTATTTATTTTTCTAAATACTTTAAATGCCAATGACTTTCAATTATTTATTTACTTAATTACTTAATCAGCAGAGTTTGCTGAAGAGAGAGGACTTGGACACAATGACTGAGAAAATCTGACTATATGTGGGGACTAGTCCAGTAAGGTTGTTTATATGGTACTTCCTCTCAGACTTGTCCTCACATTCTCTTGAACATTCAACAACATATGTTATGAACTCTCTTGAATCTGTTTGCCAAACTTGTGAAAATGAGGCAAAGATCTCTGCCCTCAGAGTTAACAATTGAGCAACACAGCAAGTTCAGTATGTAGGGAAAACAAGACAGTACATTGAAAGAAAGCGTACAGTCTCATGAAAAAGAATTCAAGTGGATTTACTAAGATTATTTTTATCTAAAATTATTTTTGCATAGAAATATACATTCATAGAATTTCAGCATTACTCATTGTTTGCCCTAGCTTCTTGTAGATATTTGAGGCATATGCAGATGCTTCTAACAATGAACCATAGCTTGGACTAAAAATATGTTCGTATATACTCATTTCTTTCACAGGGTGCACATCATTTAGGTACTAGAAAATGCAAGAGCAAGTCAGGCAGGTAAGGAGGGAACATAGGGCTCTCAAGGTCATGGAAACGGAAAGTTTTGAGCACAAGAGCCACATGATCCTGATCATGACCTGACCTGCAATTTTTTTTTTTTGAGACAGAGTCTCCCACTGTTGCCTAGGCTGTAGTGCAGTGGCGGGATCTCGGCTCACTGCAATCTCTGCCTCCTGGGTTCAAGCAGTTCTCCTGCCTCAGCTGCCAGAGTAGCTGGGACTACAGGCGTGTGCCACCCCGCCCAGCTAATTTTTTGTATTTTTAGTAGAGGCGGGGTTTCACCATGTCGGCCAGGATGGTCTCCATCTCCTGACCTCGTGATCCACCAGCCTCGGCCTCCCAAAGTGCTGGGATTACAGGTGTGAGCCACCGCGCCCGGCCCTGACCTGCATTTTAAGAGTCACTCTGAATTTGGTACCCTCATTTCTTCTCTTAGTCAATTTGGGCTTCCATAACAAAAATACTATAGACTAAGTGGGTTAGAAAACATTTATTTCTTACAGGTCTGGAAGCTGGAAGTCTGAGAACAGGGTGCCAGAATTGTTAGGCACCCTGATACTAGAGAGAGCTCATGTATCAATTTCTTATAAGGACACTAATGGCTGGTGTGCTGGCTCACAACGGCAATCTTAGCACTTAGAGAGGCCAAGGAGAGAGGATTCTTTCAGGCCATGAGTTCAAGACCAGGCTGGCAACACAGCAAGGCTCCATCTCTACAAGGAATTAGCCAGGCATGGTGGCACACACCTGTAGTCCTAGCTACTCAGGAGGCTAAGGAGGGAGAATCGCTGGAGCCCAGGAGTTCAAGGCTGCAATGAGCTATGACTGAGCCACTGTTCTCCAGGCTGGGCAACAGAATGAGAGCTAGTCTCAAAAAAAAAACAAAAACTTGGTGACCTCTATCCTTGTGTCCGCATCTAAACCTAATAACCTCCCAAGGCCCTACTTCCTTCTACCATCCCACTGAGGGTTATAAAATCAACATGCAAATTTGGGGGAACACAAATATGTAATTCATAACTCCCTCTTTTACAATTATAGTATAGTACTATTTCAAAGTTATTCTTTTGATAATTTGGTTCTCTTTGTGGAAAACACTGTTGTCACCTTCTAGCACATGTGAATACATTAAATGATGTAACTTTTCCTGTCGCATCAGACATTTTTTTGGGGTGGGTGGGGATAGGGTCTCACTTTGTCCCCAAGCTGGGTCCAGTGGTTTGATCTTGACTCACTGCAACCTCCGCCTCACAGGCTCAAGCAATTCTTATGCTTCAACTTTCGGAGTAGCTGGGATTACAGGTGCATGCCACAACACCTGGCTAATTTTTGTGTTTTTAGTAGACAGGGTTTAACCATGTTGCCCAGGCTGGTCTTGATCTCCTGGTCTCAAGTGATCTCACCCTCCCCAAGTGCTGGGATTACAGGCATAAACCACTGCCTCCAGCTTTTGTTCAACTTTTACATAACAAAGTTGTGAATTGTTTTTCAGTTGCCTTAAACTCCTGGGTTGAAGATCCCATAATCTGAGCATGCCCAGATGAACCACATGTGCAACCATCGTAGGAACCTAAGTGCTCAGACTGAGGAGTAGGGACTGAATTAGGAAGTAAACACCATGTGACAGGATCCAGGATCTGCTCAGTTGGAGCCTTGGCATCACCCCTGGACAGAATTTAAAGGAGGCTGGTAGGATCCTCCTGGCATCACTTCATTGCAAAAACCAATCAGATCATTTCTCACTACACTATGCTTATAAAACCTTACCCAAAGCCCAGCTTGGGGAGACAGATTTGACCAATGACTTCTCTCTCCTTGCCAGCCAATTCACAACAAAGCTTTTATTTTCTCAAAAGCTGGTCACGTGGTATTGGCCTCCCTGCACATCAGGTAATGAGCATATTGATTGCTCTGTAACAGTATCAACACCTTGTCACTGGAGTAATATTCAGAATCATGAACTCATCTGATATACAGAATTTTTTAATCAATGAATATTTCAGTATTTATGTATGGTTCTGGAATGTCAGATTAAAAGTTTAGCACTTGAGATTCCCTGATACAGTTGCTCAAAATCATTTTTTAAAAAATTAAGCTTTTCTATCATGCATTAAATTTTTGTGACATTTTTCACATGCTCAATGAAATAAAATGGCAATTTATCTCTAGTCACAAGTTGTCTTTATGAGACATTTTAGCACATGTGACATTGCTACTGAATCCAAGTCACCAGGATTTGGGTTCCAATAAAAGTGAATTTCTGGTCCTTCATGGTAGGGATTAGAAAATAGGAAACCTGAAAGAGAATGAAGATAACAGAGGAGAAGTGAGGGGTTTCAAAACAAAAAGTAAGAAAAGATATAAACAGTAGTCACCTCCTCCTTGAACATCCCTCCGTTCTCTTTGTCCTGTCATTTTTGTGGCTTCTTTTTCCCTGGCCTGACTTTTTAGAAACTCATAGCTTTATTGAGATATAATTCACACACCATACAATTCACTTGCTTGCATTGTGTAATTTACTGGCTTTTGGTGTAGTCACAGAGTTGTGTTGCCTGATTGTAAGCACTACCTGAGTCTGTTTGAATTTGCCATTCTCTCTTCCCACCCGTCCCTGTCCTCAACTCAACTTCTCCAAACCTGCACCAACTCCATTCCTTCTTTCACGAGTAGATCAGGTGATGGCACTGTCCACACTGTTCAATCAAGCTAACAAGCCCAGGTTAAATAAATGTCACGTTTCTCTTCTTACCCAGTGTGACAAATCTAGGAGATGCTACCTTTGAAATGTCTCCCAAATCTTTCCCCTCCTAACCTCCCCGATTTCCAAGCTTTGTTTCAGTCCTACTGAGTTCTCAGTCTGATTGTTAGAAAGGACTCTCAAATGATTTCCTGCCAGCTGACCCTTCCTCATTTTGATCTACTCTTGTCCTGATCCCACCAAATCCAAGTCTCGTCTTCTCTCTTCCTAAACCTTTGCTATCTCCTAAACCTTACAGTGACTGTAAGGTAAATCAGCTTCTTAGGCTAATTATCCAGATCCTTCTCATCTGGCCTCAATCTGCATTTCCCATCTCATTTCCTACCCCTTTCTTTGTCATACAGCCTAAAAATTCCGGCCACTCTGTTTCAAAACAGTAGAACTCAGTGCATTTTGCATGTGGGAACATAATTTTCTTTGTACCAAGATTATCCGTTTTCTCTCTTCTCTGCCTGGTGAATTTTTCCACATTTTTCAAATACCAAAGACGATAACAGCTTGGTGAAACCTTTCCTGAAAGCCAAAGATCTTGTTTCCAGATCTTTTAAGCTGCCACAGTACTATGTACAAACTTTTGTTTCTATATGGACATTGTAGTAATTTGGTCCATATATATTTCAATTGCTGGGGAAAGTTCTTTAAGACTAGGGACTTGTGTAACTCAGTGCCTTGTGTCATTCTCAATTCATAGTGGGAGTCAAAGATAATGCTGAGTGAAAGAAAGCCAGTATCCTGTCCAAGTACATCCTCACTACAGGTGATGTCACATTTATCAGCAACTGGCTGAATAACCTCTTTGGGACCGGTCAGCTTTGCGATTTTCAACTGTATGTTGGTTTCCCTTCTTTCTCATTTTAGTATTTAAAAATAGTCCTCCCAGTAAGTAGAAAGCAAGGCATCTGGTCTCTTTTAGACTAAGGCATTTTAGACCTAGCTGGGTAGGGAATAAGAACTGTGTGCCTTCTTTGGGCCCTAAGTCCCATAGAGCCCAGCTGTAGATTCAGCCAGAGAGGTCAGTGAGAAGGAAGGAGGTGGGGGGGAAGGAAAAGTTGGAAAATAAGACTAAATGTAACAGAAATTTTAGTACATTTATTGAAGGTTTGGAAAGAGGAGAGATGAAGAGAGGGAGTAGTGATATACTGTGAATGTGACATTCAGTTTTGAGCATAATTGAATTTTTTTAAAAAACAATTTCTCAGTAAATGCTTATAATATACCAACCAGATGGTATTTTTTGCTTTTTAAGATTTTTAACCTTTAAATTTATGCTGGATTGATGAGGAGTTATTTGAATTTTAATATTGTAGATTTACAACAAAAGATTATTGTTAATCTATGTTGGGATACCTGCCCACCCACATACACTTCTGGGGGATGTCCCTTCCCCTCACGCAATGCTTCCAACCCAGGTGCTGTGTTTTTAACCACACGACCCTGCCTTGTTTTCCCACGTCTTTGGATGGAAATTCACAAGAACCCTAAATTCGGCCAAACCATAATCATTGACTATAGCTCTGGTTTAAAATAATTTTAAAAACAAGAAAGTTGGAGCTATCAGACTTTGAGTCCTTTGAAGCAAGTCACTCACAAGGAAATTTCAAATAGCTTATACAGGAATGAGGCAGCCATCATTGGATACGTTCAAACAGAAGTGATGAAGAAGTGGAGAAAGGCACAGTGCCCACAAAGGAGCAGAGGCTAACGCTCGAGGTCTGAGAGAGGGAAGACTAGTTTTGGGTCTGGCCAGGGCTCCATTGCACCCATTTTGTGCACATTCTTGCAATAACCTCACCCCAATCCTCTTTTCTTGAGCTAATCTCTGTTCCTTGCAACATAAAAGACCATGCTGGAATATCAATATTCTGGTATGTTCTCTACTGTTTTACTTTGATAAACTAAAAAAGAAGCATTTTCTCCAAATTCAATCTCCTTTGAAAAATATTTTTACAGAACTCCTGTATCATCCAAACACCTATTTTATGGCCTTCTATTTTGTATCAAGTTGTGTGCTAGTGAGTGAACAAGTGTTATCTAATTTTGCACATGTTGTGTATTCTTAAATTAAAATGTGAGTCTTTCTGTATATTCCAGCAGCAATTCCAAGGCAATCTTTCTTAATAATATTTCCTAGAATCTATCTATTTTAGCTAAGTTCTAAGTGTGTGTTTGTGTGTGTGTGTATATATATATATGTATACATATATATACACATATATATGTGTATATATATGTATATGTGTATATATGTATATATATACATATATATACATGTGTATATATA
>CM052663.1:10779937-10815092 GCA_028533165.1 Leontopithecus rosalia | reverse complement strand
TTGATTCTGTAAATTACTTTGGGCAGTGTAGCCATTTTCATGATATTGATTCTTCCTAACCATGAACATGGAATGTTTCTCCATCTGTTTGTGTCCTCTCTTATTTCATTGAGCAGTGGTTTGTAGTTTTCCTTGAAGAGGTATGCTAACTAGTTTTTTTAAGACAGGCCCTCACTCTTTACCCCAGGCTAGAGTGCAGTGGCATGATCATGGCTCACTGAAGCCTTGAACTCCCAGGCTCAGGTGATCCTCTCACCTCAGCCTCCTGAGTAGCTGGGACTGTAGGCACAAACCACCACACCCAACTAATTTGTGTCCTTTTTTGTAGAGACAGGATTTTGCCATGTTGTCCAGGCTGCTCTCAAACTCATGAACTCAAGTGATCATCTCATTTCAGCCTCCCAAGTAGCTGGAACTACAGGTGTACACCACCATGCCCAGCTAATTTTTGTATTTTTTATAGAGACAGGGTCTCACCATGTCACCCAGGCTGGTCTCAAACTCCTGGACTCAAGCAGTCTGTCTGCCTTGGCCCTCTAAGTGCTGGGATTACAGGTGTGAGCCACTGCGCCCAGCCTCCGTGCCAACTTTTTATATGAGTATTTATTCATCTCCCCAAACTCCTCATATTCTAGATTAAATTTAGCAGCATCCTTCCTCCGCCTTTGCCTGAAACTATTTCTTTCTTAGTTTATCTATCTCCGGAAAGGGCCTCACAGTTCCCACATTGTGCTTGAACTCACCTCTAATTTTATGCTTGCCTTTAAGAGAAAGTACAGTCGCTAGGGAATGGGATTTGGAGTGAGACCTGAGTTCAAATCCTAACCCTACCCGATTGGTTGTGTGCCATTGATCAAGTTATTTTAACAGTGTGAGCCTGAGCGTATTCATCTGTATATAAGAATAATAAAGTTGGTCTCACAATACTATTGTAAGGATTAAATGAGATAAAACGCAAAACACATTAAGCATGGGATTAGTTATATATTAAGGGCATTAACTACTGAGGTTCTGTATTAGTCAACCTGGGCTGCTATCACAAAACATCACACACTTGGTGGCTTAAACAACAGAATTTATTTTCTCACTGTTCTGGAGGCTGGAAGTCTGAGATCAGGGTGCCAATATGGTCAGGTTCTGGTGAAGACCCTCTGACTTTCAGACACCTGCCTTCTTTATGTGTCCTCACATGGCAGAGAGAGAGAAAGGGAGAACGAGAAAGAGCTCCACCACCATGGCATGCGTATACCTATGTAACAAGCCTGCAGTCTGCACACATAACCCAGAACTTAAAGTATAATAAATAAATTTTAAAAATAAAAATGTTTAAAAAAATAAATTTTAAGGGTGCCTAATTATACTTCCTGAAGCATTTTACAATCGCTGATTTTAACATTTTTGTCAAAGAAATGCAGCATCTCTGTCAAAAAAAAATTCAAGAAAGTTGCTTTGAATTGGGAGCACAATCTTCGTTTCCAGCCAATTACTTAGTAAAGGATATTTCTTTTATATAACATTGCGTTCATAGCAAGTGCTAATAAGTATCAATTATTGTTATTTAATTTTTTATAACCTTTCACTTGCCAAATCTTAGATATCCTTCCTCTAAAGTTTTCCCCTCTTCATTTTTACCACAAACCTTACCCAGGCAGGCTTCATCTCACAGCTAAATGACTCAATACTTCCTTAGTAACTTCAGTCTCTCTGACTTCTCCGCTAATCCACCCTACCGCTAAACCAAACTTCCTTAAATACCACCTTAGAGTAGCACTCGTTGTCTCTCACTTTCTTAAGATCTGCATTCATAATCTGCCCTTCCTATTCAGTCTTCCTTAATTCCCAGTTTACCAATACAAGTTATCTGTTTCCAGCAGACCAAGGTCTTCCAGATTCACAGGGGTAATGGGGATTTCAGGAGTGAGGTTCTGAGCTGGAAAGCGCTGCCTCTTTTACTCCACCCATCTCAATCTTGTCAGTCATCAAGAGCCATATCAACAGCCTCCTCTTTCCAAAATTCTTTCCAAAGCATTCCAGTGTTCATTAGTTTCCCCTCTACCAAGCTTCAGAACACTTAAACACATCTTCATCTATTCAACATTGAATTATGCATTGTCTAAAAAACTTTTTTTAACCAATCTATGTATACTACTCATATATTATTTCCTCTAAATAGGTAATTTCCCCAATGGTGGCATCTATGTTTTGTTCACCTCCTACATTTTAAAATAGTGGTGGGCATGTAATATTATAGTTTGTCACATAATTTACAATTGGTATGATCAGGCAAAGTGTTAGCATTTTAGCTGAATCATTTAGTTTAATACAAAATTTTTTTATGGTAGATACTTACTATTCTCCATTTTAAAGATGATTATTCTGAAGTTTTTAAACAAAGTTATTTGCCCAAGGTTAAAGAGCTAGTAAACAGCAAAACTGGGAGTTGATTCAGGGAATATTTGACCCCTGAATCTTGATTATATCAGGTATTCAACACAAATTAGGTTGTTGGCAGTTCTTTAATACCAGTTTGCTCTTATACAATTTCAATAACTTCCACACCACCGAACACAGAGTGTCAAGTCTCAACAAATATTTGTTGATTGATTGACTATAGGCAAATATCATATAATTAGTTTAATAAGTTTTTAGTATTTCAATGGATAATACAGCATAAAACCACTGAGCGTCCAGCTTTTCTAGAGCTTGTAGTTCCACATATTTGCCACTTGGGGAAATAAACAGAGATTACTCAAATGGAACAAAACAGAGACTATTCAGTTTGTTAGAGGAAGAGAATCAGCTGCCATCACTCGCAGTCAGCACAGACTCAGCTGTGGGAAATCTTTACAGTGGAAAAGGAAGGCCTCAGGTGTGCCTGGAGAGGAGGCTGTTGGCCTGGGAAAGCTGCAAGCAGCTAACTAGAAGCTGTATATTGTATATGATTGGTCGGGAAGATAATTGACTTTCTCTGGATGGTCCTGAGTTGGAATACGAGTGGCAAAAGATAGAGAAGCTGGCAGTCACTAACCGAGACCTTCCTGGGCCTGTTGATGAAGAGCTTGTGGTTTCAATTTCTGGGCTGTTTTCTACAGAGGTTGTGGGTCAGAGTTGTAGTGTCACATATAGTCTGGGCCATTATCCATTGGTATATTCAGTCTCACACATTTAACTATCAACCATTTTTTTCCTAATTTGCATCTTGTGGGTATTTGGAATATTTCTGATTATTAAGAAATCCAAAGTCTTAAGTTTAGTGAATCATTGGTTTTCCTAGGAAATGCAATTTGCTATAGAGACTCCTCATTTTGTTAAAGAAAATCTTTTCTCCAAAAACATGAAGAAACAATTACATCAAAAGATGACTGCAAATGTCAATTTTCCTACATAAAACACCCAGTGAAATTCTAGTGCCAATAAAAAATGTCAAATCAACAACCGCAGGTTATAAAAAGAACACCGGTCTGGTTTCAATATCTACTACAACAAACCCTCTCCTAGACTTGCACCCAATGCTGTCTCAAATCTATGAAAGATTTGACATTTGGAAAGTTGTTGAGATTACCCCTCCCACTTCCCACTTTTACTTAGTACTGCCTAGATTCTTTCGGATAGTACCCAAAATATAAAAGGCAGAGCCCCATAAGGCACAATGTTTTTTTCTGATAACTCTATAACTAGCTCATTTTATTTTTTGCCAACTAATGTTGTCAAATCCAGGGATTTAGGGACTTTAATCTCTGAAATACTTAATTTTTTTGGATGTTCATCTTACTAAATCACAAATTCAATTTCTCCTCTCTACTGTAAATTAAGTGGACTGCAATCTTCTTTATACTGCTCACATCAAGTCAGGAATTAGAATTGGTTTTAGTCAAAGCTTTCTGCCTAGATTTAGAAAATACATTCTCCATTATTTAGAATAGTGCCCCTTACCTTATACCTGGAAATAAGGGGAAAGTCAGCTTATTCCCATCAAAAAGATAAGTAATTTTCTCAGGAAAAAAGCAAAATAAAAATCTTCCACTTCCTTTATTTTTATTTTATTTTTGAGACAGTCTCACTCTGTCCCCCAAGCTGGAGTGTAGTGGCACCATCTTGGTTCACTGAAACCCCCGCCTCCCGGGTTCAAGCAATTCTACTGTTTCAGCCTCCCAAGTATCTGGGACTACAGGTGCCCACCATCACTCCCAGCTAATTTTTGTATATCTAGTAGCAACAGCGTTTCACCATATTTGCCAGGCTGGTCTTGAACTCCTGACCTCAAGTGATCCACCCACTACCTCTCAAAGTGCTGGCATTACAAGCATGAGCCACTGTACCCAGCAAAAATCTTTTAAAAAGTCAAGATTTTTCAAAATGGGAATTAATGAGCACACAAAGCTTTGAGTAAACCAAAGGAAACCAAAACTGACCTGGCGTTCAAGAAGTTCCAAGTGAGTCAATCAGTCCTGAACAAGCACACCAAACCAGGAGCACAGGCAACGCGGGGAGGGGAGATGGGAAAGACCAGAGCCAAGACAGTGCAGGGGCGCTGACGATTAAGGCTTCCTAGAGGGGGGCAATATTTAGCCAGTCCTTGAATTGGCAGAAACATTATGAGAATAATATATATTGTAGAGTATTTAAAATATATTCTAGACAACATGGGTAGCATGATAATTGACCTCTTCTGCATAACTTTAACTTTCAAGCTCTAAGTTCTACCCCATGAAAAACTGCGGGCCTAATTCAGTCCCTAAATGGGATAATGAGGAAAATGTGTTCAGAATTCAGCATTGCATCAGCTCAGCTGCCAGTCAGAATATTATACCTTAGGAAATAATTTAGCAGATTTTCTTCCAAAAGTGCCTCCAGAACAATTTTGTTCTTCTTTTTCTTCTGCTACTATAAAAAAAAATTAAAAAATTCCTATAGGCCGGGCACAGTGGCTCAGGCCTGTAATCCCAGCACTTTGGGAGGCCGAGGTGGGTGGATCCCGAGGTCAAGAGATCGAGACCATCCTGGTCAACATGGGAAACCCTGTCTCTACTAAAAATACAAAAAAATTAGCTGGGCATGGTGGCGCGTGCCTATAATCTTAGCTTCTCAGGAGGCTGAGGCAGGAGAATTGCCTGAACCCAGGAGGCGGAGGTTGCAGTGAGCCGAGATCGCGCCATTGCACTCCAGCCTGGGTAACAAGAGAGAGACTCCATCTCAAAAAAAAAAAAAATTCCTATAGGCATGGTATAGAGTAACTTAGAAGGCAAGAGTAAGTTAAGCAATATTAACACGCACATACTCTTACACAGACAACTTCAATCTTGCAAGAGTGTTTGCTTTATTACTATTGTTATTATTATAAAGATGGAGGCAGGTGGGAGTGGTCTCACTGTGTTGCCTAGGCTGGTCTCAGACTTCTGAGCTCAAGGATTCCTCCCATTTTGGCCTCCCAAAGCGCTGGAATTGCAGGCATAAACCACTGCACTGGCCAAGTATTTGCTTTTAAACTCAGTTGAATGAGCGAGTGGTAGGTTTCAGATATAATTTGAAATTCTATCTCAGTCTGCTTTTTCTAATTATTACTATCCATTAAATCATATACATTTATGGTCAGCTCTGGGAGAGAAGGAAAAAGCTTTATTTGGGTCCACAGGCAGCTCTTTCTAGGGAGGGTGAAACACTTTCTTATCTCCTCCCATTGTAATAAGCTCTTTATCTGTCTGTCTTTTCCACACTAACCTGTGAACTTCTCCAAGATAGGGACAGAATTTCCCACAGGGAAGTAAATGAAAGAATATCTCAGGGGGTTGGAGATTCCTGTACCCCATCTGCCCACCTGCATGACTCTCTTCTCCTTGGCAAATTCCAGCCTCCAAGCTGACAGCATTTAGATTTTTGCCTTCCTGGAAGCCATGGTGGAATTACTTCCAGTTTGCCGAGTGCTTCGTTTGCTTCACCTCTGGAGCCAGCCAAGCAGCTCCCACAATCTCCCCATGGTGCTTGGCTGTGTTACTGCTGAGCACAGTGCAGTCAGCATGTGATCTTTAAATAACACCAAGTCTGATATTTCCAGTTTATGAGCATTTGCCGAATAAGATAAGCGCCCTTGACAGCTGCATTTGAGCTGGGTTTTGATGAGAAGCAAGGCTAGAATGAGCCTGCCTCTAGGGTAGGACACGTGGCCCCATCTGCTTAGGGCCATTTATGAATAACTGATAACACATGACCAGACTGAAGTCATGCCCTGATAACAAGGCTATTTGAAACAGCAAATACCACTTAAAAAATATATTAAGGATAAATGGTATCTCTTTTAATGCCCAGTCTGATAGCTAAGAGCCAGTTTACATTTTTTCCAATTAAAGTGATTCATTCTTTGTTGCATTAGTGGCAAGAAAAAAGGAAAACTTTGGGAAAAAGATTAAATTATTAGGATAAAGTTATTTTTAAAGTATAAACAATGATTTTAGAATCAATAGCAAATATTTAACCACTTTCTCTTTTAATTTAATATCAATATACTGTTGATCATGAAATGCAGTTAAGGAATGGGGAAAAGAAGATGAGATGGAAGGGGAAGGAAGGAAGGAAGGAAGGAGAAAAGGAGGGAAGGAAGGAAGGAAAATGGAAGAAAGGAAGAGAGGGAGAGAGGAAAGGAAGAAGAGAGGAAGGGAAGGAGGGAGAGAGGAAGGGAGGGATGAAGGGAGGAAGGAAGGAGGGAGAGAGGGAGGGAGGATGGAAAGGAGGAGAAAGAAAATCTCTTTTGTACTTTTCCAGGTTTACCTGCAGGTTTTATTCTTCTGGATGTTATAGCTGTATTATTAAAAGTATAGAATGAGGCCGGGCGCGGTGGCTCACGGCTGTAATCCCAGCACTTTGGGAGGCCGAGGCGGGTGGATCACGAGGTCAAGAGATCGAGACCATCCTGGTCAACATGGTGAAACCCCGTCTCGACTTAAAATACAAAAAAATTAGCTGGGCATGGTGGCGCGTGCCTGTAATCCCAGCTACTCGGAAGGCTGAGGCAGGAGAATTGCTTGAACCCAGGAGGCGGAGGTTGCAGTGAGCCGAGATCGCGCCATTGCACTCCAGCCTGGGTAACAAGGGAGAAACTCCGTCTCAAAAAAAAAATATATATATAGAATGAAAACCCACATGAATTATAACATGCTCATTATGCACAGCAACCCAGATATGAGAGAAAGATTGATAAATATTAATTCTGACACAGAAATAGAATTAGAATTGGAAATCTAGGTTCATCCAGTGGTGAATTATATTTTTATCAGCCTTATAAACTAAAAAGGAAGAAACTAAAATCATCTAAACCTGTAATTGAATTGCATGTCTTTTGAAGATGCAACAATGAATTTAAACTTCCTGCACACAATTTTAAGGTGGTGGAGCTTTTTTTCCTAATATTTCCAAAATCTGTGCCTTTCAGCCTGTCAGTCTACCTAAACAAATTTTAATAATAACAAAAAAGAACTACTCTCTGAACTGTACTGTAATATTTTTTAGCACAGTTCCTGAATATGTGTTTAGTGCTTTGGTGTTAATACTTGATTTAGAAACCACTTTGAAGCTCTGAATTTGAGTCATAGATACAATGATTTTGCTGTTAGTTCCACTTGGTGATAAACAGTGATTCCTTTTTTGAATTTCAGCATTACAAAAAACCAGGAACGTTCAAATATCTCCAATACAAGTTATCCCTCAGGGGCACTTGTGTTCTAATGTATATTTTTAATATAAACTTGTGTTTAAAAAATATCAATAGCCATCTGCTTTGCATAAAGTTCACTAGAATTTCATTGATGTTTACCAGTCATCTTACGTGAATATAGAGGATCAAGGAATTGAAGTATAATTCAGTTTGAGACATTCTGTGTCAAGAGTTTCTCAGTTGAAACTGGTTAAAGATGACTTTGAGTTTCTAAAAGAGAGCATAGACCATGAAAAAAAACAATCAGTAAGACATTTAAGATATTATGGATGAGGGAAAGCCCTTCTTCTGACAAAAACTCCAATAAATTAGGAATTTAATAACCGCACAGCCTGTGACACAGAATGGAGAACATAATGACAGCGATGACCTGCCCCCCGGATCCGCAACCGAAGCAGGAAGAGGCAAGAAAAGAAATAACACATTTAGTGCATTAATAACAACATCCCCACACATATTTCCAAGAAAGCGTCTACAGTAGAGCAGGCACACACAAAATTTTGGCTAGCTTCTTAAAACATATGCACTTTTAAATTTTTGTTTAGAATTGAGCGAATCTACTAAAGCGAAAAGTAAACGACCCTTGATGCCGATGCAAGCAATTCCCTAGACTAATAAAGAGAGCCTGCTTTGAAAACTGCTAGAGGTGTTTAGTATCTCTTATAGCTCTGCTCTTGTCATTGAATTGTCTTAATGCTATAGCAAGTCAAAGTGAGGATTGACCACCTCAGTAGCTAGTGAGAAAGCATGCTTTGTTGTTAACTGCTTGCTCGAGGTTCAGTGATCCTAGAATTTGGGGACCCTCCGCCAAATTCTAAGGAGCCAAGAGATCCGTCTTTGCCTTGTGCTGACCGACTGCCCTTCTGATCTGACTATCCCATTTCGGTCACAGAATCCTGCCCACATGAAAGGTCCAGCTGAAATGCCACTTCCACCAGGAAACCTTCCCTGATGACCACTACTTTATCTGGCTGGGGCCACTTTTGAAATGTCTAAGGTGCTCTCTGTAAGTTCACTTATCTCTTTTTACTATTCTTTGTGGCACACAACCCAGCAGTCCGGTCACTACAGAGCAGAGGCTGACTCCCCTTTTCAATATCCACAACATCTTTAATAAATGGAAAATCCCAGCAGCTCCCTGGGCCACAGGGCTCACCATGTGCCAGGCACTGGCCAAGGCCCTATGTGTGTATCAACTCACATCTCATCATGTCCCTGAAGTAGAAAGTATCTTTATCTCCAATTTTCAAAGGAGGAAACTGAAGCACAGAGAGGGGTTGTGTAAGTTACCCCAGGTCACAGAATTGGTACATGCTAAACTCCCTTATGTCTTTCATACAAAAGGCAATCAAATTCCATTCCCGTGCCTAGATTTTATATTTGACCAGCCAACCAAAATTAGCCATGAAGCATTTGCTGAAGCCTTCCCACCCTTAACAACTTACTGTTGTAGGGTGTCTGAGTGTGTGTGTGTGTGTGTGTGTGTGTGCGCGCGCGTGTGCACGCATGTGTAGGAAATTCACATCTATTTAGCGTCATACAATGCAAAGTAGTTTCCTGAATGTTAAGACTTAATTCCAGACTAAGTTCTGGCACAGTGGGATTGAGCCTGGGATGAAAGCTTGGGCAGGCCTGGCCTGTGGCTGCCAATACAATACAGCACTGGGTCACCCAAAGCACTGGCTTGCTCCAGTCCCAGGAGAAAAGTTTTCACTTTGTGTGGCTGTGTATATGGGCTATCAGAAATAAAGTAACATTTTTAGTTCCTTTTCTTTTTTTTTTTCCTTTTACTATAATGGTTCTTTCTACTACCATGGTGACAAATTAGATTTTGTGTGTTTTATATTCATTTTCTATTGCAGCCAGAACAAATCACCACCAATGCAGGCCGCACAACCCAAATGTATTATCTGGAAGTTGGCAGGTCAGAAGTCTGGGTGGGCTTGGCTGGTATGTGCACCATCTTTTCCCAAGGCTGAAATCAAGAAGTTAGGGGGCCTCTGTGACTTTGTGGAGGCTCATGGATGAATTAGCTTCCAGGTCATTCATGTGGTGCTTGCCTCTGTGGCACCGAGGCCCTGTTTCCCTCTGGCTGTCCACTGGGGTCCCTCTCAGTGTTCTGGTGCCTTCCACACTGGTGACTCCTAGCTCCTTCTCTATCTTAAAGCCAGCACTGAAGGTTGAGCACCTTCTTAGAGAGATCTGGAATCTCTCTAAGCTCCACTCCTTCTCATGGCTGACTGCTGGCTCCTTCCTCTTTGTCATTTAAAGTCTCATGAGATGGCACTAGGTCCATCCAGATAATCCAGGATGATCTCCCTATTTTAGTGTTAGCTGATTAGTAATCTTAATTCCATCCAAAAAGTCCCTTCAGAGCAGTGTCTGGATTTGCTTTTGACCGAATATCTGGAAGACAAGTACGTGGGGGTGTCTTTAGAATTCTGCCAACCACACATGTTGACCCTCAAAAGAGAAATGTGAAAATGTTTTCTTAACCAGAAGTTTTGTGATTTAATTTCGTTACTCAATGTTCTGTGTTTTCCCACTTAACAACTGAGTTACTGTTAATAACATATACATTGAAATGAGGAATTTAGGTAGTTACAATTCTGATAAAAAGATGCTTTAATCGGTAACATATTATTTTAAATGATATTCCTTTATAAACTGTAAGTACACTAAGTGAATTCCATGATCTGAAATACATGTTAATATATTAACTAGTTTGGATAGAATAGTAAATTATGCATGTTTATATTAAATTATTCTCAGACAATTATGGATATCTGATAATTAATTATAGATAATATTCTCTTGAATTATATGTGTCAAAATGGAAAACAATACAGAATTTATGAAAATGCTATACATTACTTTTGCTGCCTTTTTTTCTTTAACCATCCACAAAACTGTCTATAAAAATAATTTCAACATCAGGATTAAATTTTACTTTAGGTTATACATGCATCATAATGGTACAATAAAATATATTTCTTAGAGATAAGCTAAATTAAGCAAAATGTACAATTGGTCACAGTTACATAGTACCAATGAATAAAGATTTGAGAATTTTATGTATTCTGAAAAAGGAATCAAGTGTCCCCCAAATCATTTTTGACAAGTGGCACAAAGTAATATCCCTTT
This sequence comes from Leontopithecus rosalia, assembly GCA_028533165.1. Taxonomy (NCBI): domain Eukaryota; kingdom Metazoa; phylum Chordata; class Mammalia; order Primates; family Cebidae; genus Leontopithecus; species Leontopithecus rosalia. Next base: position 10,804,243 of record CM052663.1, on the reverse strand, counting down.
TATGCCACTGAATGAGGGACTGAATGAGATTTAGTGGTGCTGTTAGAGGTCACTAATTTACTCTATGAAATACTTAATGAAATGATCCAAGAATTAGCCTAGTCTAACCTTGTCTAAGACCCCATCTGACCCCATATTTCTAAAATCACGATTTACTGTAATTTTCATCCTGACTTTTTATTGTTCCATTTACATTATTCACAAATGTCCATTCATAACAAAAATGTTAACAAAATTTTTCCTGAGGAAAATTTAAAAAGCAATTAAATCAAGATTACCATAAGAATCTATCGACGGCATGAGAGATGCAGTAAGCTTTCGATAACAGTCATGTATCCAAAATGCTGTGGACTCTTAAGAAATTAGTGAACAGTCCTATATGGGGAGACAGAGGCAGTATGTGAGGGAGAAAGGGCACGGCATTTCTGGTAGTTTGCGGAAGGTATGACATAGACAAAGCACTTAACTTTCTGTGGAAATCAAAACAAAGCAAAGTGGAGGCAAAGTACTCCACTTTCCTAATCTGCAAACAAGATAGTGCTCCCTAAAGAAGGAACATTTCCTCTAAACGACCTTTCTGTGTTGCGCTATGTGGCTGTTTCTAATGGCTGGAGTCTTACAGAAAGTGGACTGCAGCCCACACCAAATTGCTAGGAGTAGCCACGTGTGCATTGGCTTCTACTATCAAATATATGTATATATATTTATAGTTGGTATACGTAGTTTCCACAAGTTGAATGGCATCACATGCCTAGATCATTAGAGAGAGACAGTGTTAACCTTTTGAAGTTCTCCAAAAGTTATTCTACAGTGTTGGACTCTCAGTGTTTATGTTTCCTCTCCTCTGACATCTCCACTGCTCCAGCCAAAGGCCGTTTCCTGTCTGTCAACAGTGGAAATTGAAAACAGCTGCTCCCCAGTCGTTTGGATAATAGGTTCTGTGTGCACACTGTGCTCTCAGGTCTTTCAGACCACCTTCAATACCTGAAGAGGTCAGAGAGCAGAAGAACTTTGAAGTTGGAAGGGGCCTTAGTAATCATCAAATCCAAATTCACCAAGGCAGGAGCCCCATCTGTGGCCCTCACCCTTAGGCTATCCTTTGCCTCTGCACAGGGAATTCATGACCCCCAAGGCAGTACAGTTTTTGTTTTAATCACTTTAATTGTTAGCAACCTCAATCTTATATTTAACTGGAAGCTAGCTGTAGCTTCTATATGACCTTAAATTCTGTTACCTAGAATTAAGCAGAGTAAACAATTTATTCACCTCTATGAAGAGAATTGTCCTATTCTTTCAAATATTTCATTCTAATTTAAACACTATCATTTCTCCAAGTGAGTAAAATGGTTTACATTGATCTTAAGTTCTTTTTATTAATTTCTACACACTCTCCATTGTGTGAATTCTTCTCTCTTAAAAAAATGATTCAAATAATAGGACATCATATACAGTTCCAGAAAAATAAACAGAATAGTCAAGAAAACAAGCAGGACACAAAAATACGACATATTTACATCTATATAAATTCAAAATGGAGTTGTTTGGGAATGCATCTACAGATAATACAAGTATAAAACAAAGCGAGTTAATGAGTATTAGAAAATGCATGATGGGCTAAGGGATGTTTGGGGTGTCAGCAATGGTCTTCAGCTTAGAGGGGACGAAGTATAGTAGTGCCAAAACAACAGTTTAACTCTTTCAGCTGATTCTTTTGTATACGGCTTCCTATTCTAAACACGTTTACATTGCTTCTTTCTATGGCTTTAAGCATTATCTATTGACTTTCCACTACAGAAGGTGAAGATTTATCTCTCTTCACTGGCACATCCTCGCCCACACTGTATACAAGCATATTCCTTTCCTTACAATATCCCAATGTAGTTATATCACAATATTGGTTATAAGTATTTAGTGTTTATATGTCGTGATAATGAATGCAATAATTACAGCTGAGTCCTGTAGTGTCTATCCCCTGAAAAGCTTTTTGTTTTCCTAGGAATTGATACTAATTTTATTTGTTTGGTTTTCAACATTCTTTTCTTCTTCACTTGTATAAACCTCCTCTCAATTCATCCAATTCACTTTATGTTTACTTAGTTAACAGTTTCCTTAAGAAATCCTGTTCCCAGAGCTATTGACTGTCTCTCAGCAGACCTGGCTGCTCACTCAGCACTTCCGTTCCTATCCTGGGAGTGCCTCTCACCTCTCTCTTTGGTTAACTTTCCATATCTGGATGCCATGATCTCCTCCTCCTTCCTTTACTCCCGTATTTTGTTGGAACACATCCCTTTGTAGCTCCTTGTAAATGGCTGCATGGAAGATAATATATTTGAGATTTTTTAATGTCGAAAAATGTCTTCATTCTCACTTAATTCATGGTTTTCTCAAGTACAGAATTCTAATATTAGGAGCCATTTTTTCCTCCAAATTTTGAAGGCCTTGCTCCACTGTCTGCCAGTTTCCATTGCTATTGAGAAGGCTGATATCTAACAGATTGTTGAACTTTCATATATAGTCTTACAATTTTCTCTCTGAAAAAATCTGTGATCTTCTTTGTCACCAGTACTATAAAGTTTCACAATTATGTATCTTGCTGTACATCTGTTGTCATCCTCTGTGTCTGGATACTCTGTGTGCCTCTTCAATCTGAACACTGGAGTCCTTCTGTTCTGGCACATTTCTTTAATAATTCTCTCACTTCTATTTTCATACTTCTTTCTTAAGTCCCATATTCAGATTTTTAAACTTACTGAATCAATTTTTCCTCCTCCTCCTCCTCCTCCTCTTCCTCCTTCTTTTTTAGTTAGAGTCTTGCTCTGTTGATCTCAGTTCACTGCAACCTCCTTCTCAGTTCAAGCGATTCTCCTGCCTCAGCCCCCAGGTAGCTGGAAGTGCAGGTGCCTAGCAGCACCCCCAGTTAATTTTTGTATTTTTAGTAGAGATGCGGTTTCACCATGTTGGCCAGGCTGGTCTCAAACTCCTGACTTCAAGTGATCCGCCCACCTCAACCTCCTGAAGTGTTGGGATTAGAAGCATGAGCCACCACGCCTGACCTAATTTCCTTATCTTTTATCTCCATTTTCTATACTTGGTCTTTTGCTCTGCATTCTGAGAACTTTTTTCAGCTTTATCTCCCATTCTATGGAGGTTTTCATTTCTGTGTTTATGCTTTCAATTTTTAAGAGCACATATGTTCAACCACGAATGCTTTTTCGTAGCACGCCATTCTTGTCTCCTCAATAATATAGTTTCCCTTATCTCTCTGATAATAGTTTTTATTTTTTATCTTTTTTCTGTATTAACTCTGTTTCCTTCAAGTTACTATTCTGCCCCTCCCCCCACCCCCACCCTTGTTTTGGTCTCTGTTTTTCATATTCCATGATTTGTGGTTGGACACTAAAAAACTGCTCAACCAGAAATTTTTGGAAGCTCTACAAAACAGAACAAAGTTTGTCAATTATGAGCATCACATTTGGGTGATCTGGCTGAGCCAGTTAATTGGAGAAACTCTAATGATAACACCTTTAGATCTTTTCTCCAGGGATGATTTAGCTTAACAGAGAAGAATTTTCTAATTTCTTCCTAGAGTGAAGAAACCAGCATCCTTTGTGTGGGGAAGAAGCCTGGAGGTGGTGCTAAGGGGTCTAAGTATTCCGTATGTGCACACTATCACAAAATTCCTTTGCTTCAACAGAAAGCACCAGCTCTGAGCTCTACCAGGAGTCCTCTTGTTAGCCAGAGAGCCACTCTTTTACCCTACACAGAGACTAACAGCCAGTCTTCTACCTGACCAGGAAGGAAATCTGGGAGTTACCAGCTTCTTAAAACTGCTTTCATGAAGTTTTCTAGGTTCTGCTTCCTCCTTCAGTCAACTTACAGAAGTATTTGGTGCTGTCAGTCCTTACTCTGAGGAGTTTGGCCAGTAATTAGATGCTTCTCAGCTTTTTTCCCACTGCCCGCAGGATTCAGCTTTTGTGGGTGTGCTAAATCAATAACCATTCGCTCTCCAGTTTTACAGATATCTCTTCCATTTTTTTTCCTTGTGGGCAGACACACACACAAAAACACACATGCACGCACACACACGATTTTTTAATAATTCAATTTATTATGGATTTGACAAAAATCATAGCTAAACATGTGTGTCTAATTTGCCATCTTAATTGGAAACTACCCATACATTCTATCACATGAACTTCTCTCAAGACAAGTTTTTCCATATTTAATGTGTTCCAAACAATGTCTTTAAAAATGTAGATGATAGCATTTTTAATTTTAATATTATGCTTTTCACCCATTATTCACCCTTTTAAGGTAATTTGGAAGCTCAATCACGTAGTAGCACTAATTTAGGCATGTCAGACACTATACACAAATCAAAAAGTAATAGCTGCCCCTCACAGCTTTGTGTTAGCTGCACATCTGATAAATATGTTGTCTTCATTTATATCATGGGTTGGCAGGCCACAGCTGACGGGCCTAAACAGACTGCTGCCTGCCGTTGTAGATAGTTTTATCGGAACACAGCCATGCTCATTTGTCTACATAATGCCTATGGCTGGTTTTGCACCACAATGGCTGAGTGGCATAGTTTTGCAAGGACCACATGACCTACAAAGTCTAAAATATTTACTCTTCGGCCCTTTGCAGAAAATGCATGTCAATCTCTGCTGCAAGTTATTGATAAAAATAAAGATGCAAGGCTAGATCTAAACCCAGTGGTGAGGCAGCAAACCTCTGTGAAGGCTGACATTGATTCATTAATTAGTATAATTAGACAGTTAGCAATAAGTCTATTTAACTCCATGAGTTTTTAGGTTACACTAAAGTATATAAGCCAAAAACAAAAATTAATGCAGATTTAAAATTGAATGACTTGTTTTATAAAATAATAAATCCCTTGTCACTTGGTGCTCAAGTGATAACATTCAAACACAGAGAATCACTGTAGAAGATATTCACATGCGGGATTACTGAATCCTATATGCGGATTCTAAGGGATTTTAAGAATTTTCAGAATGGGTTCTAAGGAAAACTAGTCTTATTAAAGAAAAAAAGAATGCTATAACAAGTTTATGATATACCATTTACTACATTTTTCCCTTTTGGAAATGTATAACATATTAGCATATGAAAGATTTTGATAATTCCTGCAAAAGAAAAATCTGAGTAACTTTGTTTATGAAAACATTACCCTTTACCCATTCAAAATCCCTTCTATTTCTCAGACTTTATGATTTCATCTTATCTGCACTTCTGTGGTAGGAAATATTGTCAAATCCTTTGCTGACATTGTTGGTACTAACCAAAATGATTAATGGTGTTTTTCAGGGTTTTTAGAAACTCCAATAACTTTATGGTTCCCTGTATGTGATAGCACAGTTTTACCTGGAAGCAAGTCTAAAGGAAGCTGACAGTTAACAAAGACAGAGGCAGTGCACCAAGACAAATGATGTATATCATTGATTGCCTCACTGTCCCTTATTCTGAGCCCAACAGAAAGAAATGAGGAGATAAAAACGATAGCCATTCAGCTAGGGACAAATGGGATCACCCTCACCTGCCGGAAGCAACCAAAATGCTCTGCACTTAGCAATCGGTGAGCAGACAGGCAGGGCAGCCCCTCAGCAGCCTTACGGTTTAGTTTGTCCATCCAACTTTGGACAGTATTAACATCTGCCTTTATTCTATAATTTGGCATAGAAATCTATAGGGGAACTTCAATATATGACACTTTTCTGTCTTCTCTTCTGCCATGAAGTTTTGTATTCTGTACCCTTCTTCCTACTTGCCACAGTACTAATGACTGACATTCCAGTCATTAGTAAAAGTAACTTATTTGAGCACTGTCTCATGCCTCAGCTCATTTAGTATTGATAAAATAATAAACCCGACACTTCTGTTCACTAAGTATACACTCAGTAAGAGCCATCTCTACATTTTTACTGGGTAGCAGCATCAATAATAATAAACCCGACACTTCTATACACTAAGTATACACTCAGTAAGAGCCATCTCTACATTTTTACTGGGTAGCAGCATCAAACTCAAGCTATTTCTTTTCACACAAAGCATGAAAAGGAAAGTGTCCCAATGAATGAGGATTTTCTCTATTTTTGTGAACCTATCTATAATCGTTTATTTTGTAATACATTATTATCTCATTCCAGAATCAAGCTGCGTTGTCATTCCCATTTTGCAGATAAATAAACCAAAGCTTAGAATGATTCAATAACCTGCCACAGGTCTCAGAAAAGAGTCAGAATTTAAACTTAGATCTCATGGACAAAGGCCATGCTCTTTCTAACAGACTTTTCTGCCTTTCCAAATACTCTTTGTTTTTCTCATTCTCTAATTATACCAGTCTAGTAAGTCTATTTTTAAAAATCCACAAGCAAGAGAAAAGAGGCTTGTTTACCATGATTTCTTCTTTGTAAACCTACGTGGTCTAACATCTCTTACCTTTGCTTGTAAGTCACCAAAAAAAGTTATGTTCAAAGATCTTACCAGGTAGTAGCATCACACTAATTACTTTGTGGTTTCCAGCTGATAACATTTTTCTCTCTTTATTCTGTGTGGTGAAAATAAGGAGATGATCAAAGCTGGAGTTCGCAAATCACATGGTTTATTGCCATACAAAGAGAATTTTCCTCTTAGGTTCACAATGCTAAAGAGGGGAAGAAGACATAAACAAACCACATCGGGAATATACTTGACAGATGAGGTGCATTAACCATATAGTGAATGAGTTTCACAATTATTAAACTCTAGTTGCTCAGGATTAAAACAGGCCTCTGTGGAAAGGAAAGTCTTATAAATATTGAGGCACCCTTCTATAGGAGAAATTCTTGGGAGAAACTGGCTTGACCATCACAGCAGAGATTTCTGAAGACACTTAGGATCCCCCAAAGTAGTGTTGGTAGGTGAAGCTTCAGAGTTACTACAAAGCTGTAGCAATCAAGTCAGTGTGCTATTAGCGTAAGAATAGACATTTAGAGTTGTAGAAAATATAGACTTCAGAATTAGGTCTACACTTGTAAGGACAATATATTTTCAACAAACACCAAGGTAATTCAATAGAGAAAGGATACTCTTTTCAATTAATGGTGCTGGAACAACTATATCTCCATAGACAAAAATGAAATAAAAAATGAATCTTGACCCATACCTCATACAAAATATAAAAACTAACTTGAAATTGATCATAGATTGTTGTAAACAAACTATTAAACCTCCAGTAGAAAAGCATGGGAAAATATATTCATAAAGTTAGGGTACAAAAAGATTTTTCAATAGAACATAAAAAACATAAAATAAAAAACTGATAAATTGAAGTTAATCAAAATAAAAATTTCTGCTTTTTCAAAGATACTGTTAAAAAAATGGAAAAGCAAGCTATAGTCTAGCAGAATGTAGGCACAATACGTAAATCTCACAAAAAAAAACCTGTATCCAGAATATATAAAGAACTCTTATAATTTAGTAATACAGAAACAGAAGCTCTCCAAAAAGAGCAAGAGATTTGAATGGGTTCATTACAAAAGAAGATATATTGATGTGCCAATAAGCACTTGAAAAAAGTGCTCAACATCATTAGTCATCCAGGAAATGTAAATTCAAGCTGCAATGGGGTATCACTACACACCCAGTAAAATGGCTAGAATTAAAAATACTGACAATACTGAGTGTTGGCAAAGATGTGGAGCCATGAGGACTGTTATACATTGCTGTTAGGACAATCAAAAGGTACAAATACTTTTTGGAAAACAGTTTGGAAGTTCTTTACAAAATTTAACATACGCTTCCCCTATGGCCCAGCAATTCAACTCCTGGGTATCTCCCCTTCTTCACAAAAAATAGATGTTCTCACAAAAATGTGTACTTGAGTATACAGCAGCTTGTTTTTAATGGCCAGAAACAGCCATTATGGTATATTCATACAATGAAAAGTTACACAACAATCAAAATAAATGAACTAGTGATACATGCAAAATTGTGAGTGAGGCTAAAATAATTATGGTGAGCAAAAGACGTCAGACACAAAAGGGTACATGCTATAAAACTCCAGTTTATGAAATTCTAGAAGTAAAAACAATTTATAATAATGGGCAGCAGATCAGTGCAATGCATACCTGAGGTTTGTGGTATGGGTGGAGATTGACAGAATATGGGTAAAAGTGAACTTTTGGGGATAATGACATATTCTATATCTTAATAATGGTGGAGGTTACATGATTGTACATACTTGTCAGAACACATCAAAATGCACACTTAAAATGGGATCTTTTATTGTGTGTAAATTCTATCTCAACAAAGTTGATTTCTTAAAAGTATATGTAGAAAAATAGAAACACACACCCAGAAGTACATAAATAAGGGTTGTTATGCCTAGATGATAGAACAATGAAAATTTTTTTACTGTCTTTATTTTGCCTTTCTGTGTAATTCAGTTTTTTCAATATAATTATATGTAGTGTTAGTAAAATAATTCCAAAATAATTATATATAGTTTTGGTAAAAAAATTAAAATTAAAGTTACATTTGTTAATTAAGAAAAAGTTATGACAGGCTGGGCACAGTGGCTGATGCCTGTACTCCCAGCACTTTGGGAGGCCAAGGTGGGCAGAACACTTGAGACCAGGGGTTCAAGACCTGCCTAGCCAACATGGTGAAACCCTGTCTCTACTAGGAATATAAAAATTAGCTGAGTGTGGTGGTAGGCACCTGTAATCCCAGCTACTTGGGATGCTGAGGCAGGAGAATCACTTGAACTCATGAGGTGCCAAGATTGCACTACTGTACTCTAGCCTGGGCTAGAAAGTGAGACTCCATTTAAAAAAAAAAAAAGGTAATGTCATTTTCATAATTTTCTCATTCTCTCATGGGTTCAAGGACAGGCTTATTCACCTCTTAATCACCTACTGAACCCAGTACCCCCAATAATATTTGGTGAACTAAATTGAAATGTTACCATCACTCTGGTTATTATTCCCATGTAGACAGCCTACACTGCTTCCCTTTAATAGTAATTTAGGTCTCAGTTTCATTCAGTTCTGCTCTGATTTTAGTTATATGTTTTCTTCTGCTAGCTTTCAGGTGTGTTTGCTCTTGTTTCTCTAGTTCCTCTGGCTGTGATGTTAGATCATTAATTTGAGATCTTTCTAACTTTTTGAAGTAGACATTTAGCACTCTAAACTTTGCTCTTGACACTGCTTTTGCTGCATCCCAGAGACTGGTATGTTGTGTCTCTGTTTTGATTTATTTCAAAGAATTGTTTTATTTTTGCCTTAATTTCACTGTTTATCCAAAAGTCATTCAGAAGCAAGTGAATTTCCATGTAACTGTGTGGTTTGGAGAAATCTTCTGGTATTAACGTCTATTTGTATTCCAGTGTGGTCTGCGATTATGGTTGGTATGATTTTGATTTTTATGAATGTATTGGGACTTGCTTTATGGCTGAGCATGTGGTTGACCTTGGAGTATATTTTATGTGCAGTTGAGAAGAATGTATAGTCTGTGGTTGATAGGTGGAGTATTCTGCAGACATTTATTAGGTTCAGTTGGTCAAAAATTGAATTTAAGTTCAGAATTTCTTTGTTAGTTTTCTGCCTCTGTGATCTGTATAATGCTGTCAATGGGGTATTGAAGTCCTCCACTATTATCATGTGGCTGTATTAGTCTGTTCGTAGGTCTGAAAGTAGTTATTTTATGAATCTGAGTGCTCTAATGTTGGGTGTGTATGTATTTAGAATAGTTTAGTCTTCTTGTTGAATTGAGCCCTTTATCATTATTTAATGCCCTTCTTGTCCTTTTTTCCTATTGTTTGTTTAAAGTCTGTTTTATCTGATATAAGAATAGCGTCCCCCCTGCTCTTTTTAGTTCCACTTGCATAACAGATTTTTCTTCAATTCTTTACTTTGAACCTATGAGTGCCATTATGTTAAGCATGAGATTCGTTTCTTGAGGAGAGCAGATGGATGGGTCTTATTTTTTTAAGCCAACTTTCAGATCTTTGCCTTTTGTTGGCATTTAGACCATTTACTGTCAAGGTTAATATTGATATGTGAGGGTTTGATTCCATGGTGAAGCTGTTAGCTGCTTGCTTTGTGGTTCTTATTGTGTGATTGCTTTATACACTCCATGGGCTATGTACTTAAGTGCATTTTTGTGGAAACAGGTATTGTTCTATTGCTATATTTATAATTCCCTTAAGAATCTCTTATAAGGCTGGTCTGGTGGTAATAAAGTCCCTCAGTAATTTCCTGTCAGGAAAATATTTTATTTATCCACTTATGAAGTTTAGCTTGGCAGGATATAAAATTCTCTGTTGGAATTTATTTTCTTTTAGATTGCTGAAAATAGGCCCCCAAGGTCTCTTGTCTTGTAAGGTTTCTGCTAAAAGTCCTCTGTTAGCCTTATAGCATACTCTTTGAACATAATCTGACCTTTTTTTTCTAGCTACCTTTAAGATTTCTTTTCTTTTCTTTTCTTTTCTTTTTTAGTATTGACCTTGGACAGTCTGGTGACTACGTACCTTGATGATGTTCATTTGCATAGTATCTCATGGGTGTTTTCTGGATTTCTTGTATCTGGATGTCTACCTCTAGCAAGATTGGGAAATTTTCTTAAATTATTCCCTCAAATATGTTTTCCAGGTTGCTTACTTTTTCTCTTTTTCTCCAAGAATGCCAATAATTCATAGGTTTCATTGCTTTACATAATCCCATATTTCTCAAAGACTTTTTAAAAATTTATTATTATTATTTTTATTTGTTGTTGTTGGACTGGGTTAGTTTGAAAGTCTGGTGTTCCAGCTCTGAAACACTTTATCTTGCTTATTGTAATCTACTGATAAAACTTTCAATTGTATTTTGAAATTCCTTGAGTTTTTCAATTCCAGAAGTTCTGAGTGATTTCTTTTTAAAATGCTTATATCTTTCTTCATTTCTTGAATTGCTTTAGAAGCTTCTTTGTTGATTTACACCTTGTCTTAGAGCTTGTTGAGCTTCCTTGCAATCCATGCTTTGAGTTCTTTATCTGTCATTTCTCAGTTTCCATTTTAGTTAAAGACCACTGCTGGAGAACTAGTGTGATCCTTCAATGGCATCACTGCATTCAGATTTTTTATAGTGCCAGAATTCTTGTGCTGGTTCTCTCTTATCTGGAGATGCTGGCAGTTCCAATTTTTGTTAATATTTTTATACAGGTAGTTTTTTTTCTTCTTGTATCTTTCCTTATTATATTATTGGGACTTTTTTCTTTCCCTTTCCTTTTCCCCATTTCCCTAGCAGGTGGAACTGTAAAGAATGTTGGGTAGGTCTTTTGGCTTTCCTTCTCTAGCCCTAATGCACTTCTTTTGGCATGTTTTAAACTGGGCTATATGATTTGGCCTGAAAGCTAGTAGACGGCACTTATGGGTAGCAGCCAGCTGGGGCCAATGTGACTGGGTATATACTTGATCCTTGTTTACCAGGAGATGCTCTCTGTTGCCTTGGGCAATGGGCTGATCCAAGGAATGCACAGCAGACTGAACTCCCTGCTCAGTTCCAGGGGGAGAGGGAGGGAAGATGAGTGGGAAGGCCTACCTACAGGCCCCCCAATGGCAGGTACAAGCATGAATGTGGAGGAAGAATCTAGTGGGAAGCCACCTAGCACCTAGAAGTATACCTAAGCCTGGCGCTGGAAAACTTCCTCGGCCCCCAAGGAGGCAAGGGTGGAGATGGGAACTAAACATTTAATCAAGGAGAGTGGGTGCTCCAGATTCCTGGAGATCTGCCTGGCCATGAGGATGAGAAGTACTTGCTGTACTACAGTTTCTGAACAAGACAGATGGGGTGGCTCAGGGTACTGAACCAGACAAGAGGGTACTGAAAATGCCTAGGGATCAGCCTGGGTATGGATCAGAGAGGGGCCCCCTCTACCAAAATCTCCGCACAGCAGGACTGAGGAAGCTCAGGTTGCTAAACCATGCAAGCAGATGCTCCAAATGCCCAGAGATCTGTTTAGGTGGTGGGATTATTCATACCCCAAAACTCAGCATCACACAATATACACATGTAACAAACCTGCACACACACCCTTGAATCTAAAATACAAACTGAAAATATAAAAATAGAAATTAAAAAAAATTTAGAACCTTCTCAATCCATTCTCTTACTCTGGGCCTCCCCTGTTTTCCTCCACAGTCAGCTAGCTTCATAGCTTTGCCAGATGTGTTCACAGAAAACCAGAGCTGGACAGTCATTAAACCAGTAAGAAAGGATTTAATCAGCAACTATCATTATAAGAAAAAAAAAGTTTCTGTGTAGAACTGGACTCAATTCTGAATACAACAAGGAAAAGTATAATTTACAGCCAAGGAGCAGGGTGGGAGTCAGTGGATAAAAAATTGTTAAAAAGGAATATCAGGATAAGGGGAATTCTAACTAAACTCACTTTACAGGATTCCTGCTGAAGGCAGGCCAGGGTGATATCATCTGGGAAATGGAGAGGGCTGGGGAATTTGATCAGATAGCAAGGGTGGAGCATTCTCACTAAATGGACTTAGCAGGAACCTTGCTCTGAGGACAAAGCCTAAGGTGGAAGCCAAGACCAAAAAAAGGGCTTTGATGATCCTGAATAAAGTGTAGTTGAGAGGAGTCTTTGTCAGGCGTCTTTTCTCATTCCACATCAGATTTCAGGTGCCTGCCCATGGATGACAAGTTTTCTCCCAGGACCTGGATGTGCTCCACACTGGTGAGAGAAAGCGTCCTTCTTTAGTAAGTCCTCATACAGACTCCTGGGAAGAGCAAAGGGAGTGCACCCTTTGTGCAGTTTTCTCCTCCTATTCCCTTCACTCCTTGCTGGGGCCTCCCCTCCTTTGGCTGGGTCCTACCATCCTTTTTTGATCCCATGGGGAATTCTTTCACTTGCCTAGAAACTTGAATGATACAGAAGACTTACCCGGTTCTTCTCACTCTCTCCTCCGCCTGCAGGCAAAGAAGTTTACATTTGCATCGCAGGCCTTTGGTGAGTGACTGCACCAAGAAAAATTAAAGTATCTAGTTTATCTTATAAGCATAGGAAGTCCTTTCTGACAGGGGCCATCCCTGGTAAATTGCGTTATGGACAATGGATGTGTTCTCAGCAGAGGGAGCAACCTTCTAGCACACTGGGAAACAGAAAGCAGGTCAGTTGCAAAGGTTTCCTAAATGTCTTACCCTATTACTTCACGGTGCCTCCTCCAGTGTTATTTGTTGTCGCAGTCTATTAGTCTGTTCTCACATTCCTGTAAAGAAATGCCTAAGACTGGGTAATTTATAAAGAAAAGAGGTTTAATTGGCTCATGGTTCTGCAGGCTGCTCTTCAGGAAGCATAGCAGCTTCTGCTTCTAGGAGGCCTCACGAAACTTTCAAGCATGGCGAAGGCAGAGGGGAAGCAGGCATGTCTCACATGGCTGGAATAGCAGCAAGAGTGAGAGAGCAGGGAGGTGCCACACACTTTTAAACAATCAGATCTCATGAGAACTGTATCATGAGACAGCACTGAGGGGATGGTGCTAAACCATTCATGAAGGATCCACCCGCATGATCGAATCACCTCCCACCAGACCCCACTGCCAACACTGGCGATTACAATTCAACATGAGATTTGAGTGGGACAACAGATCCAAACCATATCACGTAGCCTTTCAATAGATCGCCTCAAAGAACTGATGTGGTCAGAGGCATTACCCTCCAGCCTGGCCATGCTCTTAGGATGAATTGGGGGGATGCCACAGGGGCTGAGGGGTGGTGACCAGGAGGGGCCATCATCCCAGTGGTACTAAGCTGCTGGTGCAGACAGGACTGAAAGCTGTGACTACAGAAACTACAGTTCAGGGCTAGATAAACTCTTTTCCAGATGTACGGAAGTTTCCCAGGCACATATTTAACAGGTGAGGTGGAGTTACCTGTATTTTGTATCTCTTCCAATACCATGCACTACCTTCTTGACTCTAAATATGTACCTGTGGGTAGAAGAAGACAAGAAAATACAGTCGTCTCTATTGGACTCATATAACAGCATATAGGACAGCTAAATAATTTTCAATTGCTTTAGCTTTTATGGAAAAGGACAAACCTAAACTTAATTCTAATGGGTAAATCTTTGGTATTTGAAATGCTCCAGGCCTAGCTAGGTTAACTGTCATATTCCATGTTGGAGAAGAGCATTTATAACTGATGAAATGGGTCTTAGAGTGGTGAGAAATTCACTTTAATCCCACGGTAAGTCTTCTCCATAAATGAGTGTTCAAGATTGCACAAAGCATTAAAAGGAGAGAGACACAGCACAGTCAACAGATCATACCAAAGTTGAATAAAAACATTTGGATAATAAAATTTCCCCTCTTTTTCTTTGTATTACTTATTACATTTAAAGGAACCGCTTTTTAACATGCCCTGTCTATTCTCAGTATAACACACAATACACAGGAACATTCAACTTAAATGTTTGCTGATTAGAGCACTCTTTGAGACTGTAGCATGTGGTCTCTTCCCTTTCAGCTCGATGTTTGTCTGCGTAAGAGGCAGGTACAAGTTTAATTAAGTGTCATCAATGAGATTACCGTTTGTAAGTTCTTAGGTATAAGATTGAAGAATATATTCACTCATATGAAAACTGTAATTTTACCTGCAATATATGACCTTAGCAATTAAATAAAATATTTTTAGTCAAGAATTTTAGTTACATGAGAACAAGAAATCCATTCATTCTAAAAAGAAGAGCAATATAGAATCATACAAATTTAAAAATCTAAAACATTTTTAAATCATTTTTGCTTATATAAAAGGTTTGCTTAGTATTTTAGTAAGTCAGGCTCACCTTAGCATTAGCTCTCAAGATAGATAAGAATGTCATTACGTGGGCCAGGTGTGGTAGCTCACACCTGTAATCCCAGCACTTTGGGAGGCCAAGGCAGACAGATCACCTGGGGTCAGGAGTTTGAGACCAGCCTGGCCAACATAGTGAAACTCTAACTCACTAAAAATACAAAAAAATTAGCCAAGTGTGGTGGCAGGCGCCTCTAATCCTGGTTACTCTGGAGGCTGAGGTAGGAGAATCACTTGAAACGAGGAGACAGAGGTTGCAGTGAGCCAACATTGCACCATTGCACTGCAGCCTGGGCAACAAGAGCAAAACTCTGTCTCAAAAAATAAATAAGTAAATAAATAAAATCAAATAAGAAAAAAAAAGAATGTCATTACATTAAAAAATTAAAAAGAATATATATAGTTTGCCCATCTAAACCTGTTTATTTTGGAGGATTTGGGAAGTGGTAAATATAAAGTAAGATGGTCTTCAGCAGCCTTCCCTAAGAAAGAAAAATAAATGTGTGCTTTTAAAATACTAAAATTCATGTATTTCTGAAATTACGGAAGAATATTTAAATTTGTTCATTAAACTAATGAGATAAATCAATTTGATATGTTGACAACTTAAATGTGTAATTTTCATTTTAATCAAATTTATGAGTTCTCATTCTGAGTGTATAATAAGTAGCTATTCTGGGACTGATTGGCACTTTGGGAAGGGGAAAATAGGATAAGGCTACAGAAACTTGAGACTATGGTGACTATTTGTTACCTCTGCCCAGAAAAAGCTGTCATCAACAGTCTATTCCCTGAATAGCAGTTGTTACCAAGAAGGACCTGTCCAGCTCTAGGATTCTGGACAATTCAATTCAATTCTACCTACTGGTGGAACAGAACAGCTACCCTGAAAGCTCTGCATTATTCTGTCTAGTTCATACTCTCCTACCTGTTGGGATTTTTGAGGTAGCACAGTAACCATTACCACTCTGATCTCTACTGAGGATCTGAACAATTAAGAATTAAGACAATTAAATTAGGGAGACAAAGACTAAGGCACAAGTGTTATCATGTGGCTCATATCCTCAGGCAAATATGCTTCTCAATACTGAGCCTAAGAAGTCATGCAGGGCACCTGGGGACAGGGCACAGGTTGGGAACAGGGAAGGCCTGGTCTTCCTTCCTATTCTTCTCTCCCTCACAAAGCCTGTCCCTGTATGGGAAGTCCTGGGAATACTTATTTCTTATAGGCAACTCATCCTAAATGGAAGTGTTTGGACTAACGTGCTCAGACTCTCCTTCCAAAATCACCAGATGGGTCACCGTGTCTCTCTAGAGACGGAATAATTAAGACACACAGAAACAAACTGTTTTTCCAGAAGGAAGGATACATTAGGATGGACTCATCCTCTCACACTGTCCTTGGGAAGGCTATAGTCAAGAGTGTCCTATATGAAGAGCTGAGGGTCTGCAATGGTCCCATTTTCATTGTTTAATCCGGGAAGGCAAGCTGGTTTCCTCTTGCATAATAAACGCAATTTCCGTAGGAGTCTCCCTGGAGTACTAGTTGGTCAGGATGGTGAGCCATGGATCACAACGGACTGTTGAGATCTGCCATAGTGAAGCAAAGAGGTTGAGTAAGCCAGCACATGCTGCCAATTTCCCATCACAACTCCTGGGCTCTGCAACTGGGAGTCTGTGAAGTTAGGAACCATCCAAGAAAATGGGGGAAGATGCATAATGTGGACTCCAAATCCCGCTCTTGTGAAGGCTCCTCAGAAGGTGCTTTTATCATGTTTCTTCCCACTCAAAAAAGCACGGAAATGCATCCCCATAGCTTCCTTGCAGTCAAGTGCAGTTTCTACACTAGCATTTCCCCACCTTCCTCTCATGATTCTGCTGGACCAATTTGCATGGCTTTGTCTCCTCTCCCATAAAATAAACTAGCCAACCTCTGCAGAACCGCCCAGTTCTCACAGAAGGTGTGTCTTACCTGGAGGCAGGGTTAGAATCCTTTGAAATTGGTGGCATGTATGTACATTTTTCTTGAGAGAGGGTTTGTGGCTCTCATTAGATTTTTCAAAAGATCCGGGCTTCAAAAGGAAAACAACCCTGCTCATCACAGTCTCTGACTCAGATCATGGGACTGATCCTGGTGCGTGGCACAATGTGCTTTCCCAAAACCCTCTCTGTGTCAAATACTTTCACCTGGACAGCTTCCTCAGATGGAAACACATCAAAGCTTCTGCCTTTCATCACAGGAGCAGGGAGATATTCTGCATGTTCCGATCACTTGAGGTGTCCCTCTACCTTGCTCAGCTGCAATCCTAGCTTCACTTCTCATTGCCTCTCACTGCCACAGGATGGGCCTGACTCGCACCCCAACAAATGCCACCAATCCCACAGCCCAGGTTTTAGTACTTTTCAGCAGCCCTGCTGGCTGAATTTCTTAGTCAATCCAGATAAGCGCTTTTACCAGTAGGGACCAGGGTGAATTCTGGTGATAGTGAATTTCCCCTAGAATTGTAAGTGATGGACATATGATAGGCACTTTGGCTGAGGCAGGGTCCGCCTCAAGTTCATAACACCTTCTAGTGGATCAGAAATACCTGTTTGTTTGTGCATTCATTTTTTGACACAGGGAAGACAGTAAACCAAGGTTCATCCATGCTCTCCATCTATTTTGGAACTATGAAAAATTCCTAGACTGGTCCTTTACTGGGCTGCTTTCTCTAAACGTCTCTTCAAAGCTTGGTCTATAAAAGCAGTAGCCAAGTTATTGGAGAGGGCTTAAATCTGCACTTTTCTCCTCATCATTTTCTAAAATTCCTTATTTTCCACTGAGCTGTAAAGATTTCCAGAAGAACTCTTACTGTAACATTTTGCAGTTCTTTCTGTATAATCCCATGTCAAAAATGAAATTGTCTGTGGAAATCTAAAAACAAAGGAAAACACGACCAAAAAAAGCATGTTCCAACCTTCAAATGATAAAGCCAAGACCTTAGCAACTTTTTATTCCCCCATTTTAAAAGAACTTAATGTTGGGAAAAAACATTGAAGAAATGTTCAATTTGAATGTTCATTTGAATTTAAGACACATACTGGGACAGGAAGGAAATGAAGGGACATAAACATGAAATTTCATTCAAACCATTCTTGCAGCTTCTCCGACTCTCTCCTTGCTCTTACTTCCTCACTTGATATGAAGTTTTCATTTAGAGTCAAATCTTATTCATAAGGAGCACATGCTGAAACTGTAATTTGTGGTTTTCTTCTCTATTTCCCTTTCCTCTCTTTTCTTTCCTCTTGCTCTTTGGTTCTTCTTCTGACTAACTCACCAGAAGTCTAAATTATTTGGCTTTTATTTAATTTTATTTATTTACTTTTTTGAGACAGGGGCTCACTCTGCCACCCAGGCTGGAGTGCAGTGGCATTATTATATCATAGCTCACTGCAGATTCAATCTCCTGGGGTCAACCCATCTTCCTGCCTCAGCCCCTGAAGAGCTGGGACTGTACACATGGGTCATCACACCTGATGTTTTTATTATTATTATTATTATTTTGTAGAGATGGAATCTTACTACATTGCTCAGGCTAGTCTTAAACTCCTGGGCTCAGGCGATCCTCCTACCTTGGCCTCTCAAAGTGCTGGGATTACAGGTGTGAGTGTCCACAGTTGGCCTAACTATTTAGTTATTAAATTGTTTAGTCATTATTATTTTTACTCAGTGTATAGAAAGGGGTTTTAATTATTGTTACCGTTGAGGGGTTTCCCAAGCTTTTTTTTAGCCACAGCCAAAAGAAAAAGATGCTGGCTATGCTGCTGAGCCAGATGGATTCTTCTCTCACCCATCTCATGAACAGAGAGAGAGTTGCTCCCATCTACTTTCCAGCAAACAAGGCTGCTGCCTAAGCTCATTCTGGTAATGGTACCAAAAACTTACTCTCAGCTAAATGTAGGAGAGACAAACTCAGTCTTGTCACCAAACAGAGCTGGTGGCTTCCATGGAAGTTGCTCTGCACTCAGAATAACCCCCAAACTTACACCCCACCACACCAATGCACACTCCTATTCCTGGCCAAACCCCACTTGGACTCATAATTTGGGACTTGGAAGCTTCCGAGGGAGTATCATTTACCCTACATTCTCAGGAATGCATCTTGTAATAACTTCCTCACCCTAAGCAAGCGAGTCAGGCATAGTTGAACTTGGAACATTTTCAAATCTCAACGTTCTTACTCTAAGCTGAAGTCTTTAAAAATCTCATTTGAATCAAATTCATGAATTTTGCCTTACGGAAGTGATAAATTATCTTGTCTCCAAAGCATGCCATGTAAAAAATTATCTGGATTTCTTAACTCGATAAAATAGGTAGTAAATTAAATTCGTTTGCTTACCAAGTTTATGTCAGTTTGCTTAATTAGGCTAATAATTGCCTTTCACTAGAAATGTTGGAGGTTAAGCAAATCATCCTCTTCTGTTTTCATTTCAGTGGTTTAGTAGAAAAGGAAAATCAGTTGAGAGGTCTTAAGTTACACTCAAATAACAGAAAAAAAATTCAAGGGATTTCAGAGTAGAAATGTTGATGTACATTCTTAGCTAAAAAGAATCCACTTATGAAAATATTTTTAGTGGTCTATGAAGCATCATTAAGTTTAAAAGGATACTCTTGGATAAAATTGAAGTATCATATTGCAATGCACAACTTCATTTGTATGATTGTTATTGCACTGATTTTTAATTCAATATTTCTACATAAAGAGAAAGAAGTTTCATGGAGTTATACAACACTCTTAGAGCTTAATCTCTGTTTTCATATCTGCATAACATTTCCAAACCCACTTAATGTAGATAATGACAACGTAAATTTAGTCACGAAACTTCCCATTACAAACTGTGCATTTTGTGGTGCGAATAAAGTTTTACATTCTTTTCCACAGTTACTTTTCTCAGATATCAAATTTGATGCATTTAAAGATGATGTGATTTTTCTAAGTGGATGCCAAGTGTGACTAGTGTCTAGCCAAATGACATTTTTCAGCCTAAAGAGGTATTTACATAAAAGGGCTTATAAGAATGTATCCTTTGTGCCATGTTATAACAAGAAAATTGTAGACATGTCTGCAGATGTCAGCTTGAACTTACAAACTTACTCCCTCCCAGGCTACATTGTGCAGCTCAGTGCAGTTCTGGAGCTCCTTTGGTTCTCCAATCTGTAGCTAAAGGTCAGCTATAGCTATGAGAAGAGTACTTTTAAGATATCCCATTTCAGACCTGTCTCTAGGAAACAGAATGGTGAATGATCTCCAAGTGGGCTGATTGGATATGGATTTCGCTACGTTCAGAATTTAGACACAACTTGGAGAGTTCTCCAAATAGCTTATTGCAACTCCCTTGATATGCAGGTCCAATATTGCTAGGTAAAATCAAAGGACAACAGTAGATTCAAGCATGCAGTTGTGCATAATCTATTCTTCTCATTTGCAGAGTGAGAAACAAAACGTAACCTGGTTGTCTGGATTGTTATGATTGGAAGTTCATTCTTTAATAGTATACTCAGTGGCTGCTTAATATCCTGATAAACTGACTGCACTTAAAGCCAAGATCGTATCAGCACATGAGTTTGCTATGCAAATCTGCAAAAGCTGCTGAAGTTAATAAGCTTCAAGGTTAGAACACTCATAAACCTTGCTCTGCTCAATCATCTCAGCATCAAGGTTGTGGTATTGAAAAGCCTTGTACTTTAAAATCATAGACCTTAAGAACTTTGTGTTTAAAGCCTCGTCAGTGACTACCAGATCAGAATAAACAAGCTGTACTCTGGGATAGATCAGAATGCTGAGCATGGTGATGTAGCCCGCTTCAGTCTAGGAGCCATGGAATACTTTTTCTCCTTTGATAGAGCTAGTCATAATCTTTCCACTTGTTTTAGAACAAATCAAAACCCTGTTCATTTAACCAACGTGATAGATATAAGGTCTGCTCACACATTGTTTGGTCAGACCAATTTCCAGACTTCTAAATGCAGGTCTTTCTTGTCCCACAAGTGTAACTAATTTAGTTTCATCTTTTACTTGCCTTTGTATTCTTATTAGCATTTGTCCTATAAAATGTATTTTTTTGGTCAGAATGTGATGTGCTTGTATTACTATGTAGACAAAAAGCTTGGAACATTAAGATCTGTTTGCTATCAAGCCAGTCTGAACGCTTAAATCTCTCTGAACCATTGCTCAAATATAAATGAAGGTTAATGTCCACACATCTGTTATTATGACCAAATGAATAAAAATGTAGAAACACTTTGTACATTAAAGTAGTTACAAATGTTAGTTATTATTATTACAGTATGTCAATGCATTTACTGTATTTTTCTTTTAATTACCTCACAGAATGAAAACTAATGCAGCAGCAATGGAGATTGTGAAAATATATACAAATTAAAAAATTCGTACCTAAAGAAAAATCAAGATCAAAAGGAAAATTAAACATTAAATGGAACTCTGTAGTTACTAAAAGTAAGAAAAGGCAAAACAAAATACCACCAGACTCAACATTACTTCTCCCAACAACTGTTTCTTTATTGACAAATAATCTCCCACCTGGAGTTTTGTTTGTTTTACATTGATGAATCCAAAATATAAGCAGTTTATTTCTCAATAAAGAATAATAGGTAATTAACGAAGGATTATTAATCCTTTTTAATAAAAATGATTGTACAACAAGTGGAAGTATTTTAGAGCTTATTCTCAATTATAAAAATATTTAAATTACCTTATAAATGTAGAAAAAATATTTTAAAAGAGTATTTTAAAAATAAAAAAGCTAACAAATAATTCTTGAAAGATTTATATGTAATAAGTTATATACACATTTCATTAACTTATTTGTGGATATCTCACTTTGTTCTTACTTCATTTGAATAGGAATCTAGGCATCTATTTTTACTTAGCACTATTATTCATCCTGGAGTGGGAGAACTATTTCTTTGATTCTGTGCATTGTTCTCTGCCACGATTTTTTTTCACTCATATAGTTATGTGATTGTCATAAAATTCTGCATCATCTTTCATTTGTTGCCAAGAAAATACAGTCCTTTACCAGCTGTACTCATTTAAAATCATATTAACTTTGAATTCTCCCCACTAAAGTGTGGAAGGTTATTCACATAGAATTTATTTAGCTATTGTTGTCTGCTATGATCTCTGGAATGCTTTATTTATATATTACATAATAAAATATATTATTATTTATATTTGATATAAGACAGCTTAGCTATTACTTTTGAAGTAGATACTATTTTTCAAGACCCTGAAATTAATTTACCTGAAAAAATATGTAAAAATACGTACATAGAAAAAACATGTAATGTTTGAAAACTATCCATTTTAAAACATTATTCAAGGGCAGGTATGGTGGCTCACACCTGTAATCCCAGTACTTTGGGAGGCTGAGGAAATCAGATTGCTTGAGCCCAGGAGTTCCAGTGCAGCCTTGTCAACACAGTGAGAACCCATATGTACAGAAAAAGATAAAAAATTACCTGATTGTGGTGGTGTACACCTGTAGCAGCTACTCAGGGGACTGAGATGAGAGGATCACTTGAACCTGGGAGGCTGAGGCTGCAGGAAGCTGTGATCTAGCCTGGGTGACAGAGCAAGACCCTGTCTCAATAAAATAAAATAAAAATAAAAACATTATTCACCATCTATAATACCTGTTCACATTATACTAGATGATGAAATGTATATATCAATATGCATAAAGGTAGCCCCTAATCTCAAAGAATATACATTTTATTTAAGGAGCTAAGACCAATGGATACAAAATTATTAGAGAATAATATAATATCAAATGCCATGATCAAGAGTAAAATTAATTTGAATTCAAATGACCTATTATAAATGTTTAAATCAGCATTTTGTCACTATTTTAAAGCAAGAGACTCAGTTGGAAGTGTTAAGATTTTGACCCTGTTATATGCCACGGGAAATCACATTCTATGGTTCATCTGATAATTATCATGTCTTTAAAAATCTTTAAGCTATCTAAGAAAGTATTCTTTGAGAAATAAAATCTTACTGATGGTAAAAAAAATGTTTTCTGATTAAAAATGAAAAACATTGGGTTTTAACAATATTATGTAACCTCTTCCGGTGGACTAGTTTTACAACATTAATTCTCAAGCTTTACGAATCATCTTAAAATGCAGATTCCTGGTCCTAGAACCCTAGACCTATCAAATCAGAATCTCTGGGGGATGGGGAGGGGAGTTTCCATCTATCTGCCTATTTGTGAAGCACCCTGGGGATTCTGATTTAGTTACTCCAGGAAAACACATAGAGAAACAAAACTATGAGAAGTGAAAAGAATTTACAGATGACACAACTCTTATAACTTAAAAAAATAAACATTCTCCAATAGTTTACAAGCTAGGAAAACTGTTTTATTAAATGGATATATCTAGAAAGCTTCACTCAACTTTTTGAGAATATATATCCTTCTTAAACACACATACATAGAGATGCACAAATGTTTGACCACATCCAATATCATATGGGTTATAGTGGTGTCTATAACAAAGTGAAGGAACAATTAAAAAACACATTAGAAGTATGCATGGAAAATTTAAATTATACTTTTAGATAATGAATTTATTAAAGAATACATAGTAAGGAGAATTAGAAAATATCTAGAACCGAATGAAAATTATATATATTTAAATGTGTAGAATATAGCTTCAACAACACTTAGGAGAAATCAATAGCCTTAAACTCTTAAAAAAGAAAAAAAGGCTAAAACTTAATGTCAAGGTTAAGACGTTAGAATAAAACAAAAAGAATTGATCCAAAGAAAATGAAAATAATGAGATGATTTTTTAAGAGCAGAAATTAAAGAGAGAAACTATATCATAATTGAAATCAACATGATTGGTTACTTGAAAAGGAAATAATAAAATAGACAAATCTCTGGTGAAACTGGTCTAGAGAAAAATAGGTGGCACAGAACACACACACGTACACACACGTGAGCATGCACACATGTAAGCTCATTTGCACATAAACATATTTTTTTATTTTTTCAAATAGGTATTCAAAACCTCTTTTATGCTGATGATTGTGCTTAACAGCGGAGACAGGAAGGAACATAAATATTTTAACACTGAAAAAAGCAATATAGCATTAAAGTATCAGAGATCAAAAAGATATGAGAATCACATAATGACTTTAAACCTATTAAATGTAAAACTTAGAACTTGGGGAGGGATAACATAGGGAGAAATGCCAGATATGGGTGATAGGAGGAAGGGAGCAAACCACATTGTCATGTATGTATCTATGCAACAATCTTGCATGTTCTTCACATGTACCCCAAAACCTAAAGTATATATATGTATACATATATATGTGTGTATATATATGTATACATATATATGTATATATTAAGAATATATATGTATATATTATTAAGAATA
>CM052663.1:10731786-10779437 GCA_028533165.1 Leontopithecus rosalia | reverse complement strand
TGGGGAGAAATGCCAAATATGGGTGAGGGGGCAGAAGGCAGCAAAACACACTGCCACGTGTGTACCTATGCAACTATCTTGCATGTTCTGCACATGTACCCCAAAACCTAAAATGCAATAAAAATTAAAAAAAAAAGAATATTATCTCCATACACCAATTTTTGAATAATATATATCAAGACAATGGCAATAATCTTTGGCAATTACTATTAAGAGCTATTTCATAAGCTTGTGCTAAGATTATATGGGAAAAGATATGTCAGTGAGATCCTCTTTTCTTGTCACACAGACTTAGTTTGCAATTAACCACAAAGATCTGTCTACTTGTTCCTTCCTCTTTTCCTTTAGGCTGGCAGCTCTATCTTTGCTCCTTTTACCTACATTTGAGGTATTTATTACTGTGCTAAGTCACAAAGGCTTTAAAGGTTTTATTCAAATCCAAGAATGATGTAGAACTGATTAGATGAGTTATTCTCATCTGAAAAGAACCAAGGGAGTCAGAAGAGAGAGATTCAATTCAATACTTGGTATATGAAAGTGAGCTAGCTGGAGAAGTTCTCCGATTAAATCTAATTCAACATTACTTAGGGAAAAGTCCACCAGGGACATAATTCATCAGTAAGGCTCAGACTGGATTGCCTTGCTATGCCAAATGAATTCAAGGTAAAGTGCCACTTTGAAAAGACAGAATTGCTGTCAGGACTCATGCATAATAACTCTGAGCAGGGCTAGTTTTATAGATTTGGAAAGCATCTAATCTTACTCTACATGCTTAGGATGAGTCAATCAAGATATGATTCATGAAAATTCTTTTTGTAAGAAGAGAGTTTTGTGGGAGTATGCAGCTCATTTTTTGGTTTTAAAGATAAAGACTCATCCTTGAGAAATAAAGACTGTGAAGCCAGCTGTGGAACTAGTAAAATAAGTAAAAACCACTTCACCCACTGAACTGTAAACTATAAAGTCATATTAACTGATATTTGGATACAGTACAATTATTATGACTTAAATATAAGGAAAAACTGGGCTTCAATCTCTGTCTTTGCAATTTGGTAGCTGTGTAACTGTGAGCAGGTTACCTAAGCTCACTGAGTGAAAGTATTCTCACCTGTAGAAGGGAGCTAAAACTCTGCGTGTGTGTGTGTGTGTGTGTGTGTGTGTGTGTGTGTGTGTGTGTGTGGCAGGGTGAGGATTTTTGTCAGAAAACCATTACATAAGTAAAGTATGGCATCTGGACAATGTTAAGACCGTTTACTGCACAATATAGAATCTGTGCTTCAGCAAAGTCTGACTAAGGTTTACATACCTTCTTCCTTTTTGATTGCATGCACGTTCCAAGACATGTCTAGTACCAAGACAGATGCTGCTTCCACTGACCTTGGACCCCTCTTACCGACTCCAAGATTGTTCAAACCTCTTTGGGTCTCCCAAAGCCTTCTCACTTCTCTACACGTTACTTCATATGATTCGGGATGTCTGTCGTTTAGAAAAGAATAGCTTAGGAGTCACTAATAGTCTGTGATCAACCTGCTGTTCACCTAACAGGACTGTGAGGAGGGGCCAAAAAGAAATAAACAGTTAATATAAGACAGTGATTGGAGGTACTGGGATGAAGTGCAGAGTTAGATTCAAAATGAGTGTCTCTGTGGCTTTCAGAGATACCTGTGGATCTTGAAATATCTAATGCCTGGCCCTGGGGTGCATAAAAAACCTACTGAGTTGGAATTGGAGCTTGGAGAAAATCCAGGGGACAAGAGCCTATGTCTTTTTAGTGCTTTCTTGGCATTTACCTTGCCGGAAATATGTTTATTTCATTACTCTTTTCCAACAATTTATTTTCACTTTGTTGATTCTTCACATTTTTAAAAAATTTTGAGATATTTAAATTTACAGAAGAGATGAAAAATATTGCAAAGTTACTGTGTATTCCTCACCCAGCTTCCCTTTATATATATCTTATATAACTAAAGACCATTTATCAAACTAAGAAATTAGCATTGGTACAATAAGATTAAATAACAGAACTTCTTTGCATTTCACCCATTTCTCTCTAGTGTCTTTTTCTGAATCAGAATCCCACGTGTATTCAGCTGTCATGTCTCTTGATCTCCTCCAGCCTCTGATAGTGCCTCAGTCTTTCCATATCCATCGTGACTTCTGATACAGCTGTTCAATCATTTTGTAAATTGCCTCTTGCTTTAGGTTGTGATGCTTTCTCATAATTAGATGGAGGTTATGCATGATTAGAAAGGATTCCATTGAGGTGATGTGCCCTGCTTAGTGCATCATGTCTGGGCATGTGCTGCTTACACTTTTACCCTTTAATTTTAGCATTCACCAGTAGATTTTGCCTCCAGCAGTTATAATGCTGCAGTTTTAATGGCGATTTTCTGTTTCTCTCATTCTTTCTACATTCGTTAATTGGGATTCTTCTGTAAGAAAGAGTTGTTACTTTCCTCTATGTATTTATGTATTCAGATATTTATATCAATATGCACTCATGGGTATTTATTTTATCCCAGGGGCTACTGTTTAAAATAATTTATTGATCTGTTGTTCAGCAGCTCTGCATTCAAATGAGCTCTTGGTCATCCCAGATTTTTTCATTTTAGATTTTCTTTAGACATAACTGTTTAAGTAGCATTTTCCTAATAATTAGTCATGTTTAGCATCTTTTTATATGCTTATTTGCTCTCCATATATCTTCTTTGATAAAATATCTATTTAGACCTTATGCCTCTCTCCATTTTTGGGCTATTTGTTTTCCTACTAGGTTTTGAGAATTCTAGTAAGTCCTTTGTCAGAAATGTGATTAAAAAAATACTTTCTCCCAGTCTATGGCTTCTGTTTTATTAAGATGTTTTATAATTATATTTAGGTCTATAATCCATTTTGAGTTAAGTTTTGAATAAAGTGAGGAGTTAAGTTTTGAATAAAATGAGAAGTTAAGTTTGAGGGTTGTTTTTTAACATAGTTGTTCAAATGTTCTAGTTTGAAAAGATTATCCTTTCTTTATTGAACTGCCTTTGCAGTTTTGTAAATAACCATTTGATGATATTTGTGAGGGTTTATGCCTGGGCTCTTATTCCATCTCCCTGATGTATGTGTCTATCATTTCACCAGAACCATATTGTCTTGGTTGCTCCCTAGTTGTGTAAGCTTTCTATGCTTTTTTCTTCTTTTTCAAATTCGTTGATTTATTTGCCTTTTCACATATATTTTATGATCAGCTTTTAAATATTTATAGAAAAAGTGTTCTGAGATTTTGATTTATCAGTCAAATTGGAGACAATTAACATTGGCAATGTCTTTTTTCATGCGTCAACTTGGATAGGCTGTAGTCATCAGTCAACCAAACAGAAATCTAGATATTGCTGTGAAAGTATTTTACATATGCAACAAAAGCCTACATATAATTACCTAACGATATAGTCAGTGATTTAATTTGTGGAAGATTTTCCTGGGTAATCTGGGTAGATCTGATTCAATAAACTGGAAGGCTTTAATAAATAGAAGGGCTGAGGTGGCCCCAAAAGAGAGAAAAAATATGCCTGTGAACAGCAACTTTGTAAAGCATCTATGGAGTTTCTACTTGCTTATGATCTTTCCCTGGTTGCCTGTGGATAATAGCTTTGGCACTTGCTTGTGAGTTCCAGATTGTCAGTGATGGTTCTGTCTTGACTACTTCAATTTCAGACATTTGCATAAGCCAATCTATCTATCTATCCATCCATCCATCCATCCATCCATCCAATCTTTCAATCTTTCTCCTATTGATTTTGCTTCTCTGTTTGCACCTTGAGTGACACAACAACTGATAATATTCCATGATTTAAACTATGAACATGGCATATCTTTAATATTTAGATGTCTGATTTCTTTCATCATTATCTGTTTGAGGTTTTCAGCATAAAAATTTTGTCTATGTTATGTTAGTTACACTTAGGTATACATTTCTTTGGTGCTATTGTAAATTTTATTGCTTTTAAAAATGTTCAATTCTTGTTATTATTTATTCTTGCATATAAAATATAATTGATATTGTATGTAGACATTCTGCAAACATGGTAAACTCATTTACTAGTTCTAGAAACTATAGATTTTTTGGGAGATCTATATGGACAATATGGTTATCTAAAAATAGAGACCATTTTATTCTTTTCTGAAATATAAACCTTTTTGTTTTCTTGCTATATTGCAATGGCTAGAACGTTGAGTACCATGTTGAATCTAAGTGGTAAGAGAAGACATCTTTGCCTTGTTCCAAAATTTAGAGAAAAGTACTCACTTTTATACCCTCAAATATGATGATGCCCTAGTTTGCTCAGAGTTTTAATTTTGAAGGACTGTTGAATTTCATCAAATGATTTTCTGCATTGATATTAATGTTTTTTTCCTGTTGATTTCTATCTTATTTTAAATGTACCCTTAATTTAAAAAATTATGGGTTCAGGAGAGGTTGTACATACATTGACAGATTATTGAACACTAAGCTAGTCTTACATTCTTGGAATAAGCCACACTTGGTTTTGATGTATTTTATTTTTTATATATTGATGGCTTGATTGGCTAATGTTTTATTGAGGATATTTTTTGTGTGTATATGTTCATGAGGATTATTAGTCTGTAGTTTTCTTATAATGTTTTGACTAGTTTTGGCAATAGGGTATTTTTGGCTTTATAAAATAAGTTGGAAAGTCATCTTTCTTCTCTGTTTTCTGGAAAAGATGGTAAATAATTATATTATTTTTTCCTTAAATGTTTGGTAGAATTCACTAGAGAAACTGTTTAGGACTGAAGATTTCTTACTGAAAGATTTTAAAGCAGGGATTCAATTAATATAATACAATCAGTACAACTGAAGTTATCTATCTCATTTAAGTAATTTGCATTTTTAAAAAAATGACCCATTTCATCTAGGTTGTCAAGTATATGTGCAAAGAATGTTGTAATGTTCTTTTATTCTTCTTTTAATATTTGTGAGATTTGTACTAATATACTTTTTTTTTCCTGAAGTTGGTAATTTGTGTCATCTTTTTTATGCTTTGTCATTTGGCTCAAGCCTGTAATCCCAGCACTTTGGGAGGCCGAGGCAGGTGAATCACGAGGTCAAGAGATCGAGACCATCCTGGTCAACATGGTGAAACCCCCTCTCTACTTAAAATACAAAAAATTAGCTGGACATGGTGGCACGTGCCTGTAATCCCAGCTACTCAGAAGGCTGAGGCAGGAGAATTGCCTGAACCCAGGCAGCGGAGGTTGCGGTGAGCCGAGATCGCGCCATTGCACTCCAGCCTGGGTGACAAGAGCAAAACTCCGTCACAAAAAAAAAAAAAAGATTTTTCAATATTCTTAATGTTTTCTAAGTATTAGCTTTGGTTTTATAGATCTTCTCTACTGACTTTCGTTTTTAATTTCATTAGTCTGTGCACTTATCTTATTTCTGACCTGATTTCTTTGGGTTTAGTTTGTTCTTCTTCTCATTTCTTAAAGTGAAAATTTAAAGTATTCTGAACTTTTAAATTTTCTAATATAATCGCTTAATACTATAAGTTTCTCTTTAAGCACTGCTTTAACTACAGGCCACAAATTTTGATGTGCTATACTTTAATTTGAATTTAGCTCAAAGTATTTCTTAATTTTTTTGAGACTTCTTGTGTGACCCATGGTTACTTAGAATCATGTTTTTAACATTTTGAATATTTTCCATATTTGCTTCTGTTACTGATTTTCAATTTCATTCCATTATGATCTGAGAACATAGTTTGTGTGATTTTCATTCTTTTAAATTTGTTGAGGTTTGTTTCATGGCCTAGAATGTGGTTGCCTGTGGTTGAGATTTGTTGTTGCTATGGTAACTCTCAGTGTACCATAGGCTAGAAATTGCTCTGCTAGAGGTACCTTTTGTTTAGGGTAGGAATCTGTCTGCTGAACTCTGAGTTTTAGGTCTTCCCTTTGCACCTCAAAGAAAATCTATTTGAATATTCTTGTTCTTCTTCTGTCCCTTCCCATTGGTATTCTGCTGTAAGCTTGGAGCTAGGGGAGTTGGTCTTTGTTGTTTTGATTAATCCTTGGTTTTAGACATGCATTGCTTATCTGGAGCTTTAGGGTATTGCCTTCTCAGTTCTGCCTTTTCCCTGGCTAAAGTTTTGGGCTCAGTGTAATCCTACTCCTTCCCTAGCCATAGAGTTGCCCTCTGTTCCCTTCCACCAGCTGCCGGGAGTTTTCACAAGTACCTTGAGGGCAGCACTAGTTTCTTGCCTCTCTCGCCCTCCTGCTCTTCTCCTTCTTCGTATCTGCACTCTGGTGCTTCTTAGAGCTCTTCTTAATCTTTCAATGGACCTTGTAGAGAAAGAGCCTCCAAGTAGGTTCAGTCAATTTCTTCAGGGCTTTCACACTGTCTGGACAGCTCTTGCTTGTCTCAGTTGTCCAGTGAGTTTAAAAAAGTCATGAGTTTAAAGTGAGTATGGTTGCTTTTGTTCTAATTGGGGAAAGAGGGTTTTCCAGCTCTCTCCATGTTGGGCAGATGCTGGAACTCTCTGCCTTTTAGTTAATTTTTTTTTTCTCTCTTCTTTATGTACCTTATCTTTTACTTTTTTGGGTTTATCTCGCTGGGCATTTTTTTCTTCTTAAATATTATAAGTTATGTGTTTACTGCAACAAAACAAACTCTAAGAGGCCTATCTGGTAAATTAACCCTATTGCTGCAACCCTGTAAATAATGAGGCCAAAGCAAATGAGACCAATCTTGCTTTGTAATCATGAATAATCCTTCTGTTTTAGTATTTTTGATCAGAAGGAGGGTGACTTTAAGAAAAAAGTGTCCTTCTATGAAAACTATGCATCGTCCTCAAATAGCACACCCTTCTGTGTTATCTGACTCTATACTAGGAGCAATTTTACAACTAGGTAAGTTGCAATGCAAAATAATTTTTGATTGTAGGTATGCAGATTCTGTTCTGCCTGTTAGAGATTTAACTTCCTTCGTTTCTTCCCTGTGGAAATAAGTTTCACCTCAATTTGCATATTCTTTTCAATATTCCAAATCTAAAAATTTGTCTGTTCTTTGGATTCTCATTTGAATCTTCTTGATTCTCTTACTGATTAAAGAATTAAACAAAATCTTCGACTCAAGTCAGTTTTATATCTGTATGAGAGTCATGGTTTTACCTTTAATGAACCTTATTGATCTGTTTTCACTCTGTATCCCCACCCAAATCTCTTCTTGTAGCTCCCATAATTCCCATGTGTTATGGGAGGGATCCAGTGGGAGATGATTGACTCATGGGGGCAGATCTTTCCAGTGCTGTTCTAGCAATAGTGGTTAGGTCTCATGAGATCTGACAGTTTTAAAAATGGGAGTTCCTCTGCGCAAGCACTTTTTGCCTGCTACCGTCCATGTAAGGTGCGATTTGCTCCTCCTCTTCCGCCATGATTGTGAGGCTTCCACAGTCATGTGGAATGGTGAGTCCTTCATTAAACTTTTTTCCTTTGTAAATTGCCCAGTCTCAGGTTTGGTTACAAAATATTTTAGTCATTGCTCATTTATAAATATTTTATACTTAGCATTATTCTTCTTTGATCTCTGAGTTGTTTAGAATTTTGCAAGATTTGTAAACATGGTTTTTGCTCTTGGTTTATTTTGTCTTTGACATCTAACTAATTTGCATTGTGGTCTGAAAATACACTCTGTATCTATCTTGTCATCCTTTGAAATTTGCTCAAGTTAACTTAATGGTTTAGAATGTGGCCAATTTTCAAAACTATTCAATTTGTGTTTCAAAAAAATGTAAATTAATTATGGGATGTAATATTCTCCATATGCCTATTGGATGAAGCATATTAATTTTTCTCTATAAATCTTTTATTGCTAATTTTATTGTCTGATTTATCTATTGAGTACTGAAAGAGGAAAGTATTCCAGTGGGATAATGGATTTATTTGTTTTTTTGTAGTTCCATGAAGTTACGTAAGATCAGAATTGAGGCATATGCAATTTTAGAATTGTTATATTTTCCAATAAAATGAGACTTATATCATGATGAGACTTGTAATCCCTTTTTGCTCTAAAGTCTATTTTGTCTGTTATTATTATGCCCATCTTACTTTCTTTTAGTTAGCATTTGTTTGATACTAGTTAAGATGCAGGCTAAATTATAGTAATACAGATTTCCACCTAAGAATTTTAAATAAGAGAAGTCTATTTCTACCTAATCTGCAATGATCTGAAGTGAATAGTATAGGAATTATAGAGCCCAGGTGCCTTCTGTCTCATTGTTTTGCCAGCCTTCTCATGATGACCTTATTCACATAATCAAAGATGGTTCACCCCAACCCTGACTCCCTCTTCTCTGTTCTGTTGAGAAGGAGGTAATGTGGAGCAGGAGGCACATGTGTTTGAAGACTTGACCTGGAAGTTATGTACGTCACTTCAGTTCATGTCTTATTGGCCATACCTAACAATAAGATAGGTTAACAAACATATTTAGCAAGATGTGCATGTATCTAGTTAATATTTGGATATTGAAGGAGAATTGTGATCTGTTCTAAAATTAACAAACATATTTAGCAAGATGTGCATGCATCTAGTTAATATTTGGATATTGAAGGAGAATCATGATCTGTTCTAAAATTAATGTATCTGTCTCTAATCTGTCTTCTCTCTCGATTTTATGATTTTATATTTTAGAGCAGGAGTTGGCAAACTTTTTCTCTAAAGAACCAGATACTAAATATTTTAGCTTTCATGGGTCACATGTAGTTTCTGTCACATATTCTTTTTTCAACCATTTAAAACTGTAGAAACCATTCTTAGACAAAGAGTCATCTATAAACAGGCTGGGTGTCACACATGGCCCATGGGCTATAGTCTGCCACTACTCCTTTGGTCTTTCTTATAAACAACATTTAAAAAAAATCTGATTAATTTTCATCTTTTAACTCAATAGTTTAACCATTTACTTTTATTGTTATTTCTCATACATTTACATTTATATCCTATTACAAAAATTCTATTTTTCTATATTTTTCTGTTTACTTTTTCTCCTGTCCCTTCCATCTACCTTTATTTGACTTCTTTTTGATTGAGATTGTTTTTTCTTAAAATTTTAAAAAAAATCAACGTTGGTTTGAAAATTACATACTTATGTCAAGTATTTAATTGCTATCCTACCTAGTTTAAACCTGCATGTTTGCAATTTCTTTGGAAAAAAATCAATATCTTTACTGTCTGTTAAATAATTCTATGCCTGATTATCACCTCCAAAATCCTTTTGCTTTCATTTTTTATTCTAATTCTATCTTATTTTCTAGCCCCACAAATTTAATGATATTATTTTATGATCAATAAATACTGAATTTTCCATATACTTACCAATATCTTTGTTTATCATTTCTTCTTGCATATCAAAGCTTCATGTAAGCACATTCTTTTTGTAAAAACAATCTCCTTTAGAATGACCTCTAGTGAGGATCTAGTAGTAAATTCTCCTAGGTTTTGCTTATTTGAACAATGTTGATTTGGACTTTGTTCTTATAAAAAGTTTTACAAAATATGAAATTATGCTTTGAGAGTTATTTTCTCTCAAACTGATTAAAATATTGTTCCATTTCTTTCTACTTCCATTGTTGCTATTGAGAAATCAACTTTCAGTATAAAATTTTTATCTTTTATTTTTATTTTATCATGGTAAGAACACAGTGTGAAGTCTATCCTCTTAACAGATTTTTAGGTGTACAATAAAATATTGTTTGTTAATATGGTTGCCACGGTGTTACACAGAAGAGCTCCAGAACTTACTCATCTTACATTACTGAAACTCTATAACCAGTCAACAACAACATCCCATTTCCTTCTTCTTGGGATGTTGCCCTCTGCTTGGGATGGTCAACAACATCCCATATCCCTTGTCTTGGGATGGTCAACAACAACATCCCATTTCCTTTGTCTTGGAATGGTTCCCAAGACAACCACCATTCTGCCCTCTGCTTCTGAGGTTGACTCGTAGGTTGCACATTTAAGTGGAATCATGTAGTGTTTTTCCTTTTGTGACTAGTACAGATTATTTTATTTTTATCAGTCTATTCTCTCTGGTTGCTTTTAGTTCTTTTTATTTTTTGGTGTTCTATAATTTGGGAATAAAATATCTAAATGTGTTTTGGGGTTTCTTGGATCTGAAGATTAATATCCTTCAGTAATTTTGAAAACATCTCATCCTTATTGCCCTATAGTCATCAGCTTATAGATGTGTTCCACAACAATCTATTTGTTCTTGACTACTTTTCTTTTTCCTTTCAGGTAGATGCTATGGCACATGGGGTGCAGGTGGCAGTGTATGTTCTCAGTAGATCTGTGATGTCTGCTGAGTAACCAATGCAGAATTCTCTTCCTCCTCCTTCAGGATACCTTCTCAAGCACATGAACATTGGCATTGTCCATTCTGTTGCCTACATCTTGTGTCTGCCTTTCTGTAGATCAAAGTGTTCTCCTAGCCTCACCCTGGGAATGACAATCAAAGGATTATAGGTCAACGTCTACCCTTGATTCCTTTCTGCTTTGGTTGGCAGAAGTTGCATTGGTGACTTTACTGACCTTCTCTGGCCTTTAGTCAGAGGAAGAGTCTACAGAGCTTACAGGAATGCCATTGTATGAATTTTGAGTTTTATTATATTTTTGATTTCTAGATCTTTTCTGTGGTTGTTGTCACATCTGCCTGTTGTTTATACCTGATAAAAAATTGTATAAAATTGTATCCTTGAGAGAGAATTTGTGTTTGGTTCTGCCAGGTGTCCAAAGGTACCACTATCCAAAGGCTAGCATATTAAAATTTTCATGTAAGCCTTTTTCAGACAATGCAGGTGGGATAACTTTGGACTACCCTGCAGCATGAGACTTTAGTCATGCTGACTAAAGTCAAAAAGGTTGTTATGTTCCCCCTCCGCTCAGCACCAAACTTACAAAGGCAAATTTCTTGAGTAGTCAGCTGTGAGAGAGAGATTTATTCTTGCCTATCCCAACACCGAGGGCATAAACCATTAGAGTTTCAGTTTCACAAAAGGGATTCCATGAGACATCCCAGCAAGAGGTCCCTAGCTTTAGCCCTTGTGTATCCTTCAGAGCAGAAGGCCGACATTTCTAGGCCTAAGCATCTATCTTCAAAGCACAACTGGCTTTGGTACTTGTTTGCCTATGGGAATCCTGGATTTCACTTTGTTTTTGAGCCCTGCAAATCCCCTATCACTATGTTAGCTTGTATTACATCTAAACCTGTAGTTTACCGTTTTTTTTTTTTGCTGTTAAACAAATGAAGTTTATTTAAACAGTCTGAATTGTTTATATCCAAAGAGGTTCATCCTAATTCAACAGTGTAATTTACCTTTTACAAAACGTTTTAGTTTTTTCATTAGGAGGGTAATTCTATTATGCTGGCGTTATGAAACTTTTAAGACTATTTTGACATTCTTCTTCAAAAATTATTGAAAGTCCAGGGTCCTATTGATTATGTAAATTGTATCTATTAATATTTACCATATTCCAAAGTAAATCTGAGAAATGTTAAGGATATATATTTATTAATCCATTTAAGATATAATAAACCTATTATATATTGTCTTAAACTTTTTATGGACAATAACTATATTTTAAAGAAAAGTAGAAGTGACAAGAGTGGCAATGCTTGACATTTTTCAAATCTCTTTAATGTCTGACAAGAGAAGACAGATTATCTTACCTGCTTTTGCATTTTCATCTGTTATGATATCACACTTTATATAACCTCTGGATAACTCTACTTCACACTTGAGGGAAAAAAAGTAGAAAAAAAGGCAGATAACATCTTAGTATTATTATGAAAAGAATTTTGTAACCCTCTGATAGTATCTCAGGGATCTCCAGGGTACCTGGAACACATTTTGGGAAAACGAAGCCTCAGAAACTTTTCTTTAATTTTTCAAGCTCTCTATGTTATTCTGAGCGTATCTGGATGGGACCCATTGAGGAGTCCTGAGCAATTCTTTTGGGATTGATATTTCCAATCTGTTTCTCCCTTCAATTTTACCCTCTTTTTCTGTCAGGCCCTCAAAACTGCTTTGCTAGGCCCTTTGGAAAAGTTTAGCTTAGTGTCCCAGAAAGTCTGCATTGAAATGAAAAGATCAAAAATCTGATTATTTAAGAGAAATAACACTCTCAGAGGCGTGCTGGTAAAAATGAGACTGCCTGCGTCCCAGTTTCAGAATTCTGATTTGTTTACATAAAATTTCAGCTTCACACTGCACATAAGGAATGAGTGAGTTTCTGACTTTTGTCAGTGAAAGCAATTTCTTTTATTTAGAAAGATGATTTTATAATTATCAAAGCCAAGTTCAAGTCATGAAAGGTCTCTGAAATCACTGTATCTTTTAAAAATATGGACAAATGGATTCTGAAAACATCAGTTTGTTGGATATTTATGTACAAGAAAAATTCTTGGCTGAAATTCTTACATTTAGTAGTCTTTTAAACAAACATGTACCCTAGTTAAAACACATGGTTTTCTCACAGTAAGTCTTACTATTCAAAATTACAGTGTGTGATTATCTCCAAAAAAATGATAAAGCCTTGATTTTTACGGTTGATTAAGTAGGTTATTGCAAATCACATCAGCTTTGAGTTTGGCATGTCTCCCAGAATTCAGACTTCCCAGGAGAAGCTCAAAGTTTCTTTTTCCATAAGAAAGACTTGAATCCATAAAATCCCTTGGGTATTCTAGTGTCCAAAACAGACATTTCCCAGGGTTTCATATGGTTTTCTGGAAAGCTCTTGACCCAACAAGTAGTTCCATATGGAGGCATCTGAGCTAATGAAGCTTCATTTCCTGTGAATTCATCTTACTTTAGATATTCTATTCAATTCATTCTTTCAACAGGCATCAGTCTCTCCTGTCTCATCCAGTGTCACATTGAAGGAAGAAGCCACAGTTATCACCAGTGAACTGACAAAGAATGTTA
Organism: Leontopithecus rosalia; assembly: GCA_028533165.1. Classification (NCBI taxonomy): domain Eukaryota; kingdom Metazoa; phylum Chordata; class Mammalia; order Primates; family Cebidae; genus Leontopithecus; species Leontopithecus rosalia. Next base: position 10,766,453 of record CM052663.1, on the reverse strand, counting down.
CTTATTATATATTTTAGCAATCAAGTTAGTAGGGCTTGTTATTATATCCTTTGGGATTTATTAGGTGACTTTGTGTAGGTTTGTAGTAGAGTCTGCACAGTGAGTGGCAATTAGGTCTCAGGTATATGCCCTGGTTAGCGGGATAGCAGAAATGTTCTGAAAAAATGAGGTTTGTAGTCAATGGAGGGCTCAATACAATAGTGCTATTTTAAGTTTAAAGACCTATATCTAACTTTAGATTTGTCTGGGGGAAGCACTTGGTCTTGTTGTAGCAGTACTGTCAATGCCTCACCTAAATCCTCCTGAATCCCTTTCACCCTGTCTTTGCACCCAGCCCCTATGCTTTGGCTTCTAATATTGGCACCTGTGACTCTTTGGAGAACTGTTCTCAGGCTCCTGGATTCAATTTGCCCCAGATTAAAGAGGTCTACATGTCTGGGAGCATCCCCACATCACTCTCCCCAGGGTTGCTCACTGCCAGTGTCCAGTGATGGGACAAAGCAGGGGGAAGTAGGTGTAAAGCCTCGCCCCTTGCAGTACTGTTTTGCTGCATTGGGCGAAGGTTGGGCCTTGCCTTCAATCCCACCACTGTGAAACTGGGAGAATAGGGGAGGGGACTAACTCTTACCTTAAAGGCTTACTGTAAAAATGAGATGGATAGCATTTGGAGAAGTATTGGTAAATTATAAAATGTCCTGACCCAAAATGACTTGTTCTGCCCATGAGGCAGGGATGTCACATAGGTAGGGCTGCCTGAGGCCCTGAGTTGACGATGTAAGCCCTAACCTGGGCCCAGTGGATTTAAATAAAAGGCATGAGTAGTTAGCATGTAGATCAATTACTGGCCGCTTTTCCTGTATATCTAAGGGAAATTTAAATAAATAGTGCATGTTCATAGAAACTGAGTAGAAAGACATTTTTGTGATGCCTAAATAAACGAACTGAAAACCTGTTGGTTTGAACAAAACTCATCTTGAAGCAGTGGGATTAACTTCTTGGCTTGCTAGACCCTATTTTGTGCTGGTGAAAGCCCTGATACATCTCAGAAAAATGTGCATAGGATAGAATTTGCATTCTACTTCAGGGGATCCAGATCTCCCAGAAATACAGTTCTTTGGTAAAGAAAACTGGCAGAACTTCACAGCCTTGTTTATGCCATGAACTCTTTCTCAAGGATGATGTTTTTAAACTCAAATAAAATTCAAAGAATGCCAATGATGGTGAAATTCAGTTCTATCCACAGATCATGTTGGCATCTGTAGACAGCAAGTCCAGAACCCCTGCGGTGAAGAGAAGGAGTGGTGGAGAGCCTAACACCGTGATCTCCCCGGAACGGCTGCCTGACTCTTGAGCAGGCCCTAGGCCCAGCTGGGGAGGCCAGACTTGTGTCTTCCCATCCTGATCTATGGCTGTGGCTGTGCACTGCCACAATGGGGATGACTGGTACTGTGGAAAAGCCTTGAGGAAACTTAGAGAAGCACACACCAGAAGCATTCAGGGCTACCAGGAACTTGTCCTAAGGAAGTTCAAATGACTATAATTGGGTTTATATCCTGAGTTTGAGCTAAAACAGAGTAAAATAGGCAACATTAAAAATAACCACTCAGTTGCTAAAATTTATTTAAATTAAAAGTTTTAATTTTTAATTTAAAAATTTTCTAAAAACACAAGTTTTGGTAATTTTTAGAGTGTATTGTTTTAATATTTATTAAGAGAGTTTTTAAGTTGATTCATGGCTATCAAAAGTTGGATAGTTGATTCATGGCTACCAAGAGTTTGGTGTTGCAAAGGGCATTGAGCTTTTCCTGTTATTACAGCGTGGGTAGTGTGAACCCTGGAAGAAGGAATATACCACCAGGAGAATCCCAAGACTTTGCTTTATTGAAGAAATCTCTGATATGGGATTGAATATTAGGGACCTGCTTTTTCTCATGAAAATGAAATATAAAATGCCACAATCAGCTGCCTTCCTGGGCAGTGTAACAACAACTTCTTGTTTCCAAATTAGTTGTTAAGTGAAATGCCCAGAACCTTTTCTCAATTGGTTTCTTTATGTTCAGAAATTTTCCTTCTGTATCTTCACCATCAAGATCTTTGACTGTCAGGATCTTTCCAAAAATCACCTTACCTTTTCATTTCATGGAACACATTTATGTAGTGCCTACTGTGTGGCATGACTCGGCCCTTGTAGAGCTCACGTTCTACGGCCACGCATCAAGTCAAAAAATAAATGGTAATGTAACATGGTAACTGCTTTGACAAGTTACTAACAACATACCATAAAGGTGCAGTATTACCCAGTGCCTGATTTAACTATGAAGATATGGGAAAGACTTACTGAGAAGGAGATCTTTACATTGAATAATAAAAGATGAATAAGGAGTGACAGATGAAGAATGGGGTTAGAAGTGTTCCAGGAACAGGGAATAGTGTGTACTATTCCCTGGAGAGTGAGGAGCTGAGTTCAATTTGGGTGCATGAGTTTGGGTTTCAATTTGCAGCTATGAAAGAGCCAGCTGGATTTTTTGAACAACTCTGTCTTCCATGCGTAGGGAAGAAACTGGTCAATGATAGAGACATACAGAGACTGTTGTGTTTTCCAAGTGCAGATGATGAGGCCTCGAACTCAGGCACTGCTAATAGGAAGATAAAGGAGACACTGGAACTGAAAGATATTTTCTAAGAGAATTCATAGAATTTCGTGACCAATTTGATGTGGAAGGTAAAAAGGAGAAGAATCGAAGTGTCAAACGTAATTTAAAATGCCTACAAGTACTTTCAGATTGCTGAATTCCTACCACCTCCTCACTTACCAGGTGGCTTCTGGGATAAATTGTCTTAAATACTATATGACTGTCTGGTTTCTTGGTACTTATCCTGCCTGGTGCTCTCTGTGCTCCTGGGATCTGTATATGTGGTGGTGTCTGTCATTAATTTTGAAATGTTCTCAACCATTATTACTTCAAATATGTCTTCTGTTCCATTTTTATTTTATTCTCCTCAAGGCATTTAAATTGTGTTCATGATACATGTTTTTTAGTTTGTTTGAGACACAGTTTCACTCTGCCACTCAGGGTGAAGTGCAGTGGTATGACCTAGGCTCACTGCAACCTCCACCTCCCGGGTTCAAGTGATTCTCATGCCTCAATCTCCCGAGTACCTGGGATTACAGATGTCTGCCACCGTGCCTGGCTACATATTGTATTTTTAGTAAAGATAGGGTTTTACTGGGTTGGCCAGGCTGGTCACAAACTCCTGACCTCAAGTGATCTGCCTACCTCGATCTCCCAAAGTGCTGGGATTACAGGCATGAGCCACAACACCCAGCCTATAATATACCTTTTGATACTGGTCACAGTTATTGGATATTTTGTTCTGTTTTTTTTTCTCCATTATTTTTCTCTTTGTATTTCAGTTTGAGAAGTTTTATTGAATCTTGAAGTTCACTGATTTTTTTCTTGACCATGTCTAGTCAACTGGTGAGCCCATCTAAGGCATTCTTTATTTCTGTTACGGTGTTTGTGAATTCTAGCATTTCCTTTTGCTTTTTTTTTTTTTTAGCATTTTTATTCCTCTGTTTACAATATCCATCTGTTCTTGCATGTTATCTATTTTTTCCATGAGCACCTTTAACATATTAATCATTGTTATTTAAAATTTTCTGTCTAAGAATTCCAGCAGCTGTGTCACATCTGCATCTGGTTTAGATGATTTCTTTGTCTCTTCAAACACTGTGTGTGTGTGTGTGTGTGTGTGTGTGTGTTTGTGTGTATGTGTATTCTTTCTGTTTCTTAAAATGCCTTTTCATTTCTTGCTGAAAAGGAAGCATGCTGTATTGGGTATGAAGAACTGAAATAAATAAGCCTTTCATGTGAGGATTTATGTTAGTCTGTGCTTAATATTTATTTTAGCTATAGGTACCACATGTGTCAAATTCCACTAGAATTCTTGTTTTTTTGTCTCTTCTTCTCACTTTGGGCTGTTCTAAGTCCTCCTCCTCAGAGAGAGTGTGTGTCATGCAGACTCGGCTTGTTCAGCTGTAATCAACTGTCTTTATACTGGTGTCTTATTGGCATGTAGTAAGGAGTAGGGGAAAGAGAGTATTCTATAATTTTCTGATTAAGTCTTGTCTTTTAGAGGGTCTGGGGCTCTGGCCTGTGACCTTCCAGAGTGTTTCCACAGTGGTTTAGCCTTTATTTCCCCCATCCCCTTTCCTCCCTGATTGTAGTGTTCCCAATCTATTTCCTGGAAGTCCTGGAGTTGGAGCAACAAATGTTTCAGAATTGAGACTTTGAAAAGTCTCTTTACTTGAACAGTAGGACTTTGTTATGAAGAAAATTTAAGTGGTTAATCTTCTCATCCTCTGCTAGAATCAAAGGCAATGTTTTAAGAAATGTCCCACTGTAAGAGTGGTGGAATTCTTGGAGAAAATCCAGGGATGTGAGGAGGATTCCCTTAAGACTTCAGCCTCTAGGAGTTTTTCACTCTGATGATGGACCACATTCAACCTCCAGCAATTCATCAACATCACCATTTAACTGTTTCTACCAGTTTATGGCTCTAGTGGTTTTGCTTCCAGGTAAGAAGATCTGGGTTCCTGTATTTCTCCAGATTCACTTGACTCTCCGGATTCTGGAATGACAATTTTTCCAATGAGATCAGTTTTTTGATAGGTACAAGGAAAGTTTGCCTAGCTTTTTCACATTATAAGGACAGGAATGACAACTTTGAGGCTCTTTATACATTGAAATGTAAACTGGAAGTTGATTAGTTCTTTGGAGTAATGAAGTCAGGTCATCTCATCATGAATCAGTTTCCTTAGTTATTCTCAGTGCCAACCCTGGATGACTCCTCTAGACCCTTTCTTCCTCTTAATTTCCATGTGCTCTATGCTTTTGTTCTAACACTCAAACTCCCAATTTTTCCCTCCTTCCATCCAAATGTTTTCAGTATACCCTTTTAAACTTCTGTTCCCAGGCAGAAAGATTTCACTTCATCCTAACTCTAATGACCCAGCTTTCCCAGCAACTCTCATATGGGATTGTTGCTTTTTCCTCCACCTCCCACTTCCCTTGAGATGAAGTAGAAACATGGCCAGTCTAGCTTCTGAGTGCTGCTTCCAGCCCAATAGGTAATTGTCCTCATTCTTGTGGAAAAGAAAAAAAAACCCACAAAACCAACTTGCTTCTTAACCCTCTGGCTATCAACAGTTACAGATCAACTTTGGTCTCTTCAGAGGCTATATAAAATTTATCATACTCCATTTGTTAAAAGATAAACTTGAGTACATTCAAATGCTGCTGAGTTTATTTGAGCAGTCAGCAACTCATGAATTGGACAGCACCAGATTGCAAGAGGTTCAGACCTCCACTGAGGGGGTGTGAGGGAAAATCTTTTACAATGTGTCCAGGAAAGCAAAGTGAATAAAATATTTGATTGGTTTAAGTGGACAGTCCATAGTTACAGGTTTGTTGGCAGTTTCTGATTAGCTAAGCTTATGTTTTGTTTTATTGTTTACATTGAGTTGGGTTTTGGTTTGCTAATGTAGGCACAGGAGCATACTTAGCCTAGTGGTCTTCTAATTAATTATTTTGACACGTTGAATGTATGCCCCATATCTTATATAACCCTCTACTGGATTGAAACCCCTTATTTCTTATCCCCTCTTCTGCTTTTATTTTTATGATTTTCCCTTTTACAAACACTGTGAGCTCCAGAAAAGCAAAAAATGTGTTTGCCTTCATTGCTGTATCCCAAGCACACAGATCATACTAAGAAAAATGATATGGATTTGTAAATAAGTACAAAGCATGTGATATATCTTTTCAAAATCATAGTGGGGTGTTAATAATTTATATATAAAATTATATAATTTCTTATATAATTATAAGAATTTGTTTCTTATATAATTATAATTTCTTATATAATATATAATTTTATATTCTATAAAATATATAATAATTTCTTATATAATTATAAGAAATTGTTATAAAATTATATAATTTCTTGCCTAGAAATTATATAATATTCTAGTAGAATGTATTATGGTCTGACTTTGCTATTTACTATTAATTAAAGTCTCAGACTCTCTATATAATCATCTATGCTAACGTATTGATTGTGTCCAGTCGAGATGCAAATAATTTCTGTCCAATAGAAAAGATAACTTCAAAGTTTACAGATTTTTTACTTTTGGGACTTAATCAGTTTGTATATATTATAGCAATCTTATTCTAGCATTCTCTTTTTAAAGAACCATATAAATCTCCTTTCCTCAAAGTTTCCTTTGAGTCAGCTTTACCATATTACAACTTGTCTCAATAATTAATGAGTCGAATAAAATCTGTGACATGTATTTATTCTATGTTTATTTAAGAGCCATGGTTCTCATTTTGGAAAATTACATTTTGATAATCATTACCCTAAACATTATAGTTGTCAAGTAAATGATTGTGGAATGAATGGGTACATGATAAAGGAATGTCTTTTACATGCGTTTTGGAAAACTCACTCAAGTATGCCATTAGAGTAAAGTTTTACCACGGAACTGCCTGCTCAGGCAGAATGGTACTTGTAATTTGGTAGATATTGTTATTTACCAGTTTTAGAAGTTTTGGCCAATTCATGGTTCTGGTAACTATGTAGGAAGGGACTCATTTCTCCATATCCTCAACCTGCTGGGTACTTCATAATCAAACTTAATTTTTTTGCCAATCTGAGAGGTGAGAATGTCTTGATTTGCATTTTAAAATATGCAGAAGAAACTCTTAAAGTTTCATTGATCATTTGTTGAAAATCTGCAATCTATTCTTTGACCTCTGCTTAGGTCTTTTTATATATGTTTCTCCAACTGTCTGACACTTCAGACACTTGACCTCTCTGCTCCTATTCATCAGCTTTCTTCCGTCTTTTGTTCCTTCTCTTTCTTGCCTCAATTCCATTTTGTCATTCCAACCAGTTACACATATCATCAATCCATTCCTATGTGTCACTCCCTGGTACTCACTCTGGAACAGCATAGTTGACTACTGCCCACCCAACCGCAGTCATTTCAAAATATCTACGTCTTGGCTGCTGAATAATGCTGGAAAAAAGACAAACCCCACGTGACCCAGCAGAGTTTTGCCTCTACAAATTATGAGATTCCAATTTTTTCCACCAATTTTTTAAGTTGGCAATTTGTTATAATACAAAGAAGTCCTAATAATACCTGATGTACTCTTTTAAAAAATACCTCCAACCCTGCCTCTTCTCCTGTCAGTTTTAGTAGATGACTCACTTTCTACTTCAATGAGAAAATAGATATCAACATTCTCAGTCAAAACTCCCTCTCCTACGTGCCACTGCTCTGAAAGTTTATCTGCACCTAAGCCCATCCTTGCCTTCTTCCCTTGGTTATGATGAAAGAGGAGGCCCTGAACCTGTCCCAGGCCTAACTTTCCTCTCAGGAGCAGAGTCCATCCTCTCCGCACTTGTTAGGAGCATCACCTATCTTCTCACCTTCCTGCCTCTTCACCTTCTCCCTTTCTACTGGATCGTCTCATTCACACGTGAGTGTAACTAGTCTCCTGTGTCCTCTTTGACTGCTACTTCCTCCTCCAGCTTCTGCCCTGCATCTCTCCAGGGCATAGCTAAGCTTCCTGGAAGAATTGAAATGTTCCTTTTCCTTAGATGCTATAAACTCTCTGGGCTTTTTAGCTTCTCCTTCTTAGTTTCTTCTTTGCTCTTCCTCCTCTGCCCAGGCTTTATGTTTAGGGTTCCTTTCAAGTTTTTCCCTCTTCCTCCTGCTTCTTTCCTCCTCACTCTGCATATCCCGCTATCAATTTTGTCCTTTCCCAAGGCTGAAATGAAAGCTGTGTACTGCTGTTTATACAATCTGTCTCTCCTGGCCAGACCTCATTTTGAGATATGGAATGCTAAATTTAGCTGATTAAGGAACATTCACATCTGGATGTCTGTGCTCCAGGCAAGTTCAACCTAACCTGCTGCAAAGAGGAACAATCCCTTTCCCACCTTCCATCACGCTGTCAGAACCACCGACACGTCTATGTTCCTAAAGTTAGGAATGGAGCCACATTCAACCCTCTTTCCTGACACAGGAATTCCTCATTTCCTGAATGGCATCTTTGATCCTTGTTACTCTTTACACCTATTCTTAATGATGATGTCCTCAGCCTTGGGAAAGGTTATAAGAAGACCAGGGCACCCCTTCTGTTTACCGGAGCAGTTTCCAACTTGTTCAATGAGGACCTGGATGTGGGCAAAAGTCCTACTATGTGCACCCTCCTAGAGAACTGTGTCTCTCTCCTGGAGCCAGAGTTTGCCAATTAAGGAAGCCACTACTACTGACACAATTTTGTAGGTAAGAAATAAACTCTGGGAATTAGTAAGTATTTTCTTGAGCTTTACTCTAAGCACTTTCTCTGGTGACTAGTTCTGTTACCTGTCTGCCTATCTATCTATAGCTATCATTTATCTATCATCTGTGTATCTATCTATCTATTGACCATTACATAGCTATTGTTTTTAATAGGTAATACATTTATATAATTATTGATATAATTTAATAGGTAATAAGTTTACATAATACAAGAATAAGACACAGTAAGTTATACAGAGTGAGAAGAAAGCCCTTATTCTACCCATGTCCTCTAACTCACTCGTTCCCCTGGATAAGAACGACTGCTGTTAGTTTATTGAGGATCCTACCAATGGACAAGCACAGAAACACACATGTACATACCCATGCAGGGGGTTTCCTTTTCCTTTTTTTTTTTTTTTTGAGAAGGAGTCTCATTTTGTCACCCAGGCTGGAGTGCATTGGTGTGATCTCAGCTCACTGCAACCTCTGCCTCCCAGGTTCAAGCAATTTTCCTATTGCCTCAGCCTCCCAAGTAGCTGGGATTACAAGAATGCACCACCACACCTAACTAATTTTTGTGTGTGTATGTGTGTGTCTTTGGCTAGGGATGCATGTTCTGGGTCCCATCTTATTCCTGATCAAGCAGAGGGCCACTAACTTATGACACTCTTACTCTCTGTGCAGAAGTCTGAGGCCAACTTGCTATTTTATTGCTATCTTTGATGAGGTTCTTCCTAGATCAGAATGCAGAGAAGCCTAGGGTGAACATGATCTTCGTTTTCCTTCTCCAGCTATAGGGCTACTCCATGGCATGGCTGCAGCAAAGCAGGTTCTGTCTTCTCATTCCTTCTTCAGCCCGCCTCCCTCACAGTGGGTGCCACAGGACCTTATAGGAGACTGTACCACACTACTGTGATTGTACCCTTATAGCAGGAACCCCCGCTGTTGCAGTTTACCTCTCGAGTGCCACTGACTCTGGAGATGCTGGTGCTTTGCCAGGTCAGCTTGAGATGTGCCAGCCATCTCTTCATTCAGCACCTGGCTTGGTGCTCAAGTTTTACTTTGCTTGGCACCATCTTTAAATGCACTTGTGTCTGTGAAAGATATTTACTTATTTCATCAATGTTACATTTACAATTTTCTCTCTCCTCCTCTTTGAGGTTTTCTGGTGTTTTAAGAGAAGAGGGCATTAAAGTCTTACTTTCTTATTTTTCATGTGGAAGTTGCCATTGGATGCCTGTTGAAAGGTAGGTCACAAACCCTGAGGTCCTCTAATGTGGGCGTCTTATGTCAGAGGTTGAAGCAAGCTGAGGTAAAGGTCATTTAGAGATGGTGGGTTATTCACAGCCCTTCATCACATTCTACTTTAGCCTTGATGATGACCTCCAGAGCCTACTCATGGAACCTGCTTCATTAATGACTGATCTTGACCTGTCTACAACATGCAATCACTTGCCCCAAAAAGAACCCCAAATACAAAAGTGTAGCAGGTGAGCCTCAACATTGATCTGTCTTTCCATCAACAATAACTTCCCTTGGTTTTCTATTTTAGCTATTTAGAGTATGAGTGACTTAGCTGCCTCTCTTTATGAAGTGCAAAATAGATTTGTAAGTTATAGTGCCTGAAATTCTTGTGCTGCATCCCATATGGAATCTCGGTTCCTCACTGTCACTTCCTCAGGAAACATACATTGCTAAGGGCCCCACTTGGAGTGGAGTGCATTTTTCTACATATACAAAGCTGAAAACGGGGTTAATTTTCAATGAAACTATGCTTTAGTATACTACTTCTGGTTCATCATGAGTTAGCTGGGCTTTGTGGCCTTGCCTTAGAACCTACCACGCATAATTTATGGATAGGCCACAAATTATTGCCTTATCACACTAACTGGTTAATTGCACAACCTGTTTCTATGTTGGGCTCTGCCTACGTGGTAAGAGAGTACTAATGCAGAACACTCCAGGTCACCCTCAGCTGGCACAGGAAATCTCTTCAGCGTAAGCATCACATATAGCCAAGGAGTGTAATAGAGGTGACAGAATCCGATGAGCTGGGCATATGTAGATTTTAAGGGGCTTCCTTGTTGGTTGATTGTCCAAGCAGAAGTTTCTAAATGATTCCTTGTATGAGTAAAGGACAAAGCATAAGCGATCTGAAATTCAAAGATTTGCTTATTTCTGTATCGTAAGTGGGAGATGAGCTCTGGGAAGATTTGGAGGATGGCGATCTTTGAACTTAGCACTTAACTTCTCTTTCTTTATTATTTCCACCTGAAAATTGGAGGTTAAAACTAAGTGTTATTTTAAAAGTAGCTGGAAGGCCTGGAAGATAGGCATGTGAAGCTACATCAAAGTAAGAAAGAAAAGTAAAGTAAGAAAGATGTTACTTTCCTTACATTGTGTTCATCCCATAGACCCTGTTTCTGTGATCATATTTATACATGTTTTAACTTCTGAAAACATTATCATTTTAGTCCATTGAGATCTGTACATTTTCTACTGCTGGATATTCACCATTGCAATGGTTTCTTGAACTTTCAATTAAGCATACACATTCTGACTTTGCAAACTTGCAGTTTGAAGTACTCTCAAAAGGCGGAAATTGATCATTAATGATTTATTTTTAGCTTAAAAAGTAGCAGATAGTATGATAATATTTTCATTAATATTTAAACTTAATGTAAGTGTTCTGTATCGTGTCCTGAGACCTTATTAAATGTGAAGAATTTCTATTTCAAGTGCAAACAAATTTAGAACATATATAGTATTTAGCAAAAATAATTACATGCACACATGCTCTACTATGCCATCTTGAGGAGAGGGTGGCATTCTGCATTCTGCTCCTGAGATGTTTGACTCAGTAAACTATTGTCCAGTTGGTATCCCTGTAAAACCAAACAATATGCTTCTCAACAGCTGCTCTGACCTAAGCCTCAAGACTAAAACAGAGTGCCAGCTACCCAGGTGAGCCTGTGCAGATGCTCAGGCTCAGTAGGAAGCAGCTGGGAGAGGCCAGTGGGACTCTGGAGAGCCCAGAAGTCTTGGAGAGGGACCTGCAAAGTACCATGGGGAAGAAAGATAAAAGTTTTAGACTTTTCCAATTTTGTAGGGTCAGTATACTTCTTTTAATTAATTAATTAATTGAAACAGGGTCTCACTCTGTTGCCCAGGCTGGAGTACAGTGTCAAGATCTCAGCTCACTGCAACCTCTGCCTGCCAGGCTCAAGTGATCCTCCCACTTCAGCCTCCCAAGTAGCTGGGACCACAGGTATGTGCAACCACATCTGGCTAACTTTTTTTGGTAAAGATGGGATTTCACTATGTTGCCCAGGCTTGTCTCGAACTCCTGAGCTCAAGCGACCCACTCGCCTTGGCCTCACAAAGTGTTAGGATTATAGGCATGAGCCACCGTGCCCGACCACAAGTTTTTGACATGTTTTATATATTTAGGATTCCATACTGTGTGTGTGTGTGTGTGTGTGTGTGTGTGTGTGTGTGTGTGTGAAAGGAGGATTTTGCTGCAAAAGAAGGGTTTAAATGGAAAACATTCAACCTAGATCATGTGAGCAGTTGTACCTGAGTCATCACCTGATGGCTGATGGCTGATGGCTGAGCAGAGGATCGGCCAAGCAGGCAGCTGTCCCAAGTCTTAGATGACCAGGGGCCAAGAACATGGTACTTGGTGTCAGGGAGCTGGGATGAGAGCAGGGTGGTCTGGGATGGTGTGTGAGCTCCCAAGAAAAAGCTAAGGGAAATTCTAAAGACAGCAGCTGGGAGTAAAGCTGGAAGCTAGATTGAAGGGAATAACTCAGCAAAATTTTCAACCTAAAGAGATTGGTCAGTGTAAAAATAAGTCAACAGGATGAAAATAACACGAGACCAAACTGGTTAAGAACAGAGGCCAGAGGATGAATGTGGATCCACATTGCAATGGGACAGTCTGTAGCCACAGGCAGGGCAAGCATATCCATCAGGCACAGCAGGTGCAGGGTCAGGCAACCAAGATACTTTAGGGGCCTGTAAATATGTTTTATTTTTTTAATTGGAAGAAAAGAAAGAATATAATCCATCCTGGAATGCTGTCTTTGTACAATACAATCATAAAATTTAATTCTTAATATTTTGGAGAAGGAAGGGATCCCTAAAGGCAAAAGTGTCCAAGGTCCCAAAAGTCATGTAGCCTCAACCACAGGACCTTTTAATAGAATCTCTAAGGACTTGTTCATAACTGGGGAGGCAGCTAGCAAGGGCATCCAGGTAACCAGACAGCAGGAAAGAAACTGGGAAGATAATTAATTAGGGTCCTGGGCAAACAGGACAAAGTGTTATGCAGGTAAGGACTTCTCACCTTAGCTAAATGGAGAAAGGTTCAGGATGGGGAGAAGGTGGAGAGAACCTCATCAATTAAGCTATGCAGTGCAATGGGTAGAATAATGTGGCATGTCTTGAGATGGCCAATCATCACCTGTTTAACTATCAAGAGGGACACAGTGTAAGGGCTTGACTTAAAAGAAAATGCCCCTAAAACAGTGTGAACAGCTGTCCCAAATAGCTGGATACTGTGCAGTTTCCTAGGGTGCAGGACTTCAGTTCTCAGACTCAGTCAGTCTCATCCTATATAATATCCTGGAATACTCTACTAGCTTGACATTAGACTACCTGCAAAATCTTCCTGGGAAGTTTCAGGTAATTTTTTTAACCAGTGATTATTAAATTTGAGTGTATCATAATTACCTGGTGGGTTTGTTTAAAAAGAACAGTGGGCTTGTCCCCAGAGTTTGGGATTTAATAATCTTGAGGTGAAACCTAAGAATTTACATTTCTAATTTTAAGTTCCCAAATGATGCTGATGCTGCCAATTCCAGGATCACACTTTCAGAACCTCTGGTCTAAACGCTCTAAGTCTTCCCCACAGACTCAGTGGAGTGAAGGCTGGAGCCGCGTCTCTCTTGCTTACTGCATCCTTAGAGCCCAGCACAGTGCCTGATAATTGTTAAAAAACTCAGACCTGAGTGTCCAGAAGGAACCCAGTCATTCAGACGTTCGATTAGATAGATCACTTATCATGTCTTTAGCAAAAAAGGGTTGCTTTTATTGCTGCTTTTTGCTAAAATGGTTTCAGAAACTTTACACCTGAACATCCAGGTTTTTCTTTGTTAGTTACGTCTGCTCAAGTATTAGCTTGGGAACCAGACTTCAGTAGGGAGCCCTGGGTCTGCTTTACAGTTCATTTTCATTGCAGTAAGAATATTGTGAAAAGGAATTATAGTAGGCATGGGTTAGATTGTTGGTCATCTAAAAATAAATGTAATTTTAAACTGATTAAGCCAGATTTTTAGGAATTGTCCTGTCAGGTCATTTTGATTGCCTTGTTCTATCCATGACTTTTGATAATATCCTGGAGAAAATGTATATTCCCACCTTGAGATGTCGTGAGCACAGTAAAGGCCTTGACCTGGGCTTTGCAATGAGGGAGGATTAGTTTCTCCTTGGGCAGTCAGGGTGTGAGGGCCCCGACACTGAGATGTGGAGATACCTCTGATTTCTAATAGTTTAGCTCTTTCCCAAATACTAAGGCTTTTGGCATCTAGGCGGCAATTCTGATTTGGAGTTTGGGCTTTAGGAGAAGCTATTTCTAATGGTGATTTATGAATCAATTAATCTGTTTATTGAGCTACTACCATATGTCACTAGTGTTCTAGGTGGTAGGGCTCTAGCAGTGAACAAGAAAAGATACCCTTTCATCCCTATTCTAGTGGTAGAGAGAGAAAACACACATGCGAATGTAATAATATATCAAGTAGTGATAAGTGCTAGAGGAAAATAAAGCAGAAGGAGGAGGATGGGTCACTGTTTCAGGATGTTTCTCCTTGAGGAGATGACATCTCTACAGAGACCTGGATGCAGTGAGTGAAAAAGTGGGCCCTGCAAATTCCTAGGGTCAGGGAGTTGCAGTCAGAAGAATCAGTGAATTCACAGACCCTTGGGCAGGATTGAGCTTAGCTCTAAAATGCCCCGCGTGGAGGTCAGGGTGGCTGGTTTGAAGAGAGGGAGAGGGAAAGGGGAAGTGGGCAAAGGGTAAGATAAGTAGCCAGGAGCTAGGTCGTTTAGGGACTGGGAGGTCATAGTAAGGATTTTGGATTTTCTTGAAAGTGGGATGGGATGCCGTGTATCCACATAAGTGGAACAGATTGTGTACTATGCAATCATGTCATCATTTTAAATTCTGAGTTATGGCATTGAAGGAACTTAAGAAATGAATAGGGCATTATTCCTTCCCCCATGGAGTCTATAATCCAGTAATGTAGATTTCAGGAAAAATTAAACTGATTATACTTTGTCACTTTAGGTGATGTATTTCATGGTCCTGGGTTATCAAGAGTAAGAAAATTTGATATGGCCAGAGGACAAAAATGGAACCAGTTTTGTGTAAAACAAAAAATTATAATTGTCAGATAAAGTAGTACTTAATTTTATTAATTTGGATTCTAAAACGTGGGTCAATTCCATCAAAACAGTGAGTATTATAAACTGGTAAGGGTAAATGCACCCTTCTCCTCTTATGGGGATTTTCAGAGTCCTCTTCAGCCCAGTAATCTAAGTGGCATCTAGCCATCAGCTGGAGTTCCTTGCATGGGCACATTTCTAAACATATTTACTATCTGCTGGAGTAACTGGAGACGGGGACTAAATTGACCACTTTCCAGCGGTTGTTATGCCACTACATCTATGAATCTGTTATTTCAACAGAAATCAATCAGTTCAGTGAAAATGTGCAGCCAACTGTTTGGTGTTGGATGTAGAAAAGTAGTTCATTTTCTTTCACCCCTTTGTACATAAAAAGAGAAGTAGATGGAATTTCAAGAAAAGTAAAAAGGTAGAAAAAAAATTTTTCGAGAGTCAATTCTAGCATTTCCAGAAGTCAGCTCTAAAAGCTCACTAATATTCCAATTGGAATATTCCAAGATGAATACAAAATTATATCTTGCTATATAACCTTCAGTAAGGAAACATGGTCTCTTCTAGAAATTAGATTTGTTGTTGTTTTTACTGTTCAGTGTTCTATCTTGAGCTGGGACAATATATACATTACATAAATTAATACATTTAATATATTCACTCCTTCATAATCAGGATAAATATTCAGCTACATAAATGACTAATTTATTCATCTTTGCTCAAAATAGACTTTCAGGTCATTAGATGTCATACAGCTAAGAAGCAAGGGAAATTAATTGGAGAAAGCACTATTTAAAGGTAATCCTGCAGAGCCTGAGGCAGGTGCTCGGTAATTGGAGAGACGGTAAGGATTAACCCATCATTATCTGTATTTATTTTTCAGTAATAAGAGCCTTCATCTTTCAATCAGTAGTAGTGCTCAAATTTTTAGATTAGTTTCAGAGTTGAATTTATAAAGAAAATATTTCCTTAAAGTTTGGTAGCTTAAGCAATTATTTAACAATCTATTACTTAAAGGAACAGTAAGCTATTCTTTTATCATCTATTACTATCAACCAAAAGCTTGTGGTTGAAGGTATCTAGTTGAATATGATACCATATTTAATGCAAATGATAAACTACACAGATGTGCTCTGTATCCTGGAGAGTCCATAAGAGTCTTACAGAGCATTTCCACCATAAGGAACTTATCTCTTGTCTTATGCCCTGGTTTTGTTTGTGTAGCTGACCAGTCGGATGCAGTGACAGGTGGGCAGTTAAATAAAATCAATGTACTGAACTGTTGTGTTATAAATTTCTCTTGGAAGTATAAGAAAATTGCTCCCTTCCAAAGCCTACCCTGTCCAACTATTGTTCTCAAAAGGATTTTTTGGCATAAAATATTAGAATTGTAATCTATGTGATGAGTTCTTGATTCCTGTTTCATTTTCTAATTTGTAAGTAGGAACACCAAAGTGGCAAAGTTTGTCAGCTGATTATTTCCTGCTTCCTTACTCTTTTGAAGATAAAGCCAACGGGGTGTGTGTGTGTGTGTGTGTGTGTGTGTGTGTGTGTGTGCGTGTGTGTGTGTGTGTGTGTATCTGCGCGCATGCGTGCACGCGTGAGATGGGATACTAACCTAAGTATCTTTAGAAATAAGTGGAGTCTGTAAGACTCAAGGTAGAAGAAACCATATGTAAGCATTGTAATCTAGTTGATAAACGTGTCTCCCATTAGGTAATAGATTAACAATTCTGATACACATGTGTACTGGAATTGGTTAGTTAAATAAACAGGTGACAGGTAGTGGGAGCCAACTTCCTTTTCACTGTTGGAGTGGAAGGTTACTATATATAGGTGGAGGAGGTTGCAATGATCTGTGATAAGAGTTGGGGACATCAGTATGAACTTATATTTAGCTTAATACAGACATAGATGATTACATATAGAAAGACCTACAGATATGTATATATGCACAGATTACTATGCGCAAATATATTTCCTTGCCCTGTCAGCTGAGAAACAGTGATACCCCAGAAACAAGAAGCACACCTACAGCTCTGATCTTTGTTTCTAATACCATTCACAAGTAAAAAGACTCTGGAGAAATGGCAGACTCAAAGATTGGGGCAGGAAATAAGCAAGATGATTCTGCAGCGTCTTGTGGTGCCATAAAGTAAGAAATTCCTAAAATAAAACAAAAGGAAAAACCACCCTTCACACACACAATGATGGGAATATGGAATACGTCAAAAGGATACAAAGCAATTGGAAGAGCTTCCATTAGTCAAAGCTGGAAGACTTTGAACAGAAAAATAATTAAAATAATACTGGATTATAACCCAAAGTATAAAATAAGTGTCTATGAGTCCATATTGACATAAATAAAATGCATGAGGAGAATAATTCAAGAATTCAAAAGAATTACTGTAGTTACTTTGCACTCAAGAAGGTACAGCATGACTCCCTATTCTTAAAATGTGGGCTGCACATAGTGACTTCTTTCTAAAGTGTACATTATGGAAAAGGGACAAAGCTAGGGTAACTTTATAATGAGAAACCTGACAAACCTATCCTAGTGATATGTGCAAGGTCAACATCACTATTATGAGTCATGTTGACAGGTATCTACCCAGGAGGTAGGATTATAAAAATGGCACTTTAATCTCTGCGATCTTCCTCCCCAAAGTACATAATCCCAGTCTAATAAACAAACAAACATCAGATGAATACCAGCTGAGGAACAGTCTACAAAATGCCTATTACTCCTTAAAACTTCAAGGTCATCAAAACCAAGACAAGTCTAAGAAACTGTCACAGCCAAGAGGAGCCTAAGAAGACATGACAACTAAATGCAATTTGGTGTCCTGTAGGGAATCCTGGAAGTGAAAGAGGGACATTAGGCAAAAGCTAAGGAAGTCTGAGTAAAGTCTGAATTTTAGTTAACAATTGGGTATCAAAGATATTCCATACCTTTGTGTTAATAGAGAAAACTGGGTAGGGTATATGGGTGATATCTCTGCAATTTTTCTATAAATTTAAACCTGTACTAAAATAAAAATAGTATTACAATAAATATAATTAAAACTTTCAAATCTAATTCAAATGCTTTATTAAATGTGAATGGATATTCTTCTGTTTTCATGTGCTTTGTTCTAATGTAATTGGTAAAGTACAAGAAATTGAAAGAGAACAGAACCCTTAATTACTTACTGAAAGCTATGTCTGGCTGCCTTTTCTGTGTCCTCTGTAAAGCAATAAGAACATTTTTAACTAAAGATTAACTCCAAAAGGAACACTGTACATGCAAATAGGGACAAAAGGTTTTTTCCTGTTTCCGCACTCCTGCTATAAAACAATATGGTCACCTAGTAAAAATATTTTTATCACCTATAATCCCAAATGAATATTCTTCAAGTATTTGGTAAATCAGTTCAGGCTATGTTTGGATTGTCCTCCTATAGCTGTCGGATTTAAACGGCCAAACTGGATGCTTATGAATGCTAGAAATAAATTGTTCAAAATACTTAGTAATAGTTTGTAAAACTGTAGACAAAAACGGTCTTTATGAAATTAATTATAAAAAGAACAGAAATATTCAACATATATGTAAATATACTCAGAAGTTTCATTGGCTTTTGCTAGATAGTTTGACAGACACAAAATTTCTTTAAATGTAGAGTTGATTTTATCATGAAATATAAACCAGAATTGGATATTCTTTTTTCCCAATGCCTATTATTCTGGAACATTTTGAAAGGTGAACGTTCTCTGTGTCCAGAAACATAAAGGGTTGTAATTTAAGGCACTCTATGTTTGACAAATAGATTTTGACAATGGTACTCCATCAATATTTTCCTGAGAATGAAAAATGAACATCAGACCATTTTATTTCTGCTCTCTAGAGCCTAGTAACCTATTGCTTTGCTCCAAGGGAAGTCCTAATTCTTCTAAAGAATATGGTCTTTTTTAGCCTCTCAGGGAAACTTCAGTGCCATCTGTCTACTTTTTATTTATGCTTTAATAAAAGCCTTCTAGTCAATCTGAGGCTGGTGGTACTTAGCTAGGGCAAAGCTCAGTGACTAATGTCCCTTTCAGGACACTCCATTTTGATTTCAACCGAATGCATAATGATGTCTGACATCTTCCCTGCCAGGAGGAATGAAGGTTATGCTCAAGCATCAGCCTATCCGGGGCCTCCCCATCCGGGCTCAGCTACATCCTCCATCACCTCTGCGGCTTGAAAGAACCAGGGACAGGAGTCCCGGCTACAACGTGACTCTGCAGCCGCCCGCTCACTTGCTGCGTCATTTGCATAAATCCCTCTACTGCTCTGGAACTAATTTTCTCACGTAGAAAAAGAGCAACCCCTCACCTCCCAAGAAAATTAGTTTCCTTCTTTCTCAGATTCTACTGGCCTCATGGTACAAATCTAGGTTTAGGAATCATAAATCGTAAGCTGTAAATTCTTCCTTGTGATGCATTTGGGAAGGAATTGTGAATACAGCTGACGGGAGTGCAATGATGTGTGCAACCGACAGGCAAGTGCGAATCTCAGTAGTGTTAAATTGTTATGTAAAATCATGATAAGAAGTGACATTTGTTTTTCCTGGCTTGCCAAAAAAAATCTAATACAAAAATATTAACCTTAAACCTTGAGAGCTCCTTAATGCAGTCTTGAAAAGACATTGCTTGTAAGTGAAGGATGAGGATTGAACACTTATTACTGATGATTTCTAATGATACTCCCAGATAGGTTTCAAATGTTACCTGGTGGTATATCCATAGCCACAGTTTCCTAGGCAATCAAGTTGATGATGATTTTACAGAATTTTAGATTCTGTATCTTAGTGAGGAACGCAAGATAGATCTGAAAGATGCATCTTTAACTTAAAATTGTTCTCTTAGAGACTAATGTTAGCTGTGTTATATGTATCTACAGTGATGCCCAGCATAATGATGGAATTTGGCCAACGATGGAACACATATATAGAGGCAGTCCCATCAGATTATAATGGACGTGAAAATTTTCTAACACGAATGAGGTCATGGCCATGGTAACATCTAGTGCTACACACTAGTCATGTGTTTGTGGTGATGCTGGTGTAAACAAACCTACCTATATAAAAGTACAGTGCACTGTTATAGACAGTACATAATACTTGATAATAAATACTTTTTGGAATTAATTTCAGAAAGACCATTTTTGTCTACAGTTTTACAGACCATTATTACTGGTTTATATGTTTACTGTACTGTACTTTTATCATTATTTCAGAGGGTGATCCTTGTACTTGCATGAAAAAAGTTAGCTGTGAAACAGCCTCAGGCAGGTCCTCCAAGAGGTATCCAGAGGGAGGCATTGCTATCACTGAGATGACAGTTCCATGCATGTTACTGCCCCCGAAGACCTTCCAGTGACACAGAATGTGGGGTGGAACACAGTGATATTGATGATCCTGACTCTGTGTTGGCCTAGGATAATGTATGTGTTTGTGACTTAGTTTTCTAAACAAAAACCTTATAGAGCAAGGATATTAGAAAAGAAAATATTTTTGTACAACTGCACAGTGTGTTTGTACTTTAAGCTAAGTGTTATTGCAAGAGTCAAAAAGTTAAAGAAAATCAATAAGCATGTAATATAAAAAAGTTGTAGTTAGCTAAGGTTAACTTATTACTGAAGAAATAAAACTGTTTTTATAAATTTAGTGTAGCCTAAATGTACAGTGTTTATAGTCTATGATAGCGTATAATACTGTCCTAGAACCTCACATTCACTCACCCTTTACCCACCGACTCACCCAGAGCAGCGTTCAGTCCTGGAAGCTCAATTCATGGTAAGTGCCCTATACAGGTGTGCCATTTTTATCTTGTGTATTGTATTTTTACTGTACCTTCTCTTTTTTTCCCATTCTTATTTACTTATTTAGCAAACAGGGTCTTGATATGTTGGCCAGGCTGATCTTGAAATCTTAGCCTCAAGTAATCCTCTTGCCTTGGCCTCCCAAAGCATGGATTACAGGCATGGGACACCATGCCTTGCCTTTACCTTTTCTATATTTAGATATGTTTGGACACAAAAAATACCCCTGTGTTACAATGGCCTACTGTATTCAGTACAGTAACATGCTGGGCAGGTTGGAGGCACAGGAGCAATAGATTATATCATACCTGTACGATATAGGCCTACGTGTATCCTATGGCTTGACATTTAGGTTTGTGTACGTGCATTCTATGTTGTTTGCACAACAACCACAAAATCACTTAATGATGTGATTCTGAGACTGTGTCCCCACCATTGAGTGATGCATGACTGTGTGTGTGTGTGTATGTATGTATGTATATATTTCACTTATTAGGAATAAAAATGTCACAAATTTAGATGCTATAGATAACAATATATCTGATGCTGTATATTATTACAGATGCTGTGGAGATTAGAGAGAAAAGAATGTCATGACCTACTTTTTATACCATTAAATATGAAAATAGGTGTAATATACAAATTTCTACACAAATATGTTACCAAATATATTACCAAATGTAATTTATCACATTAAGAAATAAAGAAAGCAAAGTTATGATCATCTTATTAGCTTCGGAAAAATCAGTGGCCACATTCAACAATCATTCAGTTTACAAACTTACAGCAAATTAGAAATGGAAAAGAACTTTCAAAACCTGATGAAGGATGTCTGCAGAAACCTACAACAATATCATGCTCAGTGATAAGATTTTAAAATGAGGAACAAGCTAAGGATAGCCACCATCACTATTTCTATTAGACATGATTCTGAAACTTTTATTTATTGTCATAAGACAAGATGGTAGAAATAAAACCATGAAGATGAGAAGGAAAGAAACACATTGTCTTTATTTGCAGATGACGTGATTATCTACATAGAAAACCCCAAATCTATAAATAGTTAGTATGAGTGTTTAACAATGTTCTCAGATGAAAGAATATACAAGTCACTTGCATTTTAATTTTCTAGCAATAACCACAACGTTTGAAAGCTAACATTTAAAATAGCAACCAAAAATAGAATACCTAAGAACACATCTAACAAAAGGTGTGCAAGAAATTAGTTTTGAATATTATATAATGTATTGAAAGATATTAAAGAGCTATTTTTTATTTTGAAATATGTCAGACAAGAGCATATTTAGCATAAATGTCAATATAAAGAATAAAATGGTATACCAGCCGCCAGTGTGAGAACATCAGCGGTCTCTGTGAAGTCTCTCCTTGACCTACCTGCTCCAGATTCACTGTCCAAAGGTTTGTGCTACTCATTCCCTTGCTTTCCTTTATTCTTCAATATGTTGCATGTATCTCTCACTATTTATTTGGTTTTGTCTGTTTTGAATTTGTTTAAATGGAATCTTATAATCAGTGACCTTCCATGTCCAGCTATTTTGGAAACACATCCAGAATGATCGCATTGTTCTAGAACATTCACTTTCTCTGGTAGAGGGTATCCTTACTCTATGAACCTGTAACCTTATTTCTGCTCAGTCAGCTCTGAGTTGATATTTGGGGTGTTTTCAGTGTTTTTTTGCCATTAGAAACAGTTCTGCCATAAAGGTCATTCTGCATAGATTCCTGGAGAATCTATGTAAGATTTTTCTCTAGAATGCATACCTAGAAAGAGGAGTTGTTGTGTTGAAGGGTACATAGACAATCTCAGTTTACTAGCTAATGTTTTCCAAGGTTTTACCCTTTTGTGCCTCTATTACTGGTGTATTAGAATTCCTATTTACCCTTGAAAGTATAAACACTGTTAGACTATTGACTTTTTTGGCAATTGGGTTGGTGTGTAATAATATCCCACGGTGGCTGTAGTTACAATATTTCTGATTGCCACCGTAACAAATTACCACGGATTTAGTGTTTTAAAGCAGCATAGATGCATAATCTTGTAGTTTATGGAGAAGTCCAAAATCAGTCTCCTAGGGTTAAAGTCAGGCCTTGGCAGCGCTGGTCCTTCTGGAAGCTGAGGGGAGAATCGTCTCGCCTTTTTCGGCTTCTAGATGCCACCTAGATCCCTTGGCTTGTGACCTTTCCTTGTGTCAATAGAGCCTGTTTCCATATTCAAATTTCCTGTTTCTACCTCTGACCTCCTTGCCTACCTCTTGGAAGAACTCTTGTGATTACACCAGGCTCTGTGGATAGTCCAAAGTCATCTTCCTATATCAAGATCTTAACTTAATCATATTAGTAAAGTCCCTTTTGCCCTGCAAAGGGATGAATTCAAGGTTCTGGGGGTTAGAACACAGACTTCCAGGGAAGGCCATTACTCTGTCAACTGTAGGGGTTTTAATATATGTTCTGTGAAATGTCTTCCCAGTACCCATCCCTTTAAATTTCCACCTAACTCAGCAAAACACATTTTCTCTGCCAAAAGATATAGTTTTTGCTGGAAGGGCACATTATTTTGAGTTGGGGCTTATTTTTATTTTTCTATTAAACAAATGTTTTGGACTATTTTTCTCTTTACCAGACATCGCTAGGGCTTCAGTCCCTATTTTTCTAGGTCTCAATGTAGTGAAGCTACCAGCCAGGTACTGCCTGTAGCATCCACCACCCCATCTCTGACAGAAGCCAGCCAACGTCCCTAAAACCCTGTCTACCTGGTTCTCCCCAGCTATACGTGAATCTATCCCTGTGTTCGTGTCGTCTTTCCTTGGACATTTATGCTTGAACTGAAAAAGAATTGGCCCTGTCTTCCTTAAACTCCTCCCTTTGAAGAACTGAGTATGAATTTATGTTTTGGATGACTTATCTAGAAGGCAAAGAGCATTGCTCTTCTCTTTGTCCTAAACATTAAGTTTTTAATCTGCCCAATCATACAGGTATAATAATATGGACTAAAAACTGAAAAATAGAATTTATGTTCATCAAAAGACACTGTAGGAAGAGAGTAAATGGGTAAGAAAATTGAGTAAAATATTTGCAATCCCTGTACTTTATATTCACATTTCACATACAGAAAGAATGCTAATAAGTTAGTATAAGGCAGATATTCCGATGAAAAAGTGGCCAAATGACATGAACAGAGACTTTATAAGAGATCATATCCTAATGACCTCCGTGCGTATGAAAAGGTAGGTGCTCAACATCAGTTGTAATCAGAGAAATGCAAATTAAAAACATGCCCACCCACCAGAAAAATAAGAATCTTAGTATGGACATCATCAAGCATTAACAAGAAAGTAAACTACTGGAATTTCCATTGATTGCTAGTGGGAGTGTAAAGTGCCACAGCTACGTCGAAAAACTCCTTTTCAATTAAAGTGTAAAATAAACCTATCCTATGACCCAGCACTTCTAATCTGAGTTAAATGTGAAATACAAACGAGCACATTTGTCCACAAAAGGACATGAAAAAGTATATTTGTATATTATTTTTGACAGACCCCAATGGAAATGATCCACATGTCCATCAAAAGTAGAAAGGAGAAATCAAATTGTGACTTATTCTTTAAATGGAATGTTATGCAATAATGCAAAGAAATGAGTTGTAACTACAGAAATAACCTGAAAGAATTTCATAGACAATGGTATGTGAAAGAAGCTAGACACAAAAAAGTACATGCTGTGTCATTTTAATTATATAAATTTTAAGGTTAGACAAAACTGACTTATGAAGATAGAAGTCAGATAATAGTGGCTAAAAATGGTAGTTATTAAACAGTAAAATAATAGTTAAAAATAGTTTCTTGGTGCAAGGATTGTTTCACATTTTGATTTGCATGACACGTGTGTGTGTAATATATATGTGCTATCCACGTATACACACATGCATATGCCCACATATACGTATAGACGCAACACAAATATGTACTTATGTATACATGCACATGTAAGGATATATAGATGTGCATGCTTACAGATATACATATGTGTTCTTTGAGCTGGTTACTTAAGATTTGTGTACTTTACTGCAACGACATATGCCACCCAAAAAGTTCTTCTTAAGGCAGAACTTTTGGGAAGTAGTTTTAAAGATGTCCATAAATTCTTTACTGCCCTTCCCTTTAAAAAGTGTATCCCAAATCTCTGCTCCTGAGTGCAGACTGTGCTTGGAGACTGGCTTCTAATGAACAGAATATGGCGGAAATGAACTTGTGTCCCTTCTGAGACTAGACCAGAGAGGTACATGCTGGAGCTTTTTATTTGCTCACTCTCTTGGATCACTTATTCTGGGGGACTGATCCCCCACGGTAGCTAGCAATCTAGCTGCCACCTTGTGAGGCCACAAAGTCTGTGTTTTGGAGAGACCCTGTGGCCATGGTTTGGGTCTTCTGCCAACAGCTTCAGACATCAACTGAGGCTTCTTGCCAATAGCCTGTGACTGTACCGTCTTGGAAGTGGGTCTTCCTGCACCAATTGAGCCTTGCACAGCTGTACCCTGCCTGACATCCTGACTGCAACCTCATGAGAGACTCCCAGCCAGATCCACTCAGCTACAACCCTCAGAAATTTCTAGCTCTCAGAAATTGTGAAATAACACAATTTTGTCATATTAAACTACACTTTAGGGTAATTCATTATGCCACAGTAGATAACTAGGGCATTTCTCCACTTATGAATCAGAAGATTTGTGCAGGAAACTACTTTAGTTTTCTCCTCTGTACCATGGGAAATAGAACTTCCCAGAAGTACAGCATGTAAATATGACCCTACTGGAAAACTACTGACAGAATTATTCCATTCACCAGGAATTCCTTAATACTGAGTGTCCTTTGGAAGAAAACGTAATTGTTTGCTCAGTTTTATATCTGTCCCCATAATTTGTTAAATACGACTATGATTTAATCATCTCTTGATTTCACATTCTAATCATTCAGATTCTAATTTGTCTGGAAACCAAATAAACCAAAATATATTGTTAAAATCTCAGACAATAGTAACCTTCAAGTGGGAGAAGGGGAGGATTTTGTTCAGAACAGAAGTCGTTTATGAAATATTAACTCATCGTTGTTTAAAGATAAAATCTTTATGAATATATTAGAAGAATTTGGATAAAATAGGAAAAGGCAAGATATGGCTTGATAAAATTAGTATCAGATGATTTAGCCTATTAAATGAACAAATTCTCTTACATTAAATAAAGAAAACATGGAAATAGTTCAAAAGAAGAAAACACAATCTCCCCAAAACATGCCAATATAGTGTGTTTAAATTATGTTTCAGTGTTTCTACAGCTAGAATGTATTTATTAACATTTTTTCACTAAGTTCTATAGAGATTTGAAGTTCTTACATCCACTGAAATCTAGGTAATGTTTTTAAGTTAAAACTTTTTTCATATACTTTTTAAAGTAAATACAGATTATATTCTTGGAGTATAAATTTGTTGGTCAGGCACGGTGGCTCACACCTGTAATTCTAGCACCTTGGGAGCTGAGGTGATAGGATTGGTTAAGATCAGGAGTTCAAGAGCAGCCTGGCAACTTAGGAAGACCCTGTCTGTACCAAAATAAATAAATAAATAAACAAACAAAAATAAAAATGAAAAGCTAGGTGTGGTGACATGCGCCTGTGGACTCAGCTACTTGGTAGGCTGAGGTGGGAGGATCACTTGGGACCAGGAGGTGATGGCTCCAGTAAAATGTGATTGTGCTATTGCACTCCCACCTGGGGGACAGAGTGAGACCCTGTCTCAAAAAAAAAATTGTTAACACCAGGTAATCTGAGAATTGTGGCTAATGCAGATGTATTCATTTTCCATTTCCAGTTCTATGTGTGACTGAATTCAAGTTTGAAATACAAGCCATTTAAAAGCAGGTCAACATCCATGAGGTTTTAGAACAGCTTTGATTATGGCTATTTCTGTGAAAGATGAAGATGATTATCCTATGCTGATTATAGGTTTACCTTCCTCTCAGTGTGACCTTTAAAATGTTATCGGTTGTGTTAAATGAAATCATGTTTGCATTTATTCTTCTTGATAAAAATTGACTGATGAAGAATAACTTTTTAAAATGCTGCAATGGAAAGATAATGCACATTGAAGTTAGGCCCTGGGTTAAAATCTGCTTTTGCTGCTTGCCGAGATCCCCCAGATAAGTGACTCATTCTGTGAGCATCAATGTTTCCCAACTGCAAAACAGGGCTAATTAGGATCATGTCTTCGGACACTGAGGATTACAAATAAAACAATGTTTGCAAGGTTAACGGTGCAGCGTTTGACAAATCGTGCTTGGTAACCAACTTTATTATTATTTTACCATTTATTGATTTTTATTAACATTTTAAAATAGTTTTACAATGGTTATTACTATTTCTTATTACTACTGGTATTTCTTTGATATCAGTTTCCAAAAAAGCATATGCTAGTGATTATTTACATATTGAAAATGATTTTTATGTAGATTGTCTTTTCCTCAAGAAATGCTTTTTATTTACATGCGTAGACAAAGAAAATGCATGCATAAATATCCCTGTGGGAGTGAAACCCAACTCTAGGTTGCCCCAACCTCAATACATGTATACTTTTTTGTCCTGTACTTACATATTAATTGGCTGAGGCTGTCATAACAAAGTGCTGCAGGTTGGGTGGCTTAATAACAGAAATTTGTTTCTTACAGTTTTGAGGCTGGAAGTCAGAAATCAAGACATCAGCAGGGTTAGCTCCTTCTGAGGTGTCTGTTTTTCATGTATAGATGGCCATCTTCTTCCTATGTCTTCACGTGGTCTTCCTTCTGTGTGTATATATCTGTGTCCTAATCTCCTCTTGTTAGAAATCATATTGGATTAGGGCCCACTCTAATGATCTCATTTTACCTTAATTATCTATTTAAAGGTCAAATTTCAAAATACAGTCACATTCTGAGCTACTGAGGTATAAGACTTCAACATGTGAATTTTGGAGGGACCCGGTTTAGCCCATAATGATTTCCAAGAACTGAGTGTGTATGAATATAGGGAAAACTCATGATAGTGGCTCAAAGGGGCCATTAAGAACAGAGGTTTGGGTCCGGTGCAGTGGCTCACGCCTGTAACCCCAGCACTTTGGGAGGCCAAGGCGGGCGGATCAAAAGGTCAGGAGATCAAGACCATCCTGGCCAACATGGTGAAACCCCTTCTCTACTAAGAATACAAAAAAATTACCTGGGTGTAGTGGTGCACGCTTGTAATCCCAGCTACTTGGGAGGCTGAGGCAAGAGAATTGCTTGAACATGGGAGGTGGAGATTGCAGTGAGCCAAGGTTGTGCCACTGCACTTCAGCCTGGCCACAGATTGAGACTCTGTTGCAAAAAAAATAAAGAACGGA
This sequence comes from Leontopithecus rosalia, assembly GCA_028533165.1. Taxonomy (NCBI): domain Eukaryota; kingdom Metazoa; phylum Chordata; class Mammalia; order Primates; family Cebidae; genus Leontopithecus; species Leontopithecus rosalia. The sequence continues at coordinate 10,738,371 of CM052663.1, read as the reverse complement.
GGTTTGGTTTACTGGTGAGGATGGGGGGGATAGAGGGTGGTTTAAAAGGTGTAGAGAAGGGTTTGCCATGCTGGATTTGGCCGCATAAGCTGATCAAAAAGGTTTTCTGGATTGCATGGGGCTGTCTTGTTCAAGTGACTTGTTTATTTAAATAGTGGAGTAGAATTTTGTAATTTGGTTTGATGCTGAATTCTGTATCATTTAGCTGATACTGTGTAACAAGCCAGTCTAAAATTAGCAGCTTCAAGTAATAACTTTTTTTCCTGTGATTTAACTTTGTGTTATTTCTGGTTTCTGCTGACTTAGCTGATCTTTGCTGGACTCTGTGGTCAGCTAGAGTCTGGATGAGCTAAGGTGGCTTCATTCTCTTGGCTGTTGGCTGTGAGGCTGGTGGGTTGAGTATCTTGTTTTTTTCCAATGTGACCTTTCATCATCCAGCAGGGAGCTCAGGCTCACTTGTGTGGTAGTTACAATGTTTCAGTGGCAGCAAGAGAACAAGCCTGAGTCCAAATGTGCTTTTCAGGCCTCAGCTGGTGTCATATTACAAAGCTTCATTGCCCAAAACAAATTTCATGACAACATAAATAAAATTGATAATTATTATTAATTAAAAAAATTTTTAAATTGCATTTTAGGTTTTTGGGTACATGTGAAGAAAATGTAAGATTGTTGCATAGGTACATACATGGCAGTGTGGTTTGCTGCCTTCCTCCCCATCACCTATATCTGGCATTTCTCCCCATGGTATCCTTCCCCAACTCCCTGCACCCCACTGTCCCTCCCCATTTCCCCCCCACAGACCCCAGTGTGTGATACTCCCCTCCCTGTGTCCATGTGTTCTCATTGTTCAACACCCACCTATGAGTGAGAAAATGCAGTGTGATTTTCTGTTCTTCTGTCACTTTGCTGAGAATAATGGTTTCCAGATTCATCCATGTCCCTACAAAGGACACGAACTATTTGTTTTTTATAGCTGCATAGTATTCCATGGTGTATATGTTCCACATTTTCCCAGCCCAGTCTATCATCGATGGGCATTTGGGTTGGTTCCAAGTCTTTGCTATTGTAAACATTGCTGCAGTGAACATTCCTGTGCATGTGTCCTTATAATAGAATGATTTACAATCCTTTGGATATATACCCAGTAATGGGATTGCTGGGTCAAATGGAATTTCTATTTCTAGCTCCTCAAGGAATCGCCACACTGTCTTCCACAATGGTTGAACTAATTTACACTCCCACCAGCAGTGTAAAAGTATTCCTATTTCTCCACATCCTCTCCAGCATCTGTTGTCTCCATATTTTTTAATGATCACCATTCTAACTGGCGTGAGATGGTATCTCAATGTACTTTTGATTTGCATTTCTCTAATGACCAGTGATGATGAATATTTTTTCATATGTTTGTTGGCCTCATATATGTCTTCCTTTGTAAAGTGTCTGTTCATATCCTTTGCCACTTTTGAATGGGCTTGTTTGTTTTTTTCTTGTAAATCTGTTTTAGTTCTTTGTAGATTCTGGATATTAGGCCTTTGTCAGATGGGTAGATTTGAAAAAACTTTTTCCATTCTCTTGGCTGCCAGTTCACCCTAATGACTGTTTCTTTTGCTGTGCAGAAGCTGTGGAGTTTGATTAGGTCCCATATGTCTATTTTTGCTTTTGTTGCCAATGCTTTTGGTGTTTTGGTCATGAAGTCCTTGCCTACTCCTATGTCCTGAATGGTTTTGCCTAGATTTTCTTCTAGGGTTTTTATGGTGTTAGGTCTTATGTTTAAGTCTTTAATCCATCTGTAGTTGACTTTAGTGTAAGGTGTCAGGAAGGGGTCCAGTTTCTGCTTTCTGTACATAGCTAGCCAATTTTTCCCAACACCATTTATTAAACAGGGAATCCTTTCCCACATTGCTTGTTTTTGTCAGTTTTGTCAAAGATCATATGGTTGTAGATGTGTATAACTTACCAAAATTGATTTGGTAGAGCCAGATAGTCTAAATCCCTACCCTTTTTGGCACCAGGTACCAGTTCCATGGAAGACAATTTTTCTACAGATTGGGAGAAAGTGGGTGGCGATGATTTGGGGACGAAACTGTTCCACCTCAGATCTTCAGGCGTTAGATTCTCATAAGGAGTGCACAACCTAGATCCCTCACATGCACAGTTCACAGTAGGGTTTGTGCTCTTCTAAGACTCTAATGCTGCAGCTGATCTGACAGGACGTGGAGCTCAGGTGGTAATGCTCACTTACTGCTGACCTCCTCCTGTGTGGCCTGATTCCTAGCACGCCACAGATGGTACCTTTCAGGGGTTGGGGACCCCTGGTGTAAACAAACTATATTGAAGCTTGAACAACACATAGGTTAGGAGGGCCAACCTTTCTGTACAGTCTAAAATTTGTCTATAACTTTCGACTCCTCCAAGACTTAACTACTATTCACTGAAAGCCTTACTGGTAACATGAACAGTCAATGCACCCATACATTGCATTATGTATGTGTAATATATCACATTCTTGCAATCAAGTAAGCTAGAAAAAGACAATTATAAGGAAGAGAAAATACTGTATATGTGCTATTCATTAAGTGGAAGTTAATTATTATAAAGATCTTCCTCATGATCTTCATGTTGAGCAGGCTGAGGAGGAGGAAGAAGAGGAAGGGTTGGTCTTACTGTCTCAGGCATAGCAGAGGTGGAAGAAAATCTGTGTATAAGTAGACCAGTGAGGTTCAAATCCTGTTGTTCCACAGTTAACTGTAATTACACTAGAACAAACAAAGAAATTAGTTAAAGAGCCCCTTGCCCCTAGATTCACCATTATGACTTTGCAGAGTGTATATGTGAAACTGTTAAAAGAAGATAAGCTCAAAAACTGGAGTATGAAGAAAGATGGGAAATTACTAAATTCTTTCTGTAAAGTGAGTATAATTGTGCTTCCTAGCTTGAAAATATCTCAACATAAAAGAAATCACAGACTAACTTCACTTATTAGTATTTACATAAAATCCTGAATAAGACATCAGCAAATGTGATCCAGCAGTCTGCAAAAATTTAGAAACTATGACCAAGAAAGGTTTATTCCAGAAATGCATGGGTGGATCAATAATGGACAATTCATTTGTGTGACTCATTGTATTATTAGAGTTCAGGAGATTAACAATACAGATTTCATCATAGATACAGAAAATGCATTTGGCAGAACTCTCCATTCATGTGAAAAAGAATAAATGAAGTAGAAATTAATGAGTACTTCCTTAACTTATAATACGCATGGTGTGTGTGGGTGTGGGATATGTGTGTATTTCAACCTCAAAGTCTTCATCCTACTTAATCGAGAAATGCTAGAGGCTTTCTTGTTATATTCAGGAAAATGATAAAAAGATTACTATTCCTTCTTTTATTTTACAGTATGTTAGAGGAATTAGTGCAATTAGATAAAAATAGAGCAAGTAGCAGCATAATAATTGGAAAGGAAACAGTAGAACTGTCTCTACTTGCAGATGATGTGATTATATAGTTGGAAAATCTCAAAGAATAAAGTAATGACTTTAAATCATAAGGCAATTTAGTAAGAAAATTTTGTAAAGTATTGGGATACAAAAAGCCTCATATATTCATATAGTCAGACACAAATCAACTAGAAAATATAATGGAATGGAAGACTTTGTTTAAGACAGCCAAACAGAAAATGTACCATGGCATTAACTTAATGAGTAATTTCAAAATTCTCTGTCTGGAAAATTATAAAACACATCTGAAAGATACAAAATTAGAAATTAAAATAAATGGAAAGAGGACGTTTATGAATAGAAAGGTTCAACATTTTGAATATATGGGTTATTCCCAAAACGATTTATATATCAAATATAAATTATATAAAATGCATTCAGGCTTTATGGCGGCTTTAATCTGTAAAGAAATAAGCATGAATAGCTGGAAAACCTTGTATGAAAGCAAGGAGTTAGGCTTTTCCCTACTAAATATTGAAAGATAGTATGAAGCCTCTGTTATTAAAGTTTGATACTGGTTCATACAGACTGAGCAATGGAAAACGTTGTCACAGATTTGAGTGCATAATGATATTTAGCAGCACAACAAAGGCAGCATCTCAAACAAGTAGGTAATAGATGGAATTTTACAATGTGGCATTGGGATTGCTGAAAGGCTTTGCTATTTAAAAAAACAAGTCTACCTTTTTGTTCTCTGAGCAGCACCATGGCGGTTGGCAAGAATAAGCGCCTTACGAAAGGTGGCAAAAAGGGAGCCAAGAAGAAAGTGGTTGATCCATTTGCTAAGAAAGATTGGTATGATGTGAAAGCACCACTATGTTCAGTATAAGAAATATTGGAAAGACGCTTGTCACCAGGACCCAAGGAACCAAAATTGCATCTGATGGCCTCAAGGGTCGAGTGTTTGAAGTTAGTCTTGCTGATTTACAGAATGATGAAGTTGCATTTAGGAAATTCAAGCTGATTACTGAAGATGTTCAGGGCAAAAAGTGCCTGACTAACTTCCATGGCATGGATCTTATCCGTGACAAAATGTGTTCCATGGTCAAAAAATGGCAGAGAATGATTGAAGCTCATGTTGATGTCAAGACTACTGATGGTTACTTGCTTCGTCTGTTCTCTGTTGGTTTTACTAAAAAAACGCAACAATCAGATATGGAAGATGTCTTATGCTCAGCACCAACAGGTCTGCCAAATCCGGAAGAAGATGATGGAAATCATGACCTGAGAGACGCAGACAAATGACTTGAAAGAAGTGGTCAATAAATGGATTCCAGACAGCACTGGAAAAGACATAGAAAAGACTTGCCGATCTATTTCTCCTCTCCATGATGTCGTCGTTAGAAAAGTAAAAATGCTGAAGAAGTTTGAATTGGGAAAACTCATGGAGCTTCATGGTGAAGGCAGTAGTTCTGGAAAAGCCACTGGGGATGAGACAGGTGCTAAAGTTGAACGAGCTGATGGATATAAACCACAATTCCAATAATCTGTTTAAAGTTCAGACTTATAATAGTGGCAAATAAAATGTATTATTTGTGGCCGGGCGTGGTGGCTCACGCCTGTAATCCTAGCACTTTGGGAGGCTGAGATGGGTGGATCACCTGAGGTCAGGAGTTCAGAACCAGCCTGGTTATCATGGTGAAAGACCATCTTTATTTTTAAAATAAAATAATAATAATAAAAAAACAAGTCTATTCCTCATACTGAACTTTTAATAAATTGCAAAATTCAGAAGCAGTAAAATAAAAGATTGATACATTTGATTACATTAAACAATTGCTATTGTGTGGCAATCACCTCTTAGTTAAAATAAAACAACAATAGAAACATAAGCAAAATAAAAAGAAAACACAGTTGAAAAATATTTGCAGTATATTCACAAAATATGAATCCCTCTAAAATGTAACAGCTTCTAGAAATAGAGGGAAAAAGGCCAATAATCATGATGGAACAAAATAGGCTAAAGGGATGAACATGCAATTGAGGGAAAACAAGATATAAATGGCTTTCAGCCATATGAAAAGCATTGCTTGTAACAGGGAAAATGCAAATTAAAACTGCTGGAGAACATAATTTCCCACTTATTATATTGCACAACTCCAGAAGATTACAGTAATGTTGGTAGATTGTCTAGAAAGAGAGAACCTCATTCTTTTCTGGTAGATTGCAAAACTATACAATACTCAAGAAGGAGAATGTGGCAATACCTTGCAATATCTTAGCAATAATTTTTTTATTGCATTTTAGGATTGGGGGTACATGTGCAGAACATGCAAGATAGTTGCATAGGTACACACGTGGCAGTGTGATTTGCTGCCTTCCTCCCCTTCACCCACATCTGGCATTTCTCCCCATGCTATCCCTATCAAGCTCCACCCCCCGCTATCCCTCCTCTATTCCCCCCAGTAGACCCCAGTGTGTAGTGCTCCCCTCCCTGTGACCATGTGTTCTCATTGTTAATCACCCACCTATTAGTGAGAACATGTGGTATTTCATTTTCCGTTTTTGTGGCAGTTTGCTGAGGATGATGTTCTCCAGATTCATCCGTGTCCCTACAAAGGACACGAACTTATCGTTTTTGATTGCTGCATAATATTCCAAGGTGTATATGTGCCACATTTTTCCAGTCCAGTCTATCATTGATGAGCATCTGGGTTGGTTCCAGGTCTTTGCTATGTAAACAGTGATGCAATGAACATTCATGTTCATGTGTCCTTATAGTAGAACGATTTATAGTCCTTTGGATATATACTCAGTAATGGGATTGCTGGGTCAAATGGAATTTCTATTTCTAGCTCCTCGAGGAATCGCCACACTGTCTTCCACAATGGTTGAACTAATTTACACTCCCACCAACAGTGTAAAAGTGTTCCTATTTCTCCACATCCTCTCCAGCATCTGTTGTCTCCATATTTTTTAATGATCGTCATTCTAACAGGCATGAGATGGTATCTCAATGTGGTCTTGATTTGCATTTCTCTAATGACCAGTGATGATGAGTATTTTTTCATATGTTTGTAGGCCTAATGTATGTCTTCTTTTGTAAAGTATCTGTTCATATCCTTTGCCCATTTTTGAATGGGCT
>CM052663.1:10622967-10731286 GCA_028533165.1 Leontopithecus rosalia | reverse complement strand
CCTTCAATTCACTCATATTCCTCTCTAAATTGTCCATTCTTGTTATCATTTCCTCAAATCTTTTTTCAAGGTTCTTAGTTTCTTTGCATTGATTTAGAACATGTTCTTTTAGCTCACAGAAGTTTCTCATTACCCACCTTCTGAAGTCTGATTCTGTCATTTCATCACACTCATTCTCCATCCAGCTTTGTTCCCTTGCTGGTGAGGAGTTGTGGTCCCTTGTAGGAGGCGAGGTGTTCTGGTTTCAGGTGTTTTCCTCCTTTTTGCACTGGTTTCTTCCCAACTTTGTGGATTTATCCACCTGTCATCTGAGTAGTTGCTGATTTTCTGATTAGGTCTCTGAGTGGACATCCAGATTGTTGATGATGAAGTATTTCTGTTTCTTAGTTTTCCTTCTAACAGTCTGGCCTCTCTGCTGTAGGACTGCTGAGGTCCACTCCAGGCCCTGCTTGCCTGGGGTACACCTGTAGCAGCTGCAGAACCGTGAGGGTTGCTACCAGTTTCTTCTTCTGCTATCTTTGTCCCAGAATGATGCCCACCACATGTCAGTCTGATCATTCCTTTGTGAGGTGACTCTTTTGATATACGGAGGTCATGGAGCTGCTTGAGGAGACAGTCTGTACTTTATTGGAACTCAGGTGCTGAGCTGTGAGCTCCATTGTTCATTCAGGGCTGCAGGCAGGTACATTTAAGTCTGCTGCAGCAGAACTCATGAAGCCCCTTTTTTCCCTCAGGTGCTCTGTCCTGGGGAGTTAGGGCTTTATTTATGAGTATCCGTTGTACTGTCCTGCCCAGCAAGAGGGCAGTTTAGTCACTGTCTGCCTACAGAGGCTATGCGGAACTTCTCTGGGCTCTGCCCTGTTGCTGTGGGCTCCGCCCTCTTGCTGTGGGGTCTGCACTGCTGCCATGGTCTCCACCCTGCTGCCTTGTGTAATTCCCTGTAGTCCCATTTATATGGGTGTGGTTAGAACTGCTGTGGCAATGGTGGCCCGCCTCTGTAATGGTGGACTCTCTCTGTTATGGCGGTTCCCACAGCAACGGTGGGTTGCCTCAGCAACAGCAGGCTGCATCAGCAATGGCAGAGTACCTCTTTAGGGGCGGAGTGTCTCAGTAATGGTGGACGCCCCTCCCCCACCAAGCTGCACCATCCTGGGTTCAGCTGTGCTTGCTGTGAAACTCTCAACCCCCAGCTTTCCAATTGCTGTTTTGTTTGTTTTTGTGGGGGTGGGACCCGCCGAGACTGATCACCTGGTGCCCTGCCTCTAAGCCCTTTTTTTTTTTAAGTTGAATGGTTGACTCTCTCTCAGGTGTTCCAGTCACCTGCTGAAAGGGCACCGGGATCTGTATGATTTCCCATGAGGCGACCCACTGCACCGGCTGAAACAGCGTCGCTGCCCGGGAATCTCCTGGCCTGGCTTTCTGTTTAAGTCCTGTTTAATCAGATGAAGTGCTAATCTGCCTTCCGAAATCTCCAATTGCCGGTTTAACAGGGCAACCAAACCAGTGTATTTTGTATGGAGTGCCACTGTGCTGTGGCACCAGCCAAAACAGCTGTGCCAGCCAAAACAGCCATGCTCGTGGCCCATGGGGCTCCTACACCTGGGAATCTCCTGGTCTGTGGGCAATAAAGATCCATCTGGAAATGTGGCATCCACTCACCCTCTGCGCTTTCACTGGGAGCTGCAATCCTGAGTTGGTCCTACAGCACCATCTTCCAGTGCCTGTTTCACAGTAATTTGTTAATTATAAAAGCATTTACCTTTTGCCATAATAGGGGTCTAATTGAATAAAGAAAATTAGTTTAGTTTTGCATATATTAATGGAATGAGGAATATCTCTGTATACCATTTTTGGCTCAGTCTCTAAACCATACTTTTTATGTAAAAAAGCAAAATAGGGAAATTTGTGTACAAAAGATTAAAATTTATATAAAGAAGAAAATAAATACAGACACATATATTCTTATTTTAAAAGTGCAGGAGTAAGTCATAAATGAAACATTTAAGGTTACCCAAAGTGGAAGGAAGAAGGTCGTGGAATCAAGAATTCTCTGCAAATGCTCTATTTTGTACATCTGATTCTACAATAATGTAAATCTTTTGCATAATGCAAACGGAATCAAATTTTAAAATGTCACCCTTAAAACCAGAAGTAAAGTGAAACAGATGAACTTAACTCTGTATCCAGCTAACAGTAACCACACAGTGAGTAACTACTCAAAGTAACTTTAACAACCCTGTAATTCTACTGTCCATCTCCATGGGGATAAACCCTAAGGACCAAAAGACTTGCTTCCCTCAAAAAATCATAAATGTTTGATGATAGTACTGGTTTATTATTCTGAGACTGTGTCTTTATAGTGTATGATAGAGCAAAGGAATTAATTAGCTTTTTTGACATGAAGAGATGAGATTTTCAGAGTGTAAGAAGATGTAAAGTGGATGAGATTAAATAAACATCTTATTGAGCTAGTTTTGAATGTAAAATTTTAGTATAAATTAAGATCTATTTCATCTTAAAATATACATTTTCCAGTTTTTTCCATTAAAAGAAATTAAAAAGAAAACATGACCAACTCAGTCACAATATGTACCCCTAGGATAGACATTTGTGCTGAAGGAAATAAGGTGTCTTGGAGAATGACAGAGTCCAGGCCTAGGGCAGGAACTGAATCAGGTGTGATTTGGTGTATTTGGCCACAGACCAGGCAGCCCTCCTGTGTCCTTGCTACTGAGTCACATTAGCTTCCTACACCCCTACTGCACCCAACCCCCCAAGTTCCACAGTCAGTCAAATCTATTGCCATAATTTTCTATCTCCTAATAAAATCAATGACAATTTGGGATAGTAAAACTTCAAGTCCTCCCTCTGCCAGATGAAGCTGCATACCCACTGAAGACTGCCCTCAAGGTGGAATCCTCTCCGAAACCCAAGTGTAATGGAAGCTGGTCGGAGGAATCCTGTGTCTCTGGCCTTATTCTCCTTGACTTCTCACCTTAGCTCATCTCTGGGCCCAGGGGGAAGTTGGGCAGATGCATTTGAGGGTCTCCTGCCTCTCCTTGTTTTTGCTTCTTCTTCCAACTATTTCTTGGTACCAGAAAGGAGCAGGCTTTTTTTAAATTTCCCCTAAATCATATCTTCCTTATACATTAGAGCAGCAAGTTTAGGGCTTCTACCTCTCGGGTGGAAAGAAGATCTTCCCTAACTACAGAACAGAAAGAGCATGGTTCTTCCAGCTCTGTGGTAAATATGACAAAGAAGGAGGGAAAGGGATTAGGAAACCCTTTCCCTCTCAGCAGTCCCTGGCCCGCAAGCCTCTTGTCTGTAAACTCCTGTGAATGTCAGATGCTGAATATTGCCTCATTCTGTCTCATTAATGCTTTCTGTAATAAATACTAATCTCCTAGACACATGGAGGCTTTGGGCTGACCAATGTAAAAGGGCATGAAGAGAGAAAGGCAAAAAGGAAAATTCGTCAATGATTATCAAAATGTCATTCTAATTAGATTTAATTTTCTTGTTTTACATACATTTTTATAAAATATAGATGAGTTTTATAAAGTATGTATTTTATACATAGTATAAACTATAAGAAGGTGATATTTTAATTATTCATTTTAATTCTAAACTGACCTATTTGTGTGTGTGTGTGTGTGTGTGTGTTTAATATACGGCTCAGGTAACTCAACCAGGGAATGGTAATCAGTATTTATGACAAAGTCAGCCTGCACAAATTTGCATTTCTATCTGCTTGTTAAAAACTAAAAGGTATTCATTTTCCCAAACACAGGTCTAAGCAGTGAGAATGAACAAACATGGCTTGATTATGTTGGTGTCCAATCATGGGATAAGTACAGGTTTGTTAAAAAGAGAGAATTTGAAAATGATTCAAGTAACATGTTAGGCGACAAGCAGGAAATGAATTGGGAAAAGCATGAGACATTAATTGATGCAGTTGAAGCTCAGCACTATAGCCAAGGCAAATGTTAGAGGGAAACCTGAGCAAGAGCCAGGCGTGCAAGTCCAAAACCAGAGATGAAAACCTAATTCATATTAAAACAAGGAGTCTTGGCTCTCCCATACCACTTTCAGAAATATTCACCTATGGTCTCTTGTAACACAATTTTCCTCAAGTCCTCTGTAAGCTCCATGGCATGAGAATCGAGCCAAAACTTGGTCCCCTGGACTGAAAAGAATTACTTCCCTATCACATGGGACATTCTCCAACAGTCGCTATTCAATTGCTTTGATGATAGCTTAGTTTCATTATTTTTCATTTATGTTTCTTTCTAGAGCATCTTCTTGGTGCTCTGAATCAGATCATCAGTACTTTGTTATTTTACCCACTAATGACGCTCCTTAATTTTAGATTCTATTGAAATAATTTTTTTGTGTGCTTAATTTGCTTAAATGACAGGAGTGTTCACTGCACAGTTAAAAACCAGGCACACACACAAACAAAATTTGCTTCTTAAGGTAGAATAACTTCCATATAAATACAAGATTTATAAGTAACCTGACATTAAGTGAGATTTTAACTTTAGTGTAACCCTAAGCTTATAAATAGGTTGGGTTCCAAACGACTGTCAGTCAGTAGTTTTTTTTTAAGTTAAAAAAATAGCATACTGCCACAGAACGAAAGTTATAGGTACTGAGTCCCTTCCTAGACAGAAAGCCAGAAGTTCATTCATAGAATGCTAGAGCTGAAAGCTCTGTAAAGCTAATTTAGTCTTCTCTTCTCACTTGTTAGAGGAAAACAATGAGCAAGTCTACGTTACAATAAAATATAATGGGTGACTGAGATCACACAGCAAGTAGTAGGTTCAGCTGGGGCTGAGGTCAGGGTCCTGACCCCTGTCATACAGGGCCTTTTACTGTGGCTGCTGTCTCTCAGCATGTTCGTAACTCATGCAGCTGTTAAAAAACATTAAAAAGCCCAACTAATGTGAGTTTTTATCATGAGCCTGACTTTCTCAGGATAGACGAGGCTACACGGAGGTCACAGATTAACCCTGGACATTCCAGTGCCTTATCACAATGAAAGCATGTTTCTTCTTCTTGCTACATGTCCTGTGAAGGTCAATAGGGATCCTGCTCTCCGTGGTCATTTGGGAACCCAGGCACGCGGCGACTCCAGAACCTGGTAGTTGCAATATCAAGAACTTGCTGGCTTTTGGCTGTTGCAGCACTAGCCATTTTATAGTGAAAATCGGTAGACGATATGTGAGATAAAAAGAACAATAAACACATTTTAAAAATGCTTCTTGGCTGGGCGCTGTGGCTCATGCCTGTCATCCCAGCACTTTGGGAGGCCGCAGTACTTTGGGAGGCCGAGGTGGGCGGATCACAAGGTTAAGAGATCGAAACCATCGTGGCCAACATGGTGAAAACCCATCTCTACTAAAAAATACAAAAATTAGCTGGGCGTGGTGGTGTGCACCTGTAATTTCAGCTACTCGGGAGGCTGAGGCAGGAGAAGTGCTAGAACCCAGGAGGTGGAGGTTGCAGTGAGCCGATATCGCACCACTACACTCCAGCCTGGCACCTGGCAACAGAATGAGACTGTCTCAAAAAAACAAAAAAAGCTTCTTGAAAACTAGTGCTTGAATGAAAGCTGATTATCTTGAGGAGGAGGTACTCATATATGCAGATAGTGAAGGAGCTCTGGGGGAGATGTCTGAGTGCTTCCAAAGGAAGGTTTGGCAAGCTGGGCCTGGTTCTTTTCCTAGATGAGGAGTCACAGCAGCGGAATGCTTTGCTTATCAGACTTCACTAGGTGTGTTTTCACTCACAAGGAGAAAGGGAACATTCAGTATGTTCACACATACATTTTAATTTTACAGCCTCGTTAGGCAGGTAAGATGGCTGTTGTCATTTCAACTTTATGGATGGTGGGGAAAGCACACTGAAATTTGAGCTCAGAATACTCAATGAATAGTTGTCAAGTTGTGAGGATGGGGCTGTGGACAAGACAGGAGTGCCTGCCCTCATGGGTGTCTGCAGACACAGGCTGGAAGGGCAGAACAAGCACTAAAATCCAAGTTTCCTACTTTCTGGTCAATAGCTCTCAATTTTGCCCTGTGACTGAAACTAATAAATTGTTTCAGCCACAGGGCAAATGCCATGTGTGATGTATGATCCCAACAATGGAATCTTTTATCTCTGAGTGTAGATCAAGACCAGCATTCCTCAATCTTACATCTGAGACTCTTAGTTTGGCTGAGCTGAAGATAGGTTCCTCTCCATATAAATATCAGCATCAGTCTCCTCCCGTACTTCATCCTCTCTTCTCCCAACCCAGTATCTACATGAATCTGGACACAAAGGAGATATTTTGTAATTGGTGAAGGTGGGAGGGGTTTTACTTGAGAGTGGTAGAATATGGAGGAGATATTATGGCAACGTTTCCCTTTAAATTTCACAGATGGAATTTGAGATTGCGTGATTACAGGTATTTGAAACTGATTTTCATAAGAAACATGGTATTTTTATTCTGGGCAAGGTATATGGGATAGAAGTTAACAAAACTACTCAGGAGAGACTGGGTAAGACTCAATTGCAGTGTCCTAGGATTGGGAAAGCATGATGTTTGCCAGATTTGCGCAGGGCCCTGTGGACTCTCGTGTTAAGGACTGGATGGTTTAGGCACATTGAGCAGCTGCCCTTTTGGGATGGGCAGTGGCATTTTTATGATGTGCAGTGTTGGAAACAAGGTTTCTCCAAGTGGCTTTACACCTCAGAGATGGGGAGTTAAGGTGCGAAGATGGAGACACAGCCGGAACATGCCGTTGTCTGGCTTGCCTGTGGGCCCATGGATCCCATTTGGGGAACCTGTTTAAAGAAATAAATGGAGACTGTTTTCAGTGGCAGGGAAGGTGGTTATGAGGTCTTGTTACTGAGTGCATTGGAGTTACAGAGCCAGCAGACATTATTAGGATTACATACTCTTAATAGCATGTACACTCTTCTCTGGAAAACAAAACCCAAAACAGCCAAATCAAACCTCTATGAATCCTTAAATCAGTACCCTTCTAAGAAAGGGATTTCTCTTTATGATAAAAATAGTTCCTGTGCTATAGAATAAAATGTTTGAGATCGTTTTAGACAATGCTTCTCTCAAAAAATGTAGGAAACAATTTCAGAGTGATTTCTGCAATGCTTCTGTAGAAGGTGGTGTTTGTAAGAGACTAGGGCTCATGCAAATCAACTCCAGCTTGTTTTGGAAACGCGAAGGGTATTAAGGGAACATTTCACATGCTCTCATCTGGCTTTATTCTTCAGTGCTTAATAATTAAAGATGATAGGTTTCCTTTGTTCTTTGCCTGGTGCGTTAAATGTGGCTATGGCACTGCACAGCACAACCTTGCACAGCATGGGGGTGAAATATTCGGTCAGATTGATGTGTGTTCTTGGCACATTCTCTCACTACTGTGGGTACTCACAGAGGTTACATCTTTTCTTCAGTGAGAAAAACAGGCAGCAAGAAGGCTGTATTTCCCTTTTATGTAAAGTGTTACTGCGGCCTTCCTTAATTTACATGTAGAAATTGAATATTTTATAGTAAACACCTATAACATAAGCTTCATAAATTATCGCACAAGCCTATTGCCCTGTAATTCAAAAAGAATAATTTATTTTCTTGTTCAAGAAGTATGACAAAATCGTTTTGCTACCAGAAGTGACAGAATTTTTCCTAACGGACTCACTATTCCCCAAAATGGCTTCATCATTTTTCAGCTTCTTATCTTTCCAGTTAATCTCATGCAGACCAAAATTACTTTAAAAATAGCTAATCAGCTTTCTACTATTAGAGAGCTTTCAAACTTGCATACACAGATAAGAGATTGCACTGGACCACTAAGGAGCTGCTTGTATCTGAGTTTGTGTTTTGATGCTATTCCTAACTCTGTGACTCTAAGTCAGTCATTTAATCTTTATAAATCTTCATTTCTTATTCCTAAAATGGGAATAATAATATCTGTGTCATGAGGTTGTAGAGTACCTGACAACAGATTTATGTAGCCATTCAACATATATTAATTCCCTTCCTTCTAAAACAAAGGTTCTGTGAAGTTGTGATAGAAACCCATCCTTGATTGAAGGAGTCTAACAGTGATGTTTGGCAGAAGTTCCAAATGCCTCCTGCTGTTCTCACCATATTGCATTGGGAATTCTTTATAAATCAAGCCCAAGACCATGGGGACTGTGTAATTTTCTTAGGCAGGTAAACTCTGCAGCCATCTTCCTGGACTGACATTCTGTTGATCTCAGTAGCTATATGACCTTCAATGGGCCATGCAATCTTTCTGTGCCTCTATTTCTTCATCTGGAAGTGAGTATTTTAATAAAACCTACCTATAGGTTGTTGAAAAGATTAAATGAGTTAAGACATGTAAAATGCTTATAACAGTGCTTCAGAGCGCATACAGTAAGTTCAATAAATGTTAGTTGCTATTATCAATCTAACAAATTTGTGTTTAAAATTTCTAATTATTGCAGCAATAATATGGGTTACTTTTAATGTATGTGTGTTTTAGAATATGCAAATATTTTCAGATAATTTATCTCATCTAAGGTTTCTCCAGACTTTGTGAAATAGTCATTACCATTCCCCTTTTAAAGATATGGAAACCGAAGTTCAGAAAGTTTCAGTACTATACGTCCCCCAGTGGCCAATAAAAAGCAAATGATGGAGCTGCCAGTTGGTTCAAATTGTTCTTATTTCAACTCCCACATACTCTTCTTGGTGTCACAAATGCAACCAAAAGTTTGATTGGCTTTTGGTGTAGCAGATTGTGTAAGAAAATCTTACAACTCATTACTGAGAAAGATTGTTTTAAAAAGCCAGATGAAGGATTTTCCCATTGGCAGTTTCTGTCAGTGTAGGAACAATTCTTCTTCCCTAGAAGAAAGGCAGCCGTAGGTAGCTTCACCAGAGTGGCAGGTCCAGAGCGACACTTCTTTCTTTGTCTAGTGGCAGTATAAAGACTGGTTTGAGATGTCAGATATGTAAAAGGCTGAGACAAGTTTCAGATGGTGCTAGGAGACTTTCATGTACTTTAACAGAGCAAGATAATCAAACTCATGGAATTAAACATTGTTGTTCATGATATTTAAATAATTGTGGTGAAGAAGAAGAGAGGAACAATAGAGTTCAGAGCAGTTACCATAGGGAGCAGCAGATAAGATGGATACTTAGACTGACTGATTTTAAATAGGGCATCAAAAGTAAGTTGGAGTCTTGGATAAGGCAAAGATTTAAACCAGACAGAAAAGGAGCTAACCATAGATGCCAAATTGGTCTTCAGTGAAATTATGAACTTGTGTCTATTAAAATGATGATTTTAATTATATCATAGTCATATACATTGCTAAGAGTGTAAAAAGACAAGTCAGTGGAGTGTGAGAAGATATTTGTGGGAATTTGCAAACAAGGTTTTCATTTAAGTTCTTCATTACTATAAAGATAAGTAAGAAAAAGGCAGAGAACCCAATGGGAAAGTAGGCAAGAGACATGAACCGGTGTTTAATGGAAGAGGACTTCTGAAATTCTAGAAGCACAAGGAAAGGCACTAAGCTGTATTAGTTATCAGGAAATGCAAACTGTAATGTGATACTACTAGGCACTAACCACACGGCTACACTGCTGATGAGACCTTAAATTTGTACAAATATGTTGAAAAATTCTTTGGTAGTATCTACAAATTTGTCATATCTTACGATCTAGCAATTTCTCTCTGAGAGAGACCCTACTCTTCAGATAAATATGTATATTCATGACACTGAAAACATGTATATGAATATCCACAGCAGCACTATTTATAAAAACCTCAGACTGAAAACATCTTGAATGCCCATGAATAGCAGATTAGAGAAATGAATTGTGTTATACTCTTACAGTGGAATATTAAATAGGAATGAGAATGAAGGAACACACACAACAAAATGATTCTAATGAACATAATGTTGTGCTTAAAGAGACAGACATATAAGAGCACACATGGCAAAATTCCATAGAGATCAATGCAGGCAACATTAACCTATGAGGATAGAATTGAGGACAATGGTTAACTTTGCTGGAGACAAAGGACTAGAAGGAGATTCAAGGTCTATCAGGATGCTGGTAATCGTTTCTCTCCTGACCTATTTGTCAAATAATATCTTTTCTTTTCACCCTAAATAACAAACAGATTTCATCTGCTTCACTTTAGAGGAGTTCCAAAAGAAGCTAAATGCAGAAAGCACATTTTATTTAGAAAGGAAAAGGAGATCTAGACCCTTGGCAGTAAGAGTTTCTGTGGAACAGAAGGACCGTGGCCAGCTTGGACATGGGCCCAAGGCAGATCTAGATGTATGGAAACACACCGATTTTTTTTACTACTCAAAGCCAGCTGAAAGGCTCAGAAAAGTTGACTCTGGCAGCCTTAGCCATTTCTCAGCTCAATCAGCAACTGCTACTTGGCTTCCACCAGGAACGTTCTGGCCAGATTTGTGCCATTTTCCAAATAGCGGGGCAGCTGTCCTGGCATCCTCTTTATGTCTGGATGGTCTGAGAGACACCGTTCAAGTCAGTTTCTGCTGATCTTTCTGGACTGGTAGCTCTGAGTTGAACACATGTTGTACAGTGTTACCCATGGTTCAAGTGAGAAAACATCACTCATGAAGGAAGTGCAGTGGGAGCCATTTAGGGCAGTCACTGTCGTGACACAGAGGGCATTTCTGTGTTCAGCTGCTTCCTGCTTCTTTGTCTTCTGCTTCATCCCCTTGTTATATTTAAGCTATTTTAAAAATCATTCTTCTAAAACGATGATTTTAACTATGTCATAGTCATATAGAGGGGACTTTTTGAGCATTTGGGACAACACTGTTCTCTTCTTTCCTATGACAAAGACAGCTCTGCATGGACTACATACAGTCTCCCACTGCCATCCCTGATGTGAGAAAAGAAAACTTGTGAGGACATGGGAGGGAAGTGAATGATGGTGGCTTGCTTGCTGTGTGTGACCTCAGTGTGAACCACTGATAGCACCTCTCTTCCCTATAAAATAAAATTATATTTAGTAGTAATCTTAAAATGGCATAAACAATAATAATGGTGGCCAGAAAAGAAATACAGGCAATAAACATTTTATTTTAGTGAAGCTTCTAATAATGCCAGGAAAAACAGTTCTATTTAGAAAAATATAATAACACCAATACGTTGCAAACAATCCAATTTAGGCCACCATTAAAAATATTACATTGCTGGCTCATGCCTGTAATCACAGCACTTTGGGAGGCCGAGGCAGGTGAATCATGAGGTCAAGAGATTGAGAACATCCTGGTCAACATGGTGAAACCCCGTCTCTACCAAAAATACAAAAAATTAGCTGTGCACGGTGGCGCGTGCCTGTAATCCCAGCCACTCAGGAGGCTGAGGCAGGAGAATTGCCTGAACCCAGGAGGCAGAGGTTGCGGTGAGCCAAGATCGTGCCATTGCACTCCAGCCTGGGTAATAAGAGTGAAGCTCTGTCTCAAAAAAAGAATAAATAAAAATAATTCAATTTTATTTTCTTGGATGACTAATGATTAAAAACAAATTTCAAATTTAAAGATATTATTTAAATTCAGTAAAATGTTTTCTATGTAAACTAAAATTTAGAAAATTTATAAATTTTGTAAAACAAGGTAGCATCTAGCACAGTATTTCATTGTTTTAAATTTTAGATGTACATAAAATTCTAAGTGGTCATATAGAATGGCAGAATTGAAATCGCTCGAATTCTATTTCTTTGTTGTCATAATTACTGTTCTACCATTTTTCATTGAGAATATATTTTAATGCAGGAAGATGTGGTTCTCTAAGGGTTAGAGAAATAAACTGCACCTGAAGTTATATGAAACCTTCCTTTTGTAAATATATTCTCCAAAAGAACTTGTGTAGTTGAGTCTGTCTGTCCTGGGGAATGACTATACGATGAAAATTCTCTAAATTAACTTCCTTGTTGAATATAATGTTTATTAAAAGAAAAGTAATAGAAACATTCTAACTTGAAACATACATAGATAGTATTAAAACACAACAAATCAACAACAAAAAATCCCCAAACAACCTGATTTAAAAATGGGTAAAATACTTGCATAGATATTTCTACAAAGAAGTTGTAAGAATGGCTAATAAGCCCATGAAAACATGCCCAACATCAGTCATCATTAGGAAAATGCAAAGAAAATCACAATGAGATACCATGTCACATCCATTAGAATGGCTACCATCAAAACCAGAAAATAACAAATGTCAGCAGGATGTGGAGAAATTGGAACCCTTGTGTACCATTGGAGGGGATCTAAAATTGCGCAGACACTATGAAAAACCCCAGCATGATGGTTCCTCAAATGATAGCAAATAGAATTATCATATGTCCAGCAATTCCACTTTTGGGTACATGCCAAAAAAAAATTGACAGCCATATCTTGAAGAGATAATTTCATACATATGTTCATAAGAGCATATTCATAATAGCTTAAAGAAGCAACCCAAGTGTTCATCCACAGATGAATGAATAAACAGAATGTAGTATACACATACATGAAATATTATTCAGCCCTCAAAAGGAAGGAAATTCGAACACATGCTGTACCATGGGTGAACTTTGAGGACACTGTGATTAATGAAATAGTCCAGCAACAAAAAAGATAAAGAATGTATATTTTCACTTATGAGGTGACCACAGCAGTCAGATTCAAAGAGACAGAAAGTAGAATAATGGTTGTCAGGGCCTGAGAGAGGGAAGAATGAGGAGTTGTTGCTTCATGGATACAGAGTTTCAGTTTTGTAAAATGAATAAAAAAAGTTCTGGAGAAGTATGATGGCCATGGTTGCATAAAAATGTGGATGCACTTCATGGCACTGAAATATACACTTAGAAATGCTTAAGATGGTAAATTTTATGTTATGTGTATTTAATACTTAAAAACAACTCAACAGAAAGCATAGCAATGATCTAGAATATAGATCTAAAACGATGTTATGTAGAAGACTATTTTGTAACTGATGTTGTTTAGAACTTCTGGGGCATGGTGATAATAAAGAGCAAACTGGCTCTCAGTCGGTTTTTAAAATTGTTTTAAAATTCCCTACAGCTCCAACCCTTGCTTTAGCGCCACCACTATTCAGGGCTGGGTGTCTCTCTGCCCAGTAAGGCTTATAACCATCATGCCTGTAGCCTCTGGGAGAGAGTATAAGCACAGAGCCTCATCAGAAAGAAAATAATTTCTATTACCTTGTCATGAACATTGGCTATATCCCAAAGGATGCTGTGATCTTTTACTCCATGGAGTCATTTTATGTGGATGTCCTGAAGTGCCAGCTCCCAGACCTTCTGCCCTTTTCTTACTATAATATCTGGGTGGTTCTTTCCTTGTCCACTTCCCCTAAGTAACAGCTGCATTCATTTTGGTGGTTGGAGAGACTTTGTTCTCTTAGAGTTGGTGATGCTGCTTCTGCTCCTTTCTTATGACATAATCTCTGTGGGAGTTCAGAACATGTCACTCCAAAGTGTGCCACTTTGGTATATTGATTATTTTGAATGGACTGAAATTAAAAACCAGGCAATGCAGGAAAAGGTTGTTACCTCTTGTATTAGTCCATTCTCATGCCACTATAAAGAACTGCACAAGACTGGGTAATTTATAAAGGAAAGAGGTTTAATTGATTCACAGTTCTGCATGGCTAGGGAGGCCTAAGGAAACTTACAAATCATAGCAGAAGGAAGCAAACAGGTCCTTCTTCACATGATGGCAGGAAGAAGAAGCACTGAGCAAAAGAAAAAAAGCTCCTTATAAAACCATCAGCTCTTGGGAGAACTCACTTACTGTCATGAAATCAGCGGCATGGGCATAACTGCCCCCATGATTCAATTACCTCCCACTGAGTCCCTCCCGCAGCACATGGGGATTCTGGGAATTATAATTCAAGACACGATTTGGATGGGGACACGAAGCAAAACTACATAATTCTGCCCGTTGCCCCTCTCAAAACTCATGTTCTCACATTTCAAAACACAATCATGCCTTCCCAGCGGTCCCCCACGTCTTAAGTCATTCCAACATTAGCCCAAAAGTTCAAGTCCAAAGTGTCATTTGAGACAAGGCAGGCCCCTTCCACCTATGAGCCTGTAAAATTAAAAGAAACTTAATTACTTCCTAAATACAATGGGTGTACTTTCATTACAGGCATTGGGTAAATACACCCATTCCGAATGGGAGAAATTGGCCTCAACAAAGTGGCCACAGGCCCCATGCACATTCTAAATCCAGGAGGGCAGTCACTAAACTTTAAAGTTCTAAAATGATCTATTTTGACTCCATGTCTCACATCCAGGTCACACTGATGCAAGAGATAGGCTCCTACAACCTTGGGCTGCTCCTCCTCGTGGCTTTTCAGGGTATAGCCCCCGCAACCAGACTGCTTTCACGGCTGGCATTGAGAATCTGTAGCTTTTCCAGGTGCACAGTGCAAGCTCTCAGTGGATCTACCATTCTGGGGTCTGGAGGATGGTGGCCCTCTTCTCACAGCTCCACTAGGCAGTTCCCCAGTGACTCTGTGTAGGGGCTCTGACCCCACATTTTCCTATCACACTGCCCTAGAAGAAGTTCTCCATGATGGCTCTGCCCCTGCAGCAGGCTTCTACCTGGACATCCAGGTGTTTCTATACATCCTCTGAAATCTAGGCAGAGGTTCCCAAAACTCAGTTCTTACCTTCTCTGCACCCACTTGCCCAACACCATGTGGAAGTCGTGAGGGCTTGAGGCGTGCACCCTCTGAAGCCACGGTTTGAGCTGTACCTTGGCCCCTTTCAGCCATAGCTAGGGCAGCTGAGATGCAGGGCAGGCACCAAGTGCCTAGGCTGCACACCGCGGGGGTCCCTGGGCTCAGCCCACTGTTGTCTCCTAGGTGGAGACACTTTCCCTGTTGTCTTGGTGATTAACATTTGTCTCCTTGTTACTTATGCAAATTTCTGCAGCTGGCTTGAACTTCTGCCCAGAAAATGGGTTTTTCTTTTCTACCTCATAGGCTGCAAGTTTTCCAAACTCTGTTTAGCTTTCTCTTGAAAACTTTGCTGTTCAGAAATTTCTTCCACCAGATCCCATAAATTATTTCTCCCAGGTTCGAAGTTCCACAGATCTCTAGGAAAGAGTCAAAATGCCACCATTCTCTTTGCTAAAGGATAACAAGATTCACGTATGCTCCAGTTTGCAACATGTTTCTCATCTCCATCTGAGACCACCTCAGCCTGGACTTCATTGTCCATATCACTATCAACATTTTGGTCAAAACTATTCAAGAAGTCTCTAGAAAGTTCCAGATTTTCTTACATCTTTCTGTCTTCTGAGCCCTCCAAGTCTCTAGGAGGTTGGAAAGTTTCCTACATTTTCCTGCCTTCTTCTGAGCCCTTCAAACTGTTCAAACCTCTGACTGTTACCCAGTTTCAAAGTGGCTTCCACGTTTTCGGGTATTTTTATAGCAGCACCCTGCTTGGTACCAATTTACTGTACTAGTCCATTCTCACGCTGCTCTAAGGAACTGCCTGAGACTGTGTAACTTGTAAAGGAAAGAGGTTTAATTGACTCACGGCTCTGCATGTCTGAGGAGGCCTCAGAAAACTTACAATCATGCCAGAAGGGGAAGTAAACATGACCTTTTTCACATGATGGCAGGAAGGAGAAGTGCCAAGCAAAGGGGGAAAAGCCCCTTTACAAAACATCAGATCTCCTGAAAACTTGCTATCATGAGAACAGCATGGGGGTAACTGCTCATATGATCCAGTTACGCTCCCACCACATCCCTCCCATGACACATGGGGATTATGGGAACTACAGTTCAAGATGAGATTTGGATGGGGACACAGCCAACCCATATCACCTCCTGTCAACTGTCTAATGTATTTAATATAAATCTTCCCTTTTTAAAGGAAGCTTACATTTATAAAGAAATCTTCAGAATAAAGATACTGTACCAGGAAGAGAGGTATTCCAAGACAAGTTTCATTACCTGAGAGACTCCTGTACATAAAAGGACAAGGCTCTCTCCCTGTCTTTACCATACTCTGTCTCCACCTCCACCCCCACAAATAAGCCCCAACCCCCTACTCCTCTCTGAGCTCAGGATAATATGTAAGTCTCAATCATCTGGCTCCTTCCTTGAGTCTCATATTTTTGTTGGACTCCTGCCTGTATGTATGTCATTAACATTTTCCCTAGTTAATCCATCTATGTGGATTTAATATTTAGATGAGCCAGAGGACCTAAAAGAGTAGAAGGAAGCACTTTTATTTTTCACATTGTTTGTATGTTTTTGCTAACAAGGACTGTGACTCTTCACTCAGGCTTAAGAAGATATCCACCTACAGAGAGAAGTAGGGGGCAGCATGGAGAAGGAGCAAAAATTAGGGAACTAGGAGGAAAGGAAAGCTGTGCTCTAACTGGGTTTTAGGCTTTCATCCATGGTTAGGACAGGTGGGAAGACATCCAAGTCCTTGCACTATTAAAAAGTAGGTCAGCATGAAAGTCCTGGCAGGGCCAGGCTTACAGGGACCTGCAGGAGGCAGAAGGAGCCGTTCAGCCATCCATATGCAGCAGGGGGCCAAGTGTTCTGCCAGATTTTTGCGTCCTCTTTGGACAGGACCAAAAAGGAGTACAGCCAACAAGTGCGTATTAACTGGGCTTTGTAGTGAAACTATAAGTAGAGGAGATTATACCCCCAGGACAGTTTTCCAATCATGGTACCTCTGTAACCTGCCTGCCTGCTCTTCCAAAAAGCATGAAACTGAAGGACTGCCCTGACAGTCTTTGTACTGAACTATCCCATTGAGCTTCTCTGCATTTCTGATTTTGTCTTGATTCCATACTTTTTTTTGCCAGTGACCTGACTGTATTATCTCTCATGTCCATCCTTGCCTTGGTGTTTGGACCTTGGCATCCACCATGATAATCATATTGATTTGTCATCTTATCTTGCCACAGGCCTTTCCAGGTAAACACTCCATGTACTTTGGCCCAGGCTGGGATGTCTCAACTCACATTCAGTCTCCAGAGATGCAAGAGTTAAAACTGGACACCTTTCTTTTCTTCTCTGCCCATAATTAAATCTAAATTATTAGAAAACTCTACACTTTTATTCACTGCAGAGGATACTGATTGCCAGTCCTTCTTTCTAACAGCTCTCTAGACGTGTTGAGCTGGTCTCAAGTTTGGCCTTGGGTCTCCTCTTTCTCCTTCTCCTTGCTTCTTGCACTTTCTACACTTTTCCTTTTTCTTCCTTCAGCTCTTTTTCAGAAAAGGTCTCACTCTGTCACCCAGGCTGGATTCCAGTGGCATGATCACAGCTCACTGCAAGCTCTAACTCCTAGGTTCAAGTAAGCCTCCCACCTCAGCCTCCCCAGCAGCTGGTACAATTGGTGTGCACCACCATGTCCAGCTGGTTGAAATATTTTTTTGAGTAGAGATGGGGTCCTACTATGTTGCCCATGCTGGTCTCAAACTCCTGGGCTCAAGCAATCATTCCACTTTGGCCTCCCTAAGTGCTGGGATTACAAGCATGAACCACCATGTTTCCCCCTTCTTCCAGTTTCTACACTCCCCTTTATGTCCCTTATTTCTTATTGCAGGGTTTCTCTGGTGGAATTGCCATTTTTCCTCAAGGCCCTATTCATTGCAGATAATTCTTGATCTTTGATTATATACTTACTTGAACTATAGTTATAAGTACGAGGTTTTTATAATAAATTTCCATGTAAGGTTCTGCAGAATGCAGGCTGTTCTACCATCTACGGCTGCAATTGAATTCCCTGGTGTTTGGCATACTGAATCATCTCTGGGTGATCATCTTCCTCTGTGAGCTGTTGTAGGGACCTTGCAAAGTCACTTTGGTGGGAAGAGTCACCTGCTACTTGGAAACCACTGCCCTTATGGGCAGGCCCATGACTGCCTGAGTCCAGATGTGGGTCTCTTCCCAATAGTAGCAGCTCACAGGCATTGCTGTATGGTCACTTGTAGTCCAATGTGTACTTCCACTTGTAGACACTTGTATTCTAAATTATTATATGTGAAATCCTGGTCCTAAGAGATGCTATGAAAATAAAAATGGTCCCAAGACAAAATAAAGTTTAGAAGACCTGAAAACCAAATTTCCATCAAGATTTCCAATATATATTAACACATTAAAAGCTCTGAGGAAATTTAAGATAATAAATCTGCTTGAATTTGTTTAGCCTACTATCTCATAGACTTAGTTGATCATACATTATCTTTTTTCCCCTTGTAACCCCTATTAACTTCCTGCAGAAGTTACACTATTCAGAACATTCTTTGAGAAATGCTATGTTACCTTATTATTACATTCATTTTACTGACAAATCAACAGGTCTCTGCCAAGCGGTACAGCAGAGGTCAGCTCAGAATGCTGTGGCCCTCTTCTCACTCCCCTGGGAGTAAGACACAAGGCTTGGGGTTTAAGAATGGCTAATGAAAAGGAGAAAGAAGAATAAGGCACACACGCAAACACACATGCAATAGTAATTCAGATAAAAACAACCCCATTGTTTATGACATTGTATGAGTGGCAAAGTGAATGAAACATTTTATTTTTCATTCACTTTGCCTGCCAGCTGCTACAGATCAAGTCTTAGGACTTTGTTCTGATTTCTTCTCTGGGATCCAGACAAGTCATTCTCATCACAAAGGGCAAATAGTAAAAGGCTGCTGGAAATTCTCTGAATGATTTGCCTGCCACAACACACATCACTTCAGGTCACATTTCATTGGTCAAAGCATATCACATGAGCACACTCATTTCTGGTATTGATTTTGTGTTTGTCTGCTTTGCAACAAGCTGTGGAAATAAGCAATCTTCCAAATCTCACTCATGCTCCACAGTGGTTACCATGAGCTGGATGCTGTGCACCTTTTCCATGCCTCATCTTATTGTTATGCTGCATGCTGAAGGAGCAGCCATTCCCATGGCTTTCACATGGCAGACAGGCATACCATTCTCATGGAAGTGGGAAAAAAACACGATGGTTGAGAGAAACTCTTGGTGCCTCTTGGCCAAAGTACCTGAGTTGGCCAAGCCTAGCAACAATAGGGAAGGGATGTTATGTTTCCACAGTGAGGGGGCCCTGCCAATTATACGACAATAGGTGGAGATGCACAATCCTCTTACAAGACAGAGGGAGACAGTAATCAGTTGGGGGTAATTTCACTTAAAAGTAGCAGAATATCAAACTAACAATGCCTTAAACTGGTAGGGGTTTATTTTTCTCATAAAGTATAAAAGAAAGCCTGGAGGCAAATGGTCACTAGCGATAGTTCATTAATTGTAGTTTCTCAACAATGCCATCAAGACTCATTTTTTTAATTCCCACTCTCTTTCTTTCTTTTTGCTTTTTTGTTGTTGTTGCTGTTCTAAGATAGCATCTC
The DNA here is from genome assembly GCA_028533165.1 of Leontopithecus rosalia. Classification (NCBI taxonomy): domain Eukaryota; kingdom Metazoa; phylum Chordata; class Mammalia; order Primates; family Cebidae; genus Leontopithecus; species Leontopithecus rosalia. The sequence continues at coordinate 10,711,828 of CM052663.1, read as the reverse complement.
ACTCTGTCACCCAGACTGGAGTTCAGTGGAACAATCATAGCTCACTGCATCCTCAACCTCCAGTATCAGGTGATCCTCCCACCTCATCCTCGGGAATAGCTGGGACTACAGGCAGACATCACCATGCCTGGGTAATTTTGTATTTTTTGTAAAGATGGAGTTTTGCCATGTTGTCCAGTCTGGTCTCAAACTCTTGGGCTCTAAGTGATCTGCCTGCCTCGGCCTCCCAAAGTGCTGGGATTACAGTTTGAGCCACTGCACCTGTCTCCCTCCCCTGCACCCAGTCTTTTGATTACACTATCCTCAGTGTGTTAATCATTAATATCTATGCACATTGCCTCTGTATCAAAAGAAGGCTACACAGCTCTAAGAATCACATGCATATTGAAGAGAGGAATAAAGAAAAGGGATAGTGCCATTTCATTAATTTATTGTATCAAAAATGCAAACACCTTTCTACAAGCCTTCCCATGTGCCACACGGAAGACATTTACTTTCATCTCATTGTGTGGCACATGGTTCTCCCGCATTGCAAACGAGGTTAGAAAGGAGGATAAGAAAGATTCTAGTGAAGACAGGCGAAGGAGAATGGAGCCTGAATGTCAGCTGGGTTACCCACCAATATTGCCTTGCACAGAAAATTATTAAAAAGAGTAGATGTTTGAATTTGAGCTTCCTTTTTCATTGTTTACAACTAGGAACAAAGGGCAAATTTACATCCTCTGTTGGTTCAGTCAATTAGCTTTTCATTGTTATGCACATAATTTCTTGAGTAATGCTATTAAATCCCTCAAACAATATAGTTCCATAGAATTTACGTAGGCATATTTTGCTATTAAGATTGTTGCTGCTACATATGTAATTTACATCTCCCTCAGAGAGAAAAATGACATCCAGTTAGGAGATTCCATTGTTTGAAAGACTTTAGGAGTGAAAGAAAACTGTTCTATCATTTGACTTGCTCATATTTGTAAATGCTTTGCAATTCTTTCAAAATGAATCTTTTGTGAACTAAAACAGAAATAATTGTCTTGCCCAAGGTGTTACATAGATGTCAGGACTCATTTCCAATGGCAGAAACACATTCTTGTTTCTTGAGAGGGATGTGTTATAAATGTCTCTCCCCTGTTAAAACTGTGAACTGCTAACAGGAGTCTGACTGATTTGTGATAGTAGAATATTTTAGGAAAGTCTAATGAAGAAAATGTTTCTTTTACAACAACTTGGTCTTGATTTTCTATGAATTCAGAAAGGAGATAACTATGAATTTTGGAAGGCATAGAAGATAGGGACATGTTGTCCACCTACTCCTGGTGTCGTCTCCCTGCTCTTGAAATCACACAAGCCACTGCCTATGATTGGTCATTAAGACTGGAAGGGTCTTGACTGTATTTAGAGGAGGAGCTACTGAACACCTGGGAGGAGGTCAGTCACGGGAAGTGTGCTGGTTTCCTAGGGCTGCTATGACAAGGGACTACAGGCCAGGTGACTTTCAACAACAGGAATTTAGCTCCTCACAGCTCCAGAGTCCAGAAGTTCAAGGATCAGCAGGGTTTCCCCTGTGGCCTCTCTCCTTGGCTTATGGATGGCTGTCTTCCCCCTGTGTCTTCACATGGTCTTCCTTCTCTGCATGCCTGATGTGTTCCAATCTCTTCCTCTTATAAGGACACTAGTCACATTGGATTGGGGCCTCAAAACCTCATTTTACCTAATGAACTCTTTAAAGGCACTGTCTCCAAATACAGCCATACTCTGAGGTACTGCAGTTAGAACTTGAACATTTCCATTTTGAAGGGACACAATTCAGTCTGTAACAGAGAGGTACACATCAGTACATATTAGGAGGTGTTCATTTCTCCAATCACTGATATCCTGTATCAAAAATGTTACTTACTTCTGTGTCTCTATTGCCCAGTGAATTTCCTTTTTCTGCTCTTGCTTTTGGGTCTGTTCCTACTTCACCTTTGCTGATAAACATTGTATCACAGATAGTGGTAGTGGTGACTGTTAATCTAAAATCTCTCTCTCTCTCTCTCACTGGCACATGTGCACACACACACACACACACACACACACACACACACACACACTGCATTTGCTGACTTGTACATCTCTATTCTGACTGTTGGCATCAGGTACCCAAGGCCAGGAGTACCTCCTATAAGCCTCCTATCAGCCGGATTTAATGGGTGAGTTCTAATTATTCAGTCTGGTTGATGCCAGTTATTTAAATGAAGGGACGAAGAGTCATACAGTTTCACAGTAAACTTGCCACTTGGGATTTTGTTGGTGTATTTATTTATTCGCGGTGGCTCAAGCCTGTAATCCCAGCACTTTGGGAGGCCGAGGCAGGTGGATCACAAGGTCAAGACATCGAGACCATCCTGGTCAACATGGTGAAACCTCGTCTCTACTAAAGATACAAAAAATTAGCTGGGCACAGTGGTGTGTGCCTGTAATCCCAGCTACTCAGGAGGCTGAGGCAGGAGAATTGCCTGAACCCAGGAGGCGGAGGTTGCGGTGAGCCGAGATCGTGCACTCCAGCCTGGGTAACAAGAGTGAAACTCCGTCTCAAAAAAAAAAAAAAAAAAAAGTAAGCAAACCACGTCTAATTTAATTTTCTTAATGTCAATATTTTTTGAACTTGGATAGAAAATTCCTACTAAAAGGCTAGCATGAAACCAAAGGCACAGAACTTTGTGATTTTTAAATATAACAAAATCCGTATCTACTTCTCTAAGGAATAAGGAAAGTGCTTGAAGTAGCCTCTGGACAAGCATCGACCCGCAGTTCATGACAGTCTTTTCTGTGCTTCGCCACCATCACATTGGTTTGTGTACCTTTGCTAAAGCAAAAATCATGTTCCCAAAAAGCTCTCCAGCAGAGGAAGTTCAAATTCTGTTTTGTTTGACAGAGGTGCCCTTGAGAGTCTCCAGGCTTGGTTTATTTACATAGGGAGATGGAAGAGTGTAGAAGGTAGCAATCGCAAATCTTAAGGACAGCAGCCGGTTTCACTCTGCTGACATAACTGTTGTCTCCCCCTGAGGAGTGGGATCACCCAGAGAGCTGTGAGAATCTCCGGCTGTTCTCATGCAGAAGCAAAAATCCCCTTTGCATCAGAAAAATCCAACTGCTGCCTAATTCTGGTGCCAAACTGGCATTCTAAACTGTTTATTTTTGCACTGCAGTAGCAGGCGCTGTAGCTCTTGAGGCTGGTTGCTTGTCACCCAGCAGCATCTTGGGGCAGCGGCATGCAGATGTATGTCAGGTGGACATGGCATCCTTGAGAGCAACGTGAACAAAGACAGGTTTTGGCTTGTTCTTCAACTGGTCTTTTATTTGTCTGCTATGATCATCACTGCTGCTGTAACCCAAGTAGGTTGTTACATTAAATGTGAGCTCCTCCAGTGCCTAGAAACAGTTGATAGATTTATGTGAACTTGAAATGCTACTTTTGCAGTGAAATATACAGGGCTCAGAAGTGCAGGCACATAAGCTGTGAAGAGCTGTAATGACCTGAAGGTCTTACTAACCATCGAAGCAAAACTACCAGAGGCAGCCCTTTATTTTATCAATTTCTGGTGTACTGCCAGTGTTTTGAGAGACAGGCAAAAGTTGACCATAATTTCATGGCCAGGCTTAAGATGTTTAGAGTGTTATTTAAAGGAATAGCTTCCCAGGCTGGGGAGAAAAGAGCTAGAGTAGATTGTGTGGAGGTTTGCCCAATGTCTGGCTGGATAACTTGTCATGGGTAAAAGGGAGTGGGGTTATAAATTGACCTGCAAGTAGATGAGCAAGAATACCCTTTCCTGAGGGAGCTGGTCACCTATTAACAACAACAACCACAGAAACATAGTAAAGTTTGAGGATTTTAAGTATTGAAACCCACAAATTTCTAAAGAAAGGGTTTATGTAATAAAGCACAGGTTTATACTTGGACATTAAAATTAGCTCTATGACAAGGCAAAATACAAACTCATTAGGTAAGGTGGCTTCGATTTTAACTCGAGGAAACACACAAATTCATCTGTGGATTTTTCTCCTGGAAGTAAAGTTTTCAAAAAATTTAAACAGGTTTATTCCAAAAAGGATCAACATATGGAAAAAATATTCTCAACCCTAATTTTACAAAAAACAAATAAAAGCAAAAACATTTGGCTGAACATTTGTACCTACTCTCTCTATAGGAAGAGAACTCAATATTGAATTAAGTCATATAAAGGGAGTCTGGGAGAGCTGTGTTAGCATAGAACAAATACTTTGTTTTTTATGTTTATTTTAATGCAGGGCAAGAACTTAAAAATTCTAATAATAACACAACTTCTGAATCTTTGAATGGATTCTGAGTCTTAATCATTTCACATCATCTTCTAATGGTAACAGTGAAAACATTTCATGGCATATGATTGCAGTGAACAGTTTGATACTAGTCATGAGGAAAGAAGAGTTGGCATTTGGCTATGGATGTTGGTAGGGTAAGCTCATCCTTGCCCAGACAGTAGCATGACAGGCATAGCAGGGACCCCGTAGAGTGAGCAAACTGATCGTTCTTTCAAGAAGAGTTTAATAATGTCAATCTGTCATTCTACTGATTGGTTTACCTACCAAAGTGTAGTCTGTATCTTACTACAAGAAAGTATGACATTAGTCATACAAGAGAGTATGACATTTCAAAAGTAAGCCACATAGATTTATATTCTTTCCTTAATAATATATCAATAAAACTTTGGTATTCTAGGTTTCAAAAATGGCCTCCCAGGATTAGCTAGCTGCCAATTATAAGTATACCTCTAGAAAGCCAAAGTATAGCAACTAAATCTTTGTAAAGACCTGCCAAATAAAATAGTTTCAGCATAATTGGTGCTAATCTACTTCTTTGGAAAAGAGCTTTCCAAAAAATTTAACTACTTCTAACTACAATGACCAGAGTAACTAACTAAGCAAACAAATTATCACTACAAGGCAACTAATTATATCCTTTCTTGCCAAAACAAGAGAATATTAATTCAATTATTTTAGTCATTATACCTTTTTCTTTTTTAACCTAAAAGCTTCCTTTTTAAGCTTACATATTGTTTAAAGCTGAGTTTGTAAAACTCACTCAAATTGGACGGCTGACTTCCTTAAAGAAGGGTGGCTGAAGCCCTGAAAACACAGTCAGTTTGCGGTGGCTGAGTGTCACTTAAATGGAACTATGAAGTCATCAGAGAATAAATAAATTGGAAACACCCTGAGCTTCGTGCCTGCCTCTGCAGTTTTCCTTCCCCTTCCCTCATCTTCAAGGCTGATTTCTTCTCTTCTGCTTTGAATCCCAACCCTTCCACTTGCTGTGAGTTCTTGCTGTATCAGTTACTCACGCTCTTTATTTACAATGCCTTTTCTCTTCTGGCTCTTCATAGTCTAGAGACACAAGAGATTTCTTGTACCACAAAAAAAATCTCTGCCTTAGTTCTGTGCCTGTTCATGTCTCTCCCTCCTTTCATAGCTAGGCTGCAAGAAAGCACAGTCTGATCGGCCTTTCCTTTCCCACTTCACCCCTGCCATACGACTCTGTGGCCAGGCTTTCCCCTTCCTTCTTCCTTGAATTGATTCTGGAAAACATTGCCAGGAACTGACTTCCTAACATCCAAGCCCAAGCACTGCTTTTTTAAACTCTCATTTTACCCAATCTCTTGGGAGCATTTTGTAGATAATTTTTTTAAAACTCTTTTCACTCCTGGTTTCTAAGAAACCATTATTCCCGCCACCTTTTTTTCTGATTGCTCTTTCTCTGCCTTCTCTAATGGCTGCTTTCCTTTAAAGAATAATCTGCACTCCCCATGGTTCTCTCTCTGGCCCTGTTGACTTCTCACCTGCAATGTCTCCATGGTGGATTTTGTTGTGGTCTTTATAGTGATGACTTTATAACCTCCTTAGCTCTAGCAAGGCATAGCCATCTGCTTAGCAGATATTTCCAGCTGGATGCTCCCCAGACATGCAAGTTTGTACATCCAGACTGAATCACTTTGGTTAGCCTCTCAAGCTGCAACACTGCCTAGGCTTCCTGTCTTGTTTTGTGGTCAGCAAAACAGTCTCCTCAGTGAGAAACCCAATGAGTCCCTCGCCTTCATTTACAGCACCTGAAAAGCAAGCAAGTGATGTGGTAAGACAGTGAGAGTTTTGAAGCGGAACTTTTGCAATGTAAGCCTTCAGATCATGACAGCTGATTTCACTTTTTAAGCTCTCACACCTTGGGGAGAGGCTTGCTTGGCCCACATTAGAATTAAGGGAGTGTAATTTGGAAACAAGGCCATTTCCTGGAGCTCTCTGCTTCATAAGCATGCCCAGATTATGTGTACATGGATTAATGTAAATGGGAGACTTGGCAGTCTGGAAACATGGTCTTTTTGCATAGAACTTAAAGTATCTGATATTTGCCAAGAATGTCTGGATTGCATTGATCTGAAAATTAAGATATTTAAAAAAACCAGAGACATAATAAAAATAAGCATCCCTGGTGGGCACAGTGACTCACACCTATAATCCTAGCACGTTGGGAGGTCAAGGCGGATGTATCATTTGAGGTCAGGCATTTGAGACCAGTCTGGCCAACATGGCAAAACCCTGTCCCTACTAAAACTACAAAAATAAGCTGGGTGTGGTGGGGGCACACCTGTAATCCCAGCTATTCGGAAGGCTAAGGCAGGAGAATTGCTTGAACCTGGGAGTCGGAGGTTGCAGTGAGCCAAGATCACGCCACTGCACTCTAACCTGGGTAACAGAGAAAGACCGTCTCAAAAAAAAAATCATCCCTAGGTTATACATGATATTTTCAAATTACTAACTTTCTCAATCCAGGATGAAGATAACGAAGAAAAGGAATATGATGTTAAATGTGCAAAAAAATTGCCTTGAAATACCCTATTTTCAAAATTACTGATGTATGATTGAATTTTCCTTGCTAAATGTGTTAATAACATAACAGTATTTTTAAAAAATGTGCTATTGAGAACAAATAACTGCTATAAAATACAGCATGTAACACTAGGATCAAAGTTCATGAGAACATGAACTTGGTCCATTTCATCCATGCTAGGAGTTCCTGGAACTACCACCTGCTGAATAAAAAGGTAGTTGTCAAGGTTAGACTCCAATTATATCTGCATATTCATGTGATTCATTTTGTATGTGATTGCATATTTGTTATATTTCCCCCAATATCACTTATAAGAAGCAGTAAAGAATCTAAAGAAACAGAAACTATAAGTTATTCTATATTTGAAGAAGGACTGCAGTTCATTTATTTCCATGTCCTGGTTTTATCATGGTCATTGATGTACAGGTAAAGTATCCAAATATTGCATTAACAGTTTAGATAACATGAACATAGGACTTAATTTTCATTTAATAAAATGAAAACCATTGAGCATGTATAATTTATTGTCATACTGAAAACACATCTGCTTCCAACCTTGCTGATGATTATTGAAGCTTAGGACTATAAAACTGGCAAATATAAGACAGCACGATTATCACATGGATTGTTCACTAAGATTCAAAGGAAGATAAATAAGAAACAATACCTATTCAAAGCCATCTGGAATAATTTTATATATTCTTTCAGGAATGAAACTTACATAAAAAGGAACAGTTTTAAAAATGATACAGACATAGGGAAGTCATCATATGGATGACCATCAGGAACTATTCACATCCACTCAGATTTGGCTGTGATAGAAAGCTGTTAGATTAGCTTGACTTACATTTGCCTTTGGAAAGACATGTTTGGAGAGAGCAGCTTTGAACTTGCTTATATCAGCATTTACTAACTGCTGCCACCATTCCTAATAACACTTTTTATTAATAGCTTGCCAACATCTGCACTAGGGGATAATTAGAGGATCATCAGATTCCTAGTAGAGACAGACATCTGATTTCACTTTAAATATGTTGACTGATCACATGACCATAATTTGGGTCTGCTGTAGTCTTTTAAAAGAGCACAGTTGTTCTTGTAATGGACTAAATGTTTGTGGGCCTCCCAAATTTACATGTTGAAATCTTAATACCCAATGTGATGGCATGAGATGGCATGAGTACCTCCATAACGGTAGGGCCTTTAGGAGATGATTAGGTCATGAAGTAGAGCTCTTAGGAATGGGATCAATGCCCTTATGAAAGGGACCCCATAACACTCTCTCGTCCTCTTTGCACCATGTGAACACAAGGTGAGAAGCCAGCAGTCTTCACCTCAGGGAAGGGGCCTCACCAGAACCTGACCATGCTGGCATCCTGATCTCAGACTTCTAGCATCCAGGACTGTGAGAAATATACTTTTGTAATAAGCCACCCAGTCTATAGGACTTTGTTATGACAGCTTAAACAGACTAAGAGAATTCTTACACAAGAAAACAAGAACAGAAAATGATGTGCTAGGATAACATCTGTCTAAATCAAAGTTTTCTGGAAACTCTGTATTCCTTAGAATTTACTGGTGCTTACATTTATTTGGAACCATGATGCCATATACAGGTTGAGCATTTCAACCTGAAAATCTGGAATCTGAAATTCAAAATGCTCCAAAATCCAAAGCTTTTGAGTGCTGACATGAAGGAAATGCTCATTGGTATATTTTGAATTCATATGTTTGTATTCGAGAGGCTCAACCAGTATTTGGATGTTCTTTACATTCTAAGCTTTCAGTGAAAAGAGACTTCCTATTTAGAAAGTGCTTCAATGAGATAAGTAAGAAATTATAAAACAAAATTAATGGCTTCATAAAATAAAATAAATAATTCATTTTTTAAGTTTATACCCAACTAGAATAAGGCCAAGTAGGCAACTAATATTCATTAGAATCTGACTAAGTAATAAACACTGGGCTAGATGCTGGGGTTATAATGATGAATTAGACATGTTCTGTGTCCTCAAGACAGTGTAGGGGATAGCTAGACAAACACTCCAGAAGATGCAATGCTTGGCGTGGTGTGATGACTTCGGAAAGTCTCCCTTCGCCTGCCTTCTCTCTTTTCTGTCCTAAGTCCCCTACCACATGTGCCCGGAAAATACCATTGTCTATCCTATTATTAATTCAATCCACTCAGTCACTCAACACGTATTCCTTGAATGCCTCCTATTGTCCAACTCTATTCTATGTGCAAAGGATACAGCAATAAGGGAAACGTATCCCATCATCATGGAGTTAGATTCTCATAGGAGGCTGATAATACATTGATAGCATATTGGATAGTGATAAATGCAATAAAAGAAATCAAGCTGATTAAGAATGATAAGAGGGTTAGAGTTTTAGACGCTTCAGAGAGGTTGTTGGGCAAGTTCTTCTGAATAACCTGACATTCATGTAGAGAACTCGCAACCTAAAGACTGGGCTCCAAAACCTGCAGGTACTTAGTGGAATGGAGTGAGTCCTACTTGTCTCTGCCTCCCTGAGATTCAGCAGGGTTTGAAACAAAGAAATTGCTCATTAACTATGTGTTAGGTAAATGGGTTTCAGAATGAAAAAACTCACTGTCGTAACTTGGACATGGGTAGTGGCAATAGGGTGGGCTGGAGAGTAAGGATCTTGACAGTTGGAGACACACAGGCTCTAGGAGTGAGGCCAGAGGTCCAGGTCAGCCTGGAACTCAGTTCTGGAAACCGAGTTCTCAGCACTGGGCATTCATCAGGTAGGCAGCAGGGTGTAGGGGATGTAGCTGGATGACAGTATCTTTAGCGAGGGTTGCCTCATAAGGCTGAGTAGGTTGTGCACTGAAAAGCCCTAGGAAAATACCTCAAAGTCACCGTGCATGTGTGCTATAGAAATCTTTTGGCAGATGGCAGTAAAACATCCTGCTGTGACATTCCATTAAGTGTCTTGGCAAAGGCTGCCTGGTGGATGCTAAAAGGCATTCGCAGGGTTTCAAAGGCACCGCAGAGGAGACTGAGTGCCAGTGGCCTGTGCTTTCAGGATTGCCTTCAGGTTCAGCTTTATGCCTAAACCTGGACTATTTGTCATGACTTCTCCTTCCAACTTTGTTATTTTGCAAAGTTGGAATTGTTACAGGAAACGTGGCTTTCTGTGAGGACTGGCCCCTGCCTGACTTTTCAGACTGCCTGGCTCAACGATTCACAGCTGGACCCCTGGTGGCCTCACCTGTGATTTCCGGGGTACTTTTTCCTATCCCTGAGCTCAGTTGGCTTATGACAATTAGGGATTGGCAACCTCTATCTTCTCTTCCACTTCAGTGCTTGTCCATTCAAAAGCTGTCCATTAAACAGAACTGAATGGGTTGGCCTAGGACTGGTCACTGGGCTCCTAAATTTGCCACCTGAGTTTCTCTGCTTACACCATGAGCCCCTGCCTCCAGGAATGTTGGATGGGCAGCTGGTACCTGCCATCCCCACTCTGCTCTCCACGAGCTGACTTTAAACATAAAGCAGGCAGCATTTTTCCTAAGTCTGTTAATTACTTAGCTAGTATAGTGGTATTTTCTGGGATTACAGCTCTATCCTGAACCCAGTTTCTGCAAGCAGAGTCATGCAAGTCTTGGGAGCCTTGGATCCTGTCCCATTTCTAGCCTGGGGTGCAGGGCCCTGATATTCATGGACAGGTTTGTTTCCTTGGTGCCTGGGTCACTGCAGGCACAGAGGTGCCTTTGTGTTAATTAGAAAATAGCACCATGAATAAATACACACATTTATCTATATACATTTACATATAAAATATATTGTAAAAATATATATGTAAAGATATATATTTTGATATGTATGTTTTCTTCTAGTTTCTTTAGTGAGGATGTAAATAATATGAAAATGTGTTAAATAGGTGTATACAAAACTAAGGTCATATTAAATATGCTATTTTTGAACTTTTAATTAACATTGGCTTAGGATTTCTTTTGCCATTAAATATTTGTTGACAATGCACTTTTAATATGGGTGTATAAGATCCTATCATGTGAAGAAAATACCACAATTTATTTAGCCCATTCCTAATTGTTGGCCATTTGAGTTTTAAGTTTTTGCTATTATAAATAATGCTAGGGCTTTGTGAACCTTTGATTGCATTTTTGACATTTTCATCATGGGATTATTATCAATAATCAGCCTTCAACCCTGATCAATCAGCCTTTGGAAACAGCGACGTCCTCTTTGGTCCTCTAGTCAGAGGTTTTCTTCGCTGTATTGTGTAAATTGATTTCACATTTACATTTGACTGGGTTTAGATTTCTATTTCTTTATCAGCGTTAATGGAGTAAATCATTCAAGAACAACCAAGTATGTGCATTATCTTTCTTGCTAATTGATACTCACCAAGCTGTCTCACACGTATAAAAATGTCCCTTCGGGGACTGGCTCAGAGAGGGAGTGGAGTCATTAGAAAAGCAAGTAGCTGGGAAAGTCTGAGGGGGACATTGCAGTCCCAGTGAGTGACTGGGGTATCCTGATCCTGTGCTGTCTCCCAAGAACTAGTGCTATCCTTATTCTCAGTCTTCAAGATTGAGAGTCTAAAAGAACGTAACTGTAACATCTTCACTGAATCCTGCTGGAAACTCAGTAGAGTGGGTAGGTGCTGTTTATGGGTTAAATTGTGCCTTCCTCCCAAAAAGATCCATTTAAGTCCTAACCTGTAGTAACTCAGAATGTGACTTTACATGGAGAAAGGGCCTTTACAGAGGTAATCATATTAAAATGAGGACATTAGGGCACTTTAATACATATAACTGGTGTCCTTATCAAAAGGATAAATTTGGTCTTGGGAAAGATATTCCATTTTATTGTCTGTCTTCCCAAAGAGAGGGCTATGTGAAGAGACACAGGGCGATGACAGCTATGTGAAGACAAGTGATGCTGCCACAAGCCAAGAAATGTCTGGGGCTACTAGAAGCTGGAATAAACAAGGACGATGTCTCCTCTACAGACTTTGGAGGGTGCAGAGCCTGATGATACCTTGACTTTCGGCTTCCAGCATCCAGAACTGTGAGTAAATACATTTCTTTTGTTCTCAGCCACTTAGTTCTTGATACTTGGTTGTGGCAACTCTAGGCAACTAATACACTACTTCTATGCTATGAGCAGCTACACCACCAGTACTTGACCAGGGAGTTTTAGACTGCAGTACTTACAACAGTGTAGCTGCTGATATATGGTGTGTCCATCCATCCATCCATCCATCCATCCATCCATCCATCCATCCATCCATCCATCCATTTATTTCTTCAAGTGACAAATGCTTATTTAGTATCAACTGGCTTCCTCATATCTCAATTTCTAATGAACCAGTGCCATAACACCATTTTACTATTTTGCTCAGTCATTGTACCAAGTTTTTTTGTTTTTCCTCTTTGCCTATAACTTAGTGGCCAAACAAAATATTTTTACAAGGAAGCTATACTTATGTCAGCCCTCTTTCTCCCACTGCCTGGCCATTCTACATGTCATCTGATGATACATGATCCTTCATTGCTTGGTGGTTCTGCCTGTTTATCCCATCTTAACTCAGTGATGTTTGAGCCAACTCAAGTTGATCAGTTCAATATACTTCCACCCATAATAGACAAGTCTTTACTTTATTACCCCATTTATTACCTTATTTGATAGGAGAAATATGTCTACCCATTATATATAGAGCCCTGCAGTTAAGCAAATACATCACTTTCTTTATGCAGAAACAGTTTATTCCTTGATAGTAGTAACTAATCTGCTGAGGTTTAGCGTGGAAATAAGCACACAATACTATTTAATACATATTTGACAATAAACAATCTATGATTTCCGTGTTCCTGTTTGTTTCAGACAGAATGGGGCTGAGTTTCTTGCTTAAGCTGGTATCTTTCTAAACCTTCGTTTTGTCCCCTAAAATGTGTCACTGTACTTGGAGATTTTGGTTAGTATTTGTTGAAAATCATGGTGGCCATGGAGAATCATCAAAGGTCTAATTCACTGATTCTGGTGCAGCCCAGCTGGTTAAGACAAATCCTTGACCTCCAGTTCCCAACTCTCATGCTTATGAGCTGTGTGACTTGGGGAAAGTAATTCTGCCAAACCCTGATGTGTTCTCTGTAAAACAGGAATAATATAATAATACTTACCTCAGTAAATCATGCCTACTCGGTGAAATAATGGGTTTAGACTAAGAAGCACAGTCACTGGCCTCATAGTGAGTGTTTGATATTACAGCACCCTATTATTACGTAGTAGAGCCCGGCATCGTATTTCCAGGTGTTGTTTAATGACGAAGAGACCATCGTTCACTGCAGGTCCTTCAGGGTGGTCACATGCCAATAGAGTGTTCTGGCAGCCATTGGGCTGGGCTGTATGCAGATATGGAGCTGCAGGTTCACCTCATGGCCTCTAAAAAATTCAAAATTCCAGGGACTTTTACATTTTAACCCTTAGCCTTTAATTTAGTTTAACATGTTTCTTTTATCTACCTCTCCTATCTCAGCTTCTGGGCAGTTGGCAAAAGGTAATAAGACAAAATCAGATGCTGCTAGGGCTTTGTTTCAGTCCCTCTTTATTTTTCTCCACCAACATTCACATCTTATATTAATTTTTTATTTTCATAAAATGCTTCTGCCAGTTATATTAGAGCATTGCATGTAGACATCATCTTCAATAGAATGAAACATTTTCAATAACTGTCTTCAGAGTAATACTTTCAACTTTAGGTCTGTGAAAAAGGCAAGAGCAATGTTCTACATTTACCTCATTTTGCTAAGTCACTTATAGAAGTTATTTCTTTAGCCTTGGAGATTTATAGAGGGTAACTTTATGAGTAACAGAAAAATAGTCCCAAGGCAGAAAAACCTTATATAACCATGGTAAATACCAAAATAGCATATAAGTTACTGAATAGAAAGACACTGTAATGTGAAGTGGTTTATTATGTCACACAGATCAAATTTTCAATGGGCTTTATAGTAAAGAGAGCAAGAGCAAACGTTTTTGATTAAATTATGAACATAAAATCTACCTCAATCGTGCTAATAGAAAACCATAATGTTGATCCTGGCATAACTTCTAAATTTTTAAACATTCATGCTTTTCATTAGTCATCATCGCCGTTAACACTTGAGTATTATCCATAAAAGTAGATTTAACTTGCAGATGCCAAAAGCTAAAGCGAGAGCAGTTGAATATTCTAAATGTAATACAATGTCAGGCAGAAATATGAGGCCATAGAACCATTCATTTCTTGTAGGCCTGCAGCTCTCAGGAGCTATTGGTAGCCTATTCTATGTATTCATGTAGCTTCATTTATTAGTAATCTTATAATCTGGGGCATTTCTCTAAATGGTTTCATTTATTACGATGCCTTCTAATGTGGAAGCATTTCTGTGATACTAAATAGTCCTGCAAATGGTTTTAAACCCACTATTATGTTCCTAAGACTTCTGACCTCTATTTCCCTCAACAAATCTTTCAAATCTCTCAATATAAGTGGCTGTGGAGCTTGGAAGATGGGAAATGTAAAGATGCCAGTCATATAGGGCAAGCAGTGGAACTTTTCTCTAATGTGCTTCAGACTGACTGGGATGAAAGAATGCTGCAGACTTTTCTTCAGGCTGTAAGTGGAGGTGAGCTGGGTGAAGCATTCATGAAGTCAATAATACAAACTTCAGAGGGGAAAAGTAGATGTTAAAGCTATTGTCTTCTGACCTAAGCCAAGACTTTATTCCAGAGGTGAAATGCCTATGAGGTTATTCTTGGATGTCATTTATTGTATCATTGTATAGTTGCTGCAAACAAAATTTCCCGATATTCACCTCTCTCTATTTCATGGGAAATTTTCGGTGTTATCCTTGATATTTAAGGTATAAATCAGACTAATGTTTTAAAATGACTTCTGACTTGCAGCCTTGTAAGCTCTCAGTACAATACTTAGGAAACAATGCAAAATGGGAAAACTCAGAATTCCATGGAAAATTAAAATATGATCACAATTTGGGTAGAATTTTCAACAATAAAGCAGATGTATAACTAAAGCTGTATAACTAAAAAATTAGAGTAGGCTGTGATATATTCTTAGCCTCATAAAACAAAGGAGCGTCACTTTCCTTGAAATGACTAGAAACATAATTTTTCTCTCCCCATCACTCTATGACTGCATCTGTATCAGGGACCCTGGTATATCTAAAGTAGTAACAGAAACATCAACAACGTCCACAGACAAAAACAAAACAAACAAGAAATACATCGGCTATTGAGTGAAGGTAGAATATTGTCCTCCTCCTCCCCAGTGGGCACCTGCTCTGTGAATTAGCCTCAGTCCAGCACTATGGAATAGTTCGTGAGGAAGGCCTGGTAGATGTCCCCTCACTTGAGGACTAGGGTTTCTGTATGCCAAGAGTTATAGAGAAGACTGATTAAAAAAAAAGCCTTGGCACTAAAATGAGTTTATTTATACAAATATTTTTTTCATATATTTCATCAGAGTAGAGGCTAGTCTATGTAAAAAAATGTGTTCTTTTAAAAAGCCTTGAGTAACCTAGATGCATGAATGTCAAAGCAGACTTCTATAAAACTCAATGGAAAAAAAAGGGGATTAGGGAATTGTATTGAGAGTTTGGAGACAACTAGAATTATCTTGGTCTTTATTCATACTACAGCCTCCATATATGGAATGCATAATGAGTGGGGAAGGAAGGAAGGAAACAACATAGGCAGCTTTGAAAGCACAAGGTTTTCCCAAATATGACGAGGTGTACTGAGGGTGTCTCAGATTTCTCAGCAACACTGGGGCCTAAGTATCTCAAAGAGTGTCCTCACAGGCTTATTTATTTGTTTATTTATTTGCTTAAAAAACCACAACATAAAACTTTTGAAAGCCTCATATGTACTTGGTACATGTGGTTCAACAGCTAAATTACAAGGGGGTATCCACTCCTCTTGTCCTACCAGGTTACATCCCTGGATTATTGGATGTGAGGGTCATTCTTGTCCCCTCTGCTCTAGCCACACTATTCTGCTCAGAGGGCACGTAGGTTAATAAAGTTCTAACTGGAAGCAGCGCTACTCCGACTGCAAAATAAATGTTTCGAATAGGTAGAGAGTGGAGGTCTTCTTTCAGTATGGCCCTGGATGAATGCTTCTGCACACTGGAAATTCGCCTGCGAATCACACTAATTAATCTTTGAGGTGGGACCAAGGGAAATTTACACATTGACCAAATCTCTCCAGAAATATATTGAAAAAAATTCCTTTAGTTTTTCTGGTATGTAGAAATGGGAACATTATCCTGAAGACTCATTGGAACAGTAAACCTCCTAAAATGTTTTATCATGAGAAGCATAAGACTATTTGGGATGTCTTCTAGAGGAATATCCATCAATAGGAGGAAAAAAAAAAAAACCTCTAGGAAACAAGTCCAGGAAGCAATGAGAAGAGAATGTGTTGTACAGATTAGAATTCTTTTTTTTTGACATTGATAGAAAGTTTAATTAGAAAATGGTTAGAGCAAAAAGGGAATTAAGTAACTCCCCTAAACAAAACGTTCAGGGGTATACTGGCTTTACAGTCTGGAGGGGCCCAAATAGGGTTCTTGTAAACTGATTTCTCACTGTCTATATCTTAAAGAGGAGAGCCATCTTCCTCTCTCCGTGTTCTATCCTCAGAGAAGCTTTTCCTTTAGGGTACAAGGATGGCACAAAAGCACCAGCCACACTTTCAGGTTCTGTCTCCCTGGAAACAGAACAGCTGCCCCTCACCCAGCACATTTCCTTGTGGCCTCATTGACTGACTAGGTCATGTGCTCATCCTGGAAACAGTCAGTGGGACTGGAGATCATCTAGCTGATTGGCTTTAGCCTGACTCCTGTGCTTCCCTGAGACTTGCCAGGTCACAAAGACTAGAGTAAATACCCAAGATAAATCAGGAGCCTTTGTTTAAAAAGGTAGAAATGAAAACCAAGTAGTCAAATAGCAAAGACCCACTTCTTAGAGTGAGATTAAAATGATAAAGGGAACAATCAGATTCAGGAAAAAATAAAATTAAAACAGAATAAAGTATAATATACAAGGACTGTAAAATAGTAATAAAGAGTGACAGAATCAAAATCTGTATTGAATCTAGTAAAGAGAAGACGTTAAGTGATATGAAAATTAAGTAGTGATATGAAAAAAATTAAGAAAATCTTCCAGAAAGCAGACAAAAAGGAAAAGAAAATATGATATAAAAGGCAGAGAAGAGAAATTCAACTTAGAAATTATAGATATTCTTGAGGAAGAATTCAGAACAATGAACACAGATGTACTTTTGCATAATTGAAAAAGACCTCCCAGACACTATAAAAAAAATGTGTATCTAGGTCAGAGTGCTTATTATAGTCCAGAAAATACTAATGAAAAAAGACTCCCACCTAGATATAGTCCAGTTAAAGTTTTCAATTACCAGCATAAAGAAAAATTAAAATTATTTAGACAGAAAAAATAGGCTATCCACAGAGAAATAAAGGAATTCTGGCCTGATTACCAACTTCTAGAAAATAATGGAGTTTGTATTATATCCAGAATTTTGAGAGAGTAATGTGTCCCAGAAATTTTAGTCAGCTAAATTATTATTTGGGTACGTAAAACATAAACATGACTTTAATGAAAATGTATGATATTTAACTGCATATATTAAAACAAAATTATTTGTAGACACACCTCAGCCAACTGAGAATTGTATCAAAATACAAATCATAAAGTGGAAATGCATGACATACACTGTGGATGAAATATTTCTCCCCCAACTCCATATATTGAATTCCTAATTCCCATTGTGATGATATTTGAAGGTGAGACTCTTGAAAGGTAATTATATTTGAATGAAGTCCTGGGGTTAGAGTTTATAAGGGGATGAAGAGACTACAGCTCTCTCCCTCTTCCTCATATGAGATACAGCAAGAAGGTGACAGTCTAAACCAGGAAGCGGGGCCTCATCAAAAACCTGACCCTGCTCACATACTGCCTGATCTTAAACTTCTAGTCCCCAGAACTGTAAGAAATAAATGTTTGTTGTTTTGAGCCACCTATGCTATGGTATTCTGTTACAGAAGCCCAAACTGACTAAGGCAGTATGTAAAGACAGATGGTGGGAACTGGTAACTGCAGTCCAGAGTCAAGTCTAAAAAGTTGTAATTATGGTTCTAAGAATGGGCAAAAACTGGAAGTATTCCCCTTGAAAACCAGCACATGACAAGGATGCCCTCTCTCACCACTCGTATTCAATATAGCAGTGGAAGCTCTGGCCAAGGCAGATAAAGGAATAAAGGGTATTCAAATAGAAAAAGAAGTCAAATTGTCTCTGTTTGCGGATGACATGATTGCATATTTAGAAAACCCCGTAATCTCAGCCCAAAATCTCCTTAAGTTGATAAGCAACTTGAGCAAAGTCTCAGGATACAAAATCAATGTGCAAAAATCACAAGCATTCCTATACACCAATAATAGATAAACAGAAATCCAGATCATAAATAAAATCTCATTCACAATTGCTACAAAGAGAAAAAAATACCTAGGAATGCAACGATAAAGGGATGTGAAGAACCACTTCAAGAGAACTACAAATGTATATTGTGAAATGTAGAAGGTTATATGCATGTCCAGGGTAAGATGCATGCTTAGATAATACCTAAGAAGATTCTCAACTTTCACCATGGGCTCAATGCAAGCCTGGTTATGTGTTGAAGGAGCACTCAGGCACAGAACCAACCTGTAAAGACAATGGAAAATGTCTTTTGTTATTTATTTTATATTTAGCTCCTGAAATTCAAGGGAATCTCTCTCAAAACACTAGCTAAAGAACAAATAATTAAGGACCACAAGAAATAGTCTTTGGAAGAATTATTTGGGATAGTCATGAAATAAATGGACTATTACAACCTTTAATCTAACAAGCAATCAAACAAACGAAAAACAGCAAACTTTGGAGAAGGCTGTTAATCTGATTTACAGAGTTACCAAATTATAATATTCAAATGTCTAATTTTCAACAAAAAACATCACAAGGCATACAAAGGATCAGAAAAGAATGACTCATCTAAAGAAACAAAATAAATTGATGGAAACCATCCCTAAGGAATTCCAACTTCAGACTTACTAGAAAAAGACTTTAAAACAACTGTATTAAATATGATAAGAAATCTAATTTAAAACATGGACAAATAAAGGGAAATTAGGAAAGCAATGTATAAACAAACAACATGTCAATAAAGTGAAATAAAAAGGAAGGAAACAGAAATTCTGGAGCTGAAAAGTGCAATAAATACAATAAAAAATTCACTAGAAGTGTTCAGTAGCAAAGTTGAGTGGGCAAAAGAAAAAATCAGCAAGCTTCAAGATAAAATAATTAAAGTTATCAAATATGTGAAGCAAAAAGAAAAAAGCATGAAGAAAACTAAATAGAGACTAAAAGCCCTGTGGTATACCCTCAGGTAACCAACATACACATTATGGGGGTCCCAGAAGAAAAGAGAAAGAAAGAGGCGGAAAGAGTATTTTAACAACAGTGGCAGAAAACTCCTCAAATTTGATGTAAGATGTGAGTCTACAAATCTAAGTGCTCAGTAAACTCCAAGCAGGATAACCTCAATGAGAGTCATACTAACACACATTAAAATCAAACTGTCAAAAGTCAAAGACAAGGAAAGAATCTTAAACACAGCAAGAAAAAAGCAACTTGTCACATACAAGGCATTTTCTGTAAGATAACTGATTTCTCATGAGAAATCAAAGAGGACAGAAGACCCTGGGATAACATTTAAAGTGGAGAAAGAAAATAAACTTTCAATTGAGATTTTCACATCTGGAAAACTGTTCTTCAAAAATGAGGGAGAAATTAAGACATTTCCAGATAAACAAAAGGTAGACCTGCTGTATTAACCATGTCTTTTAATTCTGATGTTTGACATCTGACATCTTATTGACCCTGAAGAGATTGCCCCTCCCTCAGCTTGCCAATTCCTAGAAATAGAAAACTATTTACTTGTGAGCATGGATTTTATATAAACTAACCAATAGAGAACCTTCCTTTCCCACTTCCTCTATCAGACTCTTAACACTCTGGGCCAATAGTCCTTACACTGATCATCCCAGGGTCAAGTATCAAACAATGCAAGACAGCCTGTACACTACAGGACCCACTGAAATCATTCAAACTAGTCAGTTTTAAGTCTCCTTACTCTACTTCAACTACTCCTTCTCACAGAAATCTCAGTAAAGGCTCTTGCTCATGTTTTCCTCTGTTCCTTCTTACTTCCTGACGCATACTGATGCTTCCTTGTACATCCCTCTGTGATGAGGTGTGCTCCCTCCCCTTGGGGACTATGAGTAACAAACTACATTTTTAATAACAATCATGTCCTGATCTTTTGGCCTTGTCATACCTGAATACCAAAATCTATAAATCTACATTTTAAAATACCTGTATTAAGAAGAAATGCTAAAGAATTTTCTTTAAGTTGAAACGAAAGGACACTACATAGTTTAACTCATAGCCATACTGAAGAGGTAAAGATCTTTGGTGAAGAATACATGAGCAAATCAAAAAGTTAGTATTGGTATAATTTTGATTTGTGACTTCACTTTTTATTTCCTAAAGGCTTTAAAAGACAAAAACATAAGATAACTATAAATTGGTTATGGAATAAACAATGTATAAAAAGATACACCTCAACAACAGCAACATAATACACAGAGTGTCTGTAAACTATTGCTATTAAGTTGGTATCCAAATAGGTGTTATAAATTTAGAATGTTAAATGTAATTTCCATTGTAACCACAGATGAACTATCTAAAAAACTGTGTGTAGAAGATAATAATGATGTAATAAAAATGGTTCACTACAAAAAAATCAAGTAAATAAGAAAAGGCATTAATGGAGGAAATAGGAATAAAATATTTATAGGACATATAGAAAACAAATAGCAAAATGGCAGAAGTCCTTATCAATAATTAATTTAAATATAAATTAATTTAACTTTCTAATCAAACAGCAGAGACTAGTAGAAGGAAGAAACAAACAACAATAGAACATCATCCAACTATATGCAGTCTCCAAGAGATTCACTGTAGACCCAAAGATAAATTGAAAGTGAAGGGATAAAAAAGATGTTCAAAGCAAATAGTGAGCATAAAAGAGCTGATATGAATATATTAATCCAGCCGAAAACTTTTATTTAAAAACTGTTGTAAGAAACAAAGGCAAACATTCACGGTTGCCAAGAGTCCATTCATGGAAAAGAAGTAAGAATTAAACCAGTATTCACCAGACTACAGAGTCTCAAAACATATGAAATAAATATTGCCAGAATTGGAGGGAGAAATAGTTCTACAATAATAGAAGATTTAATGCATCATGTTCATTAATAGATGCAACATCTTGGGATCAATGAAGAAATAAAAGACGTAAATAATACTATAAACCAGGTAGACTAACAGACATGTATAGCACACTTTTCCCAATAATGGCAGAATACACATTCTTCTCAAGTGGACATAAACATTCTCCAGGATAGGCCTGGTGCAGTGGCTCATGCCTATAATCCCAGAACTTTGGGAGGCCGAGGTGGGCAGATTACGGTCAGGAGGTCAAGATCATCATGGCTAACATGGTGAAACTCCGTCTCTACTAAAAATACAAAAATTAGCCAGGCATGGAGGCACACGCCTGTAGTCCCAGCTACTTGGGAGGCTGAGGCAGGAGAATTGCTTGAACCCAGTAGGCAAGGATTGCAGTGAACTGAGATCATGCCACTGCACTCTAGCCTGGGTGACAGAGCTTGTTTGCTTTCAAACAAGCAAACACAAACAAATAAAAAGAACATTCACCAGGATAATGTATATGTTAGGCCCCAAGAAAAGTACCAAAATAAACTTTAAAAGATCAAAATCTACAAACTATTTTTATGACCACAATGGGATGAAGTTAGAAATCAGTAACAGAAGAAAAACTTAAAAATATGTGATAAGCCAGGCATGATGACTCACGCCTGTAATCCCAGCACCTTGGGAGGCCGAGGCAGGTGAATGACTTGAAATCAGGAGTTTGAGACCAGCCTGGCCAAGATAGTGCCACTGCACTGCAGCCTGGGCCACAGACTGAGACTTCATCTAAAAAAAAAAAGACAATGTTGTTAGGATGTCAAGACTAGCAAAGATCCAAGTGACATACAGATTAAATGTGATCTGTGTAAAAAATTCCAAAAGCTTTTCCTTTGTACAAATGCAAAAGGCTTAAGTGACTACTAATAAACTCTTTGCCATTGTAGACTTTTCTATTCTGGATCTTCATATGAATGGAATTATATAATATGTGGTCTTTTGTGACGGCTTTTGGAAGTGGTAAAATATTAAATCTAAAGGAGTGGTAAGTTAAGAAAGTATATTGTATTCCAAAGAACTGTCACTTAAAGATCCTGCTAAATTATTTACCTAAAATGCCAATATAGGAATTAAAATGGCAAGATGATAATATCATATTAATATTTATATTGAAGGTAAATGGATTAAAAATCAAATTACAAAGTGAAATTATCAGACTATATTAACAAGGCCTATTTGTATGTTGCCTCCAAGGGACATGATCTAAATACAATGACAAAGATAAATTAAAAGTAAAAAGAAAAATATATCTAGAAAACACTAATCATGAAAAAGTTGGGTGACTATATTAGTGATGGAAAATACAGGTTTCAGAAAAGAATTGTTTGGCCACTTTATAATAATGATTCAGTTAATCATGAAGCTAAAACAATTATACATGTATAAGTATTTAATAGCTTAAAAATATATGAAGTAATACAGCTAAAGCAAGATATGATCCTTAGTAATTGTTAGAGTAATGAGATAAAAGTTAGAATAATATAAAAGATTTTAGCTCTACTGGGGGAATATGTCAGCCTGATGTCCAACAGAAAGTTCTCTGCTCCCAGACATGGGTCCCTGGGCTTCCTGCGTCTGAAGTGCAGCAGTAGGCATTGTGGGAAGGTGAAGACTTCCTAAGGATGACCCTTCCAAGCCAGTCCACCTCACAGCCTTCCTGGAATACAAGGCTGACGTGACATGACCCACATCATGTGAGATGTTTACAGGCCAGGATCCAAGGTGAACAAGAAGGAGGTGTAGCCACTGTGACCATTGTGGTGATACCACCTATGGTGGTTGTGGGCATTGTGGACTACATGGAAACTCCTCAAGGCCTCAGACCTTCAAGACTATCTTCGCTGAGCACATTGCAATGAGTGAATGAGTCATTTCTGTAAGAACTGGCATGAATCTAAGAAGAAGGCCTTCACCAAGTACTGCAAGAAATGGCAGGATGAGGATGGCAAGAACTGGAGAAGGACTTCAGCAGCATGAAGAAGTACTGCCAAGTCATCCGTCTCATTGCCCACATGCAGATGCGTCTGCTTCCTCTGCACCAGAAGAAGGCTTACCTGATGGAGATCCAGGTGAATGGAGGCACTGTGGCCAAGAAGCTGGACTGGGCCTGTGAGAGGCTGGAGCAGCAGATAACTGTGAACCAAGTGTCTGGGCAGGACGAGATGATTGACATCATTGGGTTGACCAAGGGCAAAGGCTATGAAGGGGTCACCAGTTGTTGGCACACCAAGAAGCTGCCCCACAAGACCCACTGAGGCCTGCACAAGGTGGCCTGTATTGGGGCATGACATTCTGCCCATGTGGCCTTCTCTGTGGCACATGCTGGGCAGAAAGGCTACCATCACCACACTGAGATCAACAAGAAGATCTATAAGATTGGCCAGGGGTGTCTTATTAAGGATGGCAAGCTAATCAAGAACAATGCCTCCACTGACTATGACCTGTCTGACAGGAGCATCAACCCTCTGGGGGGCTTTGTCTACTATGGTGAAGTGACTAATGACTTTGTCGTGCTGAAAGCCTGTACGGTGGGAACCAAGAAGCTAGTGCTCACCCTCTGCAAGTCCTTGCTGATGCAGACTAAACGGTGGATTCTGGAGAAGATTGGCCTTAAGTTCATTGACACCACCTCCAAGTTTGGCCATGGCCAATTCCAGACCATGGAGGGTAAGAAAGCATTCATGGGACCACCCAAGAAAGACTGAATTGCAAAGGGAAAGGAGCTTAATGCCAGGTACAGATTTTGCAGCTGGCGGCGTCTCAATAAGTTATTTTCTACTTGAAAAAAAAAAAGATTTTAGTAACACTAGAATCCACCCTGACCCAATTAGCATCTATAAAATGTTATACATAATACTAAAAAATTCATACTCTTTCACATGCACATGGAAAGTTAAGCAAGGTATAACATAAAATTTCACAATGTATGCTTTTTAACATCAGTAGGATTATTTTATAAATCCATAGCAATAAAATTTTAATAAAAACCTATTATTTTGATATTTAAAAACAGACTATAAATAAACCATGAGCCAAACAAATCACAGAAAGAATTAGAAATTATTATGAATTAAATTATAATGAAAATGAAAAATACTAATATATTTGTGGGCAGCAGCTAAAAATGCTCAGGCATTCATAATTTTGAAATTCAGAAAAATTAAAATTGATCTAATTTTCTACTTTAAGAATGCAGAAAAAAATTATTAAAATTACCCTTAAAATAAATGGCATGAGAAAATAAAGATAGAGAATAAATCAAATAAATAGGAAACAGTTAAACTGTAGAGGAAATTGACAAAGCCAGAAGTCAGTTTTGAAAAAGATTAATGAATGCCAGCAAGATCAAAAAGAAAAACTAAAAAAAAAAGTTATTATTTAAAAAACCACAAATTATTTATAAGAAATAAAAAAGTAGATTTTGCAACAGATCTTACAAACATTAAAAAGACAATAAAGGAGTATTTTGAGCAACTTTATGCCATTCGATAACAGCATAAAAATAGAAATTCTTAAAAAACACAACTGTCAAAACTTATATGGATGAAATAGAAATCTAAGCAAACCTATACGTATTAAAGAAATCAGATTTATTGTGAAACTCTTTCCTCACTGACCTCTTCAAACCTGAAGTATCTGATTGTCAAACACTTGAACGGGATAAAAACAGTTTAATGTATACTCTTTAGAAAATAGTGAAAGGTGAATCCCCTCCCATCTAGCTTTATGTGGCCAGAATAACCCTAATATCGAGAATTAACAAACACATTATAAAGAATCTAGAATAGTCAAAAATAGTGAGTTTATACTATCTGACTTGAAGACTATCCATTACCAATAACCAAGACCATCATATTGGCATTGGAATATTCAAATATATTACTAGGACAGAATCAAGTTCAGAAATATTTTTCTTTATACAATAAACTAATTTCAACAAAGATGTTAAAGTAATTCCATGAAAACAAATGTGTTCCGTGAGTGAAGGCAGAAAAACTGAACATCTATACAGTAAAAATAAACCTTGAACTCGACCTCAACTCATACACAAATTAATGTAACAAAAATTCATATGTTAAGTTCCTAGCCCCCAGCAACTCAAAATATGACTGTATTTGGAGATAGGACCTTTAAAAAGTAATTAAGGAAAAATGTGTTCCCCTGTTTGGGCCTTAATCCAATAACTGATGTTATTCTAAGAAGCAAAGATTAGGAGATGGCCGGGGCACAGAGCGGTGATGGTATAAAGCCCTGCAGAACTGTGAGAAAATTAATGTCTCTTGAGGTATGATTTATTCTGAGGCAAAATTCCTCAACTGTGAATCTAAAAAATGAGACATAGTGCTTTTAAAATACCAAAAGAGAAGCATTTCCATACCAAAGGGGTAAAATCAGAAATAAGAAATAAGTGATGGGTCCCAAGCAAGTCGCAAACCTAGCAAGTCAAATTTCATTACATTTTAAAGGCTCAGGAATAATTCTCTGGCTCCAGGCTCACTAGGGTGGCTCTGTCTTCTGGGATTATCGGGGCAAAGATCCTGCTCACCCCCCACCAGTTCTGGGCAGTGGCCCTGATACTTCTGGAATTTAAGAGGAGACAGCACTCTACCCCAGGCCAGTGTCCTCTGGGCCTGTGGTGGGGGCAGTAGTAGTTCTGTGGACGTCTGGACTGCCTTCTGGGTCATTCTTGCTTTTTCTTGAAGGATTACACATGTTCACAGCCAAATAGCTCTATTGGTAATTCTGTAGAATCCCAGAAACCAGACAGTCTTCTTTAACTTTGTCTATCCTCTTTACCTTCAATCCAAGTTGGCATTTTTGCTGGTATGACTCCCATCTCTATTCCTGGCCTCTGCTGATATGGCTGATTGGATCCAGAAGTCACATACCTGTAATCTATCAGCAACACACTTGATTTTTCTCCCCAGAATATAATTTTTCATCTGTTGCAACGTGGATAGCCTGAGAATTTTTCAAATCTTCAGATTCTAGATTGTATTTGCTTAACAATGCTTTCAATTTCTATGTCCTCTTATATTTTGCTATAAGCAGCAAAGAGAAATTAGGCTGTGCCTTCATCACTTCCTTGTGCTTTGTGTCACCTCTCTGTGCCCTGGCCATCTTATCTTTGCTTCTTAGAATAACATCAGTCATTGGATTAAGGCCCAAGCATATGAACACATTTTATTACTTTTTTTAAAGGGCCTAGCTCCAAATGCAGTCTCATTTTGGATGCTGAAACCTAGGAGTTCAATATATGAATTTTAGAGGGGAACACAATTCAGCTCTGACCCATGTCAAGGGTCTACTGAACTTTCTGAGTCCGCTACATATTTACCTTTTCAAAACTATTCTGGAATTTATCATTTATGATACAATTAATTAGATGCCATCTTATGTTATTTTCTAATTCTTTAAAATACTGTCTTTCAATAAAATTAGAATTTCTTCATATCTATTCATTGTGTTTGGCAGAATACAACAGCCCCTACGAGAACACTGAATTTAGGCAATCTCAAAGATGTTTTGGCAAAACAGTAATTGTGTGTGTGTGTGTGTGTGTGTGTGTGTGTGATGGAGTCTTGCTCTGTCACCAGACTGGAGTGCAGTGGTGCAATCTTGGCTTACTGCAACCCCCACTTCCTGGGTTCAAGTGATTCTCCTGCCTCAGCCTCCTGAGACTACAGGAGGGACTACAGGTTCATGCCATTATGCCCAGTTAATTTTTGTAGTTTTAGTAGAGATGAGTTTTTACCATGTTGGCCAGGGTGGTCTCGATCTCTTGACCTTATGATCCTCCCACCTTGGTCTCCCAAAGTGCTGGGAATTATAGACATGAGCCACCACACCAGGCCAGACAAATAGTAATTTTACTTCCCTAATATAAGATTGAGATACTCTGGATAAAAAATAGTTCCATTGTTTATCAAATTAATTTAAAAAGATTTTGAGTCTTAGGCAGTGTTATAGTCTTCTAGGATAAGATAGTCAACAAAATGAAATGCCTGCCTTGACGAAAGTTAGCATTTTATTTAGTGAGACATGTAGTAAGCAAGTAAATATAAGCATGATGACAGTTTCAGTCAAAGGAAAATACAAATATACACACATAAGCAGACTAAAAATTAATAGATTGGAATAGAGGTAACAAAATAACAATATCTAAAGAGTTGAGATTCAAAATGAGTTGTGAGATAATTTGTTTCTTGTTTTGTTTTGTTTTGTTTTTGAGACAGAGTCTTGCTTTGTCACCCAGGCTGGAGTACAGTGGCATGATCTTTGCTCACTGCAACTACCGCCTCCGGGGTTCAAGTGATTCTTCTGCCTCAGCATCCTGAGTAGCTGGGATTACAGGCACCCACCACCCCACCTGGCTAATTTTTGCATTTTTAATAGAGACAGAGTTTTGCCATGTTGGCCAGTCTGGTCTTACGCTTCTGACCTCAAGTGATCCACCTGCCTTGACCTCCCAAAGTGCTGGGATTATAGGCATGAGCCACCACACCCAGCTAAAATTAGTTGTGTTGTAATTTGTTTTGAGGTGTTGTATTTTTCTTTCTTCTGATTTTAAAGAATAAAAAATAATTGTGGGGAAAAAAGACTATCTTTCTGGAAACAGAGGGGGACAAGATGTTACAGTCATGTTCTGCATAAGGACATTTCAGTCAATGACAGACTGTATAGTTTGTCCCATAAGATTATAATGTTGTACTTTTACTGCAACTTTTCTGTGTTTAGGTATGTTTAAATACACAAATACTCACCATGGTGTACTAATGGCCTATATGATTCAGTAGATTACACGTTGTACAGGTTTGTAGTGGGCTATACCGTCTAGGTTTGTGTAAACACACTCTATTATGCTCACATAATGACAAAATCGCCTCGCAAATCATTGCTCAAAACACATTCCTGACATTAAGAGACACATTTCTGTACTTCCTTTGCCCCAAATATTTTCCTATACTATGGTTTCACGATACTATTATAAAAATTATACATATTTTCTTCTTTTAAACTTTCATACCTATTAGCATATAAATGGTCTCTTTTTAAGCAGCTTGATTTTGTCCTTCAGAAACTTAATTACCAGGGGCAAGTTATTTAAAAAGTTAGATTATTTATTCTGCTTTTCCAAAATTGTATGAATTAAAACCCTTCCAATTTGAAGATTACGAATTCCTATTTTAAACTGTGATTACCTAGCAGAAAGATGCTCATGGCAAACTGTGTGTGTCAACAAACTTATTCTGGAGAAATTAGTTTAGACCTTCCCAGATTGCTTAAGAGATGCCTTTCATCCAGGAATACAGCTGGAATTCCACGTTATCTGGGGAGCTAAATTACTGGGCAGCTCATGAAGAGACCAAACTTTCATGGTTCCTGACCTGAGACTCCCAAAGTTAAATGTGAAATGTGTTATCCATTAAATAAATTGAAAAGACCATCAGGTCTGCCCTTTCCATCACTTCAAACTCAAACATCAATAAAAATCAATTATAAAATGCTATTCAATGTTAAGCTTTATTGTATAAATAGTTCAGTAGTTGGTTTGAAAAAATTCCGAAAATGGATTTGCAAAGATTTTAAATTTTGTCTTATTTGTTTGACTTCAGTATTAACAGACAGATTATCTAGCCTGCAGGGTTTTATTTCTTAGTCTACATTTTAAATTATGTAATTAAATAGCTTTGGATGTATTTAGAAACTACTACATGGAAAGAAATGAGAATATAAAAGTGAAAATTTTCACATCACAAATAAAAAATTCAGAAAGCAAGTGAGCCTCCCTCTCACAGTAGGCTGTGCTTTGGGTGGGGTGGGGGAAGGGATGCATTTCAGTGGTTCTGACAGGTTACACAGAATTGTGTTCTGTAGAGAAACTAATTGAATGAGACCCTACAGAGTTCACTTTACTTTTTCATCACTCATATAATTTTCATTGCATTGTGCACTGGTCAACACAAGCAGAGCATAAATTAGCTTAGTGAGAGAGCATTATGTGCCTGTCAATAAACTCTTTAGTTGTATCAAGTTATATCACCATCATACCATTAAGTCCTGGGTTAGGAGGAGGAAATGCTGAAGAGAAACCTCAGTGCACCTACTCATCTCAGCCCTCTTTTATTTCTCTCTCACTTTCCTTCCTGGACTGTGTGAAGGCTTTGAAAGAACTGTTATCAGCTATCATTAAAGCAGCTGTCTGTCTCCTTGGCAACCCTTATCAAGCTGTACCAGACTTGGGCTGCTAGTGAGTTCCGTCAAACCTGCATTGAGTAAGGCAGTTCAAATTTTTAACATCTACTATACTAAATGTGAATAAAATGTCTGGAGGAGAACTATATCTTAGTCTGCCTATAGTCTTTATAGTCTAAGAAGATGCATTGGAATTCACCAACAGTGAAACAAAAATGGTGGGATGAAGAGAGAAGAGTCATTTCATAGCTGCAGAAAAAAATTCTCTTTGAACCCCTTTTCAGACTAATGAATATTTTTATGAAGAATGTCTGTCTCTAGCTCTGATCAACTATACGGTGCTAATATTCTCACTGTCTTCTCTATATCCACATCTAAGCTTACATGGCACATGTTGAATCACTGAAAGAAAAAGAGAAGCCACCTCTCTTAACTTCTCTGATGGTTCAGTAGTTAAGACTAAACAAGGCACCGTTGGATGCCTGCTGTCTCTAAATAATTTCTTCATTCCTTATGGCTGCAGAGTTCCAACTTTGCTGAAATTTTCAATCCTGTCTTAAACCACCATGATGCTTCCATTCCTAGAACAGGGGTAACCATCGTGTGGTCGTGAGGGGTTGCTGACCTGAGGTTGGCAGAGATGGAAGACATAAAGATTCTGGACCTCCATGACATACATCATTGAGCTTGAATCTCCTAAAATTGAAGTAGTCCAGTATTGGGACTTCTTTTTAAAGTAAGACAATAGAATTTCCTTATTGGTTATGGCACTTAAATTATGTGTGCATTTATTTTACTTTCAGCATCCCAAATACACTCATAATTCTTCATCCTTCTCATTTTCAGTTCCCAATTGCTCAAAGTACTTCTTTTAGAAATCTTGCTCAGATTTTAAAATCATCCAATCCATTCTCACACATACAGGGGGCACCTTAGATTAAGCTATTGATTCAGAAATTTAGTTAAAATTCCAATGTTTTCTAGGGAGGCTGACTCAAAAGCATCCTTTAGCATGAAATGGTTTGTCATATTGGCTCTAATTCAACTAGTTCCTTAAGACAATTTTATTCAGAAGAAGGAAGATTTCATATAAAGGAATGGACAGGGAACAGTGAGGAAACGTGAACTCCATTAGGGCCTCTAAGAAAAAGAACAGCCTGAGAGCTAATGGGATATGGGAAGGTGGGTTTGGAAACCAGGAATAGAGAGAGAATTGAATTTTTTAGTAGTTGTGCAAAGAAAGTTGAAGAGTGAAAGGAACAAATCCTTACCAGTCTTTCTGAAAAGGTGAAGAATTCTTGTCTAAAGTGATAAATCAGGAAACAAATGTATAAGCTGATTTTTTTCCAGAGTAAAACTTTTCGTTGTGCTATTTGTGGGACTTCAGGTCCCATAAATGTAGGTCACTTCTACTCCAACACATATGCTTCACAATAAACTCCAGAAAATGCCAAGTAATGATAACCCTAGAAAAACTTCACATTAAAACACACTGCCATGTGTGTACCTATGCAACTATCTTGCATGCTCTGCACATGTACCCCAAAACCTAAAATGCAATTAAAAAAAAAAGACAGACCTAGTGAGGAGTTAGACCTTCCTAGAACATAACAAAGAAAGCCTACAAGCTAGTCATTTGTTTTTTGTTTTTTCAGATTTTTTTTTTGTTGTTGTTTGTTTTTTGAGATGGAGTCTCACCCTGTCACCCAGGCTGAAGTGCAGTGGTGCAATCTTGGCTCACTGCAACCTCTGCCTCCTGGGTTCAAGCAATTCTTCTGCCTCAGCCTCCTGAGCAGCTAGGATTACAGGTATGTGCCACAATGCCTGGCTAATTTTTGTATTTTTAGTAGAGACGGTGTTTCACCACATTGACCAGGCTGGTCTCAAACTCCTGACCTCGGCCCCCCGACTCGGCCTCCCAAAGTGCTGGGATTACAGGCATGAGCCACCGTGCCCAACCTCATCATTTTTTTATTCTTAAATATGAACATAACCCAAAGATCACAATATCATGAGGAAACTGAAAATCAGGAATGAGTATTATAAAAAACTTAATGAAACAAAAAAGCTAATGGAGGAAACATGTTCTGATAAATAGAACTTTGAAAAACCTGTAATTAGAATATCCAGAAAAACTTTTTTTTAATAAAATAAGAACAGATTTAAGAGAATACTCAAAAATTTGTAAGTTCTTTCAAAGATTAAAAATATAATTGCAAAAAAATTAAATAGAAGGCCCTTTAAGGCATTTTAACTAAGGAATTTTAACTAACCTTATTTATTCACAGCAGCAATGTGTAATAATTCCCATTTTTCTCATGCTATTATTAAAATTAGCTATTATCAATTTCTGCTGCCCTTGCCTTCCAAAAAGAAAATAAATGAATGCCTGTTCTTTTATTTAACAATTTTGTTTAAATTACCGGTAAGACTGGCCATGCTCTTAAATAGTTTCCTGACATTTTATTTTCTTCTTTTGTGAGATAAATCTTCATATCCTTTTTATGTTTTCCTATTCATAGGACTTTCTGCCTATAATAGAAATTCGTACCATGTATATTAACATATATACATAACATGATGAGGCATCATTCAATATCTGAATTAAAAAGCTGAAGTTACTGGTTATTATATTAAAGGATGCTGGTCAGGCACTGAGTGATGGTTTTGTATAGGGTTTTTGGAAGGTGGCCAGGGATTAAGTGCATTTACTGGAAAGTTAATCCCTGATGAACTGAGTCAGAAACTCTGGGTCTCAGAAGGGTTGGTTTGCAAAAGCCTATTTACTGAGGTAACTTGTCTTTGATGGGTGGAACAGATAGATATACAACATGGATTCTTCTAAAAACTTGCTAACATTGCTGGAAGAAAATCAGGTATTTGTCATAAGAAAGTTTGAAGTTTTATATAAACACATTTACTACTGTTTTACTTTTTAATTATTGAGTTTGCTGTCATGTTTTTCATGAATGTTCTCCACTTCCAGGGTTATAAAAAAATCAGTTTTCTTCTGAAACATTGGTTTTTTTTAATTGGTGCATAATAATTGTACATATTTGTGGGTACATGTGATATTCTGATAATGCATACAACATGGAATGATCAAATTAGGATATTTAGGATATCCATCACCTTGAACATATATCATTTCTTTGTTTTGGCAACATTTCAAATCTTTTCTTCTAGTTATTTTGAAATTTACAACACACTGGTATTAACTGTAGTCACTCTACTGTGCTATTAAATGCTAGAACTTTTTTTAAAAAATTTTATTTCAATAGATTTTAGGAAACAGGTGGTGTTTGGTTACCTGTTAAGTTCTTTAGTAGCGAATTCTGAGATTTTGGTGCACCCATCACCCAAGCATACACACTGTACCCAATGTGTAGTCTTTCATCCTTCAGCCACCCTTTCCCCTGAGTCCCCAGAGTCCATTGTATTATTGTTATGCCTTTGCATCCTCACAGTTCATCTCCCACTTATAAGTAAGAACACATGTTTGGTTTTCCATTCTTGAGTTACTTCACTTAGAATAATGATCTCCAAATTCCATCCAGGTTGCAGGAAATGCCATTATGTCATATATTTTTTATGGCTGAGTATTATTTCATGGTTTATACCACATTTTCTTTATTCACTTGTTGATTGATGGGCATTTGGGCTGGTTTCATATTTTTGCAATTGCAATTTGTGCTGCTATAAACATGTTTACATTTTTTTTTAATGTAATGACTTCTTTTCCTCTAGGTAGATACCCAGTAGTTGGATTGCTGGATCAAATGGTAGATTTAGATATTTGAGCAATCTTCACACTGTTTTTTTATAGTGGTTGTACTAGTTTACATTTCCAGGGTGTTCCCTTTTCACCACCTCATTGATTATTTCCATTTTTTCAGAAGTAAGATGGTAGCCTAGTGTGTTGCTGATTTGCAATTCTCTGATAATTTGAGATGTTGAATTTTTTTTTTACATGTTTGTGGGATGTTTGTATATCTTTTTTTGAGAATTGTCTATTCATGTCCTTAGCCCACTTTTGATGGGATTTTTTTTCTTCTGATTTATTTGAGTTTCCTATAAATTCTGGATATTAGTTTTTGGTTAGCTGTATAGATTGTGAAGGTTTTCTCTCACACTGTGAGTTGTCTGTTTTCTCTGCTGATTATTTCTTTTGTAGTGCAGAAGCTTTTTAGTTTAATTAAGTACCATCTATTTATCTTTGTTTTTGTTGCATTTGCTTTTGGGTGCCTGGTCATGAAGTCTTTGCCTAAGTCAATGTCCAGAAGGGATTTTCAAATGTTATCTTCTAGGATTTTTATAGTTTCAGGTCTTAGATTTAAGTCTTTGATCCATCTTGAGTTGATTTTTGTATAAGGTGAGTAATGAGGATCCAGTTTCATTCTTTTTTTTTCCCTAAAATATTTTGTCAACTGGAAATATATATTTGGTATTATGTCTTTTTAACTTCCTATTTCATTGTGATGACAAACTTTTTTTTAAAATTAAACTTTAAGTTCTGAGATACATGTGCAGAACAGTTTCATTCTTCTACATGTGGCTTGCCAATTATTCCAGCACCATTTGTTGAATAGGGTGTCCTTTCCCCACTTTATGTTTTTGTTCGCTTTGTCAAAGATCAGTTGGCTCTGAGTATTAGGCTTTATTTCTGGGTTTTTATTCTGTTCTCTTGGTCTATGGGCCTATTTCTACACCAGCACCATGCTGTTTTGGTGACTATACCCTTATAGTATAGTTTGAAGTCAGGTAATGTGATGCCTCCAGTTTCGTTCTTTTTGCTTAGTCTTGCTTTCACACTATGTGGGCTCTTTTTGGTTTTATATGAATTTGAGGATTTTTTTCTAGGTTTGTAAAGAAACATGGTGGTATTTTGATGGGGATTGCATTGAATTTGTAGGTTTTTCTTGACAGTATGGTCATTTTCTTAGTATTGATCCTACTCATCCGTGAGCAGAGGATATTGATACAGTTTGGCTGCATCCCCACCCAAATATCATCTTGAATTGTAGATCTCATAATTCCTTAATGTTGGGGAGGGGCCCAGTGAGAGGTAATTGAATCATGGGAGTGGGTTTTTCCTGTGCTGTTTTGTGATAGTGAATCAGTCTCACAAGATCTGATGGTTTTATAAAGGGGAGCTCCACTACACAAGCTCTCTTGCCTGCTGCCATGTAAGACGTGACTTTGCTCCTCATTCACCTTCAGCTATAATTGTGAGGTCTCCTCACAGTGGAACCGTGATGTCATTTAAACATCATGACTCCTCATTCACCTTCAGCTGTAATTGTGAGGTCTCCTCATAATGGAACCATGAGTCAATTAAACTTCTTTCCTTTATAAATTACCAAGTCCTGGGTATGTCTTTATTATCGTGAGAACAGGCTAATACAAGAAATTGGTACTGGGTAGTGGGGCACTGCTGTAAAAATACCCAGAAATGTGGAAGTTATTTTGGAACAGGTTAACAAGCAGATGTTTGAACAGTTTGGAGGCCTCAGAAGAAGATAGGAAAATGTGAAAAAGTTTGGAGCTTTCTAGAGACTTGAAGGGCTCAGAAGGCAGAAAGATTTGGGAAAGTTTGGAACTTCCTAGAGACTTGTTGAATGGCTTTGACCAAATGCTGTTCGTCTCAGATGGAGATGAAGACCTTGTTGGGAACTGGAGCAAAGTTGACGCTTGCTATGTTTTAGCAAAGAGACTAGCAGCATTTTGCCCCTGCCCAGACATTTGTGAAACTTTGAACTTGAGAGAGATGATTTGGTTTAGGTCATCTGGTGGAAGAAGTTTTTAAGTAGCAAAGCATTCAAGAGGTTACTTGGATACTGTTAAAAGCATTCAGTTTTATGTATCCACAAAGATATGGTTTGGAATTGGAACTTACATTTAAAAAGAAAGCAAAGCATAAAAGTTCAGAAAATTTGCAGCCTGACAATGCAACAGAAAAGAAAATCCCATTTCCTTGGGAGAAATTCAAGCTGGCTGCAGAAATTTGCATAAATAAAAAGGAGCCAGTGGGGACAGTGGGGAAATGTCTTGTTGTCCTTAATCCCCGGGAAAATGAGGAAAATGTCTCCAGGGCATGTCAGAGACCTTCATGGCAGCCCTTCCCATCACAAACCAAGAAAGGCCAAGGAGGGAAAAATGGTTTCTTGGGCTGGGCCCAGGGCCTTGTTGCTTTTTGCAGTCTCCAGACTTGGTGCTCTGCACCTTAGCTTTGGCTAAAAGGGGCCAATGTACAGCTCAGGCCATTGCTTCAGAAGGTGCAAACTTCAAACCTGGGTAGTTTAAACATGGTATTGGGCCTGCAGGTGCACAGAAATAAAAGAATATCTTTGGTATTTTGATAGAAATGTACTGAATTTGTAGATTACTATGGGTAATATAGTTATTTTAACAATATTTATTCTTCCAATCTATGACTTTTGGATATCTTTTCATTTGTAGGTGTCAACTTCAGTTTCTTTTATTTGTGTTTTATAGTTTTTATGGTAGACATCTTTTGCCTCCTTGGTTAAACTTATTTCAAGATATTTTATTTTTTGATTACTATTGTAAATGAAAATGCTTGCTTGATTTCTTTTTTAGCTAGTCATTCAAGTATAGAAGTGTCACTGAGTTTGTATACTAATTTTTATTCTAAAACTTTAGTAAATTTGTTTATCAGTTCCAAGAGTATTTTGGTAAAGTCTT
Organism: Leontopithecus rosalia; assembly: GCA_028533165.1. Taxonomy (NCBI): domain Eukaryota; kingdom Metazoa; phylum Chordata; class Mammalia; order Primates; family Cebidae; genus Leontopithecus; species Leontopithecus rosalia. Next base: position 10,675,582 of record CM052663.1, on the reverse strand, counting down.
TTTGTGTAGGACTCCCATAACATTTCTTCTAGGGCAGGTCTAGTGGTGATGAACTCCCTCAGCTTTTCCTTGTTTGGGAAATACTTTATTTCTTTTTCTTTCTGAAAGATTTTCTATACTTTGCTCATTCCTTCTCCTTCTGAAACTTTCAAAATTAAAAAATTTCTTTGCTTTATGGTGTTCCATATGTTACATAGGCTTAAAATTTTGCTTTTACTCCTTCTTATTATATTTTTTTGTCTCGCTGGGTTATTTCAAAAAATTTGTTTTCAAATTCAGAAATTCTTTCTTCTGCTTGATCTGGTATATTGTTTAAGCTCTTACCTGCATTTTTATTTTATTTACTGAATTACTGAGTTTCAGGATTTGTTTATTTTAAAATAATATATATTTCTTTGTTGAATTTCTCAGATCATAAATTATTTTTCTGCTTTTTTTGTATTGTTTATCTGTGCTTTCTTGTATCTTAGCTTCTTTAATAACATTATTTTGAATTTTTTTTCATGTATTGCATAGATTTAGTTTTTGTTAGAAGGTATTGCTGGAGAATTGTTGTTTTCCATTGCAGATGTTATCTTTCCTTGCTTTTCCATGTTTCTGGTGTTCTAACATTGATTTCTGTTCATCTACTGTAACTGTACTGCTTCTAATATCACAGATTGGTTTTTGTGCAGAATGATTATTTGGTATTGATGTATCTATTGTTGCTTGGGTAGGACACTTTGGCTTTGATTCTGAGTGGGTCAATAGTCTCTGTATAATTTCTTCTGTAATCAGTATCAGTGGCAATTGAGTTCCTCAGTGGCCTAGGCTACAGTTGTTAGTGGAGTGTATGTGGTGAGGGTTTGCTGGGGACAGGAATGTCAGGTAAGTTGGTCCTTGGGCACCAGTGGTGACAGCTGTAAGCTGGATGTGCCAATTTTGGGACCTCCAGTTGGATTGTTCAAGTGCTGGTAGTGGCAGTGGTGGGCCAAGTAGGTAGGTGGATCCTCAGGCCTCTGGGTGGCATGAGTGGCATTGGTAATGACAGTAATAACAGTGAACTAACTCTTGGGCATCTCTGTCCTCAGGCCTCTCCATGGTACACACAGGTACAGGCTATGGTGGGCAGGTTGTTTGATTCCCAGGCCCCCAGATAGAATGCTGGGGCACTGGCAGTGGTGGTGGCAGATTAGGTGAGCTTATCTTCAATACCTTGGGTGGTGTGCATGGGTGCCAGCATTGACAGGCAGGGTGGATCAATTCCCAAGTCCCCAGAGGATGCATGAAAGTACTGCCAGTAGAGGCTGCAGGCAGAGTGGGCTTCTCTTCATGTGCCCAGATTACACATTCATACCCTGGCAATGGATGGGCTAGACCTGTTGCCAGGCCCCCAGATTGTGCTCATGGGCTCTGGCTGTGGCAGGCAGGTGGGCCTGTCCTCAGATCTGCTCATGGTGCTCAAGTACACCATGTGCTGTAGGCAGGGAAGATCAATTCTCAGGCATCAGGACAATGCATGTGGGCAGTGACAGAGGGGGCAGTGGGCAGGGTGGATCTATCCTCAGGCCCCTGGATGGCTACCCATCCAGGGGGTAGTGGGCCAGTCCCCAGACCTCATAAAAGCACCTGCCAGTGTGCAGCAGCTCTGCTGCTTAGGGGTAGGATGGGGCTGCCATCAGTGGCAGCAGCCCAGGCATGCTGCTCTTATGATCTTTGGAACATGGGCTTTGGCAGACTTTGTTCCAAGGGCAGCCTCCTGACTATGCTGCACTACCTGTTCCTCAGGATAAAGGACGCAGTGTGAGCTAGAGTGCTGGGGACCTCATCACAGGGTTGGGTCCAGCTGGCAGACCTCTGGGTGAATGTGATGGGATGTTAACAGGGCTCCAAGAATGTGGAGGTACAAAGACTTTTGAGCCTCAGGGCAGGATGTTGTCTGGTGGGGAATGGGTTCTCAAAATGATGCCATGAGGTGGTTACTTGGGCCTTGAGAAGGTGTGTGTGACCAAGTGTGAACTTTCTTTCTGGAACAATGCCATCATGTGGACTCCAGGTAGCTCCTACACTAGTCTGAGGTCATGTGCCCAAGAATTTGTGGTGGGAATAGAGGACCACTGGGAAACTTTCACCTCTTTCTGAGCCTGGGAAGTTTCTCCTGGCTTCAAGCCAATCCTGGCCAAGCTGGCCGTTTTTCTTCACTCTCTTTCTGTGTTTCAGAGGTTCCCTGTCAGTTCCCTGCTGAATTCCAGAGTTCTCTCTTAGATGCTCTATTTGACATAAAATTATCTACTCACTGTTGTCATCTTTCTTTATGGAGATGGTAACTTCCATGTGCCTCTGGTCAGCCATCTTAAACCTAAGTCTGCTTCACAGTTTTAAAATTTAGATCATTAAACCATTTAAATAATGTATTCATAATCCATCTGGAATCAAATTTGGGCATAGGTGTTAAGTAGTTGTTTAATTTCTTATTTCAAACTGGGTTGCCAATTTTCCAACTCACATTCACTGGATAACTTATAATTGCTTCATTTATTTGGAGGACACAATTATTCAATTATAAAAACATGTGCATGTATTTCATTTCTAGGATCTTGACTTTCTATAAGAGTATCAGTTTTTCAGTTATTATAGTGTTGTAATATTTTTGAATCACTAAAAAGGCAACTTCCATTTGTTTTCAACAACGTCTAGCTTACTACTGAACATTTATTTCTCTACATAAAGATTTAAAACTTTTGGAAACTATCTTTTTTTTGAAAAATGTGGCCTGCATTTTGATCATAAATGCATTAAATTAATGTTTGTTTGTGGAGGGAGGAACTACTGTCTTTACCATATTGTCTCCCCATCTGGAAAGATGTAAATTTCTTGAATTACTCAAATCTTTTATTTTTCTAACCAATATTACCCTTTGGAAGTTATAAGCCTTTCCATGTTTTTGAAAGCATAAAACTTTCAGTTCTCAGAAAAAAAAAGTGTGCACAAACTCATAGTATTTTGCATATTTCTAGAAAATAACAAATTGTCATAAGTCCATCAATGGACTACAGATTAAAAAGTGTCTTCTACATTCAAGTTTTGTAGTTTTCTAAGATTTTATTTTTTCTTGTTTTTCTATTTTCTATTAACTTTCTATAAAGCATTTAGATAATAAATTCTTGTTTTTAAACATGTCTTCATGACGTGGTTCATGCCTGGCCTCTTGCAGGCAGTCTAACTGGGTTCTTGGGCCCTTGGGAGCATGGGCTTTGGCATCCTTTGTCCCAGGGGCAGCCTCCTTTCTGTGCTGCACTGGCTGTTCCTCAAGGGGTAGGACGTTGTATGGGCTAGACGGCTGGGGACCTGGTCACACAGCTGAATCCAGCTGGCATTATGACCCTGCAGCTCTCTGGGTTATTCTATATTTCATTAGTCTACATATCATTATTTGCTAGCTGTGACTTCTCCATTCGCTAGCTGTGTGGAAAATCATTTAACCTCATTGTACCTCTGTACCTTCATATCCTCATCTTTAATGTGGTGATGTTCAAGGTAACCTAACTTAGAACAGTCTTTCAAATACTTATGTGAAATATGATTTATTATTATTAAAAATAGATTTTTTTTCCAGTTAGCTAATTGCTATATGTATTCATTTCCATTACTGAAAATATAATATTTTTCAAATTAATTATTATATTTGGCCACTTACCTTTCTTAAATAATTTTCAAGTTTTAGCTCTCAAATTTTTAAAGTAGTATACATCACTTACAAATAAAATAATCTTGACTCTCCCTTTTCAATATTTATGCTGTTCATTTATTCTTTTGTTGCTCTTCATTGGCTAAAATATGTAAGAAAATATAATGATAGCAGATGTCTTACTTGGCTCTAATGTTTCACTATTAAATATGGTTGTAGCTAATGGTTTTATATTATGATAGGAGAATAGCTTTCCATTACTAAAAATAATAAGCAATTTTATTTTGGACCATAAATGAAAGGTAACTTAGCAACTGTTTTTTTTGGGAAAATTCTTGGAAAATCATATATATTTCTTAAAATATAATAAAATATATTAAAATAAAATACAAAAAGTTACATTAATTAACTTATAAACACTGGTTCTGTAATTAAAATTAGACTTGTGTGGGATATTATATTTTAATAAAAGCTAGACTTGTATTATTAAGGCAGTAGGTATAATCTGAGTCCATATATTTACATCTATTTTATTTGTTTTCTATATATCAGTTTTGATTCTGTCTCTGAGCCTTCATCCTGCAGGCTTGTGATCGATTGGAGGACTCATCACTTCTACAGGTGTAGAAGGTCCATAGTCTAAGAAAGTGTTACATTCACAGGTTGTCTACACAGTTTTTAGCTAAGACATTAGCCACTATCCTTTTTGATTCAGTGGCACTCTTCTGCTTCTATGTTACTCTGGGGACTTAAGAACATTTGCAAGTTGAAAATACCATGTCAGTGGTTGTGTCTCTGTAGATAAACCTTGAATATATTTGTCTCTGTGGCATTGCCAGGTGGCAGGCATTTTTATTCCCGCTGCCTGAGTTTCCAGCAACCTGAAGATGACTTCCTCTTTTAGGAAAAGCAGCAAGAGCTTTGCTTCAGTTTCTTTCAATTGGCGATGAAACATATTAATATTTCATCATAATAAAAGGGCAAAGAAAGGGTATGTTTCCACCTTTAATCAGTCTAAATGTTTGTATCTTATCTTACTAGTATATTATTTAGGATTTCTTTATTCATATTCATAAGTGAAATTTGTCCATAAATTTTTTCTTAGTCTATTTTTGTCAGATTTTAACATCAAGGTCCTAAATACATTTGAAAACTCTGTATCATTTTATATAAAATATTAACATCAGAATTATCTGTTTCTAGAGGTTTGATGGAACTTACCATCTGGATGTGAAGACTATTTTAGGTTTCAGTTTTGTTAAAATTCCTTTTCATATCATATTTTAATAAAGCATGTAACTCTTGGTGCATGGAAGCTTACAGTCACTTGTGACCTCTAGATCTTTTCCTGCCAGTTCATTACGGCTTCTCTAGCAAGTTGTTACTTATCCCCTCTGACCTGCTGGCTTATGGAGCTGTCTATTGCTAATTAAATTGTTTTATGATTCCCATACACTCAGCCAAACTTGCCTTATTTCTTTTAATTATTCTCACAACCATTTCCAATCCAATTTGCTGAATATTTATTTATTTATTGAAAATTTTTTTTATTGTACTTTAGATTCTGGGGTACACGTGCAGATCATGTAAGATTGTTGCATTGGTACATTCATAGCAAGGTGGTTTTTTGCCACCATCCCCCCATCTCCTATACCTGACATTTCTCCCCATGTTACCCCTCCCCACTTCCCCCCAACAATTGCTCCCATACCCCCCCGGTGGACCCCAGTGTGTGATGCTCCCCACTTTGTGTCCAAATGTTCTCACTGTTCAATACACACCTACGAGTGAGAACATGTGGTGTTTGATTTTCTGTTTTTGTATCAATTTGCTGAGAATGATGGTTTCTAGGTTCATCCATGTCCCTTCAAAGGACACAAACTCATCATTTTTTATGACTGCATAGTATTCCATGGGGTATATGTGCCATATTTTCTTTGTCCAGTCTATCATTGCTGGGCATTTGGATTGGTTCCAGGTCTTCACTGTAAACAGTGATGCGATGAACATGCATGTGCATGTGTCTTTATAATAGAATGATTTATAGTCCTTTGGCTATATACCCAGTAATGGGATTGCTGGGTCAAATGGAATTTCTATTTCTAGATCCTAGAGGACTTGCCACACTGTCTTCCACAATGGTTGAACTAATTTATACTCCCACCAACAGTGTAAAAGTGATCACACTACTCCAAATCCTCTCCAGCATCTGTTGTCTCCAGATTTTTTAATGATCGCCATTCTAACCGGCATGAGATGGTATCCCAATGTGGTTTTGATTTGCATTTCTCTAATGACCAGTGATAATGAGCATTTTTTCATATGTTTATTGGCTTCATATATGTCTTCTTTTGAAAAGTGTCCGTTCATATCCTTCACCCACTTTTGGATGGGTTTGTTTGTTTTTTTCTTGTAAATCTGTTTCAGTTCTTTGTAGATTCTGGATATTAGCCCTTTGTCAGTCACGTAGATTGCAAAAATTTTTTTCCATTCTATTGGTTACTGGTTCTCTCTAATGATTGTTTCTTTTGCTGAACAGAAGCTCTGAAGTTTAATTAGATCCCATTTGTCTATTTTGGCTTTTGTTGACATTGCTTTTGGTGTTTTAGTCATGAAGTCCTTGCCTATGCCTATGTCCTGAATGGTTTTGCCTAGGTTTTCTTCTAGGGTTTTTATAGTGGTAGGTCTTATTTTTATGTCTGTAATCTATCTGGAGTTAATTATAGTGTAAGGTGTCAGGAAGGGTTCCAGTTTCTGCTTTCTGCACATGACTAGCTAGTTATCCCAAAATCATTTATTAAACAGCGGATCCTTTCCCCATTGCTTGTTTTTGTCAGGTCTGTCAAAGATAAGATGGTGGTGGATGTGTGGTGTTGCTCCAGAGGCCTCTGTTCTGTTCCATTGGTCTATGTCTCTGGTTTGATACCAGTACCATGCTGTTTTGATTACTGTTGCCTTGCAGTATAGCTTGAAGTCTAGCAGCATGATGCTGCTTGCTTTCTTCTTTTTCTTAGGATTGTGTTGGCTATGCAGGCTCTTTTTTGGTTCCATATGAAGTTTAAAGTGTTTTTTTTCCAGTTCTTTGAAGAAGGTCATTTGTAGTTTGAAGGGGATAGCATTAAATCTATAAATTACTTTGGGCAGTATGGCCATTTCCACAATAGTGATTCTTCCTAACCATGAGCATGGATTATTTTTCCATCTGTTTGTGTCTTCTCTTATTTCCTTGAGCAGTGGTCTGTAGTTCTCCTTGAAGAGGTCCATTACATCCTTTGTTAGTTGTATTCCTAGGTATTTTATTCTTCTTGTAGCAATTGTGAATGGGAGTTTGCTCTTAATTTGGCTCTCTGTTATTGGTGTATAGGAATGCTTGTGATTTCCACATTTTGATTTTGTATTCTGAGACTCTGCTGAAGTTGCTTATCAGCTTAAGGAGATTTTGGGCTAACGATGGGGTCTTCTAAATAAACAATCATGTTATCTGCAAATAGAGACAATTTCACTTTCTCCTTTCCCAACTGAATACCCTTTATTTCTTTTTCTTGCCTAATTGCTCTGGCTAGAACTTCCAATACTGTATTGAATAGGAGTGGTGAGAGAGGGCATCCTTATCAAGTACCAGGTTTCAAAGGGAATGCTTCCCGTTTTTACTCATTCCATATGTTGTTGGCTGTGGGTTTCTCATAAACAGCTTGTATTATTTTGTGATAGGTTTCATCAATACCTAGTTTATTGAGGGTTTTTAGCATAAAGGGCTGTTGAAGAGGATGGGGAAAATGAATCCAAGCTGGAAAACACTCCTCAAAATATTATCCAGGAGAACTTCCCCAACCTAGTGAAGCAGGCCAACATTCAAACATAGGAAATACAAAGAACACCACAGAGATACTCCTCAAGAAGAGCAACCCCAAGGCACATAATCATCAGATTCATCAGCGTTGAAATAAAGGAAAAAATACTAAGCACAGCCAGAGAGCAAGTTTGGGTCACCCACAAAAGAAAGCCCATCAGACTCACAGCAGATCTCTTGGCAGAAACACTACAAGCCAGAAGAGAGTGGGGACCAATATTCAACATCTTTAAAGAAAAGAAATTTCAACCCAGAATCTCATATTCAGCCAAACTAAGCTTCATAAGTGAAGGAGAAATACTTCCTAATAACCACAAAAAGACATTACTACAGAAGAGAAGAGTATGTGAATACTGCATCTAGAGATTGCATCAGAAAATAGCCAGCTCTTATTCAGTTTCTAGATCTTAGCTGTTCTCAGGTACAGGTTCCCATAGAGAAAGGGAAGACTGACTTTGTTTGAGGAAAAACCTGCAATGCCATTATCAACATTCTACATATCTATGCCCCGCCAAAGAGACCTCTAGTCATTTACTAGAGTAGGAGCATACTAGAGAAAGTCACCCAGACATTTGAGAGCTGTTGAACACAGGTCTTGAGCTGACACATACTAGGGGACATGAAATACCAATGTGGCTCAAAGTTAGGGTGAGGCTTGTGAAGACCATGTGATAAATGGACTGCTGGTCTAAGTCCGTTTCACAGAGGGCTCAACTGGTATATTGATCCACTCTGGGGTCATTTTCTCAGTTACTTCCTTCTGTGTATAGCTGAGATAAATACACTTAGCAACTAGCAGAGCCCTCAGGTTTGTCCCATATCCTGTGGAGTATATCCACTTGGATATGTCCCATATCCAAGTGGAGATTTCTGAACCTGCCTCTGCCAGCCAGTATAATAAATCAGGTGCAATACTACATCCTGTGTTTCATAACAGAAATTAGACCTCCCTCAGAGAACTAAAGGTTGCAGAGGCAGTAATCCTCATCCTATTCTCATTCAATTCACTTCTCCGTGAAAACCATTTGAATTTTGGTGGATGATGGTGGACTACAAAAGCTTAACCAAAGATTTGTTATGCAAATGGCTTCCTTACTGAAATAAAGACAACCTCTAGTGCTTGGTGTGAGGCCATAGATCTGATAATTATATTCTGTTAAATATATAAAAATAGAAATTACCAAAGGCAGGCTTTGATAGGAAATACACCCTCACTCTTACTCCGGAGCTATGTTAGTTCTCTTGCTTTCTGTCACAGTACCGATTGCAAGAACCAACTCCGGATGCTCCACTGAATAGTACCATTATCAGATGCATTGAGAATGCCTGATTTACTGACATGGGCCTGAATAACATCATCTTGGACTGAAGGACTCACTTTATTCAGCAGTAGAAGTGTGACAGAGTGCACATGACCATGGGATTCTTTTTTCCCCCCCTTATAATTATTATTAAGTGACTTATAAAGGCTCAGCTAAAAAGCCAATTCAGGATGATACACTTACAAAGGTAGCCCTGTTCTCCAAAATAGCCTACATACAGTAAATATTCAATAACATTATGTGGTCTCCTATAGCTGGTCTCTCATAGGCAATAACATGGGTCTGGAAACGAAGAGTGGAAATAAAATTGGTGTCCTTCATTAAAACTCTTAGTAGCTCACTTGCAAAATTTACAAGTCCCAGCTCCACAATTTTAGGTTTTGCTGCCAAGGACAGAGTAAGCGATCAACCAACTTGAAGCTACAGTTACAAGGTTGGTCACTTTGGGATCCTCATGCTGGTAGAGCAACCCTCAAAGAAAGGAGTCAGGAGCTGGGAGAAATGGCCACATTCATCATGAGAAGCTAGCGATGCTGTTACAGGGAGCAGGGACAGGGAGGCATAATCTAGAACTCACGTTCAGTGGGACCACCTCTTGGTGCTCCCATCATCAGTGACAATAGTCAGCAGGCAATTGCAGCAACCAACCAGAGCCACCAAAGGTACTCAGACCCTAAGAGGCGAAAGGCAGGGTCATCTAATCTGGCAAGCTCCCAGAGCAGCTGAAGAGCTGGCTGAGGGAAGAAAGCGGGGAATGAAGAGGGAGAGGACAAAGCCTAGTGTTGGCCTTGGTACTGGCTATGCAGTGGGATGTTTGCTTGTCCCACTTCTCACTGTGTGTTTGTTAGGGATTATGCTGGCCACCTCCTTGAAGAGGTGACAAAGTTTATCAGGTAGCCTGTGCAGATCTGAGCCATGTGAAGGTGAACTAACACAAATGCTTTCTGTGTCCTCCATGCTTCTCCTGGACCCACTTCTGCCTTTTGGCTGTGGTGAAGAATCTGTGTGTATGCCGCCTGCACGCCACCTCAATTACCCTCTGTCTATCTCTCTGCTTTTCTGCCTTAGGACTTTTTCTTTCTTTCTTTCTTCTTCTCTTTTTGTAAGAAACAGAAGCCCTTTTCAGCACCAGATACAGGCAGGCACAGCTGAGAAACAGGGGAGTTAACACTCCTAGAGACAGCTCTCAGGCAGTGGCGGATAGCAGCTGGTATGTGTGCTTTTTTTTCCCCTTTAGCTCTGAGCGGCATCCTCACAGCTGCACCTACATTGTGGACTCTTTATTGGTTTCCTTCCCTTTCCATCTTGATCCTCCTGCACTTTCACTTCTCTTTCTTTTTTACCAAATTTATTGAGATAGAGTTAACAAAAATTATATACATTCAAGGTGTATACTGTGATATTTTGATGTATGTGTACATTATGAAATTACCACAATCAAGCTAATTAACACATCCATTCCCTCACCTTGTGTGTGTGTCTGTGTGTGTGTGTGTGTGTGTGTGTGCCTGTAAGAGTAGTTTTGGCAAATTTCAGTTATATAATACATTTTTATTATTTAACTACAGTTACTAAATTTTGCATTAGATCTCCACAACTTATTATTCATCTTATAATGGCAAGTTTGTACCCTTTGACCAATATCTCTCCATTTTCCCCACACCCAAGCTCTGGTAACCAATACTCTACTCTGTAGTCAACTATTTTAGATTCCACATATAAGTGAGATCATGCATTATTTGTCTTTGTGTGTCTGTCTTGTTTTACTTGGCATTCTGACCTCCGGGTTCATCCATGTTGTCACAAATGGTAAGATTTCCTTCCTTTTTAAGGTTGAATAATTTTCCATTGAAAATGCCATTGTAAAATTCCAATTCCACATTTACTTTGTCCATTCATCTATCGGCAGACACTTAGGTTGTTTCCATGCCTTTCTTGTAAACTACCTGCATCCAAGCACTTTTCTCTGTTTGTGGGGAGCCCAAACTAAGACACTGAGCTTAGATTTTTTGCAACAAAATGAGCAGTCTTTACTCCTTTGGGATTAAATAATTTATTCCTCAGCCACATATCATAGAAAGCATGAAAAGATCAAATTGTGATTCTAAACAAAAAAGTAGTATTTAAGGATTTATTCAATGAAATCTTATTTTTTTTTTGTTTTGCAAACTCATAAAAAAGAGACTTTATTGGATGAAAAAATCCATGACCTCTGAATGGTAGACCAATACGAGATTGTCACTTGTAAAATGAGAAATACGTTCACGAGTCACACATACTCCCTTATGTGATGCCATTGTGATACAGCATGACAAAGCACCAAGTAATATCAATTTCCAGCCTCCATCTCAAGCCTGCTTTTCATTGTTTGGACTAATCCTGTTTGTGTCTACATTTTCTCTTTGTCCCTCTCTTTTCAACAATCCAGACTGCCTATTTTTCATATTCTCTTTCTCTTCTCTGTTTTTCTTTTAATAAAATATTTGTTTTGACATTGAATAGCTATCATTTTTTCCTTCTCCTCATTCAGCTTATAAATCATTGTGTTATCTGAGGATTTTTGTAATTCATATTCCCTTTCTCTAAAGGTTTCTTGAAGCACTGGTGCTCCCCTTTTTTAAAGGTTGGTACGGTGATTTTCAAGATAATCTGACTTGAAGGGACTCTTTCAATTCCCAGATTTCAGATGGTATCTAAAGATTCCCTAAGTTTTTTCTTCATTTCTCAATGTGTTGCTAGTGAAGCATTAGCCTTTAAATAACTTTTTAACAAATGAGAATCTCAAAAAAATATGCTGAATGTTTTTTGGAAACTGAACCTCAAGGTGTGAAAGCCAGTTTCAGATCCAGAATTCTGTAACGTAAGGAACTAAAAGCAGAATCATTCACATGTGAAGATACTGTAGTTTTTATTTTTAGGTAAGATCAAGAACATAGCTGTGAATGACATGTTCTTGCCTCAAGGTCTAGTTCCCATGGACCGTCATAATCCCAAATCCTGTAGATGAAAACATGGGATGCTTGGTGTGGCTCTCAGAAACAACTATCCTTTTATTACAAAAACCTTTAAAAGAGCACATGTATAAAAAGTTTTATGGCAAAAGAAGAGTTTCAGAGGGTTGTGGAAGATGGGACGGTACTAACTGCATCAGAAACTACCTGTCCTTTCCAGAAAGAAAATAAGAAAAAGTATCTACACTCCAGACCTGGACATGTGATAATAAGGCAGAGTAAAAACCATGGAAACTCATTTTTCCTTTCACTCTCTTCTATTCCCCTTTTTCCTTCATGTCTCCAAGTTTCCCACACTTCCATTTAGAAATAATAACATTTAAAACGAACAGACAGTTTGTGTTATTCATGCTAAGCATTTACATAAAGCAGAGCAGCATGAAAAATGAAACCCAGTGACTTAAAACTCAAAGGCTTATCCCTACAATTTATAGCTTTGTTGTCTACTCCAGACTAGGTTTTCACTTTCTTAAATCAGTTCCTAGCCCACCATCTCCAAGCCATTTTCCCAGTTACACAGCTAAGATAGTACTTGATCCATTCTTTTACACCTAAAATGCTGAGTTCTTGGCTTCCTGCAAGTGTAGCTCTCTGTCCATCCCTGGAATTGAATTGTGCTCCCACCTTTTTGGCTCACACACAGACACGTGAGATCTGACACATTTCCATCAGGAAAAGTTGCTCCAAAAGCAATAGAGGTAAGTGATCACGCAAAATGGGATTTCTGGAAAGCAAAGTTGTTTGAACATGTGTCCCCATCTACCCTCACCCTCAGCTAGTTTTTTTTGATACAAAACCAATGTACCCCATATTCCTCCTGAGAACCACTGCCCTGGGCAAGGGTCAGTGGTGAGAATCAGGCTGAATTTAAAAACAACATGAAGTGTCTAGTGGGAAGAGTGAATCTGAAATCATTTTTTAAATGTGTAATCTCTCTCACAGATGTTTTCCAAAGTGTGCCCTATGTAACAGATTCAGTTTCTTTTTTTCTTCTTTTTTGTGGAGGGGGGATGGAGCTTCTCTCTGTTGGCCAGGCTGGAGTGCAGTGGCACAATCTCTGCTTACTGCAACCACTGCCTCCTGGGTTTAAGCAAATCTCCTGACTCAGCCTCCCAAGTATCTAGGATTACAGGCACACGTCACCATGCCCAGCTAATTTTTGTATTTTAGTACAGATGAGGTTTTTGCCATGTTGGCCAGGCTGGTCTTGAACTCCTGACCTCAAGTGATCCACCTGCCTCGGCCTCCCAAAGTGCTGAGATTACAAGGCGTGAGCCACCAGGCCTAGCTGTACAGATTCAGTTTCTAAGAAGGTTTTGCCTCATGCCAACAGTGATGCACCTCCCAAATACAGCAAACCATGGGAAAACCTCCATGTGAATTTAAAGAGGTTGAGCCTGTCACTATAGCAACAAAACTGATTTACTAAATGAGTTTGCAATATCCCACAAAAGACAAAAAATAAATTGGAGCTGATTTGGTAGAAAATGTCATTTTTCAAAAGTTGCTATAGTTAATGAGGATGCAGAGGGACTATTTCCTTTTCATTATGAAATGTTGACATTTTAGGGCTTGGTGGCTTGGGAATGAAGGGACATCTGTGGAATATGTTGGGCACTTGTATCCTTCTCCTTGGATTTTTTTTTTTTTGGAGGAAAATCCTATTTCAGACTACTGGGTTAACAGTTGAATGGCAAAATAGGATCTTTCCAATTACTAGATTTATTTAATATATTTTACATCAAGTGAGAAAAATATTTCTAGGGTAAGAATAAGCTTTAAAATACCAAATATGCAAAATCCCACACATTTTTTTCCAATTATTTGCTACCTGATCTGTGTTTAATGCTAAGCCAAATCCGTATTCCCAAGTATTTGCTATTTAATTAAATGCTCCCTTCTGTTAACTGCAGACCTGCTAAGCCATTATTTATTACCAGTCTCTCTCCCTCTTTTTTTTTCTTTCGTGCAGGCTGTATTCTGGATTATATAACTGGTCCGAGTGAACTGTCAAGGCTCAGCATTCACAGGCATACCTCCCACCCACACGCTAGCCTGGGCTTTTCCGCCTCAGCTGTTTTACTTTACTTTCTCCTGGCGCAAGTCATGATTCTGCTGACTTAAATCAGATCATTTTGTTTAACCATATATATTTATTTAAAATGAACTTTGGACTCCAGTAATGCCTATGTTGTCAGTGTGAGTGCTATTTCCTTTCAAAATGTAAAGAAAGTTAATTTTGCTCATTTTGTAGTTTGAAAGAAGCCAGACTCCCAATACTGAGCACTAAAAGCTTGGCTTTCTCCATATAGCGTGGCCAACCGTAGAATACAATTTCTTTGCATAAGTCTTTGGCTAAACTCTTTTGATGTGATCTATGGCCAAGTTCTCATCTCCTTTCCCTCCGCAGTGCATTTTCTCAGAATCAGAGCTCTCATTAATGTCAGTGGGTCAACGCCTACCCCGGGGCTTTTTTCTAAAAGAATTTCATGCTCAGGGCAAGCTTGTGCTGAGAATATGTGAATGATGACAAAAGGAAAACAAAACAAAGCAACGTGATTGATGTTAACCTGAAAAGCAATTTCTGAGTGTTCGGTTTATTTCTATAATACTTATCATTGATCTATACCAGGACTTTTCATCTTTGTTAGGGGGAGAGAAACATTTGGAAAGGTGATGAGCAACATTGTCTATTTCCCCGGGCCTCTAGATAGACATGAAGGCAGATACAAAAGGCTATTTCCTAGCACCAGTTCATCCCAAGACATGCCACATGATTCTTAAATATTTTGGCTAGAGCGATAGTATAAAATAATTTCTTGTTTGCTTTGTGTTGCTTATAGTAGCAGTAAAAATTACAGCATGCTCTTGGCTTTTGTTTATTCAGTTATTTAGTAGTACATGGGATTTTGTATTTTGGCAAGGGATTTATTGAAAATGATATAGCTGTATTGAATATTTAGTATTGATTTCAAGTAAATGATTTATTCAGGTTTTTTAAAAGATAAAAATGATAAGAAAATAAATCTCTTATGTAGCTCAAGGCTTCAGTATTCATGAACTCTAGCAGATTTTTAGACAAAGTTAACTCCAGAACACATTAAAAATACGAAAAATTATAAATAAAAAGGTATGCTTGCTTGAAAATATGTCATGTTTATTTAATCTCAGTGCTTTGTTACAAAATTCCACAAAATATTTTCTCAGCCTGTGTAAATGCTTCACATTTGTGGCTGGACTTTGATTAGTGACAGTGGTTTAAATGGCATTACTGAGAAGTCCTGAGTTCAGCACTTTAAACAAGAGGAACAGTATCTTGGTAATGAGAAGGCTGTGCTTTAGGAATGTGCCAATTTAATGACAAACACGCTTCCAAGGAAACTTTTGTTAGAAATAATGCCTGGTGTGAAAAACACTGAATGTTTGTCTTCCTCGACAAGTGATTGTATTGCTGCTATATCGACATTTAAGAATATATCATAGCCACGTGAAAAACAGTGAATAACTTAACAGTTAATCTTTCTACTTGATCCAACAGGTGTTAAGCATGTAGGAAATAGATCAATAGTGTATACCTTTCATTGCTTACATCATGCACTTAATGGGAAGTTTCTTGTAATGCAGCCTTGTGAGGAAGATTCTTGTCTGTCTTGTGTGACTATGGTTTGTCTCCTGCCTCCCCTCACCTTCTGGAAGGCACGGTCCTTCCAGCAAGGTTTGCTGATAATGCTGCTACGGAGTTTGGGGTGTGCAGTCTGAGTTTTGCTTTCATTATTGTGAGGAAGCTGCAGAATGCCAGACTGTCTCTGAGATATTACTATAAATGTAGATTTCGAAGTGCAAAGCATCAGGGAATAGCAAATTATGTCTCACAATTTGGGTATAGGGATTGAACTTTAAACATAAAACAATCAATTTAATGAAGATTTGGGGTGGTTTCGGCAGAAACACTGTCAGTAGCAGGGCTGTTCTCTCCAAAGACCTATGCGAATTCAGTGATCAAAGGTGTTGTTCATAGCGATCGAATAGGCAGACACCTTTAAAGACCAGCTGAAATCATTAGTAAATGAGTTAGATTGCATGTGGGTAGAATGACTAATGAAGAGGCTAATAGATGCATTTAAAGACCAGCTGACATCGTTAATAAATGGATATGCTTGCTTGTTAAAATTTAAAAAATTCAATTTTTATTTTAACTCAAAATTGCATTATTTAATTTAGTCTCTATTTTCTTAAGAATATGAGGCTGGTATACATATTTTAAAAGGACACTGAACCTTGAGGACAATGATGTGAAATTTCTTAAATATTCTAACATATTTACATAAAGAAAATTATTTTGTCCTTGGTAAATAGATGCCCTCCCTACCTAATCCTTGGTTAGTGGGTAGCTCCAAGATCAAGGTAGATAATAACCATAGCTCAGGCAAAGTATGGTGGATCAATGCTCTTGTCAAATCTTCTCTGTGCAAATTAGACATTTTCATGTAATTAAATCACACTTTTCACACATTTGTGGCCAATTGCTCTATTGAAGTAGAACTAGAGAACACGTGGATTGTTATAGTGTACAAAGACTTCTGTGATTAATTTGCTACTTTGTTGAGACTTTCTGTGATCTTGGCCAGCCTTTTAGCCAAAGAGTCCATTCCCAAGCTCCTGTCAACTCTAAGGATTCATAGATCTTTGATTTTAGTCTGCTTTCTTAGGAGAATGCCTGAGAAAACCTTTGTTAGGATCATTTATTAATTTATAGTCCACCAAATTGATTTTCACATTGTGTTGCTTACATCAAGGAACTATCTTGACCAATATTTTTTATTTGATCAGACAAAATTAAAATTTTTTTCATTTGCTTTACTTTGCCAGTATATTTAGAGCTAATTGGAGAGTTCACTGATCTTCATTTTTAAGTGGAATTGCATGTAGTTTATCAGGTTTAATCACGTAATTGACAGACTAGCCAGAAAGATTCCAGATTTCAAGGGCTAAACACAGTTGGTAAAGTGCTGGCCTTTTGTAATCCAATCTGACTAATTCCAATGGATGAAAATAACATTAGAATAAATGCACAGGAACTACAAAACAGAAAGGCAATGAACTTACTGTTTTACTTAAGATTATAAAAAAGTAGGGACTCCATGTTTGGATCCCCTTCCACGAACACTCTCGTGGAAGATGTTTTTCTCTATCCTGGGTTTTCCCTCTGGAGTCCCCTTCCACACTCTTTTGTGGAAGCCTGTCTTCCCATCCTAAACTCCATCTCTCTCTATTCCCTTCCACTCAGTGTGGAAGCTGCTTTCCTCTCCTGGGTTCCATCTTTCTGGATTCTCTCACTTAGTGTGAGAGTTAGCTGTTTCTTTCTGTCTCCTTCTGTTTCTCTCTCTGTTTAAATAAATCACTTTCTACAAAAAAAAAAGATGATCAAAAAGTAAAAGTTCAAAATCTTTTAAAAGTGTTTTTTAAAAGACAAAGTTTAAAGCCAAGATTTTTCTGAAAGTGATTTGTGCATTTTTTCTCACAATTCCCATCTATTTTTCTATAACAGAGTGTTATTCTTCTAAGTTAAAATGAAATTTGAAGCATTTAAAGACACTATTGATAACACAAGCATCAGGCTGATTAGGAACTAAAGTAGCTGACAAAGTGGTATTCGTAAAACTTACAAGGATTTTTCTAATGCCAGATCATAAAAAAAATGCTTACATCTACAAAATTTGTTTTACTAGAAGATTATTATCTTGTCGATGATAGTTTTGCTCTAGTTATAAGTTTCAAAAACATGTCGATTTAATACTTTTTGTTTATAAAGAAGTTATTTATTTTTAATGAACTGCCTGTGTTCAAACTGTAGTTCTACCATTTACTAGCTATTTGACCTTAGGCAAAACACTCAAACTCTTATTCTCTGTGTGCCTCAGTTTATTTGTCTGTAACAGGGATGGTAATCAGCCCTACCTGTTACATTTCTTAGGAGAATTCAATGAATTATTTTTTAAGGTGCACAGAGTAAGTTTCTATGAGTCTGTTCAATAAATAAGCAAATAAATAGTTCACATTTGACCTATTTTCCTTTGTCACTCGTTCCTTCCTGTCTGTTCCCTTCCTCCTCTGCTCTTTCCCTACCTGCCTTCCTGACTTCTTTTGCTCTTTCTTTTCTTCCTTTCTTCTCTCAACACATCAGAAGGCCAAAACAGATGTTGTATTGAGATCTTTTTTTTATTACTTTATTGGATAACAGAGATTTTTAATGGTTTTACTTCTCATGTATATTTTATGTCCTTCTATTTTCATAATTTTTTGGCATCATAAGGAAACACTACTCTCCTCTCCATGGAAAATAAATGTATAAACACCTAGACTGAAAAGCCCAAGTTGTGTTTCATAATTAAATCATCATCAAGTACGTAAGAGTAGGAGAAAGGGAACAGTTTGACATTTACTGACATTACTGATGCCCAGAAGTCAGAGCCTCTTTCTCAGAGCTTGTTTAAAGGTAATGGTGCCCAGATATTTTTAATAAAGATAATGGGATGGTGTGATTAAGCAACTTTCCTTTAGGGACTTTACAGTGACAATCAAAGATCTGAAGCCTGGTTGAAAAGCTGTCGGTATCAAGTTAACACTGAATGTGTTCAGCTTAGGATTACATTCACATTACTGTGAGTTAGACATCCAGGCTCAAGTATCAAGGAGCAAGAGAAGAAAAAAGAAAAATATATTAATCTAGAAATCAGCCATACACCCAAATAATGCATTTTAAAGATCATTATAAAAGACATGTACTAGGTACTATGATTTCCAATATAAATTAATAAAGGAAACACTTGAAATGGGGGCAACTGAGTTTCAAAGAAATTTTTCAATCATGAAACTTCTGTTATCATTCATGAGAACCATTCCAGGAAGTATGCCAAAGAATATGCCTTTGGAAATGACTAATATTTATTTTGTCATAGATTGTCTCAGTTTAGTATCTTTTGTTTCCCAGGATTTGGCTATTTACAGAGAAAGTAAAGAATTTCCTACTGATGTGAAGGAACTAAATTTAGATATAACTCACTGCAAATAATAATTCACTAATTGTACATGTGAGAAACCCTCACTTTCTTTATGAAACATCTTGGTTGAATCATCTTTATTGGAAAGGTCAAATTTGTATAGGAATAGTGACCTCAAGCACCTTCCTCTGTGCCCCGTGAACAGGCAAATAGGCCTGGATGCCCTGGGCTTGGGGTGGGTGTGGTTAGTCCATTGACCAGGCCCTCTTTTGTGCAGAGCCTGGAACCAGTCTCAGACCCCTTCTCAGTAGTGTTCCAGGCAGGTACCAAGGATGGCACATTAGATGAAATTTATTTTCCATCCAATTGTAAATTCACTTTTCAACAAGATGCATGAAATACCATAGATCCTTAGCTCTTAAAGTCAGGAAGGAACAGCCAGAGCTGTCCGTTGGAGCATACATATATTCCTGAAGAGTAATGAGCAGAGGAATAGCCACTCTAGAGATGGAAAGACCTGCTATTCTTATGCTATCTTCTTGTGAATGCTTTGTGCTCCTTGCTCATTGTATTTCCCAAGTACATCATTGAAAGAGGCTTCTTCAGTTCAATGCACACAAGTTAGTTATGGTCACTAGCTTCAAACTGTTACATGAAAACAAATTATCTACTTAACATAGCTAGGCAAGTGTTATGATGAAGACCAGGCTGGTCCTGTTGGTGACTGCCATATTCCTTCTTAAGATTGGGCTATTCTGGCAGCTTGCTATGCTCTGGGGACATAGCATAGGATGTAGGAAAGGCCCTCGTCATACTCCAGAAGAACATATTGCAGGTAGCTGCTTTCATCCCTAATGCCTGCCTGCTGTCTAACCCTGTTCAACCCTCAAGTGTAACCAACAACTTGCAAGTACCAGGAACTCTGAAGGATGCTTACCTGTCCTCTGTACCTGATACAGGTAATCACACATTTACCTATCCACATGAGTCCCTCATACCTCGGAGACACTGTAGGTAGAATTGAAGAGAATTAAGGCCTTGTTCTAGATTAGGCTTTGATTGAAGGGAATATTGTGGCTGCTTTAATCTTCTTTACGTTTCAGGTTCCAGATCCCTACAACAAAGTGAATATTGCAATAAAACAAGTCACAAAATTTTGGTTTCCCAGCACCTATAAATTTATGTTTATACTATACTATAGTCTGTTAACTGTGCAGTAGCATTATGTCTAAAAAAAAATGTGCATGCCTTTTTAAAAAACTGTGTGTTACTAAAATTGTTAATGATCATCTAAGCCTTCAGCAAATGGTAATCGTTTTGCTTCTGGAAGGTCTTGTCTTGATGTTGATGGCTGCTGACTGATCAGGGTGGTGGTTGCTTATTGAAAACATGTACATTGAATGAAGAGACTCCCCTAAACAGGCTTTGCGTGAGAAACATGGCTGTTTATTCACCTGGGTGCAGGTGGGCTAAGGCCGAAAAGGACATTAGCAAAGAAAGGGCGGTGGGATAGGAGTTGGTTTTGTAGGTTTCGGGTGGGCAGTGGAAAGTTACAGAGTAAGATCAGTTACAGTGGGGGGGGGTAGGGGCAAGGAGTATAGTTACCATAAGTTCAGTTACAATGGTGGTGGTCTAAAAGTGTTATCATAATAACAGTCAAGATGGCAGGGTGGGGTGAGGGGCTTGTCTGGGGAAGTTCTGCTGGGCAATTAGGGACAATGGCAAATGCAGGCAGGGGTGAGGAGGATGCAGGGTGGGAGACGATTAGCGGAGGCAAGCAGAACTTCAGACTTTCAGGCTCCAGGCTTGCATATGGAGGCTTGACATTGCTGAAGACTGGAGTGGCTGTGGAAATTTCTTTTTTTTTTTTTAAGTTTTATTGCATTTTAGGTTTTGGGGTACATGTGCAGAACATGCAAGATAGTTGCATAGGTACACACGTGGCAGTGTGTTTTGCCGCCTTCTGCCCCTTCACCCATATTTGGCATTTCTCCCCATGCCATCCCTCCCCCGCTCCCCCCCCCAGCACTGTCCCTCCCCTATTTCCCCCAATAGACCTCAGTGTGTGGTACCCCCTTCCCTGTGTCCATGTGTTCTCATGCAATTTCTTAAAGTAAGACAATACACTTTGCCTTGTCAATTCACTTTTCCTTTCACAAAAGATTTCTCTGTAGCATTTAATGCTAGTTGATAGCATTTCACCTGTCATAGATTTGTTTCAAAATTGAAGTAAATCTGCTCAAACCCTGTCCTTGTTTTATCAATTAAGTTCATAGAATATTCTAAATCCTTTCTTTTGACGAATCCTTTGTCATTTCAATGTTTACGGCATCTTCACCAGGAGTAGATTCCATCTCAGGCAACCATTCTTTGTTCATCCATAAGAAGCAAGTCCTCATTCGTTTTATAGTGAGATTGTAGGAGTTCAGTTACAACTTCAGCTCCACTTCTAATATTCTAATTCTAGTTCTCTGGCTATTTACACCACATCTGCAGTGACTTCTCCACTGAGGTCTTGAACCCCTCAAAGTCCTCCATGAGGATGTTTGTAATCGACTTCTTCCAAACTCCTGTTAATGATACTTTGACCTCCTTCCATGAATCACAGATGTTCTTAAAGGCATCTAAATGACAAATCCTTTCAAGAAGGTTTCCAATTTACTTTTCCCAAATCCATTGGAAGAACCACTATCTATGGCAGCTAGAACTGTGCAAAATGTATTTCTTAAATAATAAGACTTGAAAGTCAAAATTACTCCTCGATCAATGAGCCGCAGGATGAATGTTGTGTTAGCAGGCATGAAAACAGCATTTACCTCTTTCTACATCTTCCTTAGAGCTTCAGGGTGACTAGGTGTGTAGTCAATGAATGGTAATGTTTTGAATCTTTCTTGCTTTCTTAGCAGTACATCTCAACAGTGGGCTTACCATATTCAGTAAACCTTGCTGTAAACAGATGCATTGTCATGCAGACTTTGTTGTTTTATTTCTAGAGCACTTGCAAAATAGATTTAGTTTAATTCTTTTCTTTATTGCATTTTAGGTTTGGGGGTACATGTGCAGAACATGCAAGATAGTTGCATAGGTACACACGTGGCAGTGTCTTTTGCTGCCTTCCTCCCCTTCACCCACATTTGGCAAATTCTTAAGGGCTCTGGATTTGAAATGGTAAATAATCACTGGCTTCCACCTAAAGACACCAGCTACATTAACTTCTACTATGAGAGTCAGCCTACCCCTTGAAGCTTTGAAACAATGCTTTGACTTCTTTTCTCTAGCTATGAAAGTCCTACATGACATCTCCTTTCAACATATGGCTGTTTCTTCTACACTGAAAATCCGTAGGCCGGGCGCGGTGGCTCACGCCCGTAATCCCAGCACTTTGGGAGGCCGAGGCGGGTGGATCACAAGGTCAAGAGATCGAGACCATCCTGGTCAACATGGTGAAACCCTGTCTCTACTAAAAATACAAAAATTAGCTGGGCATGGTGGTGTGTGCCTGTGGTCCCACCTACTTGGGACTGAGGCAGGAGAATTGCTTGAACCCAGAAGGCGGAGGTTGCGGTGAGCCGAGATCGTGCCATTGCACTCCAGTCTGGGTAACAACAGCGAAACTCCATCTCAAAAAAAAAAAGAAAAGAAAAGAAAAGAAAATTTGTTGTTTAGTGTAGCTGCCTTGATCTTAGCTACATCTTCTGGATAACTTGCTGCAGCTTCTCCCTCAGCACTTGCTGCTTCACCTTCCACTTCTGTGTTATAGAGATGGCTTCTTTCCTTAAAACTCATGAACAAATTTCTGCTAGATTTTAATTTTTCTTTTGCACCTTCCTCCTCTCTTTCAGCCATCATAGAATTGAAGAGCATTAAGGCCTTGTTCTAGGGTAGGCTTTGACTGAAGGGAATGTTGTGGCTGGTTTAGTCTTCTATTCAGACCACTTACATCTCCATCATATCAGCAATAAGGCTGTTTGGCTTTCTTATCCTTTGCGTGTTCACTGAAGTAGCAGTTTTAGCTTCCTTCAAGAACTTTTCTGCCGCATTCGCAACTTGGTTAACTGTTTAGCCAAAAGGCCTAGCTTTCAGTCAATGCTTACTTTTGACATCTCTTACTAAGCAAAATTATTTTCAGCTTTTGATTTAAAGTGAGAGATACGTAACTCTTCCTTTCATTAAAGACCATTGTAGAGTTATTAATTAGCCTAATGCCAATATTGTTGTGTCTCAAGGAATAGGGAGACCTTAGAAGAGGGAGGGAGATGGATGAATGACCAGTTTACGGAGTAGTCAAAATACACATAACATTTATTAAGTTCATCATCTTATATTGGCACAGCTTGTGATGCCCCAAAATAATGACAATAGTAACGTTAGAGATCACTGGTCGTAGATCACCATAACATATGTAATAATAATAAAGTTTGAAATATTGTGAAAACTATCAAAGCACAACACAGAGACACAAAGTCAACATGTGCTGTTTGAAAAATGGCTGATAGACTTGCTCAGTACAGGGTTTCCACAAACCTCCAATTCATAAAACCAACCAAACAAACAATAAAACAAAAAAACTCACATTAAAAAACTGCAACATTTGCAAAGTGCAATAAACTGAAGCACATATTAGGATGAGACCTGCCTGTACTTCATTCCATCACCCTTTATTCTCTTGGAAACAGGACTCTTTTCTCATTCTCCGATTCTTGGGTGTTTGGTCCTTCAGATTTGGATCTGTCTTTGGTCATGACATTTACCCCCTCCAGATTGTCCCACTTCACTATTATGACATCCAAGGACCCGTTTACTTCTGCCTATTCCTCCCCCTATTTTTTTCAGTTGTTCAATATTTTCATTTATTTCTTGTATAGTGATTGTAAATAAGGAAATGAAGAAATAAGACTATGAAAATGTTAATCAATTTTAAGGGAGAATCAAACAAAACAGATCTGCTGTTGCTAAGAGAGAGGAAGTGTTTCTTGCAGACAGCATGGCACGGGTAAAATTCAGCAAGTGAGGAATGATGCATTTGAAGGAATCTTTTTTAGTAAATGAGCTACAACAAAAAATGATCTTTGATTCATGGCCAGCTCTTCTAGAAAAAAAAAAAACACAAAAACAGGCAGATAGCCATGGGATCTAGTTGGAAGGACACAAAGATTTTCTGCTATGAAACACTGCTCTTGTTGGTTTGGCTTGTTAGTGTTGCTTGTTGAATTAAGGGAATGCATTCAAATTGCATGACTTGAAGCTTCATGGTACTGTGCCAGTCTCTCAGGGGCTGCCTGGGGGAGGTGAGAAGTTCAAGTTGTAGGTTCCAAACACCACATCCTACTTTAACCATAGAAATTCTGTTTTCGTTGTTTTATATATTGAGGGTTCTCTATTTAGAAAATGTTCTACTGATTAAAAAAAATTAGAATGCCAATAGTTTAATGCATTATTTATAGACAGATTTTGATAAAATGCAAATCTGTCTCTATATAAGAGGAACATGTATATATGTTCCTTGTGTGTGTATACATACTCATATCTGCACATACACATGCACACATGCACACATATACACACACACACACACGCACATATACGAACACATGTAGCCATCCAAGTGGAGAGTACAGCCCTAGGGATTTAAACAAGTTCATTTTTGGTGAGGATGGGAATGGACTATCTACGATCCGAGAGGTTGGGGCCTGGGAAGGACAAAGTCAGGCTAGGTAGGTTGACCATGGGATACTTATAAGGGTGAACATGGGAGAGCTAATGGCAGACGTGACCCTTTCCCAAGGCTGTTCTGGCTCTGAGACTCCTTTCCAGGCAACTCTGATTTTTGGAATTGCCTAACAAGTACCTTTTTATATTAAGTTGTACGGCACAGTATTCTCAAATGTGCTTCAGGGAATAAGCTCCTGGCTAGCTAGCATTCACATTGAAGAGAGAACAGACTGAATTATATTGCCTCGGGGACAGTACATCCCATTCACTGGGCAGAACCAAACCAGCTCAACAGAGGTTCAGCTTTAATCCCTGCTTCAGCTAAAGAGCAGTTTTACTTTGCCTTGGGAATGCACTGGTTCTATGCAACTGGCATTTCAAAAGGGTTTTATCTTTAAAGAGACCCTGAATATTGCCTTATTTTCTCTCTGTATGTTATGATTTAGACATGAAGGCATTTTCATTTATCATTATGCAAAATGGTAAAATAAACAGCTTTTGTTAATATCTCATCTGCTCTCATTTCTAACACTCAGTGTTTTTTGTCATTATATATGGAAAGAACCTGAAAAAAATTTAAAATTTGTTATGGTTTCCTAAGATCCGTATATATTACACACTCTGTTTTTATTTTTATTTATTTATTTTTTTGAGAGGGAATCTCACTGTGTTGCCCAGACTGGAGCGCAATGCTGTGATCTTGGCTCACTGCAACTTCTACCTCCTCAGTTCAAGCAATTCTCCTGCCTCAGCCTCCAGAGTAGCTGGGATTGGAGGCATGAGCAACCACATCCAGCTATTATTTTTTTTTTTCATATTTTAGTAGAGATGGGATTTCACCATGTTGACCAGGATGGTCTTGAACTCCTGACCTCTGGTGATCTGCCCAACTCGGCCTTCCAAGGTGCTGGGATTATAGGCATGAGCCACTGTGCCCCGCCCATTTTTTAAAATAGAAGCTGAATTTGATTTTTTCTTCTTTAAATGTTTTCTTTCTCTTGAAATAGATAAAAGCATTTGTTAGTTTTTTTAAATTCCTCATCCATTCCTCAGATATTTTTATTATCTAAAATATGTCAAAACTATGCTAGGAGATGGATATCCAAGAATAATTTATGTTTCTAGGTCAAAATATGAGTGTCTATTTGGAGAAAGAAAAATCAGTGATGAGCCAGGCACAGGAAAATTTGAAATCTTATAAATACAGCGAAAGGTACTGAATCCAAAGAATAAAAATATCTTTAGCTGTCTAAAAAGGGAAAACTATAAATTTAGAATAGGCTCTAGACTTCAAATCATGTTTTCATTCAAAGAAGAATTTTAATTAATTTGTGTTCTTAAAAAATATGTCTTGGAGAATTTTGTTTTCATTCTGGTTTACACCATTTAATATTTTGTATTCTTTTTCTTATAAGAATTTAAACATATGCATAAGTAGAGTTAATAGTATAACCAATCCAACATCCAGCTTCAACAATAGTCAACATGTAGCTATTCTTTCATCTATGTTCTCCCCTACCAACACTTTCCCTCACATTCTCAAAACATCACTTTAAAGCAAATTCTATTATCATGTACTTTGCTTAGTATTTAAGCATGTATCTCTAAGAGAAAGGGATTTTTTTTACATTACCAGAATACCACTATCATTCTTAAAAAATATTTAATAGTTTAAGGCAGTTTACAGAAATTACATCATTTCATCCACAAATACTATTATACATATACATGTGTGTGTGTACATATATATATATATATATATATATACTATATAAATGTTTCCTATGATCCATAGGAAACACATACACACACACACACACACACACACATATATTGCTAAGAGTTAAGAATTTTTAAACCATAGCAATACTATTATACCTAAAAATGACAGTCATCATTAGATATAACATTATAAGGTCAGTGTTCAAGTTTACTCAATTATCTTATAAAAAGTCTTTTTATGATTATTTTGTTAAGTCAAATTCTGAAGATGTATGCAAGAATGCATTTGGTTAACCAGAGTTTTAGATCTGTACCAGTCCCTTCCTCTCGTTCTCCACTCCTATTCCTGATAAGGAATAGAAGTATTTTGACATGTGAAGTTGCCCACTATTTGTCTTTGGTTGATTGTATCCTCCCAGTGTCTTTAACATATTCCTTTGTGCTTTGCGTATTGCATACTGTTGGATTCAGAGGCTAAATCAGGATCAATTTTTGGCAAGAATCCGTTTTAGGTGATGCTGTGTACTTCATTGCAGTACATCAGGAGGAACATAATGTTGGGTTATTTTTCTTTTTGTCATGAGAAGATTTATTACTAAGTTTAGATATTGTTGGCTTAACCATCCATCTATGAAGTTTCCCATTATCTTTTTCAACCATTGGTGTTGGCAGTCATTGATTATTATTATCTAGGCCCATTGTTTTATTATTCTGTTAACATCATAGTATTCTAACATCATCTTAGATTACCCTTGCTGCTTTTATTAGCTGTAATTTTTCTGTAATTTCTTTTCTCGTCGTCTGTTTGATTATCCTGAAATATAGTTTGCATAAGAAAGGGAAGATGTATTATTGTTTTCCTTTACTTACCACTTTTAGAAAAAAGACTTAGGCTAGCAGCCTGCAAAGCTAACCAATAAATTTTGCCCCATCATTAAAAATCTATATTTTAAAAATATATTTAATTGAATGTTTTAAATTTATTTGAACCATTATTTATTAATTGTCATTTATTTTATAGATGTAAACATTTATGAGATATTTCTGAAATTGTGTTAAATCTTTATGGTGCCAAGTGATCAAGTAAAAATATTTAGGGTGCCCATCAACTATTGTCCAGCACAATGCTTTTTTGTTAAATGTAGTCACCCTGCTCTACTATCAAACATTGTATTTCTTCTATCTTATTGTATGTTTGTACCTTTAACCCACTTCTCTTCATTTTTCCCCTTTCCAAGCACCCTTCTAAGTCTCTGTTATCTATATTTCCACTGTCTACCGCCATGTGATCAAATTTTATAGGTCCCACATCTAAGGGAGAACATGTGTTATTTGTCTTTTTTGTGCCTGGCTTATTTTCACTTAACATAATCACTTCCAGTTCCATCCATGTGTGCAAAAGAGAAGATTTCATTCTTTTTAATGTCCAAACAATCCTCCATTGTATATACATGTACCTCATTTTCTTTATCCATTTTTCCATCAATGGACACTAGGTTTGATTCCATGCAATTGCTATTGTGAATCATGTTGAGATAAACTTGTGAGTGAAGGTACCCCTGCAGAGAGATTGCTGAATTGAATGGTAATTCTATATTTAGTATTTTCTGAATCTCCAGACTGTTTTTCATAGGGACTGTACTAATTTACATTTCTACCAGCAGTGCATAAGAGTTCCCTTTTCTCTGCATTTTTGCCAACACATGATGTTTTTATCTTTTGTCTTTTTAATAGCAGTCATTCTGACTGGAGTAAGATGATATTTCATTGTGGCTTTGATTTGTACTTCTTGATGATTAGTGATATTGAGCATTTATTCATAAATCTGTTGGCTCTTTGTATGTCTTCTTTTCAGAAAGGTCTGCTCATGTGCTTTGTCTACTTTTTAATGGAATTATTTTCAGTTTTACTATAGAGTTCTTTGGATTTCTTGAATATTCTGAATATGAATTGTTGGAAGAATAGTTTACAAAAAAAAAAAAAAACCATTCAACAGACTGTCACTCTGATGCTTATTTTGCTGTGGAAAGCTTTTTAGTTGAATTAAGTTTCATCTGTTTGTTTTTGTTGCTTGTGCTTTTAAAGTCTTAGTCATAAGTTCTTTGCCCAAACCAAAATCTTGAAGTATTTCTCATGTTTAAGAAATTGCTTATTTCATTGATTGAAATATTTCTGTGACTTAAAACTAAAGACTTAGGAAGCTAGGTACTTGATTATAACCAAAATATTTGGTAAAATTATTGAAAATATAATTTATAGTGGTCCCCAACCTAGCAAGGCAGACCAATATTCAAGTCCAGGGAATACAGAGAACACCACAAGGATATTCTGCAAGAAGAGCAACATCAAGACACATAATCATCAGATTCACCAGGGTTGAAATGAAGGAGAAAATGCTAAGGGCAGCCAGAGAGAAAGGTCAGGTCACCCACAAAGGGAAGCCCATTAGACTCACAGCAGATCTCTCGGCAGAAACCCTACAAGCCAGAAGAGAGTGGGGGCTGATATTCAACATCCTTAAAGAAAAGAACTTTCAACCCAGAATTTCATATCCAACCAAACTAATCTTCATAGGTGAAGGAAAAATAAAATCATTTCTGATCAAGCAAGTACTCAGAGATTTTGTCACCACCAGGCCTGCTTTACAAGAGCTCCTGAAAGAAGCACTACACATAGAAAGGAACAACCAGTATCAGCCATTCCAAAACCATACCAAATGCTAAAGAGCATCAACAAAATGAAGAATATGCATCAACTAATGGGTGAAACAGCCAGCTAGCATCAAAATGGCAGTATCAAATTCACACATAACAATATTAACCCTAAATGTAAATGGTCTAAATGCACCAATCAAAAGACACAGACTGGCAAATTAGATAAAAAGCCAAAACACATCAGTGTGCTGTATCCAGGAAGCCCATCTCACATGCAAAGATATACAAAGGCTCAAAATAAAGGGATGGAGGAAGATTTACCAAGCAAATGGAGAGCAAAAAAAAGCAGGAGTTGCAATTCTCGTCTCTGATAAAATAGACTTTAAAGCAACAAAGATCAAAAGAGACAAAGGTCATTTAGGTCATTACATAGGTAAAAGGTCATTACATAATGGTAAAAGGATCAATGCAACAAGAAGAGCTAACGATCCTAAATATATATGGACCCAATACGGGAGTACCCAGATATATAAGGCAAGTTCTTAAAGACTTACAAAGAGACTTAGACTCCCACACAATAATAGTGGGAGATTTTAACACTCCACTGTCAATATTAGACAGATTAACCAGACAGAAAATTAATAAGGATATATGGGGCTTGAATTCAGACCTGGAACAAGCAAACCTGATAGACATTTACAGAACTCTCCACCCCAAATCCACAGAATATACATTCTTCTCAGCACCACATCACACCTACTCTAAAATTGACCACATAATTGGAAGTAATTCACTCCTCAGCAAATGCAAGGAATCATAACAAACAGTCTCTCAGACCATAGTGCAATCAAGTTAGAACTCAGAATTCAGAAACTAACTCAGAATCACACAGCTTCATGGAAACTGACCAACTGGCTCTTGAATGTTGACTGGATAAACAATGAAAAAACAGCAGAAATAAAGAAGTTCTTCGAAACCAATGAGAATGAAGACACAACATACTAGCATCTCTGGGACACATTTAAAGCAGTCTCAAGAGGAAAATATCTAGCAATAACTGCACACATGAGAATAATGGAGAGATCCAAAATTGACACCCTATCGTCAAAATGGACAGAGCTAGAGGAGCAAGATCAAAAATACTCAAAACCTAGCAGAAGACAAGAAATAACTAAGATCAGAGCAGAACTGAAGGAGATAGAGACAATAAAAACCCTTCAAATAATAAATCCAAGAGCTGGTTTTTTGAAAAGATCAGCAAAATAGACAGATCACTAGCCAGACTGATAAAAAAGAAAGAGAGAATAACCAAATAGATGCAATAAAAAAAACGATAAAGGGGAAATCACCACAGATTCCACAGAAATTCAAACCATCATCAGAGAATATTTCAAACAACTCTATGCATATAAACTAGTAAACCTGGAAGAAATGGATAAATTCCTGGACACCTGTGTCCTCCCAAGCCTAAACCAGTAGGAAGCCAAAACTATGACTAGACCAATAACAAGGTCTGAAGTTGAAACAGCAATTAAGAGCCTACCACACAAAAAAAGCCCAGGTCCAGATAGGTTCACAGCCGAATTCTACAAGATACACAAAGAGGAACTGTTACCATTCCTTCGGAAACTATTCCAAATAATCCAAAAAGTGGGAATCCTTCCCAAATCATTTTATGAGACCCACATTATCCTGATACCAAAACCCGGCAGAGATTCCACAAGAAAAGAAAACTTCAGGCCAATATCCATGATGAACATTGATGCAAAAATCTTCAATAAAATACTGGCAAACCAATTGCAACAGCACATCAAAAAGCTTATCCACCATGATCAAGAAGGATTCAGCCTGGGGATGCAAGGCTGGTTCAACATATGCAAATCTATAAACATAATTCACCAAATAAACAGAACCAAAAACAAAAATTACATGATTATCTCAATTGACACAGAGAAGGCCTTTGACAAAATTCAACAGCCCTCAATAAACTCAGTATTGATGGAACGTATCTCAAAATAATAAAAGCTATTTATGACAAACCAACAGCCAATATCATACTGAATGGGCAAAAACTGGAAGCATTCCCTTTTAAATCTGGCACTAGACAAGGATGCTCTCTCTTACCACTCCTATTCAATATAGTACTGGAAGTTCTAGCCAGAGCAATCAGGCAAGAAAAAGAAATAAAGGGTATTCAAATAGGAAAGGAGGAAGCCAAATTGTCTCTATTTGCTGGCGACATGATTGTATATCTACAAGACCCCATTGTCTCAGCCCAAAACCTCCTGAAACTGATAAGCAACTTCAGCAAGTATCAGGATACATAATCAATGTGCAAAAATCACAAGCATTCCTATACACCAATAACAGACTTAAAGAGAGCCAAATCAAAAACGAACTGCCATTCACAATTGCTACAAAGAGAATAAAATACTTAGGAATACAACTAACAAGGAACGTAAAGGACCTCTTCAAGGAGAACTACAAACCACTGCTCAACGAAATAAGAGAGGACACAAACAGATGGAGAAACATTTCATGTTCATGGTTTGGAAGAATCAATATTGTGAAAATGGCCCTACTGCCCAAAGTTATTTACAGACTCAATGCTATCCCCATCAAGCTTCCAATGACCTTCTTCACAGAAATGGAAAAAAACACCTTAAACTTCATATGGAACAAAAAGAGATCCCGCATAGCCAAGTCAATTCTAAGCAAAAAGAACACAGCAGGAGGCATCACACTACCAGACTTCAAACTATACTACAATGCTACAGTAATCAAAACAGCATGGTACTGGTACCAAAACAGAGAAATAGACCAATGAAACAGAACAGAGACATCATAGGCAACACAACATACCTACTACCATACAATCTTTGATAAACCTGACAAAAACAAGCAATGGGGAAAGGATTCCCTGTTTAATAAATGGTGTTGGGAAAAATGGCTAGCCATGTGCAGAAAGCAGAAACTGGACCCCTTCCTGACACCTTACACTCAAATTAACTCCAGATGGATTAAAGACTTAAACATAAGACCAGGCACCACAAAAACCCTAGAAGAAAATCTAGGCAAAACCATTCAGGACATAGGAGTAGGCAAGGACTTCATGACCAAAACACCAAAAGCATTGGCAACAAAAGCCAAAATAGACCAATGGGACCTAATCAAACTCCACAGCTTCTGCACGGCAAAAGAAACAGTCACTAGAGTGAAACGGCAACCAACAGAATGGGAAAAACTTTTGCAGTTTACCCATCTGACAAAGGGCTGATACCCAGAATTTTCAAAGAACTCAAACAGATTTACAAGAAAAAAACAAACAAGCCCACTCAAAAATGGGCAAAGGATACGAACAGACACTTTACAAAAGAAGACATACATGAGGCCAACAATCATATGAAGAAATGCTCATCATCACTGGTCATCAGAGAAATGCAAATCAAAACTACATTGAGATTCCAT
Organism: Leontopithecus rosalia; assembly: GCA_028533165.1. Classification (NCBI taxonomy): domain Eukaryota; kingdom Metazoa; phylum Chordata; class Mammalia; order Primates; family Cebidae; genus Leontopithecus; species Leontopithecus rosalia. The sequence continues at coordinate 10,643,175 of CM052663.1, read as the reverse complement.
CTCATGCCAGTTAGAATGGCGATTAATAAAAAATCTGGAGACAACAGATGCTGGAGAGGATGTGGAGAAATAGGAACACTTTTACACTGCTGGTGGAAGTGTAAATTAGTTCAACCATTGTGGAAGACAGTGTGGCAATTCCTCAAGTACCTAGAAATAGAAATTCCATTTGACCCAGCAATCCCATTACTGGGTACATATCCAAAGGACTATAAGTCATTGTACTATAAGGACACATGCACACAAATGTTCGTTGCACCACTGTTTACAATAGCAAAGACCTGGAACCAACCCAAATGCCCATCTATGATAGACTGGACTAGGAAAATGTGGCACATATACACCATGCAATATTATGCAGCAATCAAAAACGATGACTTCGTGTCCTTTGTAGGGTCATGGATGAATCTGGAGAGCATCATTCTCAGCAAACTGACACAAGAACAGAAAATGAAATACTGCATGTTCTCACTCATAGGTGGGTGATGAACAGTGAGAACACATGGACACAGGGAGGGGAGCACTACACACTGAGGTCTATTGGGGGAAATAGGGGAAGGACAGTGGTGGGGAGAGCTGGGGAGAGATAGCAGGGGGAGAAATGCCAGATGTGGGTGAAGGAGAGGAAGATAGCAAATCACACTACCATGTGTGTACCTATGCAACTATCTTGCATGTCATACACATGTACCCCAAAACTTAAAATGCAATAAAAAGGAAAAAAAATTATAGCAGTGAGTAGTGAAGTGTTAAATTATTTATATCAGGCATTGCAAATCTCATAGTTGTCCAGTCGATGGAAAACAGAACGTACAGAAATCTTTCTACAATACTATCTTGAAATCTGATAGAAGTAGTAGATATGAAATTAACTATACCTGGAAATTTCACAAAAATCACACTGATGTGTATGAAGATTGCTTTGCTTTGAATTGATTAGGTGCTAATATGATTTTCTAAGTTTCCTGCTTCCCTCAGTGTAACAAAGACAATATAAAACATATGTAACAGTAAGAAAGTAACCTTGCTCCACAGGTTGTACTGTATATCTTCCCTTCTCATTGCTATTTAGGAAGCATAGAAAAGTAACATTAGACTGTAGAAATATGTGATACTTGTCAATTTTTGAGCCATGAACTTTCATCATATTTGAAAATGGCCACACATTCTTTTTCTGGTTTTAAGAGACAGTCAGCAATGTAGAAACAAGAAGTGAGTCTTGTTTCTCACTTCTTGTGAGAAACAGAAAAACCATAACGTGAGTGAGATGAATGTATAAAAGCATGAACTTTTGACCTAACCAGTATGATGTTTAAGCTGGGCTAGAACTACATCCTCAGATGATGTATTCTATATTTTAACAATCTTACAATAAGATAATTCATTTATATTGAGATGACGCAGATCGTATATGTACATGGCTTAAGTGAGTGCTGAAAATGAAAGAAAGAAGTAAAGAAAATAGGAAAGAAGAAGAAAAATGTTCTAAGAGTTTTGAATACTAAAAGAGTTGAATGTATTATCATACTTTTGAGAAGTTTATGATATCAGGGAACATATGGGTTAAGAATGGCTCAATACAGGCAACGGAAATGTTATTTACTTTTTTGGGACATATGTAGAAGCATTGGCAGCTTTATTACAAAACACATAAATCTGGAGTGGTTGCAGGGGTGCCTTCTGGATGGGAAGTCTTTAGTTAGATGCTCACTGGGGTTACTCAGCCCTGGGCATACAAGATTCTGCTAGAATCCTAAGGTTTCTGTCTCCTTTGCAAAAGATAACTCTGTGTGTCCATGCGTGTGTGTGTGTGTGTGTGTGTGTCCCCACATGTGCATGCATGTGTACTTGTTGCTTTTTAATGTTAATGATCGATATAATTTTCTAGGTTACTTTTCAGGAAGTTCATTGAAAAACAAAATTCAATAAGCTTTAAAAAATAGAATCAAAATAGATTTTCCAGGTTCTTATTATTAGTGCACATCATACCTTTTCTTACTATTGAATGGGTCTATTTCCACCAGACTTGCTTTCAGCCTAACACTAATATGTCCAGTTCTCGAACCCAGGACATTCGAATCAATCTGCTTTGTTGTCACCCAGAAGTTTCTCAATATCTCTGACTCAAAACAAGAATATATACACCATCCTGACCCATTCAATCTGACAACTTGTTTTGTTGTTTCAGACTGAATGGGTCAGGATGATGGATATATTCATCTAGGAAACTCATTTAGAAAAAAATATAAAATATAGAAGCAGAAACAATTTTTAAAATTGTCTTTAATTAATCATCATTAGATATGCACCATGGACTACCTGCAGCTATAAAAATGAACAATATCCTGTAGTCCCAGCACTTTGGGAGGCCGAGGCGGGTGGATCACGAGGTCATGAGATCGAGACCATCCTGGTAAAAATGGTGAAACCCCGTCTCTACTAAAAATACAAAAAATTAGCTGGGCATGGTGGCACGTGCCTGTAATCCCAGCTACTCGGGAGGCTGAGGCAGGAGAGTTGCCTGAACCCAGGAAGTGGAGTTTGCGGTGAGCTGAGATCGCGTCATTGCACTCCAGCCTGGGTAACAAGAGCGAAACTCCGTCTAAAAAAAAAAAAAAAAAAAAAAAAAAAAAGAAAAAGAACAATATCATGCACTTTGAAGGGACATGGATGGAGCTGGAAGCTATTATCCTCAGCAAACTAACTCAGAAACAGAAAACCAAACACTGCCAGTTCTCTGTTATAAATGGGAGCTGAAAAATGAGAATACATGGATACATTGGGGGAACAACACACACAGGGGCCTGTGGGGAGATGGGGGAAGGGAGAACATCAGGAAGAACAACTAATGGGCACTGGGCTTAATGCCTAGGTGATGGTTGATCTGTGCAGCAAACCACCATGACATACATTTACCTGTGTAACAAATCTGCACATCCTGTGCATGTACCCAGGCACTTAAAATCAAAGATGAAGAAAAAAAAATCACCATTAAGATTTTGGTGCAAAATAACAGTATATGCACATGTGTGTGCATGTGTATCTGTATGTGTTCATGTGCAGAAACTGTGCCCTTCCCTACCTCCTACCCCCTTGTTCTTTCCAGTAAGGACACAGTGCTGATTAGATGTGTTGGATGGGGGTTTAGTGAAAAAGGAGGAAGTGGGCATGGCAACTTACAATGCCACTGCAGATGCAGTACAGTCCCTGATTAATAAAAAAAAAAAGATTCACCATTAAGATTTTGGTGCAAAATAAGCAGCATGCATGTGTGGGTGTATCTGTATGAATACACAGACAATGATGACCCATTCATTCAAAAATAATAACTGGATTTCTGTTAGTTTTGGGTTCTCTGCTAATTGCTGAAAATTTATGTCACAGAAAACGAGTCACATTTTCTCTGCTTCACTGCTGCTTATTTCTAATGTGATAAGTGGAAGGTTCCTTTAAATTTTGTTGAGAATACAAATTGATATTTCAGAAGGAGCTAGCTAATCTGAGTGTACAAAGCCATTCCTCCCTTTAAACTTAGGAGCTTTGCATGGGATATATAATTTTCTAATTCATAATTACAAAGAAAATTTTATAAGGTTCAATATTAGTATTCAGCCTAGTTTCTGAGCTGGTTTCTGTTATAAGTTGGGTGTTCTATTTATAATTCCTAGCCAAAATTTGAAAAAGCTGGAGTTACAGTGGATATGATTTGGGAATGAGGTTAGAGAAGCCTCTGTTTCTGCACCTCCAAAAATTATTTTGCTATTGGTTGTGGGCTCTGCCCATATACACCCTGGTGCTCCTTAATTACTGTAACCACATTATCAGGAAATACACTGTTAGGACTGTTTTGTTACTGGTTCTTGGAACAAGACAGAGTTTGAGTTGTGTCCTTCTGATGGGCCCTTGGGCAAATGTCACCCTTAGTGCTCGTGGATCATATTGGGCATGTTACGAGGTCTTCCATCAACTTCTGAGTTGGATTATACTCCCAACAATTATTTTTGTATGTCATTCTTCTATTGCTTCATCAGTCTGCTCTCTTCAGCATATTTTTTATCTAAAATTCTTGAAGTCTGTGGCATGTAGATAGTACTCATTCCTACTTTCGTAGCTGATGTATTCTCTTCTCATATATTATTGTTTATTAGGTACAGACATTTGGCAGGAGAAGGCAAAAAACTAAATGTGTAGGCTACCACTAACTCTTAGAACTAACTTGAAAGGAGAGGTCAAAGGGTGAAGTACAGAGGTTATGAATAGAAGGGTATAATATATATTCTATGTTTGAAGCACAGCTTTGAGAGAATATTTGAAAAAACAAGCTCATAAAATTGGTTTCACTCAAGTTGGAAGATGCTTAGACACAGTGGGGTTTCATTATCAGCACCAATCATCATTATTACTCTTATCTTGAACAAAAAAATAACTGAATTCCTATTTGTTTTGGGTTCTGTGCTAATTGCTGGAGATTTTATCATAATGAATCATCCTTGAACAGGGTACTTTCAGCAGCTATTATTGTGAGGAGTAATGATGTTATAGCATATGGGGTTTCAGGATACTACCAACCACTGAGTTCATCCAAGAAAGGAAAGGATGAAATGCAGGTTGGTTTAGGAAGTGTTTACAAAAGTGCTTAGGAGAAAAGGCTTAGGGCAAGAACTCTTGCTTCCAGATATAAACCAAAGACTTTGGCTGCTCCGTAGGCGCTGTTACGCTCTGAAAGTGGAGCTAACCTTTGAACAGATTCCTGACAGGCATCTGAAATGAACTCCTAGGACTCCTGTCCTGGTGAATGGGTCCTTGTAGTGGTGCCATTGGCCTCTGAATGACATGACCCTCACTGCTCCCTAACTACCACTCAGTGGAGGTCTTCTGGCCTCATCAGTGCCCAGGTGGGCATTCATGCATGGAAATGGTTCATGCATTTGTTCACCTATGACAGTTGTTTAAGGAATTAATCCTAGCAAAAATAGGTCAGCATCTTTTTTCCTTATCTGGGATTAACTCCACAGTAACTCAACTAGGCAAAGCTGACACCCTTTAGAGAACCAGATGAATAATTTCTGTCACATATGCTTCTTTGTTAATGAGTACCCTGGCCCAAGGATGTGTTTGAAGAAAGCTTTTCATATGGGTTTATTCTTCACAATGAATGAAATATTTCCCTGGCCTTCAGATAGGCTGCTCTTCTTGGTCTTCACTTCTCATCTCAAACACTTGAAGGTGAAAACAAATGAGGGGTCAATACAGTCAGTCAAGGGAGCTTGTGAGGCCCAAATTAACTAACCAGAGATGGCCGGAAAGCTGTGCTTGCCGTGTCACCAGAAAGGCCAAGGGCCACACTGTGGTTCCCCTGGCAAAACCTCATTTCAGCAGCTCCTAACGTGAAAGGGCTCCACCGATAGAGGCCCAAGAATCTCATCAGCAATATATTCAGCAATTATCTAAAAAACTATTTCTTTTACTTATCTAAATCCTTTGAATTATAGACTTACTGCTTCTTAGCTTCTCTCCCCTATGTTTCCTTTCTCTCCACAAAAAAAAAAAAAAAAGAAAAGAAAAACATCCCTGAGAAAAGTGCTTCCATTTCCTGGAAGTGTGAGTGAGCACAGCAGGTCAGGACAAGGGCCAATGAGGACATGGAAGCACTGTCCACCCACATGCACAATGAAAAAGCGCAGGATTGACTGCAGATCTTGAAATGTGGGTGCTTTCTCAAGACTGGGGAAAAATTATCCAACTATTCACAAACATAAGCAAAGGTCAAAATAAGTGTCACAATAAATATTTGATTGCATTTGAGAAATCAACTTAATATTATAAGTTCTAACAAGAATAAATTTAAGGCAGAAGAGTCTTGTAGTTGCATTTTTTCAGATAAAATCTCTCTCTCAGTTGGCTGAGATTACTGGTTTACATCTGTAATCCCAAACACTTTGAAAGGCCTTGGTGGGAGAATTACTTGAGGTCAGAAGTTTGAGACTAGCCTGAGCAATATAGTGAGACCCTGTTTCTATTTATGAAAAACAAAATAAAAATAATAAATAATAATTAAATAAAAACTTCAAAATCTTTCCCTGGCAATGGTAAGGTACAAGGTTTCACAAAATTTAGAAACACATCAAGAACCTTTCTATCTATCACCAGTGGGTCTTTTGGGATAAGCTGTTAGCTTCCTTAATGGACTCTTGACCTTCCCAGGACCTGATGTAAATAATGAACATTTTCTCCATGGTAAAATTAGACATCTCATTGCACTTTAATCAAGATACCCGTTAACCAACTGTCATGTTGTACTTATCCAGGACTAAGTCATCTAAAAGCATAAGAGTTATATACAAGCATGAGACTTGGGGGCAGCAGAGGTGATCATAGTCCATAGCAGAGGGGCTTATGAACTCCTATCAATTCTTCCTTCTTCAACAGTAGATCTGTCTCAAGATATGATTTTTCCCCAAGTGCTAAATAAATTTCAAATGTTTGCTTATATCAAGATCAAAGAAACAAGAGGCACTGAACTTTTTATAAAATTCAAGTTACATTGCAGTAACAATATCAGTCAAGTTTAAGAAATATGACAGTTGGAGAACATGGATGCTAGTCTAATTAATGCTATGTTTAACAGTAATGGCACAAATTCCAACAGGGAGCAAAATTAATGAGAAAATACCCAATTCTATTAATTATCTAAGAATTTAATCTGGAGACAACAGATGCTGGAGAGGATGCAGAGAAATAGGAACACTTTTACACTGCTGGCGGGAGTGTAAATTAGTTCAACCATTGTGGAAGACAGTGTGGCGATTCCTCAAGGACCTAGAAATAGAAATTCCATTTGACCCAGCAATCCCATTACTAGGTATATATCCAAAGGACTATAAATCGTTCTACTATAAGGACACATGCACACGAATGTTCACTGCAGCACTGTTTACAATATCAAAGACCTGGAATCAACCCAAATGCCCATCGATGATAGACTGGACTGGGAACATGTGGCACATATATACCATGCAATATTATGCATCAATCAAAAATGATGAGTTCGTGTCCTTTGTAGGGACATGGATGAATCTGGAGAACATCATTCTCAGCAAATTGACACAAGAACAGAAAAGGAAACACCGTATGTATTCTCTTATAGGCGTGTGATGAACAACGAGAACACATGGACACAGGGAAGGGAGTACCACACACTGAGGTCTATTGGGGGAAATAGGGGAGGGTCAGCGGGGGGGGAGCAAAGGAGGGATGGCATGGGGAGAAATACCAAATATGGGTGAAGGGGCAGAAGGCAGCAAAACACACTGCCACGTGTGTAGCTATGCAACTATCTTGCATGTTCTGCACATGTACCCCAAAACCTAAAATGCAATAAAAATTTAAAAAATAAATAAATAAAAAATAAAATAAAAAAAAAGAATTTAGGTGGTCTTAAATCCCTAAGGTTGGCTAGCTAGTGATTAGAAACCACCTCCCTCAAATTATTTTTGTGTTTGCACTACATTATCACTTTTCCTAAATACTTAATAATGGCCAATCACTAGGCAGTTTCCACACAGTTTTACAGGCAGCTGGCAAAAGTCTTTCTTCCTGTTGCTGTTGGCCAGTTGTGCTGTGCTGGGCTGTGCCTGCCATTCTTGTCCTTAGCTATATCTCATATAGGGTCTATAACCTTTCCCATCACTTTCAGATATTAAAAGTATTAAGTAGTTCTGTTCTATCTTTAAAAAAAAATCACAACTTTAATGTCTTTCAACTTCAGATTTCTCCCTTCCCCTAGCTCAGGCATCTCTCAAAGGCCTGGAGTAGGGAAGGGAAGGTGTGTCAATTTCTTCACTCTTTGTCACTTTAGCCATCCCTCCTTCCTTCTGCACTCAGCCACCCTTGTCCTCTCATGGTCCTCTCCAACTGTTATGCAAGCAGGATGACTCCAGGAGCTGCTCACCTAGAAACTTCTTAAGGCGAAAGGGATTCTCCACTCCCTGTTTGTGGAGAATCTCAATCTCCGATGACTCATGGGTATTCTCACACCTCTCTTCCTGGTCCTTGGCAGCAACCGAAGACACATTCTTTGGAGACAGAGGTCCAGACAAACAGAGTTCCACATTACTGGAGCACAGGACAAAGAGCCATCCAACAACTCTTTGCAAGGAAATCTTGTCTCTCCATTACCTTCCAAGTAATCTCCTTGATTCCTTTTCTGTACCTAAGATGAATGACAGCTAAGGGTCCCAGATCATTGTGGATGTTGGAGGATGGTCACCCATAGCATGTTCTGCAGAGGGGTTCTGACCCTTCTCTTTATAATTTGTGGTCACTTTATTTATATACAGATATATTTATATATCTCCTATATATATATAATATGTATGGTATATATATGTACATATATCATATGTCTATAAATAAAATATATATATTTTATTGCACTTTAGGTTTTGGGGTACATGAGCAGAACATGCAGGATTGTTGCATAGGTACATACATGGCAATGTGGTTTGCTGCCTGCATCCTCCCATCACCTATATCTGGCATTTCTCCCATGTTATCCCTCCCGAACCTCCCTAAACCCCTCTGTCCCTCCCCTGTTCCCCCACAACAGACCCCAATCTGTGATGCTCCCCTCCCTGTGTCCATGTGTTATTGTTCAACACCTGCCTATGAGTGAGAACATGTGCTGTTTGATTTTCTGTTCTTGTGTCAGTTTGCTGAGTATGATGGTTTCCAGATTCATCCATGTCCCTATAAAGGACAATAACTCATTTGTTTATTATGGCTGCATAGTATTCCATGGTGTATATGTGCCACACTTTCCCTGTCCAGTCTATCACGATGGCCATTTGGGGTGGTTCCAGGTCTTTGCTATTGCAAAGTGCCACAATGAACATACGTTGGCATGTGTCTTTATAATAGAATGATTTATAGTCCTTTAGATATATACCCAGTAATGGGATTGCTGGGTCAAATGAAATTTCTATTTCTAGATCCTTGAGGAATTGCCACACTCTCTTCCACAATGGAAGTGTTCCTATTTCTCCACATCCCCTCCAGCATCTGTTGTCTCCAGATTTTTTAATGATCACCGTTCTAACTGGCAAGAGATGGTATCTCAATGTGGTTTTGATTTGTATTTCTCTAATGACCAGTGATGATGAGCATTCTTTAATATGTTTTTTTGGCCTCATAAATGTCTTCTTTTGAAAAGTGTCTGTTTATATCCTTCACCCACTTTTGAATGGGTTTGTTTTTTCTTGTAAATCTGTTTTAGTTCTTAGTAGATTCTGGATATTAGCCATTTGTCCGATGGGTAGATTGCAAAAATTTTTCCCATTCGGTTGGTTGCTGGTTCACTCTAGTGATTGTTTTGCTGTGCAGAAGCTCTGAAGTTTAATTAGATCCCATTTGTCTATTTTGGCTTTTGTTGCCAATGCTTTTGATGTTTTAGTCATGAAGTCTTTGCTTATGCCTATGTCCTGAATAGTTTTGCCTAGGTTTTCTTCTAGGGTTTTTATAGTATTAAGTTTTATGTTTAATTAATCCATCTGGAGTTAATTTTAGTGTAAGGTGTCAGGAAGGAGTCCAGTTTCTGCTTTCTGCACATGGCTAGCCATTTTTCCCAACACCATTTATTAAACAGGAATCCTTTCCCCATTGCTTGTTTTTGTCAGGTTTGTCAAAGATCAGATGGTTGTAGGTCTGTGGCATGAGGCCTCTGTTCTGTTCCAGTAGTCTGTATCTCTGTTTTGGTTTTTGGTACCAGTACTATTATGTTTTGATTACTATAGCCTTGTAGTATAGTTTGAAGTCTGGTAGTGTGATGCCTCCAGCATTGTTATTTTTGCTTAGGATTGACTTGGCTATGCAGGCTATCTTTTGGTTCCATATGAAGTTTAAGGTGGTTTTTTCCAGTTCTGTCAAGAGGGTCATAGGTAGCTTGATGGGGACAGCATTGAATCTATAATATACTTTAGGCAGTATGTCCATTTTCACAGTATTGATTCTTCCTAACCATGAGCATGGAATGTTTTTCCAACTGTTTGTGTCCTCTCTTATTTCATTGAGCAGTGGTTTGTAGTTCTCCTTGAAGAGGTCCTTTACATCCTTTGTTAGGTGTATTCATAGGTATTTTATTCTCTTTGTAGCAACTATGAATGGCAGTTCATTTTTGATTTGGCTCTCTTTAAGTTTGGTATTAGTGTACAGGAATGCTTGTGATTTCTGCACATTAATTTTGTATACTGAGACTTTGCTGAAGTTGTTTGTCAGTTTCAGGAGATTTTGGGATGAGACGATGGGGTCTTCTAGATATACTATCATGTTGTCTGCAAATAGAGACAATTTGGCTTCCTTCTTTCCTGTTTGAATACCCTTTATTTCTTTTTCTTGCCTGATTGCTCTGGCTAGAACTTCCAGTACTATATTGAATAGGAGTGGTGAGAAAGGGCATCCTTGTCTCATGCCAGATTTCAAAGGGAATGCTTCCAGTTTTTGCCTCTTCAGTCTGATATTGGCTCTGGGTTTGTCATAAATAGCTTTTACTATTTTGAAATATGTTCCATCAATACCTAGTTCATGGAGAGTTTTTAGCATAAAGGGCTGTTAAATTTTGTTAAAGGCCATCTCTGCATCAATTGAGATAATCATGTGTTTTTTGTTTTTGGTTCTGTTTATGTGGTGGATTATGTTTATAGACTTGCATATGTTGAACAAGCCTTGCATCCCCAGGATTAAGCCTACTTGATCATGATGGATAAGCTTTTTGATGTGCTGTTACAGTTGGTTTGCCAGTATTTTATTGAAGATTTTTGCATCTATGTTAATCATGGTTATTGGCCTGAAGTTTTCTTTTTTTGTTGGGTCTCTGCCGTGATTGGTATCAGGATGATGTTGGTCTAATAAAATGATTTGGGAAGGATTCCCTCTTTTTGGATTGTTTGGAATAGTTTCAGAAGGAATGGTACTAACTCCTCTTTGTATGTCTGGTATAAATAGGCTGTGAACCTATCTGGACCTGGGATTTTTTTGTTGGTAGGCTATTAATTGCTGCCTCAACCTCAGCCCTTGTTATTGGTCTATTTAGGGTTTTGACTTCTTCCGGTTTAGGATTGGGAGGGTGCAAGTGTCCATAAATTTATCCATTTCTTCCAAGTTTACTGGTTTATGTGCATAGAATTGTTTGTAGTAATCTCTGATAGTAGTTTGTATTTCTGTGGAATCTGTGGTGATATCCCTTTTGTCATTTTTTATTGCATCTATTTGATTCTTCTCTCTTTCCTTTTTTTATTAATCTGGCCAGTGGTCTGTCTATTTCGTTGATCTTTTCAAAAACCAGCTCCTGGATTTATTGATTTTTTTGAAGTTTTTTTTTGTGTCTCTATCTCCTTCAGTTCTGCTCTGATCTTAGTTATTTCTTGTCTTCTGCTAGGTTTTGAGTTTTTGTTTTAATCTTATTCCTCCAGCTCTTTCCATTTTGATGATAGGTTATTGATTTTAGATCTTTCCTTGCTTCTCATGTGGGCATTTATTGCTATGAATTTCCCTCTAGAGACTGTTTTAAATGTGTCTCAGAGATTCTAGTATGTTGTGTCTTCATTCTCATTGGTTTTGAATATTCATTTCTGCCTTCATTTCATTGTTTATCCAGTCAACATTCAAGAGCTACTCATTCAGTTTCCATAAAATTGTTCAGTTCTGAGTGAATTTCTTAATCCTGAGTTCTAATTTGGGCACACTGTAGTCTGAAAGACTGTTTGTTATGATTCCATTCTTTTACATTTGCTGAGGAGTGATTTACTGCTAATTATGTGGTCAGTTTTAGAGTAGGCATGATGTGGTGCTAAGGAGAATGTTTATTCTGTGAATTTGGGGTGGAGAGTTCTGTATACGTCTTTTAGGTTTGCTTGGTCCAGATCTGAGTTCAAGTCCTGGATATCCTTGTTAATTTTCTGTCTCATTGATCTGTCTAATATCAATGGTGGAGTGTTGAAGTCTCCCACTATTATTGTGTGGGAGCCTAAGTCTCTTTGTAGGTGGTTAAGAACTTGCTTTATGTATTTGGGTGCTCCTGGATTGGGTGCGTATATATTTAGGATCATTAGCTCTTCTTGTTGCATTGATGCTTTTACCATTATGTAATGCCCTTCTTTGTCTCTTTTGATCTTTGTTGGTTTAAAGTCTGTGTTATTAGATACTAGGATTGCAATTCCTGCTTTTTTTGCTCTCCATTTACTTGGTAAATCTTCCTCCATCCCTTTATTTTGCGCCTATGTGTATCCTTGCATGTGAGATAGGTTTCCTGGATAGAGCATACTGATGAATTTTGACTTTTTATTCAATTTGCCAGTCTGTGTCTTTTGATTGGGGCATTTAGCCCATTTACATTTAAGGTTATTATTGTTATGTGTGAATTTGATCCTGCATTTTGATGCTAGCTGGTTGTTTTGTCCATTTGTTGATGCAGTTTCTTCATTGTGTCAATGCTCTTTACAATTTGGTACATTTTTGGAGTGGCTGGTACTGGTTGTTCCTTTCTGTGTTTAGTGCTTCTTTCAGGAGCTCTTGTAAGGTAGGCCTTGTGGTGATGAAATCTCTGAGCAATTGCTTGTTTGTAAAGGATTTTATTTCTCCTTCACTTATGAAGCTTAGTTTGGCTGAATATGAAATCCTAGGTTGAAAGTTCTTTAAGGTTGTTGAATATTGGCCCCCACTCTCTTCTGGCTTGTAGGGTTTCTGCCAAGAGATCCACTGAGTCTGATGGGCTTCCCTTTCAGGTTAACCCCAGTTTTCTCTCTGGCTGCCCTTAGCATTTTCTCCTTCATTCCAACCCTCATGAATTTGATGATTCTGTGCCTTGGGGTTGCTCTTCTTAAGGAATATCTTTGTGGTGTTCTCAATGAATGGTGGCCTGGCTTGCTAGGTTGGGGAAGTTCTCCTGGATAATATCCTGAAGGGTGTTTTCCAGCTTGGATTCATCTCTCTGTCATCACATTCAGGTGACAGAGAGATTACATATCACATAATCCCATATTTCTTGGAGGCTTTGTCCATTTCTTTTTACTCTTTTTTCTCTAATCTTGCCTTCTCGTTTTATTTCATTGAGTTGATCTTCTCTAATATCCTTTCTTCTGCTTGATCAGTTCAGCTATTGAAACTTGTGTATGCTTCCCGAAGTACTCGTGTTGTGTTTTTCAGCTCCATCAGTTTATTTAGATTCTTCTCTAAGCTGTTCATTTTAATTAGCATTTCATCAAACCTTTTTTCAACGTTCTTAGTTTCTTTGCATTTGGTTAGGACATGTTCTTTTCACTCACAGAATTTTGTTATTACCCACCTTCTGAAATGTGTTTCAGTCAATTCATCAGACTCATTCTCCACCCAGTCTTGTTTTCTCACTGGTGAGGAGTTGTGATCCCTTGGAAGAGGAGAAGTGTTCCGGTTTTGGGTGTTTTTATACTTTTTGTGCTGGTTTCTTCCCATCTTTGTGGAATTATCTACCTGTGGTCTTTGTAGTTGGTGACTTTCAGATGGGGTCTCTCAGTAGACATCCTTTTTGTTGATGATGAAGTCATTTCTTTCTGTTCTTTAGTTTTCCTTCTAACAGGCCCCTCTGCTGTAGGACTGCTGGAGGTCCACTCCAGACCCTGCTTGCCTGGGAATCCCTTGTGTTGGCTGCAGAACAGTAAGGGTTGCTGCCAGTTTATTTTTTTGTTATCTTTATCCCAGAAGGATACCCACCAGATATCAGCCTGACCTCTCCTTTATGAGGTGTGTCTTTGGATATACACGGGTTGGGAAGCTGCTTGAGGAGATAGTCTGTCCCTTATAGGAGCTCAAGTGCTGAGTAGTGAGCTCTGTTGTTCCATTCAGAGCTGCTGGAGGGGTACGTTTAAGTCTGCTGCAGTGGAGCTTATAACCACCTTTCCCCCACCTGGTGCTCTGTACTGGGAAGGTGGGGCTTTATTTATAAATTCCTGACATGCTGCTGCCCTTTTTGAGAGATGCCCTATCCAGTGAGGAGGTAGCCTAGTCACAGTCTGCCAGCAGAGGCATTGCTGAGCTGCCATGGGCTCTGCCCAGCTGCTGTGTGAACTTCCTTACGGTTTTGTTTATAGAGGTATAGTTGGTCTGCCTCAGTAATGGCAGACTGCCTCAGTAATGGTGGATTGCCTTGGTAATGGTGGACTGCCTCAGCAATGGTGGACTGCCTCGGTAATGGTGGATGACCTTCCACCCACAGAGCTGGACCATCCTGGGTCCAGCTGTGCTTGCCGTGAAACTCTCAATCCAGAGCACTTCAGATTGCTGGTGTTTGTGGGGGTGGGACCCATCGAGCAAGATCACCTGGCTCCCTGTTTCAGCCCCTTTTTTTCAGTTGAATGGATGACTCTGTCTCCTAGGTGTTCCAGGCACCAGTTGAAATGGCCACCCAGATTTGTATAACTTTTTGTGTGGAGACCTGCTGTACCAGTCAAAAGAGCTGTGCTGGAGATTTGTGACACTTTTCTACCTGGGAATCTCCTGGTCTGTGGGCAGTAAAAATTTGTTTGGAAATGAGGTGGTCACTCACCTTCTCCATTCTCTCTGGGAACTGCACTCCAGAGCTGTTCCTTTTTGGCCATCTTGGATCCATTCAAGTATTTATTTAAATTGTAATTATAGCTTTTTGACATTTTGGATATTCATAGGAATGTTGCTAGAGAAAAATGCTGTGAACCTGCTTACCTAAAAAAAATTGAATGTTAAAATGTAAGAATTCTACTGCAAGAATGAAGATCCTTTTTGTAGATGTTTCACAGAAAACCAAGAGAGGATTATTTGTCTGTTCTGAACCCTCACATCAGAATCACAGGTGGTAATGAAAAGACACACTGTCCATTTTGCAATAATGGCTTTGAGTACATTGTGTAGTTCATGAAAGTTATATAACAAACCCAATGTGGGAGTTTAATGATATGTTTTCACAAATTAATAACAAAATTATAAATGTGTATGTGTTCATATGTATTTAGTGCCAGATCTTGTGAGAATGTGGGAAGTATAACTTTTAGAGGTGATGGATCAATTTTCTTATAACCTGGAAATTAATCCATATGAGGTTTGGAACAGAAGGCAGAGACATGCTGGAGGCATTCTTAAATATCTTAAAATGATGTTTCTTTGCTGAAGAAGGAAGTATCAGGCTAACAAATTGCACTGTAAGACAATTATATAAACATTTAAAATAAAAATGTAGAGCTGGGCACGGTGGCTCACACCTGCAATCTAAGCACTTTGGGAGGCCGTGGCAGGTGGATCATGAGGTCAAGAGATTGAGACCATCCTGGTCAACATGGTGAAACCCCATCTCTACTAAAACTACAAAAAATTAAATGGGCATGGTGGCACGTGCCTGTAATCCCAGCTACTCAGGAGGCAGAGGCAGGAGAATTGCCTGAACCCAGGAGGCGGAGGTTGTGGTGAGCCGAGATCGCACCATTGCACTCCAGCTTGGGTAACAAGAGTGAAACTCCAGCACAAAAAAAATAAAAAAATAAAAAATAAAAATGTAAAAAATTCAAGCCCATGTCGTTAAGGAATGAAATGCCTTGTCACCCCTGGCAACCACATGTCTGTCTGAATACCTATGAATCTGCAGTTCCATTGTGAAGACCACCATGAGGACACTGTGATTCCTCAAATAATGAAGAGTGACTGACTTAGAAGTTAAATTGAAATTGATCACTAAGCAGAGTGATGTACATGATCAGAATAACTTATCCATTCAGGTTTAGTATTTACATGATTTAACAATCTAGAAAGTTCATCTGGATTTTAACCTGAGATCACCAATTTAAAACAAATGACACCAGTGTGACCAACATATTGAACCCTGTCTCTACTAAAGATACAAAAAATTAGCCAGTCATGGTGGTGCACTCCTGTAATCCCAGCTACTTGGGAGGCTGAGACAGGAGAATTGCTTGAACCCAGGAGACAGAGGGTGCAGTGAGCTGAGATTGTGCCATTGCACTCCAGTCTGGGTGACAGGGTGAGATTCCATCTCAAACACACACACACACGCACGCACGCACAGGACAGATCAGTGAAATGTTACTTTCTCAGCGGTCATTCTATACATGACCTCCTAGTTATGTTATGACTTACTACCTTAGAGCTTTTGTTTATGTATAACTGGAGGGTAATACTTAGTATCATTTATTTTTAAAAAGTTTTCGTTTTTTTTCTAATATATTTAGGGTACTCACTCCAGAGCCTAAAGGGGTTTATATCAATAATTAGGCAATTTATAGGATGAATAGGCTGGGACAGTGGTTTGAAATTTTGTAAATTCTGGGAACTCTTGAAGAAAAAACTGGTACAAATAAAAGGTACATATATTGTAACGTGTGTGTATATTGATATACACCTATCATACTCATATTGTCATCTGGTGGTATCCACAGGGGATTGGTTCTGAGATATCTTCTTCCTTAAATACTAAAATCCATGAATGCTCAAGTTCTGCATGTGAAATGATGTACTATTTGCGTAAAACCTAAGCACATTCTCCTGTATGCTTTAAATCATCTCTGGACTCCTTATGATACCTAACACAAAGTGTATGACCCCATATCACTTAGATATGCCCCCATATCACTTCAGTTGCCTGGATTCAACATAGTATTTTGCGTGTGGCAAATTCATATTTTGCTTTTTGGAACTTTGTGAAATATTTTTTCCCAATTATTTTAGAGCCACAGTTGGTTGGATACAGAACTCATAAATACAAAGGGCTGACTGTATATGTACACACATACACATATATACCATACATATATGCCTATATTATATATGAGTAATTATAATTCATATATAGGTATTGTATATAGTGCATATGTATGCACATACATATGTATTGATACACACATATGTTTATAGATATTATAAGACTTACTAGATTTTGGTCAATTTTACTGACTGGTACCAAATTATTTTAAGCATCATTGCTTTGCAATTGTAACTAAATTATCCCTAGCTTGGGGTAAGAGCAGCATTAAAATTACAGCATCAAAGGATAATTTCTTTGACTGTGTTCTGACCCACAGAGATAGTTTGCAGCCTCAAAGTTCATTCTATGTAAGATCTGTCTTGCAGTCTATGTTATTATCTGGGTGTTTACTCTCAACCTTCTCAGAATCTTCCTTCTAATAGAGGTAATTATAATGCTCAGAGGCTGCTCGTGCATGTCTGCAATGCAGTCCTCAAACCATGTTCCTGTTCCAAAGGTCTGCCTTTCTCTCTGCCAATGCCCTGAACCTACCTCTCCTGGTCCGGACACACAGCTGTCATTCCCCTTTCTGGCACCTTTGGTTGGAGAATCCGCTACCTTTACTCCATGGCAGTTGATCTCCATTGCTGCTTGTCTGGTCCAGGTGTGGCTGAGGTCAGAATGTGCTTATCATGTTTGATCTTCCTTCATCTTCTCTGTACCTTCAGTTCTTCCCCAATTCCTAACCTATGAGGCCATTCTGCTTTATTCCTGTTCTCTTTTCTTTTTCTTTCTTGCTTTTTATGCCTATCTTCCAAGTCCTATCCTTCCACTTCTACATTTCTTAGGAACTAGAGCAGAAAAGATAGAAGTCTCCTTAGAAAGCAAAGGGGGCAGAGAAGTTCAGGGTGTGGATAAAATATTTTCAGTGGAAATGTTAGTGGGAAGGATGAAGCGAAGAACACTCACACACAAATTCATTTTGCCTGCAGCACGGGAACGTTTGTGAATATGAAATCCTTTCTCTTTAGTGTGTAAACATTCCAGATTCCTACATGCCTATATTTTAAGTTAATGTTTAAATTTGATGCTTCCTAATAAGAAATAAAGTTTTTCAAAAGCAGTGTTTCTCAAACTGTAATACACACATGAATCGCCTGGGGATCCTGCTGAAAAGAAAAATACAGATTCGGATTCAGTAGATCAGATGTGGGACGGACATTCTGCCTTTCTGACAATCTCCCTAGAGTGCTTATGCGACAGGGTCAAGTGCACACGGCAGTAGCAAAGATATACACTTTGGGGATCTGAGATACTTCATAATTTGAGAGAGATTTTGAATTGAGGTTTTAAAAATTGTGTTACAAATTGGTATACTGATGCAACAGTTTCTTATTTTAAACGTTGGAAAAGTCCCTTGGGTTTTGTCCCTCAGAGCATCTACTGCATCATATATGGGAATGCGTGGAGTAAGAGTTATTGATTAGAAGAGGTAGAAATGATTTTGAACTATAATTTTATGAAAGATAGAACACATTCACCTCTATGGTTGTCTTATCAACAGATCTTCTACAAGCATCAAAATAAAACAGGCAAAAGGCAGAGAGTGTAATGTCGCATGTCACAGTTCCATTGAGGAAGGTTTTGTATGACACCCAGATGATGAGCACTAGGAGGCATGGCTGGGTCCAGAATGAGGACAGCATGGGAGCCATGTAATACAGCAAGAGAAGCCATGCTTAATGCCAGGTCAACGTGATACATGAAAAGACCAGAACAAAGTCTGGCATCAGTGTCAGGAAGTCCAAATTAGAAGGAAGATGGCGCAGAAGTGAGAGGTAAGCTGCATGGGAGTTAAACTTGACTTGAGAGGTCCTCACCAGATAAGCACACAAGAATTGACGAACTCTATCTTGGCATTAGAAATCTTCCTCAGGTAAGATTCTAACTGTAATATCAGGACTCAAACTGGGCAAAAGGAATACAATACACAGGGTGAGCAGAGTGACCTGAGGTCTAGAATAGACAGGGTCACCTGATGAGAAAAAATGAAGAATTGTTATGGTGGAACAGAATCTTGCGGTCTACTGCTCCAAGAATCCACAGATGTATCCACAGAAACCCAGGTTCAGAAGGTGCTGTTCACTCTTTAAGTTAATTGGGGCTTGATACTCTCTCATGGTTCTATCCACCATATAGAAGGAAAAGAGGTGATCTGTGAATTTTGAGTGACAGATTCCTGCCATGTGGCCTTGGATAAGTGGCTGAACATACTATAACATTCAGTTTCTTCATCTCCAGGTAGGATGATACTAGTATCTCTCTTGCATTATTGTTACAAAAATCAACATTAATGACATAAAGCCTTTTCCTCTGTGCCTGGCTCTTAGATAACAATGAATAGTTATTAAATGATTATTGTTTGTGTCAAATGTTACTTGGTTCAGGATTATAGCATAAGAAGACAAGATCCATGGTGTCTGAATCCATTTTCTACTTGGTGCAAGTAATACTGAAAACAAGATAAAGACACATGGTTTTGTAGTACAGAATGGCTTTCTGAGTCTATCAAACCATAGCACAAGTCTATAATGCCATGGACATTGAGTTAGTGCTGGCTTGTGAAATAAACTCAGCCATTCCAAATCTGCCAAATACTTTTATATACTGGGAAATAATTTTACTCCAGTTGTGACTTTGGAAAGAAATATTAGAATCTCTTGTGAGTTCCTTCTATCAACTGTGCAGCAAACAGATAAAGCCAATACAGTGCCAATACTTTACATTTATTAGAAATGTAAGAAGGCAGCCAATTGTCCAGTGAAAAATAAATATATAACATCTAGGCTAGCTTCTTCTTCTTTTTTTTTTTTTTTTTTGAGACGGAGTTTCGCTCTTGTTACCCAGGTTTGAGTGCAAGGGCGTGATCTCAGCTCACCGCAACTTCCGTCTCCTGGGTTCCGGCAATTCTCCTGCCTCAGCCTCCTGAGTAGCTGGGATTACAGGCACACACCACCATGCCCAGCTAATTTTTTGTATTTTTAGTAGAGACGGGGTTTCAACATGTTGACCAGGATGCTCTCGATCTCATGACCTCGTGATCCATCCACCTCGAACTCCCAAAATGCTGGGATTACAGGTGTGAGCCACAGTGCCCGGCCCATCTAGGCAAGCTTCTAAAGAAAGACATAAAGTGACTGCTTTTTAGAAAATATTGTTGCACACATTTCAAAATCCAATTACCACCATATGTTTTTTATTTGGTAGTGGAGTTAAGGACCCAAAAATTTAAAATAGTTTTTCTTTTTTTTATTGCATTTTAGGTTTTGGGGTACCTGTGTAGAACATGCAAGATAGTTGCATAGGTACACACGTGGCAGTGTGTTTATCTGCTTTCTGCCCCTTCACCCATATTTGGCATTTCTCCCCATGCCATCCCTCCCCTGCTCCCCCCC
>CM052663.1:10604993-10622467 GCA_028533165.1 Leontopithecus rosalia | reverse complement strand
TATGGTTAATATTGTTATGTGTGAGTTTGATACTGCCATTTTGATGCTAGCTGGCTGTTTTTCCCATTAGTTGATGCAGATTCTTCATTTTGTTGATGCTCTTTAGCATTTGGTATGTTTTTGGAATGGCTGGTGCTGGTTGTTCCTTTCAGTGCCTCTTTCAGGAGCTTTTGTAAAGCAGGCCTGGTGCTGACAAAATCTCTGAGTACTTGCTTGATCGGAATAAAATCAGATTTTTTTTTCCTTCACTTATGAAGCTTAGTTTGGCTGGATATGAAATTCTGGGTTGAACGTTCTTTTCTTTAAGGATGTTGAATATTGGCCCCCACTCTCTTCTGGCTTGTAGGGTTTCTGCCAAGAGATCTGCTGTGAGTCTGATGGGCTTCCCTTTGTGGATGACCTGACCTTTCTGTCTGGCTGCCCTTAGAAATTTTTCTTCATTTCAACCCTGGTGAATCTGATGATTATGTGCCTTGGGGTTGCTCTTCTTGTGGAGTATCTTTGTGGTGTTCTCTGTATTTCCTGGGTTTTGGTGTTGGCCTGCCTTGCTAGGTTGGGGAAATTGTCTTGGATAATTTCCTGAAGAGTATTTTCCAGCTTGGGTTTATTCTCTTCATCACATTCTGGTACACCTATCAAACGTAGATTAGGTTTCTTCACATAGTCTCACATTTCTTGGAGGCTTTGTTCATTCCTTTTTGCCCTTTTTTTCTCTAATCTTGGCTTCTCATTTTATTTCGTTGGGTTGATCTTCTACTTCTGATATCCTTTCTTCTGCTTGGTTAGTTTGGCTGTGGAAACTTGTGCATGCTTCACGAAGTTCTCGTGTTGTGTTTTTCAGCTCCTTCAATTCATTCATATTTCTCTCTAAGTTGTCCATTCTTGTTATCATTTCCTCAAATCTTTTTTGAAATCTTTTTTCAAAGTTCTTAGTTTCTTTGCACTGATTTAGAACATATTCTTTTAGCTCACAGAAGTTTCTCATTACCTACCTTCTGAAGTCTGATTCTGTCATTTCATCACTCTCATTCTTTGTCCAGTTTTGTTCCCTTGCTGGTGAGGAGTTTTGGTCCTTTGTACGTGATGAGGTGTTCTGGTTTTAGGTGTTTTCCTCCTTTTTGTGCTGGTTTCTTTCCTTCTTTGTGGATTTATCCACCTGTCGTCTGAGTAGTTGCTGATTTTTTGATTGGGTCTCTGAGTAGAGGCCCAGATTGTTGATGATGAAGTATTTCTGGTTTTTAGTTTTCCTTCTAACAGTCTAGCCCCTCTGCTGTAAGACTGCTGAGGTGCACTCTGGGCCCTGCTTGCCTGGGGTACACCTGTAGCAGCTGCAGAACAGTGAGGGATGCTACCAGTTTCTTCTATCTTTGTCCCAGCATGATGCCCACCAAATGTCAGTCTGATCAGTCCTTTTTGAGGTGATTCTTTGGGTATATGGGGGTCAGGGAGCTGCTTGAGGAGACAGTCTGTACTTTATAGGAGCTCAAGTGCTGAGCTGTGAGCTCCGTTGTTCATTCAGTGTTGCTAGGCAAGTACCTTTAAGTCTGTTGTGGCAGAATTCATAAAACCCCTTTTTTCCCTCAGATGCTCTGTCTCGGGGAGTTAGGGCTTTATTTGTGAGTATCCATTGCACTGTCCTGCCCAGCTAGGAGGCAGTCTAGTCACTATTTGGCTGCCAAGGCTCCGCCCTGCTGGCGTGAGGTCCGCCCTTTTGCTGTGGGCTCCGTCCTGCTGTTTTGGGCTCAGCCCTACACACGTGGGCTCTGCCCTGCTGACGTGAGCTCCACCCTGCTGATGTGGGCTCTACCCTGTTGACGGAGTCTCTCTGTTGTGGCGGGTTGCCTCGGCAACGGCTGGCTGCATCAATGGGCTAGTACCTCAGTAGGGGGTTAGCTCTCAGCAATGGCAGATGCTCCTCACCGACCAAGCTGCACAGCCGTGGGTTCAGCTGTGCCCACAGTGAAATGCTCAACCCCGAGTGTTTCGAATCACCATTTTGTTTGTCCTTGTGGGGGTGGGACCCATTGAGGCTGATCACTTGGCTCCCTGCCTCCCAGCCTTTTTGCTTTTTTTTTTTTTTTAAGTTGTACGGTTGACTCTATCCCAGGTGTTTCAGTCGCCGGCTGAAAGGGCACCGGGATCTGTGTGATTTCCGTGCAGCGACCCACTGCTCTGGCTCACAGTTCACCTCCCAGAAATCTTCTGGCCTGGCTCACTGTCCAAATCCCGTTTAATCAGATGAATATGGTAATCTGTCCTCCCAAATCTCAAATTGCCAGTTTAACAGGGCGCCCAGACCCCGGCGTTTTGTGCCCCATGCAGCTGTGCTGTGGTGCCGGCCATTTGGCTGCACGGAGACTGCTGAGCTAGCGGAAACTGCTGCGCTGGCGTCCCATGTTTCTTCTACACCTGGGCTTTTCCCCGTTCCGTGGGCTATAAAGATCCGTCTGGAAATGCGGCGTGAACTCACCCTCTGCGACTTGACTGAGAGCTGTAATCCTGAGTTGCTTCTATAACACCATCTTCCCCTGACACCCCCTCCCTTGTTATTTTTAAACTGCTTCTGACTTTTTGTTTAAATATGTTTCTATTAAATAATATATTGATATTTTATAATTTTTATTCAATCTGAATCTTTGTGTTTGTGAATTTAAGGGGTTTTTTGTAATAGCTGTCATTTAAAAACAGTTTCTACTATTTTGTTTAAAACACAGCTTCTCATTTTTCTTCTAGTTTTTAACCTTCAATTGAAGCAGTAAAGTCTTATTCTGTTTTTTTTTTCACAATTTTATGATTATGGCAGTTACCTCACTGCCAGATTGTTGCTTATTTTTCTTGAAATGTTTAAATGCTTCAATAATTATGTCTTCCTCTCAACTAAAACAAATTCTTTGTAATCCCAGCACTTTGGGAGGCCAAGGCGGGTGGATCACGATGTCAAGAGATCGAGACCATCCTGGCCAACATGGTGAAACCTCGTCTCTACTCAGAAAAAATACAAAAAAAATTAGCTGGGTGTGGTGGCGTGCACCTGTATTCCCAGCTACCTGGGAGGCTGAGGCAGGATTGCTTGAACCTGGGAGGCAGAAGTTGCAGTGAGCCGAGGTCGTGCCACTGGACTCCAGCCTGGTGCCTGGTGATGGAGTGAGACTTTGTCTCAAAACAAAAAACAAAAACAAATTCTTGATTAGTATCTTTCTCCTAGTCTCTTCTGCACTCATGTTAAAGTATTTTTGGCATTTTATATACACATGTTTTGAACATTGCCTATTTGAACAATAATAAAAGTATTAAATTTCTAGTCATCTATATTTTGTTGCTTCTTCTTCTTTCTGAAAAACTTTGCCTGGAGTGCTCTCAGAGAATCTTCACGTGATTAACTGTGTGAGACTAAGTATGCATGATAATATCTTTATTTTATCGTCACATTTAGATAATAGCTTAGTTCATTGCCTAGAATTCTTTGAAACTGTTACATCCTCGTTTTCTTCCGGCTAGTGTTCCAGTTGTGAAATCTGATGTTCCTTTGAAGTGACCTCTTATCACCCCAGAAACTTTTAGAATTATCTACGTCACTGATTTTCTAAATATTACTCTAGTGTGTCTAGTAGCTGATGTTTCTTATTGATCCTGTTTGAGCCTGGGACATTTTAAGCATACATTTCTTAGATATCTGAACCCTACTTGATAATGCTTTTCTTCTGGAGTTCCCATTAGATACCTATCAATGTGTTCACTCCTCTCCTATCTTCTGATGTTTCCCTTATGTTTTAAGTCACTTAATCCTTGCTGGAATCACTGGAGAATCATGTCTTCTGGCATTCTTCATCTTCCATCTGTAGCCTTTGTCTTTCTTCATACAGAGAATTCCTCAACTGTACCTTCCAGGGTGGTAATAAATTACTTTTTCTGTACATTCTGTTGTTCAATGCATCATGTGCATTATTTACTTCAACAGTTACATTTTCACACTTCATATCCCCAGGTGAATGCTCTGTTACTTTGTGCATTGCCTCGTTTCTAGTGTCCTTTCTTAGATCCCAGAAGACATTTATTCAATTCTGTAACTCCTGCTAGGTTGTTTCGTTTCTTGCCCTTTAGAATGCTGGTGCTTCTCAAATGTTATTTTTTCCCTTTTGAATCTTATTCCTCTTGAAATTACTTGTTTCTCCTGGCTCACAATATCACTCTCAAGTCCCAGCTTGTTTCCTTCCATAGAAGGTTTTGCTTTGGTGCCTCAGGACAGTGGAGCCTCTGGTTGTGCAATCAGAGCCCCACAAATACTCATTTTCTTCCGTCCCCCTCTGGGGTGGCTCTGCTCCAGACAAACCTCAGTAGCTCTCCCATGTGCCCCTCTTTACCATGATGCCATTCTCTGAGACTCTTTTAATCCACAAACTGTATATGGAGAGATGGAGAGAGTAGAGGTGACAAGACCTCAGGCCTCTCTTGCTTTTGTAGCAAGTCCGGGACCAGGTCCATTGCCCCCTCAAGTGTTTCTTATGAATGTTCCGTGATTTTCAGAATACTCGACCTCCTCACTTCTGCACCTTTTCCAGGGTGCGTTCAAGGGAAGAAGCCAGTAGTGTGTGCAAGCTTACCGTCTTTTCTGGAACTAGAAATCCTATTGACAGTAGGAGGAAATTCCTGAGATAGAATCTAGTATCTATTTACATTTGAGAGTAATGAAAGCTGGACAGTAGCACTAGTGAGATGAGGAGATTCGGGTGCCATTTTCAGCACTATATCTTATTGTCTCTGTGTCCTTGTACCTTTAACTTCTCTAAGTTTCAGTTTGCTCATTTGCAACTTGGGAAAATAAAATGGACACTTTTTTATTCATCAGACACAGTGTATCAGGCACTAATAGGAGGCCAGGACCACATCATAAAACTTCTTGGAGAAGCAAAAGAGATAAGTAAAACAGCTAGGAAGACCAAAGTGTACCATACTGAAGAGGGAAAACTGCATCAACTTTAAGGACTTGGGCTCTGGAGTGAGAGATATGGGTTCAAATCTCATTTCTGCCACTTTGCTCTGTTATGTTGAGAATGTTATGTAATTTTTCTAAGCATTGGTTTAGTGAGTTGTAAAATGGAAATATTTATATCAAAAGATTGCTGTGGATTGGAAAGAGGCAATCTGGCAGAGCACTCAGTGGTTACTCAATGCCTGACATCGATTCTGCATTCAGTAAACATTAGCTATTATTAGTGAATATATTTTCTCCTTCCTGGAATGGCAGCATTCTGCTAGCTTTAATCACTTCTCAAAGGAAATTAAAGGGACATTAACCTTAGATAATTTAATGTTGCAGAATCTAAATCTAGCTGGACCATTATTAAATATTGACGAATTATGATCACTCTTTTGCCTTAAGGGCATCTCTTGGATTCTTGAGTAATCAATATCGTGGTCTTTGAAGCAAAAGTTAAGCTTTTGAATCACTGTTCAGGAACTTGGTCTTGGATCAGCACTGCAGTGTTTTGAAAAGAAAATGTTTTCAATTGGAGCAATACAAAAGTTGAGAAAAATGTGTATGGATTAGACTAGCTAACATAGGGTGAGGAGAAGGGTAACAGTGAAAAAGAAGAAAGATAAAGGCTACAGATGGAAGATGAAGAATGCCAGAAGACGTGGTTCCCCAGGGATTCCAGTACGGATCATGACAGAAGTTACGAAAACAGGGAGCTTATTCTAGAATAGTGTTAATCTCGGTTGTCTATACTGGTTTTAGTAGCAGTGTTAGCTATTAAACACTTGAAATATGCTTAGCGTGGTTGCGCTGAAGTTAAATTTTATTTGTTTTTAATTGATTGATTTCAATTGAAATTGAAATAGCCACATGTGGTTAATGGCTACTGTATTGCACGATGCAGTGCCAGGAAAGGAAATTGGCAGAAATTATGTCAAATTAAAAGTGGATAATGAAGGAGTGAGAAAAACAGGTCTCCACAAAGACCCTCAAGGGAAGACTTTAGGCAGCTAAGGGCCTATGGATATTCTCTGATTCCTTCAGGGGTCTTTAGACAACCATCTGTCACCACTACATTCAAAACCCTCTGCCTTCTGTAACCTTGTCATCACCTTGCAATGCTTGTTAACATTTTCCCTTGTCATAACCATAGCCCCATGCTCAGAGCCCAGGGGAGCATCACACCATATGGCATGGAGTTCTCCCCAGGCCAGGAGAGAGACACTGATGCCAGAGCACAGAGACCAGTGCTCATAGCATCAGAGTCTCCTTCTGTACACATAACACATACCACCCAGCACACTGGCATGCAAAGGGCGAAAAGCTGCCTCGTGATGCAGCAACCTGATCTCCCTGGACTTAGTCATAGAAAGCTAGAGCCTGTAATTTGCTAAAAAGAAACTTTAACTCCATTTCTTTTGTGTTTAGGCTGATGTATATTTAGATATGTGAAATATTTGTGTGTGTGTGTGTGTGTGTGTGTGTGTGTGTGTGGTTAAAAAAATAGTACAGCACTGTAATAGCATGTTTAAGGAAAGGAAAAGATATACTTTCTCTTTAAGAAGTAAAAAATTTGAAGATGACTTCATGCTTGTTTTGGCTTATGTCTTCTCAGCCTTTCTCAGAATATCTCGAGATGTTGTGAGGCATATGCTCAGAGCTTCCCAGGTTTACACAGCATGTGGAGTATTTTCCTAGGAACATTCTTTAACTCACCTGAGCTTTGGAAAGGGTGTCTGGGCTTCCTTTATGCCACCCTTATTGAAGCCATGTAATGAGGAGGTCTTTTTTAAGCATCAAATATGCAGTATGTCAGAGCTCTGCTGGGACAATTCTGGCTGCACCAGAGAAATCAGAAAATGAGGGTTAGAAAGAGCTTGATATGTAGATTGAAAACCTTCCTTGCAGGTCACAGGGAGAACCCCAAGGACAAGAACAATGAGCAGATGGCCTTTGCTGGGTCTCAGCAGGAGGGTGCAGAAGGGATTCTTCCATTGCTAAGGTGCATTGCATAGTGCCAACAGCTTTCAGCAGCTACAAAGTTTCTGTGGATTCAGAGAGACATAATATGTCTTCTGTGGTTATGGGTAAAGTCCATTTCCCCTCTCTACTGAGTGATGCTTGGTTATTTACAATATATTATGAAGCTGAATATCACAATTTATAGGAATATGAAAAGTCGCTGTTCAATGCATAATTGGCCTAAATCTTAAATTAATACAAAGTTCACAAAGAAAAAATGAATCTTAAGCGGAAAAAATTATCTTTTCATTATTGAACAAAGATAGTATATTTAGACTTGCGACCATTATTATTTATTTATACTCTGGGGCAGATTTCCATCTTATACAAACTATTGGCAGGAATAAAAAAATGAATGTTTTCAAATAAAACATATTTTTCTTCACCAAATGAATTTTAGGAATGATTACACATCCAGCTCTAGCTACCCTACGTACACACAAGCATATACAATTGGCATGACAGGAACTTGGTGTGGAGCATTTGAGTTCTTCCTCCACTGGATGATACTGTGATGTCTCCTCTAGTTAAAATTTGATTCCTGTTTTGTAAGTGATTTTCTTTTGCTGTTGTGGCTGCTATAACATAAATGCATCCAATCTATCCATTAGCTCAAAAACCCTTTATTAGGAACCTATTATTCATTCACGGCCCAGGTAAGCAAATAAGTAATGGAGTATTAATTCTGCATAAAGTGGAAACCGCTGCTGTGACATACTCTTGAGCATGGTGCATCTCATTCCTCAAATGCCTAACAAGAAAATAAATACTCCAGAAATAGTAAATTACAGTTTACTCTTATTCTTTTATGATGATATAACTAACATCTTAAGGGGCAACCCAAGCACCATACAAAACTTTTAAACTATGATGTTCTGATTTGGACTTCTATGCCACAAAGTATACTTTAAAAAAGCACAGATTTTAGATCTGCAGAGCTGCACAGCTGCATGTGAAGATTTGCTTTTCAGTGCTTTTTCCCCCTTGGCTTTAAAAAAGGTCACCTCTTCTAGAACATCCTCCTTTATCTACTGTGGCTATGTTACCTCCTGTGAGAGTGTATTCCCTCGATTCTTTTAGTGCTCACTGAGTATACATGGATGCAACATCCTTAGTATTGCAAACAGGAATTAACTCTTGCACTGATGGCCCAGCTTCCCCATGTGTGTGAGTGTTCTCTGCCAACTGAGTGGAATGCCCTTTCAGCACAGATAGCACTAACCCCAGCTGCCACCACGACACTCTGGGACCATGCAGTGAGAGACAGGCATCACGGTGGAGTCCTCCACATGCATGTATCTCTCATGCGTCCCTCATACCAGTCCTGGGGAGGAGAGAGGGGTGGCTGGTGCTGAGGGCAGCCATGCAGCCTACCACAATGTGCTTCAGGAAAGCGTTTGAATTGAGCAATCTGTTATTTCTTTTTAAAGGGCAGTTTTCAGAACATTTGGTTTATTTTTGGTTTGCCACGAAGACACAGTGTATTTTTCTGGAAGAAATTCCTCTGTTTCTAATCAAAATCTGCTTCTGACTACCAGACTTGCCTGTTCATTCAAGACCCCACAGCCGTTGTTTTCAACTAGCTTCCTCTGTGTTCCCACCAAGGCAACCAAATCATTGCTTCTACATGCCTTTCCTCCTGGTAGACACAGAACGAACACAACTGAACACATTGGATTGCCCCCAGCTGTTTGAAAAGGGATCATCATAAAAATGTTTTTGTTTTTACATTGTCTGCCCTCCATCCTTTCCTCCCTCCCTTCCTCCCTTCCTCTCTTTCTTTCTCTCTCTCTTTTTTTCTGTTTAGAAACAGACTAAAACAAAGGCTAGACCAGTTATTTCTTAACTATTAAAGAGAAAAGAACCATCACTGAAAGAGATTCAGGCAATAGCTTCACACTCCAGGATCTGTGAGCACTCAGATGCACCATCAAAACGCCTCTTTGGAAGCTCTTTAGGGAGGCAGAAAAGGAGGGTGAAACAAAACTAGGGGATTTTTTTTAAATGCCAGCATTTGAAAAGAAAAGTGAGAGTGAAAAACAGAGCTGCTGGCAGAAGGCATGTGTGTGCATGTTGTGTGTGCCTGTGTGGGTGCACATGTGCCTGTGTGTGCTTGCTGGGAGTTTGGAGCCATGGGGCTGAGAGTAGGGAAATGCAGTGACATAAATCAGGCTTCTACTGAGTTTCCTGCTTTTTTATTGGTTTGTTCCCTGTGGTGCTTTCACTAAAGCTGCTTCCTCTTTTACTATGCTCATTTTGCTCCCAGTCCAGGAGGTCTTAGGATATTGGGGAGATGCCAAACATCTGGGGCTTGTGAGAGAGGGGGAGGAATCTCCATGCTTGACTAACTTAATCTTCATGTGTCCAAAGGGAGGCTCAGCATTCTGTGGCCCGAGGGGTCTGAAGTCTGTCCGCTTGGCAGACACCTGTTGAGCCCTATAGAATCATGCAGGATGCTCCACCTATGTAATCAAGAGATAGGTAAGAAGTAGCCAATTTTATAACATTTCCACAACAACTAGGGTTACAATAATTATGCCATAACCAAGTGTGTAATTTTTTGAGATAGGGGAACTCTATTTTAATCTTTCATATATAATTACCTTCCGTATTATTATTAAATCTCTCACTTTCAGAGCGTTTACTGTGTGCCAGGCCCTGACACAAGTGCTTTACGTATATTGGCTCATCTAATTCTCACAATCATTCAATAGACAATTAAATGTTGTCATTTCTATCATATGAATAAGAAAATGGATTCATAGAAGCTGCATTATTTACTTAGTATTTCTAACCAGAAATTAGTATTCCTAATATTTAATCTGGATTTTTCTGACTTAAGAATCCTGGATAAAGATTACTTTAGACATTTCAATTGATTATTGCAAATATTAATACAAATACTGTAACTAATAATGAAGCACTGGGTTCTCCTGTTTCCGTTCCGTGATAACATGAACAGAACCAGTTAAAATATTGGTTTTAATTTTCTGCACTTTCTTTTCCTATATATTCTCTTCAGTAAATACCGCCACTTCTCCAAAAACCTATGGACATTTTTTTAAAAGCAAACACCAGTATACATTGCACATAAGAAAAATAGGAAAAATAAATGTTATTTGTAAAACTGTTTAAAAAAAGGAAGTGGAACAATAGTTACCTAAATTTAGCAGATGCTGGAATATTATAGTAATACATGAATCAATTATGAATGATAAATATATGTGCATTTATAACCTAAATATCCATAATTGATCATATATGGTTTGTTTTATATTAGATTCTTAGTGAACAACACAACATCTAATACCAAATATTAACATTGTTCTTACAAGAAAATTTTAAAAAATTGTTTTTCTGCAATGTTTCTTAATGCTACCAATATACAATGATGGAAATTTCTTATTCTATTTGGGCCTTTTTTTTTTTAGAAATTGTTTTGCAATGAAGTTCCTGCCGATGACTTTAAACCTTGTTTGGATGACTATTTAGCAAACTGGAGATTTCTATTTGGTTTGCAAATAACCTGCTTGAAATATGAAAGAGGAGACTGTGGCAATTATGAAGCTAACAGAATCTTAGGGACTTCTTTTTAAATTTTTTTCACAGATATTTGGGTAGGTCAGATGAAATCTCACATATTGAAATCACTTATTTATAAGTGCTAACTACACACAATGAAATCAAAACACAGTGAATGAGGAATTTAAGGAACTGCTGTCCTGGAATGGTAATACATTGAGATTCTGAAATATATTATTTCTGTCACTAAGCTAGAGACTAGTAATTGAGCTAGACTGATTTAACATTGCTGTTGAAAGTTTCTAACTTTTCTCTCAAGGGATGTGGTCTTTGTGACTAGTCACAGGTTTCACTTAAAATCATTGTTTTTGATAATAACAAGTCTCTTGTTTGGACTTGTCCACATTGTGCCAAGTAGTGTGGAGATTACAGAGTTTATCGGTTGTAGCAGATATTCATAATGGATCATCAACAACAAATACAATTATGTAAACTGGAACTGAATTTAATTTCCAGTCATAGCAGCCAGGAAGAATTTACCAAATCTATCAATTGTTAAATTCCATCATGTGCCTGAAAATATGTGGTAATCGAAAATGTAATAACTGAGACTAGAAAGAAGATATTATGTTTTCATTTAAGTTCTTAACTGACTTATACAGTATATGCCTATTGGTTTATTCTGCATGATTTGGTAATTTCAATTCTACATGAAACTGGCAGTTCACCTTTATGTTCCTATTTACTGCTCTCAGCAAACCCAGGAGATGAATCCTATTATTAATGACATTTCACAGATGGTGAAACTGAGTCTTAAGGTGATTAAGTCACTTACTATCCCACAGCTGATAAATGGCATAAAAGGGATGTGAGCCCAGGTTTGCAAGTCTGTAAAGGTCTAGTTCTTAACCACCCTGCAACAGTAGCAGAAGTACCAGTAGTAATCATAGAAAGAACAAAGAGCTGACGTTTACTGAGTACTCATTGTATGCCAACCCCAACCTTCGTTCCAAACACCTAGCTCAGAGCCATCCTCAACCAAACCATGCAGAGATCTGTGCCAACCTGAAATAGCAATGCCCAATGGCCAACAGCTTCGCTCAGCACCTAGCAGGTTCTGAGGCCAGTGCATCCCTCTGTGGAAAGTCTCTCCAGCACTCCAGAGGGGAGGGTTCCAGCAAGTCCCAACTGTGAGACACCTGAGTGACTTCTGAGCCATCAGTGAGTCACCGCTATGCATTCTCCACCATCTGAAGCTTAGCTAGGATGGCCACAAGGAGATCTTCCCTGGGTGCTCCATGTCATCATGCCTGCTCCTTCCATCTGTGGCCCCTGGGTTCCTTAGTATGCTCTGTAACTCCCAACAGACAACTCCCCATAAGCCAATCTTCTGTTAATAATTCCTTATATTACACTTAGTGATTGTAAACATTATATATGTACTATCTCCTGATTGGACCTTAATTCATGAATTATTTTCATAAAAGCTCCATAAACAAAAACAATCATTAGCTCCTTTTTATAGGTGAAGCAACAGAAGTGCAGAGCAGTGAATGTGGTTTTCTCAAGTCTGCTAGCTCTGAGAGTTGATAGGTGTGGCTCTCCTTTATCCCCCTTGTCTTCCAATGGTTGGAGGTCCCCTGAGTCCCATTCTCAGTCAATACTCAGTGTGTCAACTTTCTAGTTCTTTAGACTCCAACAAGCACTCTGTTAAAAATGGAATTGTTTAAAAAATAAAATAAAATAAATTTTTACTCCTACCCCCAACTGTGTCTCTCAAAGTGACTGTATTTGGAGATATGAAGCAATTAAGGTTAAATGAGGTAATAAGACAGTAATCAGTCATGTTAAAAATGATTGATGTGGTCCTAACATGATAGGACTAATTTTCTTATAACAAGAGGAAGAGTCTATCTCTTTGCACACACAAAAAAAGGACATTTGTGAAGACAAATGAGCAGGTGATTGTTCAAGCCAAGGAGGCTGGTCTCACTAGGAACTGATGATGCTGACACCTTGATATTGGACTTCCAACCTCCAGAAACTTAAGAAAATAAATTTATGTTGTTCAAGTCACTTAATTTGTGGTGTTTGGTTATGGCAGCCAAGAAGACTAAGTCACAGCCCAAAGCTGGTAAATCCCAAATCCACACCTCTAGCTTTAGTTGTCTACCACACCTTTCCATGTAAAGTTTCCATTAAAAGTTTTCAAACTTTAATCTTGCCTCTCCAAATTGTCCTATTCATTAATTCTCCATCATCATTAAGGGCCTCACTAGCTGTGGAGTCTCCTGAGCCACTGACCTTGGGATCTCCCACTTCTTTAGTGCCCCACAGCCTTCATAGTTACGACAGTTCTAACTACCAGATAGTCTAATTCATTTCCTCCTTTGTTTTCTATACCACTTGCTTATTTCATGATTTAATTATATTTCGTTTGGATCTTTGCAGAAGGCAAAATGATCTTGATGTCTCTTAGTGCTCCTTTCCTCCATCCCTTTTTACTTCATGCCATAAATCCTGATCTGATTATGCTGCTCTACAAACCTTTGACAGCGCCTTGCTCACAGCAGCCTTTTCCAAAGTCTGTCTCACAGAAGATATTCCCAAGAGACAGTCTCATAAAAAGGATTTTGTGGTTTGACTCACAACACCCATTAATATAGTAAAGGCTCATAAAAGATCTGCAGAATATCTTCTATTTAACTTTATTTAGTCCAGCGTTTTTCAAATTCTGGAACTATCCAGTCTCTCCCATTTTTTCCTCTTTGCATATGTTTGGCTAGATGAGCTGACATATTAGATAAGATAAAAATCTCTTAATCTTGGTGTGGCAGAGTCTGGTTGTCACCCTGTAGTGAATACTGCTGCGGTCCTGCACACATCTCCTTACATCTTACTGTTTCTATGGGACTGAGCTCAGCCTCCATACTTTGGAGGCAGCTTGAGCCTCAGGCTGAAGGATAACAGAGAAGCAGGAAAGCCCAGATGTCTTATCTCAGGTCAGAATTACCCCGAGAGCTCATTTTCCTTCCAGAGCTCCCCCGTGGTTCATACTGACACTGCAATCCTGGGACTGTTGCCCGCAATTATACAAGGCTAGCTTCTTTCTTTTTCCTGTCTTGTTGAGGTAATTAATAAACCATGTGCATACAAGTCTTTGTCTTGGGCAAGCATCTGAGAAGCCTGGCCTGAGACAGTACACCAACATTCTTTCAAAGCCTATGTTATTGCATAGCAGTAATGTGGTTCAGAGAGAGCAGTAATTCCATTCTTCCTACACAGTGATTAGCTCAGGAGAATGGAGGTTCATACCAATTAATGCATGGAGCTACCCTAGAATAATCCACGATTGGGATTAGTTCTGAACTGGACATGTGATCCACTCAGACCATTGACACACGAGGAGGGGATTTAATGTGCAAGGGTATAAAATTACATAAAAATTGGGCCCAAAGACATTTATTATGAAATAATCATGCTTCTAGCTCTGATTTGTCTCAGATGGAATGTAAAGTAGTTAATGGTGAATTGAGACTATTTGCAGTGACGGAGTTCTTTAGGAAGGCTTATTTAAGTAAACATACATAGCAAGCAGCAATGTGAATCTGATCATTTTTGAAAAAGAAACAATGTGAAGGTAGTTCTGGTTTATTGGGATTTACATATTTTCATTTAGAAAAACCTAAATGAGCAGTTTATAGTCACAGAAGCAGAGAAATCTGTTTCACCAAACTTTATGAGAGCCTGGTATCAACTTTGCTGAAATATTTCAAACCATCCTACATCAATGTTTCTCGAAGTGTGGACCCTAAACCAACAGCATCAGCATCACCTGGGAACCTGTTAAAAGTTTGAACTGTTGAGCTGCATCAGTAAACCTGCTGAAGTAAAATCTTTTGGAGTGGGGCCTGGCGGTGTGGGTTCTAATACGCCATTTGTTGATTTCACTTCATGCCAAAGTTTGAGAAGCTCTGTCCTACCTGAGAGCTCACACTTTACCTTTTCTGTATTCTCCTTCATTCTATTAACACCATTCTCATTATGTCATCTATCTCTGCTGTATTTCACTTAAAATGGTCTGTCATATACATTGATCAGCATTCTGATTCAAAATACAGTATATTATGAAAGGAATCAATTCGATTTCATGTTTCATAGATTTTTACCTCAGAAATAACTTGTTTCTCATTGTCACCATAGCAAATAATAGTGGCTAGGGTTTTCTTAATATTTCACAAGTTTGTATTTATGATTCATGTGCTTCTTTCTCAAAGGGAGAGGTTTTACACACACACACACACACACACACACACACACATAATGACTATGGTGATGAATCAACATGTAGATTCATTTGAACAAAGCATTGCATACATTTTATATAAACAAATTTTATGGTTTTTTAAACCTCTGGTTGATTAAAAATGACCCCACAATCTGGTCTAATTATTAAAAGCTTTCAAATTGCTTTACACTTCCCATCTATCTCCAACAATATTCAATAATGTTTTAGGGAAGTTCATCTATTTCTACTTTTATGTTTTGAAACTGAGTTTTATTCTGCTTTGCTAAACTTTTAACCAATAATTATCTCTACGTAATCAAGTTAAGTAGATTAATCTCTGTCTAACTTAAGAGTAGACTCCTAAAATTCTCAAAACTGGGTAAGCATAATGAATTGTTTTTATAGAGCTATAAACAAATCATATTTTTATGATAATGTGAATCTAGAAAACACTGATTGGGGTGAGGTAATTTTCAGGTTAACATTCTACATTACCATAACAAGTTTTTTATTCTTAAATGAAAATTCTTGATCCTACACTGGAAGATCTGCTACCTGGATCTCTGCTTCTCCATGGGAGAAAACACAAGCTTAAGAGGATGTGAGAGAAGGCAAAGTGGCCGGGGGGAGGCATGGCACAGCTCAGCAGGTGGCAAGAGCATGAGGAAGTTTGCTTTTTGGCTTTTGGGAGGAATATAAGTATAAAAACAAACATGAATTTATTATGAAGGAATTTGTGAAATTTATATGACTTGATTCGAATGCCTAATTTAAAAATAAATGGAAATAAAAATCTCATTGCTGGGAGCCAAGATGGCC
This sequence comes from Leontopithecus rosalia, assembly GCA_028533165.1. NCBI lineage: Eukaryota > Metazoa > Chordata > Mammalia > Primates > Cebidae > Leontopithecus > Leontopithecus rosalia. The sequence continues at coordinate 10,606,841 of CM052663.1, read as the reverse complement.
AATGAGATACAGCCAGAAAAAGCATCTCCCACTGAAAAAAACAGATGATCAAGAAGACTAGCACACTCTGAGCAGATCTTTGGACAGAGGAATTGTGACAAAAAGCGTATGCAGAGTCTTTACTGAAGAGGGAGGAATCTGGGAACTCTGCATGGGTTTGCCAAACACTAGGATTTGTTCCTGGCCTCCAACAACTTCAGGGAAAGGGGTGGGTTACATATTTAAGGGGTGGGTCACTCTCACCATAGACCTTCACAATCCTAGCTGCAGGAGACCCCATAACCCCCCTAGACATTTAAGCTGGCAGAGAGAGTTGCTTGGAGAGGTGACAGGGACAAGAGTACAGCCTGTGTGGAGGTCAGAGGGTTTGGCATGAGAATGGCTATAGTGGCGCAAGACCAGGCACACCCAACCTCAAATCCTGTCACATTTCTCTAGGTGTCTTTGGTCTTCATTGGCTGTTGGACCTGGAAATAACAGGGTTGTCTTTCTCATGGGATGAAGCCAGTCTGATCTCAGCAGCCCACTGTCTGCTGGCCTCTCCTGGAGTCCTGCATGGCTGCACCAGCTTACAGCATAACCTTGGATCCCAAACAGGGTGCTTCCTGGTGGCTGCTGCTATAGTTCCTTCACTGGCAGACCCTACCTAACCACTGGAGAGCTTCAGCAGATGGGACCCCACCGGTGTGTGCTTACACACACACACTCACACACACACACATTCACACACACACATAGCCTCCTTCCACCAGTTTGCTGGTGATCACTCACCCACAGCACCCCATCCACCACTTTCCTGGTGCATAAATATGTGCAGAACCCACTTCCCTGTTGCCACTGGAGTGCATATGCACAGACTTTGCCACTGCAGCCCTGCTCCTGGCAGCATGGTTGTGTGCACACCCTGCCATCACCCACCACCATCAATGCATTTGCCCCACTGCTCCACTGTCACTGCTGGCACACATAGGCAAGCATAGACCCTACTGCCACTGCCCTGATAAAGTACTTTGGCCAACATCCCACAGACAAAAGCGGACCAGGAATGCATCTCTTCCACCAGTGCAAACTTGCTTAGCCTCAAGGGGCCAAAGTTGTGGACCTAGTTCTAGTCCTTCAGGATTAGAGCTGTAGGCCAGGAGTGCTGAGTTGAGCCTTGGCCCCCTAAAATGTCCCAGAAATGAAGCCAGTCAACTAAACTCAATTTATACCACAGTCAAACTCTCAAAGTCATCAAAGAATCTAAGAGCCAAAACCCCATTCAAAATACAGCAACTCCAAAGATTAAAGGAACATCAGCCAACACAAATGAAAAAGAAACAGTGCAAAAACTCTGACAGCTCAAAAACCAGTCTGTTTTTACTTACAAATGACTTATTAGCTTTCCAGGCTAAAGTGGCTGAACTTACAGACATAGCATCTGGATACAAATGAAGATCATTGAGATTCAGGAGAAAGTCAAAACTAAATCAAAGCACTCTAAGGAACCCAACAAAATGATACAAGAGCTAAAAGATAAAATTGTCATTTTAAGAAAAAAAACCTAATCTGATAGAGCTGAAAAGCTTACTACTAGAATTTTATAATACAATCTCAAGTATTAACAGCAGAATAGACCAAGCTGAGGAGAGAATCTCAGAGCTAGAAGACTGGTTCTCTGAATTAACTCAGTCCGACAAAGATGAGGAAAAAAGGAGTAAAAAAGAATGAAACTCTCTGAGAAATAAAAGATTATGAATGAGACCAAAACTACAACTGACTGGCATTCCTGAAAGAGAGGGAGAGAGGGCAAGCAACCTGGAAATTGTATTTGAGGATATTGACCAGCAAAATTTCCGAAATTTTGCT
>CM052663.1:10591158-10604339 GCA_028533165.1 Leontopithecus rosalia | reverse complement strand
AAATATTTACAGAGCTCTCCACTTCAAATACACAAAATATACATTCTTGTCAATACCACATCACACCTACTCATAGGTTTAAATGAAACATTGATTGGTCATTATTAATACCCATTTTTTTTCAGAATAAAGCAATATTTTCGTTCACCCTCCCTCTTTCTCTTCCTCTTTCTTCCTCTCCTTTACTCATTTTTTTTCTATCTTTCCTTCTCTCAAAAAAAGAAAGAAATCAACTTGTAAACCTCTAGATCCAGGTCGGCAATATCTCTCTCATTGCTTGATTTCCTTCCTTCCCTTCCCTCCCTCCTTCCCTTCCTCCCTTCCTCCCTTCCTTCCTTCCTTCATTAAAAAAAAAAGATTACCATCCCCAAGACACATAGTTATCAGATTCTCAAAAGTTGAAAGAAAAAATATCAAACATAGCTAGAGAAAAGGGGCAGATCTTTCTTATGAAGAGGTCAGAACTGCAGGCTTGAGGTATAGAACAGAATTTATTTACAGTCATGTACAGCATAATCATGTCTTGGTCAAGGACAAACCACAAATACGACGGTGTTCCCATAAGATTATAATAGAGCTGAAAAGTCCACATTGCCTAGTGATGTTATGGCCGTCCTAATGTCATAGCACACCCACTACTCATGTGTTTGTGCTGATGCTCGTGTAAACAAACCTACTGCACTACCAGTTGTATAAAGTATAACCCAGTTATGTACAGTACATAATACTTGATCATGAAAATAAACAACTATGTTACTGATTTATCTATTTACTATACTATTATCATTCTTTAAAGTGTACTGCATGGACTTAAAAAAAAACAAACAAACTGTAAAACCACCTCAAGCAGGTCCCTCAGGAAGCATCTAAAAGGTGGCCTTGTTATCACATGACAGTCCTACGCCTGTTATTGCCCCTAAAGACCTTACAGGGAGATGTGGAGGGAGACGGTGATATTCATGACCCTAACCCTGTGTAGGACTAGGCTAATGTGTTTGTGTCCTAAACTTAATTTAAAAAGTTTAAAATGTGAAAAGAAGATAGTTTTTTAAATATAAAAATCTTATAGCATAAGGATATAAAGTATTTTGTACAATGTGTGTTTTAAGTGCTGTAACAGAGTCAAACAGTTAAATTAAAAGATTATAATATAAAAGCTTACAGAAAGATAATATTAATTTTTTATTGAAGGAAAATACTTATAACTTGAGTACAGCCTAAGTGTACAGAGTTTATAAAGTCTACAGTAATGTACAATAATGTCCTAAGCCTTCACATTCACTCACTACTCACTAACTCACCAAGAACAACTTTTAGTCCTGCAAGCTCCACTCATGGTTAGTGCCTTATAAAGGTGTACCATTTTTTATCTCTTATGCCACATTTTTCCTGGGCCTTTTTTAGGTTCAGATATGTTTCTGCATGCAAGTATTTATGGCCTACTGTATTCAGTACAGTGACCTGCTGTTCAGGTTTGTAGAGTAGGAGCAATACGTCAGACCATATAGTTTAGGTGTGTAATAGGCTATGCCATCTAGGTTTGTGGAAGTACACTCTGTGATAGTTTGCACAATGATGAAATAGTCTAGTGACACATTTCTGAAAACACATCCCCATTGCTAAGTGTGAATGTATATGTATGCCACTTGTAAAATATCTAAGTTTAGAAGAAATTTTATAAATGCACATATTTCTGAGTTGTGACTTTTTTAACTAGTAAAATTGGGATAATAAGATCTTCTGACCTGTTTTCTTAGACGATATAAACAAATAGAATCTATAAAGAATCTTGCATATTCTTGCCAGGGCTCAATTAATGCTGATTTTCTCTGCCTAGTCTACATCCATGAACCCTCAAATATCACTTTGTATGTCAAAGACAACTCTTGGAATTTGGTGATGGGAGGCATACTAGATTGCCTCATGCACCAAAAGACTATACTTTTGTAAAACTGGATTATGTGTGAATGTGTATATATGTGGGTGTGTGTGAGTGTGTATATTATTTATGAGCAAACACCTACACCTATAATCATAGGGTTAATTATTTTGAAGGCAACTGTTAATATTTTTTATTGGGCTAATTTCAATTCAGCACACTTGAGCCCTCCTTAAAGGAAACGAGTAGCTGCCAGATCAATCATTCTTTGAATATTTTATTCTAAAACTTTATTTATAAGAGAAATTAGCTTATATATTTTCCCAAATAAACACTTCTCCAATTTCACAGGCATCCAGGTACCGATGTCCTGGGCTTGTGGCCAGCAATGTTTTCTGTCTGTGGACACCTCCTCCACTGATTCGTATAGTTACTCACTGTTCGCAGGAGATTACTTCTCATAGAGGTTTCAGTAAAGCTGCAGTCCTTTATGTATTCCTGGAACAGTGTTCCCTTCAGAAAACTTCATTTAAAGAATATTAAGCAGGGATCGAGTCTCACTTTGAAGTAGACTTTGGGCTTGAAATGTATTCCCTAAAGATATACACTGTTTTAAAGATGCAATTCAGAAGAGGCCACTGGAAGATTTTGTTAAAATGTCTCAGTATTTTTCCAACCCCCTGAATTTGTGAATATTTCTTGAGTACACTATTTAAGACTCTACCTACTTTTTACTCTGTAGATAAAGAATCAATGTGTCTAATCCATCATAACTAAAAGCAAGCAAAAGACAAAGATGACTGTGGTAAGTTAGAGCAATGCAGAGCTCAAGGGCTGGACGCCCCATCCCCATAGTGACCTGAGGCACTGCGGGCAGGACCAGAGCTCTGGAGGGGAAGCATTGGGTGGAAAGCTCAGCTCACTGAGCTTGGTCAACATACTTCACAACTCTGTGCCTGATTTCCTGATCTATAAAACTGGGATGATGCTGCCGATAGTACTAATACCCAAGAGTATTATAAGAATGAAATGAATGCATGTCAAACACTAGCAGGTGTGTCACAGTTAATATGCTCACAGAGGCATTAGCTTTTATCACCAAACACATTTGGAAGATGTCATTTCTCATGATTTAACCTTAAAGTAATTTAAATTGTGAAAATACATTGCTGAATATGCAGTGTTACAATTTCAAAGAATTGAACTTTGTTTTTATTAGCATTATGCCTTACATTTTATTGCTCTCCAGTTAAATAATAACTTCTCACGATCATTACTTTCATTATATTAAATGCTCCCAGTAATTAAGTTATTTTGCAACTAAATAGAATTTGACTATTTTTCCTTCAAAAGTCTATTCCAATAAGCAGATATAAAAAGTTTGAGATCATATAAGAGGCATTCAATTTATAATTTTAAATAACAGAAAAAATATGACAAAGCAGTAAGTGAAAGTTGTAAATAAGTAACAAAAAAATCAAAATGACAGGAAAGTTTAAAAGCAAAGAAAAATATTAAGTATACACTTAAATTCAATAAACATTTTCTGAACTTCAATCATAATCCATGGCAAACGAATATCATTCAGTTGTTATCCTGGAGGTTTTCATGAGTTGCGGGAAGTCAAATGAATCAATAGGTAACGTAGCACAAAACTGTAAGTGCTATAATGAATATGCCTGTGAATTACTGTAGGAATCAAGGTGAGGATGGAGCCATGAGAGAGGAAGAAGACATTTTTTAGAAGAAATAAATGTATTTTTTAAGGTTAAGCAACAGGGAAGAGTGCCTTATTATTTCAGGGAATGCAATTTTAAAATAACAAGATATTTCACATGCATTAGATTAGCAAAAATTAAAAAGATGACAATATTACATGATAGGGAAGTTGTCTGGAAATAGAATTCCCATGTGATGCTGGTTGGTGAGAGTGTGAATTGGTGCAAACCCTAGTGGAGCAATTTGGCACTATTGCGTCCAACTAAAAGAGCATATCCTTACTCAGTTCTATCCCATGTGTATATCCCAGAGAAAGCTTCAGATAGGTGCACATGAAACAGGAAAAGGAACATTCACAGAAGCACTGTTCAGAGCAGTGAACAACAGGACAAAACCTAAATGTCCCATCAGTAGGGAAATGGATAGTAATCCATTGTTGTGTATTATTTCATAATCATATGATACACATAAAATTCCCTTACATGCTAAAATTGCTTTAAGGCCATCATCCCACTAAAAAAGTATCCAGCATCCTCACATGTGCTCTTGATGTTAACCATGAACTGCGTGTGCCCACTTTGCAGCCTTTTTTCCAACTACTCTTCCCACTTGGCCTTCTTTTCTGCTCCCTTGGTCCCACCTACCTTGCTATTTGCTCAAGGCTGCATCAGCTGCTCTCTTGGCCTGGAACAGTCCTTCCTCTCATCTTCACACAGCTGCCTCCTTCCTGTGTTTCTGATTACGTCTTAGGGTTGGCTTCCTTGGGGAGACCTGCATTGACTTGTCTAAGAGAGACACCCTTTTGTGTCTATCATCTTGCTATGTTTAAATTTTCTGCATAGTGGTTATTAAAGATACTTTCTTGCCTATTTTTTTTATTGCTTTCCCTGAATTGGCCAGAGATGTAGTTTGCCTTATTTAAGATGTATTATCATCCTTTAGATCAGCCATTATACATATTCAGAAAATCTTTGTTGAATAAGCAAATGAATAAAATTCAGCCCCAAAATATCTAAATGTTAAAAAAATCTTCTAAATTGATTAGTCATTATTTCCTTTCCAAAACATAGTTGCTCAAAAATATAGCATGTTTCAATAAACAAGTATTTAACATAAAAATGTAATCCTGTTGGGAATACATTTTAGTTATAGGAATGAGATGTGCTTTCCATTTTATCCATCCATGATTACTACTGATTTCTAGGATGATTTAGAGTTCAGTGTCACTTCTAGTCCTATTTTTAAAATTTTTGGACATATAAGTGCTGAGCTACTTTGTTCAAATGAATACATAAAAGTTTATAAAAGTAATTTTATAGTAGTGCCACAATATCTTTTATTATATGCCAAAACTTACTGTGTTGTACTGTCAAAAACAAAATAATTGATGAGTGGAAGCCATTAAGCCTTATTTTTTTTTGAGTCAGGGTCCTTGCTATGTTGCCCAAGCTACACTCAAACTCCTAGGATCAAGTGACCCTCTCACCTCAGCCACCTGAGTAGCTGGGACTACAGGCATGAGCCACTGTGCCAGATTCTCACTCCATTTTATTTACAGCAAAGATTTGAGGATTAGCTGACTTGAAAAAGGGCATTTACCTTTTCAACACAAGTTCCAACCTTAGGACCTTAGGATGGACTAGGCTCTGTCATGCAATTTACAGGGTGGATGAGAGCACGGAGGTTTGTTTTTATGAAGTAGGAGCATGGTGACTGTGAAAGGGGAATTACAAAGGAGAGCTCATATGAACTCAGAGTGTTTTTTTGAAGGTCAGATTTCACCAAGGCTACACCTGGGGAAATAAAGTCCCTACAGAGGTAAATGTGCTGCCCTCTTATGCCAGAGGCAAACACATTTAGTTTGAGGCTCACCAACCTAGTACTATGGGGACTGAAGCTTTGAGAGGCAGGTGCCAGGAAGCAGGAGAAGAGACATGCAGAAAGGGAGGTGGAAGGATGCCAAAGGGAAGGATTGCTCTTTCAGGTTTTTGAATATTACTAGACGTGCATGCATTAAAGTGCACAAAACACCTTCCCCTCTTTATCTTCCTGCCTGCCATTCTCTCCCAGGCCCTCTATTTCCTCCCTGATCCAGAATTCCTTCCCACAACTTTTTGAGTATGCCCTGTTTCAAACACTGAGTTAACACAATGTTGGTATTCTCAGGGAGCCAAAATGAGCCCTGTAACTATTTTTCTCTATTTAAAAAAATGAATCCAAGTTTCAAAACAAGACTCACACACATTTAAAGAAAGTTTTCTACTTTTAAAATGTTCACATGTTTTGGAACCTTACGAGAGATGAAAAGAGGATGATTTAGTTAAAGAAGCAAAGCAGCTCTTTTCTGATGGTCATGGAATACACTGGTGGCTTCATTCCTAGCCTTAGAAAGTGATTCACAAGTTTACCTCCTCTTCAGAGTTCTCAGGACAACTAGTAAATAACCACGTGGCCAGCCTGTTGTCTGTGGTGAGGGGCCCTGATGGAAGCCCTGGTGCTCTGTAAACCATATTTCATCATGCTCTGTCTGCTGTCAGGTGATCCCAAATTGGTAACACAATGAATGCTTTCTACTGTCATGGTGAAACAGCCCCCATTATCTCTGAGATAAATCAGAGAACAGAAAAAGCAGGCTGAAAGCAATTTCTGTCAGTATAAAATAAAGAAGTGTTAAGGGTTTTTCCCTTGCCTTTGCTATACTGACAAGTTTTTTTTTTCTTTTCTGGAATGGAAAACATAGAACATAAGAATAATACTCATTATGAGAATGCACCAACATGTTTCAGGACATAATAGGTGCAATGAGTCTTATGGTTATATGTTTGATTTCCCTTGATAATTTTACTTCTGGCTTCCTGGAGATCATTTAAAATAACTTTCCATTTTAATCATGAAAATGATGTTTCTAGTTGTCACACACTCTGTTCATGTCATTGAAGATCTTTTTCTCCTGATATCTCTTTTTGCCTGAATTCACTCTGTCATCCTGTTTCTCTCATGAATCAGAAGTGTAACTTCCTATACATAGTCGCTGTTCTTCCAAGACTCTTTCACTTCCTGCTGTCTCTTTCTTCTGCGGATTCTAGTTTTCTGTTTGCTCTCCTCGCAGTGGCTCCTTACTGGGTCTGAACATCCTCCACTTTCTAGTGTGAAAGGGAAAAAATAACACTGGCTACACCACATTCCACCCTCCATCAGCAGCCTGTTTTATTTCTCTGCTTTACTCAGAGCACTCTGCCTTCAGCTTCCATCCGTTTTATTCGGATAAACTCTCCTACCCAGGGCCTCAAGTGCATTCATGGCAGGACAGAAGCAAATGCTCATAGCATGCACCTCCGTTCTCCTGGCTGCCCGGTGGCGCACTACCCAGTGATCACTGGGGACTTCCTGCATCCTTTGAGTTTTAATTTTTGTGGAAATTGTCTGCTCTGTGCCTACTGAGCTTCTGGTGTCAGTAGGGCCCTGTGGAACTGAGACCAAACTATTGGAGCCTCAAACCATGATTCATGGTTTGAGTGGAATTTGGAGAGTCTTTGAAAGAGAGACTGGAGATTTGCTGGGCCTCTAAATGCGAGCAGAGGAGGGATCACAGAGCATTCAGAACAGGGCCTGCAGCTCCAGCGCACTGGAGACATTTGCCAGTACTTTCGCTTCTCCTGAAAGCCAGTTAGCCTTGTAAGCTGAGAACATGCATTTTTATCTAAAGAATTAGAACATCAACAGCTCTTGTCTAAAACTCTACAAGTTTGGTTTATATATATATACATATATATGTATACATGGTTTATATACATACATGGTTTATATATATACATGGTTTATCTATATACAAATATATGTATATACATAAACCAAACTTTAAAGTTTTAGACAAGATATATATACACACACAGATATGTATTTTATATATATATGTGTGTATATAAAATATATATACACACAGATATGTATTTTATATATATATGTATATATAAATAACCAAATGTGTGTGTATATATACATACACACACTGATATAATTAACCAAACGTATGTATAAATGATTCTTCCATTTCCTGCTCTAGTCCCACTTTCCTGAAATAACCACAGTTTAAGTGAAAAGAAAGCAGGCATATATGTATACACTTGCAGGCTTTTCTATTGGTATTTTATATAATGAGAGATAACTTTAAATAAAAACAGACTTACACCACACATACTACTAGTCAACTTGATTTTTTCAAGATGATTATGAATATTTCACCATGTATACACTAAATTTATTCTTTAACTACATGAGATTCCAGTGCATACAGTATTTCCATGCCCAAAATTCATTTTCTGTAGTGGGAAGGAGTGATAACATAAACCATTTGCCACTTTAAACTAAATTGCTGCTCATTTCAATCAAACAATTTATGTGCCTATTATCTTTTCCCTGTAAGTTGAATGGCTGATTGAATCATCTAAAGTGGTTAAGAGAATTTAATTTAAATATGAGGCAAATGTGAAATTTGAAACTAATGTTTAAATAAGAAAAACAACATTTTCATAACATTCTAGAGTCTAAGGACCTGACTTGAAAGGCTACCTGAAGAGGAATCTGTTTGTGTGTAAATCTTCCCTACGTCATTAAAGGTATAAGGTCCTTAAGCCTCAGCTGGCATATGGCAATGAGAGGAATGCACTATTTCCAGGAGAGGTTGTCTTTTGAGGCAACATGCCACAGTGAGAGAAAGTATGGGTGTGGGAGTCACCCACACCTGGGGTGAACTATTTTTTTTAAGTCACTAGATGTGTAACACTGGACAATCTACTAAAATGTATGAATACCTGCCACATTGTGGTTTATGTTAAAATTATATGCTCAGCCTTCAAACTCAGTTCTTTATATGAAAAGCTTTTGGAATTTAGAAAATCCTTGCTTCTCTCTGAAGAGCTGGGGTTCATGTTTATTGCCTTACTATGGATCAAAAAGTCTAATAAGAAACTCAGAGCCAATAAAGACACTTTTCTCTAGGTTGTATTGTCCCTCCCCGAAAAAAGGAATGATTTTTAATTAATGAAATGAGAGATTCAGGGCAATAGAATTTGCAGGGACTGAAAAATACTTTGGAAACTATTTTGTAATATGTTTTTTTAGACTTTATCCTCAGTCTCTGTGCTTAGGGGAATGTGCTACCCATGCACTTCAAAGGACATCCATATACTGAATCATCCTTTATCCCTTTATCTCTGTTGCCAGTTCTCACCTAATTTTTTAAGTTATCTTTATCTGAATTCATTGGTTTTGTACATTTGCTGATCATGTTTTCTGTGCCAGGTTAATACTGGAGAGGAAAAGATGAACAAGATATTGTCCTTGTCCTCAAGGCCTTTGGGGGAAGATAAGCACGTGAACAGGGTGTCACAGGATCTTATGGGAAGGCTAGAGAATTCTAGAGTGCATGATGTGTAAACCGAGTCTTGACAGACTAGTTGGAGTTAGCAGTCAGGCCTGGTCAGAAGGCTGGAAGTAAGAGGTGAGTATTGGAGTTTGTGTCTTGGAAAAAAAGAGAAATAAAGGAAAGAACATTCCAGGCATCATGATCAAACTCGAGATATTTGGGAGAACACCTGTTTCTAGGGCATCCCAGCTGGGCAGTATAGAGTGAGCCCAATATAGGTAGGCAAAGATGAGATATGAAGGCAAATGTTGTACCTGCGCATTAGGTTTTTGTTGTTGTTGTTGCCATAACAAATTACCACAAACCCAGAGTTTTCAACAATGCAAGTTTCTTGGGTCAGAATCTGGTACTACCTGGCTCAGCTGTGTCCTATGCTTGCAGTCTCATAGGGCAGATATTAAGGGGTTGGAGGACTGAATTTCTTTCTGAGTGCTTTGGAGAAGAATCTGCTTCCAAGCATATTTAGGTGGTTGGCAGAATCTACTCCATGTGTGTAGGACCCACGTTGCTGTTTCCTTGCTGGCTGTCAACCAGGGGCTACCTTTAGCTAACAGCTCTCTTTACTGTCCCTCCATGAGACCTCCTGCATCTCAGCAATAGAGCACGGAATCTTTATTGTGCTTGAAATTTCTGTGACTTGTCTTCCTGTCTCATCTCTTCTGCTTCGAGCCCAACTCAGTTTCCTGCTTTGAGTGCTCATGTGATTAAATTAGGCCCATCTATATAATCCAGAATAATCTTTCCATCTCAAGATCCCTAACCTTAATCATGTTTGCAAAGCCTTTTTTGCCATGGGGATTAGGAGTTGAGTATCTTTGGGTACCATAATTCTGTCTACCATAGTATAGAACATTAGTTCTGAGAGACACTCTCAAGGAGTGTGCAGATGTGTGTGTGTATGTGCGTATTCATATGTATGTATCAAGATTCTTTAGACAAATTTGTGAAACTGAATAATGTATTCCTTTCTTGGAGAGACAGAAAACTCATTTACATGTTGAAGACTGCAATGAGAAAATCTGTGTAATTGCTTTTTCCCACGGTTCTCAAAATTTATTTCACCATAAAACTTTTTCTCTTTGAAGATTCCTTATTAACTTCCAATGAACTGGTGTTGCCCAGACTAGGCTTTGGAAAACTGAGTTAGAGAGGTAAACAGATGCCCACTCATGAAGATAGTCCTAAGTCATGTGTAGAGGTTTAGATAAGGCCTGGAAGGCTGTGAGAGTCAGTGGAGGAATTTTAGCAGGGAAATACATCATGCGGACTTCAACAAAATGCCCCAGATAGAGAGAATGAATGATAGGGAGGAGAGGGGGTTCGTAGGAGGAAACAGCCTAGAAGGCAGTAGTAGAATGTTATGCAAGAAATGGTGTTAGCATGAACTGAAGTGGTGGCAACAAGTGAAAATGGGAACAAGTGAAAATATTTAAGGATACTGATGTAGTTTGGATGTTTGTCCACTCCAAATCTCATACTGAAATGTGACCTCCAGCACTGGAGTTGGGGCCTGGTGAGAGGTGATTGGATCATGGGGGTAGATCCCTCGTGAATGGCTTAGCACCATTCCCTTGGTCATGAATCAGTTCATGCAAGATCTGCTTGTTAGAAGTGTGGCACTTCTTCTCCATCTCTTGCTCCTGCTCTTGCCATGTGATACACTGCTCCCTTCATCTTCTGACGTGATTGGAAGCTTCCTGAGACCTCACCAGCAGCAGATGCTGGAACCAATGCTTCCTGTACAGCCTGCAGAACCATGAGCCAAAATAGATTTATTTTCTTCATAAGTTGCCCAGCCTCAGATTATTCTTTATCACAACACGAGAAGTGAAAACATACAGTGAAGTAGAGAAAAGAGATATGAGGACCAACTTATGAGGAGGCTAAAAGAGGATGCGCTTTCAATACATCTCTTTACATAGGCTCATTGGGCTCATTGGTAAGGAGGCTTTAAACTTTAGAGGGTGGATTTGATTTTTAAGAAACATCTAACATTTGAGGACAAGACTTCAATCTTCCCATCTCCCAGACTGTTTTGCAGTCAATTTCCTTGTTTGTTCTCTCCTAGGGTATAAGTTACGTAAATGAAGAACCTTATATTAATTGTGCATTTTCATTCACAGTGTACTTCCTGGCATAACAGATAGTCTCAATAAATTTTTGCTGAATGAATGAGTATGTGATTGATTGAATGAGTGAAATATTTCAGCTAGGTAAGAAGACTTGAGGTGAAACCAAATTGTGACTATAAACATTCCCAATTTTTTCTTTAATGTAAGAAAAAGCCACTTACTTCCTTTCATAAAGACATCATTACTGGAAAAAGTTGGTAGGAAGGATAACCTGAAAGTTTTCCTCTTAAAGATCCAGACAGTTGGCAAGAGATGAAATGAAGGTTCACCACCATAGTTTCATTAGCCACAAAACCTCTGGCCCCTTGTCTGAAGTCTGCCACGACTCAGTCTCCCTCTGTGGCTCAGTATGTAATTTCTGCTGGGCCAGAGATCACTCCTTGAGTGAGATTTCAATGCATTAAAATGGAAAAATGGTTGATGAAAAAAATAGAGAGACCTACTTTACCTTGTTAGCCATATAAGGCTCGAAGAGTTTTTAATTCATTCCCATTAACTGCTTGTGACCTAGTAAGAATTTTTTTTTCTTTTAGTGTTATCCTTGGAAGGGCAGCATTTAGACTAAGCATAGTAATAGTAGCTTCTTTAAAAGAGATGAAACTCACTGAGGTTTGCTCTTATATGTTAAATATAGCTTTAATTTTAAATAATGTCTTGCCCATGATGTAACCCTGATATTTGAATGTTTTCTTGAAAATTTGGAAATAAGCAGACCTAAAGCAGGGATTTGATTTGTAGTCAAATAGAACATGGTCTGAGGGGATCTTCCCAAAACCTTCCCGTTAATAGACACACCTGTTTCTGTCACTGTGTGGTCCAATTCAATAACATACCACATTTTTGGTTTCTTCTGATTGAACTGTGGTAACAGATTGACCTAAGAAGTAATCAGTTCACATTTTACACATAGTTGTTGGTGGTCTTGTTGTCATGTTGAGCTCAAACTGGTTCAGTCACAGCGTGACAAGCTCTGACCAAGGTCAAACTCTCCCCAGCCTCATGGGTTGGCATACACATGGAATCTTGCCCTGACAGGCCATGCCCACAAGCTTTCTCATATGGTGTGTTTTTGTATGAGGACACCAAACTTGGCCATTGGTGACCCATGCAGCTGGTAGAAAAACAATAAGTGGATTTGGTTACTTATTTTGATAACAGCTAGGTGTTTTTAGAATTATTAATAAAAATGATGTCTAGACAAACACAGTAGCTGTCTTCATTTAATTTACCTCAGTTTTTGGCTGTCACTGTAAATCTTACTATCCACCTTGTTTTGTCTTTATATTAATAACTCCTATCTTTTGGTTTAGAATGGCCTGAATTCTAATTTTTCACACCAGAGAAACAAAAGACACCAAAACTTCATGTTAAAGGCACATTTCAGATTTTGAAAGAAATGAATAACTATTTTTGAGTAGCAATCAGCTGAAGCTGAAGAGGGAGGAACAGCCTTGAAAGATACAAGACTTTCTACTGGCAGTGAATCTAAGGACAATCTTAATTAGTACAAAAGGGAATGGAGGTTGCTGGTTTTTCTTTTTTTCTTTTTTTTTCATTTAATTTATTAAGTCTTTAATACGTAATATTACATAGCAAAGCAGCACAATATTCAACCCCAGGTAATAAAGAGAATACCACAAACATATTCCTCAAGAAGAGCAACCCCAAGGCACATAATTGTTAGATTCACCAGGGTTGAAACGAAGGAGAGAATACTAAGGGCAACCAGAGAGAAAGGTCAGGTTACCCATAAAGGGAAGCCTATTAGACTTACAGCAGATCTCTCAGCAGAAACCCTACAAGCCAGAAGAGAGTGGGGGCCGATATTCAACATCCTTAAAGAACAGAACTTTCGGCCCAGAATTTCATATCCTGCCAAACTAAGCTTCACAATTGAAGGAAAAATAAAGTCTTTTGTGAACAGGCAGGTACTCAGAGATTTTGTTACCACCAGGCCAGCTTTGCAGAAGCTTCTGAAGGAAGCATTATACATAGAAAGGAGTAACCAGTATTAGCCTTTTTAAAA
>CM052663.1:10551204-10583241 GCA_028533165.1 Leontopithecus rosalia | reverse complement strand
ATAGGGGAGGGACGGGGGGGAGTGGGGGAGGGATGGCATGGGGAGAAATGCCAAATATGGGTGAGGGGGCAGAAGGCAGCAAAACACATTGCCACGTGTGTACCTATGCAACTATCTTGCATGTTCTGCACATGTACCCCAAAACCTAAAATGCAATAAAAATAAAAAAAAAAAGTAGATACTGAAAAAAATCCTCTTGTTCTTTTAAGTTATTATTATTTTTATTATTATTATACTTTAAGTTCTGGGGTACATGTGCAGAATGTGCAGGTTACGTAGGTATAACATGCCATTTTGGTTTACTGCATCCACCACCCCCGCCCCGTCACCTACATTAGGTATTTCTCCCAATGTTAGCTCTTCCCAATTCCCCAATGCCCTGCTGTCTCTACCCTAGTCCCCCACACCCTACAAGCACCGGCGTGTGATGTTCCCCTCCCTGTGTCCATGTGTTCTCATTGTTCAACTCCCACTTATGAGTGAGAACATGTGGTGTTTAGTTTTCTGTTCTTGTATCAGTTTGCTGAGAATGATGGTTTCCAGCTTCATCCATGTCCCTGAAAAGGACATGAACTCATTCTCTTTTATGGCTGCATAGTATTACATGGTGTGTATGTACCACATTTTCTTTATTCAGTCTCTCATTGCTGGGCATTCGGGTTGGTTCCAAGTCTTTGCTGTTGTAAACAGTGCTGCAATAAACATATGTGTGCATGTGTCTTTATTACTGAATGTTTTATAATCCTTTGGGTATATACCCAGTAATGGGATTGCTGGGTCAAATGGTATTTCTATTTCTAGATCCTTGAGGAATCGCCACACTGTCTTCCACAATGATTGAACTAATTTACAGTCCCACCAACAGTGTAAACGCATTCCTATTTCTCCACATCCTCTCCAGCATCTGCTGTCTCCTGATTTTTAAATTATCACCATTCTAACTGGTGTGAGATGATATTTCAATGTGGTTTTGATTTGCATTTCTCTAATGACCAGTGATGATGAGCTTTTTTTCATGTGTTTGTTGGCTGCATAAATGTCTCTTTTGAGAAGTGTCTGTTTATATCCTTCACCCACTTTTTGATGAGGTTGTCTTTTTCTTGAAAGTTCTTTGTAGATTCTGGTTATTAGCCCTTTGTCAGATGGGTAGATCGCAAAACTTTTTTCACATTCTGCATTCTGTTGGTTGCCAGTTCAATATACAGAAAGCTGAAACTGGATCCCTTCTTTACACCTTATACAAAAATTAACTCCAGATGGATTGAAGATTTAAACATAAGACCTAACACCATATAAACCTTGGAGGAAAACCTAGGCAATACCATTCAGGACATAGGCATGGGCAAGGATTTTATAATAAAAATACCAAAAGCGATGGCACCAAAAGCCAATTTAATTAAACTTAAGAACTTCTGCAGAGCAATAGAAACCTCTTGTTTTATTTTTACATTATCCAGCCAGTTTCTCTTATTGTGCAGAGGAACTACTGATCGAACATCCCTAATCCAAAAATTCTTAACCCCAGATTTGAAACTTTTTGAGCTTCACCTTGATGCTACAAGTACACAATGAATATGCTGTTGTTAACACTGCAGAAAAAGTGGCGGTATATAACATGGGGGAAAAGTGATGGGCTTATTGAAGAACTAGAGCAATGTGTATTCACAGCAGAGCAAGAAATCATGCTTGTTTGTAAAATCTGAGAGACCTCAAGGAAAACACATTGTTAATGAGGCAGATAACTCTGGAGGAAACATTTTAAAAAGTCATTCAGAAGAATGCCTCCTCAGACATAAAAAAGAAAAAATAACAAAAGAAAGAAAGAAATGCCTCCTCATCTCTCAAGGACCCACTTTCTAATTCCTTGACTGCTTCCGATGTTTTTTCTCACCAAAACAAAATATAGCCTACAGTAACTTTTTAATGAAAACATATCATTGTGGGTAAAGAAAGACAGGAAGCCTGGAGGTGTCTGTTGTTTCTGTTGCAGAACAGCTGACACTGTATTCTGGTGATGCTACGCGCTGCTTGGGTATCTTCTACATGTCATCTTTTCACTGTATGAAAGGAATATACTTTTTACTATTATGTACTTACGTGTGAATAAGTGTGAGAAAATAATTGCTTATTGGCAGCATTTAAATTCAGCCAGGAATAATGGTGATGCCAAACAACCACAGATTGTCCACGTGGGTGACCAAGAAAATGACATCTTTCCTTTCTGATGGTTCAATGCACATGCACATTGTTTCAGTCACAGAATTATTGAAAATGTTGTACAAAATTAGGGTATGAATACAAGGTCTATAAACAAATACATTTTGTGTTTAGGCTTGGGTTTCATCCCCAAGATATCTCATTATGTTTATGCAAATATTCAATAATCTTAAGAAGTCCAAAATCCAAAACACCTCTGGTCTCAAGCATTTCAAATGAGGGAACTTCAACCCGGGTAAGTTGATGTTGCCACTGTTCTTTGCAGAGATTGCAAGTAGCAGCATATGGCCCACTTGAGCCTACAGGTTTTAGTATAAAAAGGAGGAGAATCCACGTTAAAATCTCATTTAGCCTGTCTTCAAAGTACAGCTCTGGAAACTGGTCTGCATTGCTGTGTGGTCATGTCTCTTGAAGCTGAGTAAGTGGCTTCTCCTTTAGCTGAATAGATGGTCACAGGGATGGCTGACGTTTCTCTCATTCCCACCCGTCAGTCATGTGCACTACTTGTTCACCCTATAGGCTTCTGAGTTTTCCATACCCTGCAACATTTGAAATTCAGGAAGGAAGTGGTTATAATCCATACGGCATTGTTCTACTTTCTGTATGTGACTCTTTGCTCTAGAACCTTATCTGAAGTAAGGTTGTGTATGTTACAGTACCAACTTTTTATTAGAGAGTGGGTTTCTTAATAATAGATTTCTCTTTCTTCACTTGAGGGGGATTCACAACCTTTCTCAACCGTAGTACCTCCTTAGGTCTGTGTTCCAGAGACTATCCTAGCAAAAGTCACAACACTGTTCATTTTGAGGCTGCATGAACCCCTGAGGTATAAAACAGCCTGAAATCAGAGAGCTGAGTGTCAGTACAGAGCAAGCAAATGTGATTCATTTTTTTTTTCTTTTTTGAGACGGAGTTTCGCTCTTGTTACCCAGGCTGGAGTGCAATGGTGCGATCTCGGCTCACCGCAACCTCCGCCTCCTGGGTTCAGGCAATTCTCCTGTCTCAGCCTCATGAGTAGCTGGGATTACAGGCACGCGCCACCGTGCCCAGCTAAGTTTTTGTAGTTTTAGTGGAGACGGGGTTTCACCATGTTGACCAGGATGGTCTCAATCTCTTGACCTCGTGATCCACCCTCCTCGGCCTCCCAAAGTGCTGGGAAAACAGGCTTGAGCCACCGCGCCCAGCGGAAAATGTGATTTTTTTTTTTTTTTTTTTTTTTTGAGACGGAGTTTCGCTCTTGTTACCCAGGCTGGAGTGCAATGGTGCGATCTCGGCTCACTGCAACCTCCGTCTCCTGGGTTCAGGCAATTCTCCTGACTCAGCCTCCGGAGTAGCTGGGATTACAGGCACGCGCCACCATGCCCAGCTAATTTTTTGTATGGAAAATGTGATTCTTTTATGCGTGACTGCCAAAATTATATTTCATACCACTATTGATTTCCCAGTCTGGAAAGAAATCCAAATTTAGGAACTTATTTTGGGAAACAATATTTCTATAATAGCTTCACAGTTTTACTGTCTCTTCTGAAATAGAACTTTGCTATTATGGGGCCAAAACAGGTCTATCATCTAGAGGAGGCTTGAGGATATGGACAATTTAGGGGAAATCAAATTTTTCTACTTTGCATTGGTAATCCATTAAAGATGTGCACACTCTATTCTAAAAGGACAATTTCTGGGCTTGCTTTTCTTTGCTACCTTTTATTTTTCCTCTCTCACCCCTCCTGTTCTTCTTTCAATCCCCTGAGAAACATTATATCCTCAGGATGCCTCTTTACTAACCAAGACTAGAGGTAGTACAGTCATGGAATTCTGGACCTGCTTCTAAAGTAGCATATTTCACACTATTTATCTCTTGCTTTCCTATCTATCTTCATCTGATACTTGCAATTCTTGTGGGCAGGGACCTTGCCGTTCATGCCTGTGTCCAGACAGTATATACAGGGGATCTTGTTTAATGACTAAGACTCAAATTATTGCCTGGTCACAAGATGCAAAAACCTTGATCAAACTTTCATACCAAAATACAGTTCTCTGAACTTATTATTTTAAAACAAAGTCCAATTTGTTCATTATTTATAAATCTACATTATCTTATAAATTTTATATTAATATATTATATAAATATAAATATATAAATCTACAAGGTGGGAATAGATGAAACAATTTCCAATTTTGTTTTTACTTACAATATTAATTTTCACTCCCATTCTGTTCTTCCATCATTGCTCCTTAGGGAAACTACTGTAAAAATGTAGTATGTGATATGTATCACATTGCATAATACTGTCCTGAACAATGGTAGCATCTACACAACTTCCAAAATTACAATGGCTTAAGTGAAATAGAAATATATTTCACTTTCACGTAAAAGGAATCTGGAGGTGATCATAGAGGGCTGAAAATAATGCCACAATTTTTAGGGACTCGGGACTTGTCTGTCCATGGCACCTTTAGCCATATGCTCTTCATTCCAGCCAATAGAATGAGAAGAAGGAAGAGCAAGAGTCCACCACTTCTGTTTCAGAAAGACCTCTTAGCACTTCATCATGCCGCTACTCAGCATTAGCCAGAACTTGGACAAGGGGCTGTACATGTCAAGCAGGGAGACAGAGAATGTGTATTTGGCACTTACAGCAATGTGCCTTGAAAAACAAATATGGCCCTTTTTTCTGCTTGTTTCAGTTTATTTATTTTCTGAAGGAGAGCAAAAAGTGAATGGATGCTGCAGTGTGGCCCTCTGTTATCTCCCCCAATTATTTTATATTAACAGACAATTTAATGTCAGATATTTAATAAAATCGGATCATATATATTGTTGTGATTATAGTGTTATCCCTCAGAATTGTATGTGTGTGTGTGTGTGTGAGTGTGTGTGTGTGTGTGTGTGTGAGAACTCTCTTTTTAAAAAAAAATTTTACTCTAAGTCCTGGGATTCATGTGCAGAACTTGCAGGTTTGTTACATAGGTATACATGTGCCATGGTGTTTTCTGAACCTATCAAAACATAATCTAGGTTTTAAGTCCTGCGTGCATTAGGTATTTGTTCTAATGCTCTCCCTGTCCTTATTCCCCACCTCCCGACAGGCCCCAGTATGTGATGGCCACTCCCTGTGTCCGTGTGTTCTCATTGTTCAACTCCCACTTATAAGTGAGAACATGCAGTATTTGGTTTTCCGTTCCTGTGTTACTTTACTGAGAATGATGGCTCCCTGTTTCATCCATGTCCCTACAACAAAGGACATGAATTCATTCTTTTTTATGGCTGCATAGTATTCCATGGTGTATATATGCCAGATTTTCTTTATCCAGTCTATAATTGATGCACATTTTTGTTGGTTTTAAGTCGTTGCTATTGTAAATACTGCTGCAAAAAAAAAAAAAAAAAAAAAACCAAAAACGTGTGCATGTGTCTTTATAGTAGAATGATTTATAATCCTTTGGGTATATACCCAGTAATGGGATTGCTGGGTCAAATATTTCTAGTTCCAGATCCTTGAGGAATTGCCACACTGTCTTCCACAATGTTTACACTCCCACTAACAGTGTAAAAGTGTTTCTGTTACTCCAAAGCCTCGCCAGCATCTGTTGTTTGACTTGTTAATGATTGCCATTCTAACTGGCATGAGATGGTATCTCATTGTGGTTTTGATTTACATTTCTCTAATGACCAGTGATGATGAGCTTTTTTTCATATGTTAGCCACATAAATGTCTTCCTTTGAAAAGTGTCTGTTCATATCCTTCACCCACTTTGGGATTGGGTTTTTTTCTTGTACATTTGTTTAAGTTCCTTGTAGATTCTAGATATTAGACCTTCATCAGCTGGGAAGCTTGCAAAAGTTTTTTCCCATTCTGTAGGTTCCCTGTTCACTCTAATGATAATTTCTTTTGCTATGCAGAAGCTCTTTAGTTTCAATAGACACCATTTATCAATTTTAGCTTTTGTTGCAATTGCTTTTGGTGTTTTAAAGTCTTTGCCCATGCCTGTGTCCTAAATGGTCTTGCCTAAGTTTTCTTCTAGGATTTTTATGGTTTTGGGTTTTACATGTGAGTTAATTTTTATATAAAGTATTAGGAAGGAGTCCAGTTTCTGTTTTCTAGATATGGCTAAGCCAGTTTTCTCAGCATCATTTATTAAACAGAGAATCCTTTCCCTATTGCTTGCTGTTGTCAGGTTTGTCAAAGGTCAGTTGGTTTTAAATGTGTGGTGTTATTTCAGAGGTCTCTGTGCTGTTCCATTGGTCTATATATCTGTTTGGGTACCACTACCTTGCTGTTTTTGTTACTATAGCCTTGTAGTAGACTTTGAAGTAAGGTAGTGTGATACCTCCAGCTTTGTTCTTTTTGCTTAGGATCGTCTTGGGTGTATGGGCTCTTTTTTGGTTCCATATGAAATTTAAAGTAGTTTTTTTTTCTAATTCTAGGAAGCAAGTCCCTGGTAGCTTGATGGGAATAGCATTGAATCTATAAATTACTTTGGGCAGTATGATCGTTTTCATGATATTGATTCTTCCTATCCATGAGCATGGAATGTTTTTCCATTTGTTTGTGTTCTCTCTTATTTCCTTGAGTAGTGGTTTGTAGTTCTCCTTGAAGAAGTCCTTCGTGTCACTTGTAATTTATATTCCTGGGTGTTTTATTCTCTTTGTAGCAATTGTGAATAGGAGTTCACTTATGATTTGGCTCTCTGCATGTCTGTTGTTGATTGTAGGAATGGTTGCAATTTTTGCACATTGATTTTGCATCTTGAAACTTTGCTGAAGTTGCTTATCAGATTAAGGAGTTTTGGGGCTGAGACAATGGGATTTTCTAAATATACAATAATGTGGTCTGCAGACAATTTGACTTTCTTTTTTCCTATTTGAATACCCTTTATTTCTTTCTCTTGTCTGATTGCCCTGGCCAGAACTTCCAATACTATGTTGAATAGGAGTGATGAGAGAGGGCATTCTTGTCTTGTATGGGTTTGCAAAGGGAATGCTTCCAGCATTTGCCCATTCAGCGTGATACTGGCTATGGGTTTGTCAGAAATAACTCTTATTATTTTGAGATACATTCCATCTATACCTAGTTTATTTAGAGCTTTTAGCATGAAGGGTTGAATTTTTTCAAAGGCCTTTCTGCATCTGTTGAGAAAATCATGTGGTTGTAATTGATTCTGTTTATGCAATGGACTATATTTATTGATTTACATATGTTGAACCAGGCTTGCATCCCAGGGATGAAGCCAACTTGATTGTGGTGGATAAGCTTTTTGATGTCCTGCTGGATTCAGTTTTTCAGTATTTTATTGAGGATTTTCACATAGATGTTCATCAGGGATACTGGCCTGAAATTTTCTATTTTTGTTTTGTCTCTGCCAGGTTTTGGTATCAGAATGATGTTGGCCTCATAAAATGAGTTAGGGGGGAATCCTTTTTCTATTGTTTGGAATATTTTCAGAAGTTCAGAAGGAATGGTAACAACTCCTCTTTATACCTCTGGTAGAATTCAGCTATTAATCAATGGCTAATTACTTTTCCATAGGATGCAGGTACCTTAACTCAGTTAACTATCTGCTCACTATCTGCCCTTCTTGAGATAATAGCTTCAAATTTTCTTCTGAGGATCCATTTGTGGTTACAGTAGAGTGGATTCACCTCTCCAGCCTCAAACCACAGGTCCAACATGTCCAAAAATTGTAAGGTCTTGGTCAATTAGATTATTCGTTTCTTTTGTCCTAAATGGAGGGTTGAAGAATGGGCCTGTGCCACCATTGAAGTCAATAACAGAGATATATTTGCTGCAGCTTCTGGAACTGAAAGGTGTAATCCTTCTCTTTGCAGTGTAGCCGGAAACACATCTCTGAAGCTCCTGTAATGGGCTGAGGTGTCCCAGAAATGCTCCCAGTTCCCGGATCCAAAGAGGCCGTTTGAATAAATATCATGACCCAAAGAGTTTTGTGGAAAAGTGATTTATTAGGCAGAGGGAGAGAGAGGGAGGGAGAGAGGGAGAGAGGGAGAGAGAGAGAGAAAGAGAGAGAGAAAGAGAAAGAGGAGAAAGAGAAAGAGAAAGAAAAAGGAAGACAACTCCCATGCTGCCATGGGAGGGGACCCAGAGAAGGAATCTGTTCAGGTAAGGAGCTGCTGAATTTTAACCCTTGAGTTATTCCCTCCCCATTCGTGTTCTCATCCAATCAGAGGAGTTCTTCCAAACTTCCTCTGGAGTGATTGATCTTTGACTCTGATGCCAGATTGACTACTTGGCCCACAACAGAGGCCCCTCCTCCCAGAACTTTCAGAGGGCTTTCTGGACAAAGGAGTCCATCTGACTTTCCCCACCTAGACTGGTGAGAAACCTAGACAAAAGAACTTTACATTTGAAACCTCTCTGGTTCCCAGATGGAGGTGTGGATCTGGGAAACTCCTGCCTTTGAAACCACACCCTTTGTGGATCCAGGAAGAGTTTTTCTTTGACACAGTCTTTCACTCCCACCTCCATCTCACCATAGTATGAGACCCATGACAATGAAATCTCATACAGAGGCCAGCAGGAATGAAAGTCAGAAGAAACAATGTAAATTCTGATCAAGACTTTTCTGGATTCAGCCCTAACTCTGGACTTTTCAGGTACATAGAATTTCATTATGATTAAGCCCATTTGGATGGAAAATTTTGTCACTTATGAAATTTAGTGGCAGGGAACTGATTTGAAATTCTCATTAGAAGAAGATGGTGAAGAATGACTAATGATGTCTTCCCCACTGTTTCTGAGTTGATAGGAGAATCTTATCTCTTTCATTAGAAAACCTGTTTATGCCTATGAACTTGTTCTCTGAATTAGAAAAGCAAAACCTTTTGCCTAAGCAAAAGAAGAAGAAGTTCTACAAATAACTTTAAATGTACTAATAGTGTGGAAATGTTTGCAGGATTGGAATGGCTACATCTTATACTCCTAAATAACCCAACAGGCACTTTAAAGTCAGGCATGATTAGGAGGACTCCATAATTAGTCATGTACAATGACCTTCTGCTTTTTAAGCATAAGAAGTGGGCATTCTTCCCTCCACCCCCAGCTCTTTGGTCCTCCTGGCAAATAATACCCTGGTTCTCAGCACAGGCAGATTCGGAGGCTTGGCTTTCTTCACACACTGACAGGTTTTTGTTTATCTTAAGTGAGATATGGACCAAAGGAAACACAAAACAGATGAATGAACAAAAGTATGAATAAACAGCTCCTGCAGCTGAGTAACAGATGGCTGCTGAGCCCTCATGACTAAACAAATCGATCTGCAAGATTTCTGGAAGGAGACACTCACTAATGTTTTTCTCAAGCAAAAGCTATAGTGATGAATAAAAATGATCTCATCGCTGACTGTAGCCTTCTGTAAAAACAAAGAAAAGGTTGTTTTAGAGAAGAAAATAAAAGCATTATGATTAAGTTATCCTTTATTTTCTCATTTGTCATACATTCAACAAACCATTGCTGGGTGCCTGGTATTTGTCAGAAACAGCGGGTTGCCCAGAAAGGTAAAATGACCCTCACCTCCCACCCTTGACCCTATCCTGAAGAATGCTCGCAGATGAATTGAAACGAATGCCCTGCAAACACCTAAATAATAATGTATGCTAGGAAAATTCTATAGCAAAAGTGTGAGCACAGACAGGAGTACGTGGTGTGAGACAGGATAAACATCACAGGTATTAGAAGCACAGTGGCCCGAGATTGAATCTTGAGTGGTTCTGCCCTGACCGACTTACCTTTTCAGAGCTAATTTTTCTTGCAAAATTAGAATTATACCTACCCACACCTGTGTTGACTCAGGTAACTTTTATAAAATGCAGTCTCTGGTTTTCAGGCACATGGCACAGAATAATGGTAAAGGAAGAAGTACATTCCTCAGTGGGAAGTCCTGAATGTCACTGCCTTTGCCAGAGACGGTGCTGGGAACTTCTTAGGGAAGGCAGCTGCAGTTGGAACTTATACACCAGGAGCCAGTCTCCTGTGTGAAAATCCCAGCTCTGAGTTGACTACATGACCTTGGGCAAGTTATTTAACTTCTCTGTGCCTAAAGTTCCTCATTTGACAAATGAGGACAATAATACAGGTTGAATATTCCTTATCCAAAATGCTTGGGACCATCAGTGTTTCAGGTTTCAGAATTTTTTTAAATTTTGGAATATTTGAATATTACATAATAAGATATCTTGGGGAAGGGACCCAAGTTTAAACACAAAATTGATTTATGTTTTATATACACCCTATACACATAGCCTGAATGTAACTTTATATAACATTTTAAATAATTTTGTGCATGAAACAAAGTTTCTGTATGTTGACCCAGCACATGAGATTAGGTGTGGAATTTTATGCATGTTACGTCAGTGCTCAGAAAATTTCAAATTTTGGATTTTGAGATTAGGGATTCTTATTCTGTAGTAACAGTTTTACTGGGTTATGCCAATAAAATGAACTAATAATACATGTAGAAATGTTAGTACAGGGCCTGGCACATAGTAAACTCTAAAGAACAGTATTTGTGATATCATGATTTATTTGTGATGATAAAATAATATGTAAAGTACAGAATGAGGCTCCTGACACATTAAACAAATGTTTAGTAAGTATTTGTTTTGGTGGAATAAATAACACAGCATATCATCTTAAACAGCTTATAATTGAGATGTATGTCTTTAATGGGAAGATAAGCTAAGTATCACATGTGAAAATGAATAACATTATCTCACTTTGTATTTGATATTTTTAACATGGAATGAAATGACTGAATTTTGTCAACCTCAGTTTCTAGTATCTCCTTCCTAGACTTTGCAACATGATTCGTTTTGCAATAGGACAAGCCATGTCTCTCTGCTGCAGATTTACAAAACTAACTAGTCAACTACTAAATTGCTTGGGAGATAGTGCAGTGATTTGCAGAACATAAAGGTCAATCCTTGCGCTTCTAAGGTTTACTCTGCATGGCTTTGTAGATCATGGATGGAGCACATGGCATCTTTGGGACACCCATTTTGCTGGAGCCACCGGGACAGATGGGCCTTGCTGTGTTCTTGTTTTCAGGTTGGCTTTGGAGTGCTGCCCACCAGGGTACTGGTGCATACGTTTCAAAAGACCCTTGTCACTTGAGTTGAGGTAATGTTCAAGCAGTTGCTCTGCTGTGGTCAGCAACACTATGTGATAGATTCAACTCCAGAATTAAGGGAATCACCAATTTGCAGCAGTCTAGGGATGAGAGACTTCATTAAGAGGTCTGTGTCACCTAGGGAGCACCAAAAGTGGGGCCCCTTGCACTGGGAGCACTGCAGGGCTGAGATGCCCATGCCCAGCTTTGAGGCAACTAAGCACTTAATTGAGCCCTCAGATTTTGCAGCACTGGAAAGACCAGTGCACAGCAAGCAACTTGAACTCTCGTGAGTTGTTTAGGACCCCTCCTTTGGATTTTCCATTCTTTCTAAGTTCTTTTAAGAAGAGGAGGAAGCACTACGGTCCTTTGCTGCCTTTGTGCCCTCTGCCAAGGATTTTGCACAGTGGGACTATGACAGAGACAGGCTAGACATAGAGGTGCTACTGAGGACAGTGGAGTAATACTTTTATGGGTGCCACTCACTCAGGGCTGGGAAAGGAACGTGTCACCCAAAGGAATGAACATACAGCTGTTTGGGCAGTGGGAATCCTTTTGCTAAGACAGCATAGAAATGGCACTGGACTAGGAGGCAGGAATCACTCCAGCTCTGGCTCCACTGGGTAACAGACTCAGGCCCTGAGTGACCCTAGATGAGGAGCTGTCTTGGCTCCTTTCCTCCTGAGAGGAAATGAGATCTAACTGCCTGTTCTCCCTTGCGTCTCACCAATGCACATGACTCTCAGTGTGATAACAGGTATTGTCTATCTGCCAAGCTTTTCCTCATATTCTTCTTCCAACACAATCCTAATGCTTTGTTTACTGTTCTCATTTCTTTCTTTTTTTTTTTTTTTGATATGACAAATGAAACTTGGAAAGGGAAGCTGTGGGTCACAGCCAGGCAGCTAGTGGAAGGGGAAAGCTGAGGTTCTGACGGCAGCCCTGGGAGCCTCTATGCACTCCTCACAGCTCCCCAGACTGAGGACAGTAAAAGCAGCTGAATGAGGCTAACTCAAAGGTAGTTCATGGTAGATAATGTTTTCCAAAGTCAATTTGATTTTTTTCATTTATTTATTTTTGGTGATGTTATTTAATAGCTGGGTTAACAAAAGATCTGAGGAAAGGGTCCAGAGAAATCCCCACCATGAAAAACAGTACGCGTTTCTCTGTGACCTGGCAACTGGTGTCCTCCCCCAGGGACAGGGAGGATGTCCCAGCTGCACCTCTTGGCCTTGCAGTCCCTGCCAGGCAGTGCTCAGCTTCCTTCTGGCCTTCGAGAACAAGCGCACAGAGAGTGAAATTGGAGAGGCCCCCCAGTGCTTTGCTTGGGAGGTCACAGTGAAGACCCACTGATGGCGCACAGAAATGCAGGCTCCCTCAAGTTTGGCAGCTTCCAGCCTCACACGTGTTTCACATTGACGGCGAAGCAGGGGTGATGAGAGCAGTCCCTTGACATGATCCCTGATGGCAGGTGAAGAACAGAAGTGTTTATTTGTGTACCAGGAAAGAACCTCTACACAGAAGACAAATGTTTCCTTCCCTCATGGTTACAATTAAAGAGGAACAAGGTGATTTGGGGAAACAAAAGTTAAAATTTTACTTATTTCAAAACATTATGTTGCATACCACAAATATGCAATTTTTACTAATTTTTAAAAAGCTAAAAATGATTCAGTGTTATCACTGAATAGTGTTATTATCACACAAAATATGCACTGAAGATTTGTGTTTTAAAGATACCAGATGAAACAGTATATTTCATCGTCTTTGGAAGCTTTCCTTTTCTCTCTCCATGTTCACTCCCTCATTCATTTATAAACATGTATTGAAAATCTACTCTGTACCAAGCTCTGGGCTATGTGCTAGGAATGTAAGAATGGAATGGTTCTTCCTACCACTGCTGGGGGCAAGTAGTTGAATGAAGTATAGAAGACCATTGCTAAAATGGAGTATAGTCTTTGGAACAGCCTAACTGGTGTGAACGACCTCAGAATTTCAATGCCTTGTGTCCTTGGCCTCTCAACCTGATGTAGGTAGTAGCAGGGTCTGGGGCCCTGCAGGGCAATGCCGTGTTGGGCCCAGGCTCTTTCTACCTCAAGGTTTCCCCTTCCTCTGTGTCCTCCGAACCCTCTCCTTCCTGTTAGTGGACGGAGAGAGAGAGAGAGAGAGAGAGAGAGAGAGAGAGAGAGAGAGAGAGAGAAATGCTCTTAGGAGATTTTTAAGCGCCTTTCCTAGAAATGGCACAGATGATATCTTCTCCCTTTCCTTTAGCCAGATTTCAGTTATGTGGCCACACCAAAATGCCAGGAGGAGAAAATATAAATGGGATGTATACCCAGAAAAACTTGGATATTGGTGTCCACTAGAGAGATAGACATAGATTTATGTTCAAGGAGAGAAGTCTTAACAATTCCATTTTAAACGAATGAACATTTACATTGACTGACGTACATAGTGAGTTATGGACCTGGCAACCATAGCTGATATGGTGGTTGTATGACTATGATATATTTTGTGGTTATTATCCAGCAACCAAGCTGATCATGACAATTCTGCCTCTAGCGGGCACACTCACACCCTCAGCTTTTCCTGCAGCTACAGCAATGTAAGTAGTACTTACAAAATTAGTAAGTAGCTATCTAATGAGGTTGCCTGAGAAAAGAATTTCTTTCTAATAAAGGGGCAGGCCTGGGAAGCAAGCTTGCTGGCGTGTCCTCTTCCCTTCCTTCTTGCATTTGAATATGGTGTGAGAATCAACAGTGGGAACCATGGCAGCCATTTTGAGATTACAGGGCAACAGCACGAGAAAAAAATTAAATAACACATGTACTGGTTTGTCCAGCACAGTCCCAGTGCCCCAGTATAATTATTAACAATGGCCCCTCTCTAATCTCAAAAGTATCCTGTATTAGACAATGAACTGTATGTTCAATCTAGGAAACAGCTTCAGATATTAAAGCTGATAGACAAGGAAGAGTGAAGGCATCAACCTGTAGAGTGGCTGACCCAGGCCTGGAGGCCAGTCTCCCAGTTTCGATTTTAAGTTATACCAAATACCTTATGTTTACCCTCATGTTAGCCTAGTTTTTGGTACTTTCATCTAAAATCTTCCCTTACTAGTATCCTTATCCCTTCAACTTAGTGATTTTGGAGTAGGGTTAGAGCTTGACTATTACTTTCAATCAAAAGCCTTTTAACATTCTGAAAATTTTGGTAAGTTTTCTCTCACTCTCCTTTTTTTGTAATTCATAAATCAGCGTGGTAATACCAAACGCTGCACAGAAGGCTTGTTTTGCAATGTTTCCAATAGGGACCAGAAGTGGAAGTGCCAAAGCTCTCACCAGAAAGCCTGCTATGGATATGCTCTCCAAGCTGCCAGCCCCAGGTGGTTTGGAAAGTGTAAGAGGTATAAAAACACTTCTTCCATTTATCTGATTCTCCCAACTTAAAACCCAACCTTTAGGGTTTCACCTTTTCCCAGCAATAGTAGGCTTTTTATAAATCTTTAATGGCTTAAATTGTAACTTTCCCTTTCATCGTGTGGTAAATACAGACTAAATTGTCAGAGAAATTCAGACCAGAATCCTAGAGGAAAATGTAACACTGCTGCCTGTCAAACAGGAGATTTATTGGTTAGGATCATATATGCTAAAAAAAAAAAAAGGAGCACCAAAAGGCTTTGGGGAGAAATGAAATTTCAGGAAAGCTAAAAGTATGCCATTAAAAGCGTTTAAAACTTAAGGGACCAATTTGTAGAATTAATTGCATTATAAATTTTATCTATGCACTCTGGCACAGTGTCATATTACAAACGGTTCCCTTATGCTCCACCTCCTTCCACAGGACAGCTGGGCCACAGAATGATCCCATTATGACCTGATTCATTAAAACTAATTGCTGACATATAGACAACTTGCTATGTGTATTTATAATATTTTGGTTAAATTTTATTTAAGCTTCTAGTATGACCAACAGATATTTTTCAAACATATTTTCCTCAGAAATTTTATTTTCTGAATATTTGTCCTCTGTACTTAATTCTGAGTGTTTATTTGCTATTGCTTCTCTCAATCATCAATGTCTCTCAGATCTAAGCACATCTTACGAATGCTTGTCCCTTCCCCAACTTTACTTATCCTTGCACCTCACATGGGGCTGCTACAATGTTATGCTAATGGATCATCTTTTACTTTTACCCATTTCAGTCACTAATAAGATATTCCATCAGACCTTCTTACAATTGACACTCCACAGAACAGCCAGAATGATTTTTCTCAAAGACCAGCCAAATGCAAACCTGCCCATGGCTAGAATCCTTCAGTCTCTTCATGGCTAGTAAGGCAGGGCCTGAAACCCCAATTCCCACTTGTCAAGGCTGGCAAATCTCTTCCTGATCTGGCCCTTTCTATTAGTCCAGCCCCATACCTGACCCTTGTCCCAGCTGTAGGAAACTTTTTTTAAGACCCTAACTTGAGTGATGCTCCCTCTCCCCTCTATGACCTCTGGGACCCTGTACTTCATATTACTTCTATATGAAATATTATTCTCTGCCTCTCATCCCACCACCCCACAACCTCTCCTTCCCTTGACTATGTCTACTTAACCTCTGGATCTCAGCCTTAGTGTCACTTTCTCTGGAAAGCCTTCCCTAACCTAGAATTGCTGTTAGGTGACCCTGTAGGCACTTCTAGCCTTCCCTCATGCGCACTTGGTACACTGTACGGAGATTGCCCTCTTACCTGTTTATATTTTCCACTAAACTGTGAGATCTACAAGGATCTCATATCCTTCAGTGGAAGGATACACAGTGGGCATCATGACCACCACCCCTGCCTCCTGTCTAGGATGCCCATTTTCTAATCCTAGAAACTGGGAGTGTGTTATGCTACATGACAGAGGGAAAGTAAGGTTGCATATGGAATGAAGGCTGCTGATTAGTTGATTTTAAGGTAGGGTAAATAGTATAGATTGTCCAGGTGGTCCAAATGTAAGAAGAGAAGAACAGAAGAGGAGACTCAGGGAGAGTATGACTATGGAATAACGGCCAAGAGGGGCAATGTTCCTAGCTTTGAAGATGGAGGAAAGGGCCACGAGTTAGAACATGTGGACAGCCTGTGGAAGCTGGAAAAGGCAAAGAAGTGGGTTCTCCTTTACTGTCTCCCCTACTCTCTAAAAAACAGTGTAAGGCCATGCCAACACCAGATATTAGCCCAGCAG
Organism: Leontopithecus rosalia; assembly: GCA_028533165.1. Lineage (NCBI taxonomy): Eukaryota > Metazoa > Chordata > Mammalia > Primates > Cebidae > Leontopithecus > Leontopithecus rosalia. The sequence continues at coordinate 10,566,687 of CM052663.1, read as the reverse complement.
CGTGTATGTCAGACTTCTAACCTACAGAACTGTCAGATCATAAATTTATGTTACTTTCAGCCACTAAGTTTGTGGTAATTTTTGTTATAATAGCAAGAGAAAACAAATACTACATAGAAAAGTTGTCTCACTTGGTCATAGCTATAGCATAAGTTTTATAGGAGTCCCAGAAATGTGGTGAGTGCTTTATAGCCATTTGTTGAGTGGGAGAACAGGATGTCAGGCCCGGGAATGGCTCTTGAGGAATACTCTGGGTAAATGTCACTGCCTTCCTCCAGTCATCGTGCCCACAAAAGAGGATTTTTCATTGTCCACTTATTTCTCTTCTCTTCATTGTTACAGTGGAAGTGTATATTTTCTAATTGGAAAGGAGATTAGGAGCATTCATACCCTAAATGTTGTAAGATAGAGAAAGATAAGGGACCGTGCCAGGAGAATTTTGGCATCCAAAGGAGTGCAGAATAGCAGAAAGGTATAACAGCACTGAAACATAAGAACCTTTCATAGGCGTTGTTCGGAGTTGTGAATTAGATCCACTTTAACGTTCTTTGTAAGAAAAAAAAGCCAAAATAGTATTATTTAAAAATCATTATGGCTAGTAAACAGGATATTTTGAAATGCAGCTCTCTTAAAGACTATGTTATTTGGGTGTTCTACATTTATCAGGGTTTCATTTCTTCTGACAGCACAGCACATTAAATACAGACTTGCTGTTAAATCTATTTTGTGTGCATGAAGATTAAGCAAACCATGTATATGTCTGTCAACTGAACAGTATGTTTTTACCAGCTAATTGAACTAATGGGAAACAAAGACATATGTTCTTGGCTTATCAAATTCAAAATAATGTACAGCCATGCTGGGATATATCTGGATAACTATGAAATTATTCAATATAGCAAGAGAGTTCTGGGAGGAGACACTGAGAAATATTATATATCCCAGGGTATCAAAAAGTCCTGCAAAACTTTAGCTTGTTGCTGTTATAATTATCTTGCATGTTTGATGTTTGCCTTTTTCCTTTTGTAAAGTTTAAGTTATAAAAACCTTTATTTAGCTGGGCACGGTGGCTCAAGCCTGTAATCCCAGCACTTTGGGAGGCCGAGGCGGGTGGATCACGAGGTCAAGAGATCGAGACCATCCTGGTCGACATGGTGAAACCCTGTCTCTACTAAAAGTACAAAAAATTAGCTGGGCATAGTGGCTTGTGCCTGTAATCCCAGCTACTCAAGAGGCTGAGGCAGGAGAATTGCCTGAACCCAGGAGGCGGAGGTTGTGGTGAGCCGACGTCATGCCATTGCACTCCAGGGTGGGTAATAAGAGTGAAACTCCGTCTCAAAAAAAAAACCTTTATTTAATTAGCAGTATTTCAATAAGATATTTTATACACCAAATTTATAACCAATCAAAATCTAGCTGTCTAGCTGCGAAGAAGCTAAAAACAAAAATGCCTAAAAAATTTCTTAGTATTTTGGAACTTAAGAAAAATGAGAAGAAAAAAGCTCCCTTGGATTCTAAGAGAAAACAGCAGCTATTTCCCCAAAATTCCTAGATTATAGAAAAAAGCAAAACAACTCACAATCTTAAATTGTAAGCCTGGTGAAAATTTATAACATCCATTTCTGTGCATTTGCTAAATTGGACAAGAAGAGTGGTAGAACGGTGACGCTGAACGTTGGTTTTCAAAGAAGAATTGACTATCATCATAATAACAAGGCTGACTGAATAGTTACATTTCATGTGGGAAAGGCACCAGGTGCCAGGAGCGAAGCTAGGGCCATGTCTGCAATGCCTCACTCCAGTGACACAAATAAGTTTCCTAAAATTTCTCTTCCAGGAAATGTTTGGCCTTATTAATGCATTAACCACTGAAAATAGAGTTTATAATACACATTTTAAAGTCCACAGAACTTAATTTAATAGCTAAATCCACTTTCTAATCTCTCTTCCTTAAATCTGAACTAAGGAGTAAATTGGGATTAACTTAAGCTTCTTTGATGATTTGCAAATGCCTACTTCAAAGCTGCATCTATTACTTGTGAAAATATAGTATATACATCAAATAGCAAAGAAAGGTATATTTTAAAAGTATTACTGAATTTATATTGTGATTTATTAATGCTTCACACCATCACAAAACTGTTCTTTCCAGAGGGGATTGGATTGTCGTATTTAATTAACAATTCAGACAGTAGTTTCCTTAGTGTTCATCATAGAGCTTGGCATATTATGGCCTCTGCTATGCCTGAACATTGTCCTTCAAAATTTATGTTAGAACGTAATACTCTATGTGATAGGGTTAAGAAGTGGGGCCTTTGGGAAGTGATTAAGTCATCATGTAATGAAGCTCCTCCCACATGAATGGGATTCTTGCTCTTATCACAGAGGCTTCAGGGAAATCCCTTGCTCCTTCTGCCATGTGAGAATGCAGCAAGGCACCATCAATGAAACAGGTGGCAAGCCCTCACCAGACACAGAATTTGCTGGTACCATGATCTTGGACTTTCCAACCTCCAGAACTCTGAGCAATACATTTCTGTTGCTTAGAATTATCCAGTCTAAGGTATTTTGTTATAGCAGCCTAAACTGACTAAGATAGGCTCTCAATAAATAATTCATGATTTCAGACATGAGAGGAAACATAAATCAGTCTGATATAGGCTCGAGTCTACAGGTAAGACATTTAGTTAAGTGAGTGTCATGTCTAAGAAAGTGCCATGAACTGCAGCAGAAACTTCACTAGAATTCAGAGTGGTACCCAGATTGCATAACCTCATCTAGTTTTCCTTAATTTAATTTAAATTGTTTCCCTGATAACCTCCAAAGCAAGATTCCCTCCTGATATTCAGATTAAAGAGCTCTGCAGGGTTTTATAGCTCCTACCCAAAACTAAATGTATCCAATATTCCCAACTCATTTAGCAGTTTCAGGTGTAGAGAGGAAATAATAAAGGACCAAATCTAAATACAGAATAGGAGTAGTTTCTTTCTCTTCTCCACAACTTCCATTTCTGTTTCTTTGACTCTTTCATTCAGTTCAACATTGAGTTTCTGCTATGGACCAAGCATTGTTCTTGGGACTAGAAGCAAAATGGTAGCTATCACATTGCCCCTTCAGTGCAAATATTCTTCATATCAATTCAGCATGTCATGTTGAAAACAAAGTTTACTGAAATGCAGTGAGTCACTGAGAACACCGACCAGATTAATTGATTTTTTGCTTCAGAAGAAGAGTTAGGAATTCTCTTTTACATTGTGTTATGATTTATCATTTCTTCTGTTGGAGATTTTATGCTAAAAATAATCTCTCATTTTCTATATACAAGGCAATGTTAATGCCATCTGCCACCCAAACTGTAACCTTTGTTTCTTATAATCTTGTCCTCATGGCTGCAAGCCTCTATATGCAGTGAATTCAAAGCCCAGGTGTTGCTGGGTATACTTTTCACAGCCTTATCCTGAGGAGATGAATTTTGCATGAGATTTCTTATAGCATCTCTACATTGTCCTACCTTTTGTCTCATCAACCGAGCCTTTTAAATTAGTTAACATTACCATCGCCTTATGTATATATGTTTCCCTTATGAGTAAATTCCTTCCTTGAAAGACTCGGCTAGAATGTTATTTGTTCCCACTAAGTTTTTCGTGCTAAACCCTACTTTATTTTTGAATACCTTTCTCTTTGGCTTTTGAAAAACATTGTCACATTATAAGAAACAAATTAGGTGAAATATGAAACTTTTTGCACAAAAATATTGTACTATTGCTTTCTTATTGAGGATTGGCCTTTGACAAAAGAGTAAAATGAATCATTGCTAGTCACTGCAACAGTTACAGAAAAATCATAAATCACTGAAGTTTTATTTTTTCATTAACTGGACAAGTATTATTTGGTACCTTCTCTGTGCAAGAATGAAGTATTCACAGCCCCACTTTTCAGAGTTCTGTTGGTCTCCCAAGGCTTTATGGAATCCTTCAAGTAATCCACTTTCTCATATTTTCTACCCTTCTCCCTATGAAAAGCTGCTACAAGTCTAAAAATTGCTTCTTCTAAGATGTCAGTGAGTGATAACAACTTGAATTTATAATCCATCTCACATGTATTTTAATTTCAAAATGGATAAAAGTCATAAGCAAAAGTGCCAAAGCCAAGACAATATTATTTCAGACATTATCAGATAGAGAAGGCTTTCTGAGAAGCAGGAGGGCAAATCATCTTAATACCCTTGAAATGACATGCTTGAAATGTGATATCATCGGTTCTTTCCAGTTGTCTTGAATCCTCAGTGGATAATTTCCAATGTGCAAATTGGATTTACCTGATGTGTACAACCTGCTCAAATTGTTCTGACATCATTGGGTGACCTCTACTGCATGCTTTCTGCATGTGTGTATGTAAATGATAGACAAATGAGAACTTGTGAAGAGATGATAAGAGAAAAAGATCAGTAACACCAGAGTGTTATGAAGAAAGCCCAACTTTGCTCATCTTTTAAACTCCCCTGCCTGGAATGTCATTTGCATTTTTAAAAAATCATCCTCTGATTAGGATTGCTGGCAAAATGGCTGAATAGGAACAGCTCCAGTGTGCACATCCCAGTGAGATCGATGCAGAAGGTAGGTGATTTCTGCATTTCCAATTGAGGTACCTGGTTCATCTCACTGGGACTGGTTGGGCAGTGGGTGCAGCCCAAGGAGGACAAGCTGAAGCAGGGTGGGGCATCGCCTCACCCAGGAAGTACAAGGAGTCAAGGAACTCCCTCTCCTAGCCAAGGGAAGCCATTAGGGTCTGCACCCTCCACCCCAACCAAGATACTGTGCTTTTCCTATGGTCTTCACAACCCACAGACCAGGAGACTCTCTCTGGCACCTACACAACCACCAGGGCCCTGGGTTTCCATAACAAAATTGGGTGGCTGTTTGGGCAGACACTGAGCTAGACGCAGCAGTTTTTTTGTTGTTGTTTTTTATTTTTGTTGTTGTTGTTTGTTTTTTTGCCATACCTCAGTGGCACCTGGAACACCAGAGAGACATAAATGTTCACTCCCCTGGAAAGGAGGTGAAGCCAGGGAGCCAAGTGCTCTGGCTCTGTGGTTTCCACCGCCACAGAGGCCAGCAAGCTAAGATCCACTGGCTTAAAATTCTCACAGCCAGCACAGCAGTCTGAGTTTAACCTGGGACATGCGAGCTTGGTGGGGTAAGGGACATCTGCCATTGCTGAGACTCATGTAAGTGGTTTTAACCTTACCCTGTAAACAAAACTACCAGAAAGTTAAAACTGGGTAGAGCCCACCACAGCTCAGTAAGGCCCCTGCAGTCAGACAGACTCACTAGATTCCCTCCATGCTGTGTAGGGCATCGCTGAAAAAAGGCAGCATTCTGTCAGGAACTTACAAAAGAAAAACCCCACCCTCCTGAGACAGAGCCCGTGGAAAAAGGGATGGTTGTGGGTACAGCTTCAGCAGACTTAAACGTCCCTGTCTGGCAGTACTGAGGAGAGCAGCAGATCTACGAGCATAGCATTTGAACTCTGATAAGGGACAGACAGACCCCTCAAGTGGATCCCAGACCCTCATGTATCCTGATTGGGAGACACCTCCCCAAAGGGGCCAACAGACACCTCATCATGTAGGGGAGCTCTGGCTGGCATCTAGTGGGTACCCCTCTGGGACAAATCTACCAGAGGAAAGAAGAGGCAGCAATATTTGCTCTTCTGCAGCCTCCTCCAGTGATACCCAGGCAAGCAGGGTCTGGAGCAGACCTCCAGCAAACTCCAGAAGAGCTGCAACAGGAGCCTGAATGTTGGAAGGAAAACTAATAAACAGAAAGGAATAGTTTCAACATTAACAAAAAGGACGTCCAGTCAGAGACTCCAACCAAAGGTCACTGACTTCAGAGATGAAAGATAGATAAATCTACAAATATGAGGAGAAACCAGCACAAAAAAGCCTGAAAATTCCAGAAACCAGAATTCCTCTTTTCCTCCAAGGGTTCAAAACTCCTCGCCAGCAAGGGAACAAAACTGGATGGAGAATGAGTTTGATAAACTGGCAGAAGCAGGCTTCAGAAGGTGGGTAGTAATTAACTTCTCTGAGCTAAAGGAGCATGTGTTCTAACCCAATGCAAGGAAGCTCAGAACCTTGAAAACAGGTTAGACAAATGGTTAACTAGAATAATGAGTTTAGAGAAAAATGTAAACAACCTGATGGAGCTGTAAAAAACACAGCACAAGAACTTTGTGAAGCATATACAAGTTTCAATAGTTGAATCAATCAAGCAGAAGAAAGGATATTAGAGATTCAAGATCAACTCAGTGAAATAAAGTGAGAAGATTAGAGAAAAAAGAGTGAAAAGAAATGAATAAAACCTCCAAGAAATATGGAATTACATGAAAAGACCAAAACTACGTTTGATGGGTGTACTTGAAAGCGACAGAGAATGAAATCAAGTTAGAAGGCACTCTTGAGGAGTGCCATTCAGGAGAATGGCCCCAACCTAGAAAGGCAGGCCAACATTCAAATTCAGGAAATACAGAGAACACCAGAAAGATACTCCTCAAAAAGAGCAATCCCATGACACATAATCATCAGATGAAATGAAGGTTCAGATATTCGTATCATCAGATGAAATGAATCATCAGGTTGAAATGAAGGAAAAAATGCTAAGGGCAGCCAGAGAGAAAGGTTGAGCTACTATGAAAGGAGGCCTATCAGACTCACAGTGGATCTCTTGGCAGAAACCCTACAAGCCAGAAAAAAAGTGGGAGCCAATATTCAACATTCCGATAGAAAAGAATTTTCAACACAGAATTTCATATACAACCAAATTAGGCTTCATAAGCAAAGGAGAAATAAAATACATTATGGACAAGCAAATGCTGAGAGATTTTTGTCACCAGCAGGCCTGCCTTACAAGAGTTCTTGAAGAAAGCACTAAATATGGAAAAGAACAAACAGTAGCAGCCGCTGTAAAAACATACCAAATTATAAAGACTATTGATGCTATGAAGAAACTGCATCAACTAACAGGCAAAATATCAGCTAGCATCACAATGGCAGGATCAAATTCTCACCATAACAATATTAACCTTAAATGTAATGGGCTAAATGCCCAATTAAAAGACAGAGACTGGAAAATTGTATACATAGTCAAGACCCATTAGTGTACTATATTCAGGAGACACATCTCAAGTGCTAAGACACACAGAGGCTCAAAATAAAGGGTTGGAGGAAGACTTACCAAGAAAATGAAAAGCAAAACAAACAACAACAAAAAGCAGGGATTGCACTCCTAGTCTCTGATAAAACAAACTTTAAACAAACAAAGATCAGAAGAGACAAAGAAGGGCATTACACAATGGTAAAGGTATCGATGCAACAAGAAGAGCTAACTATCCTAAATATATACGCACCCAATACAGAAGCACCCAGATTCATAACACAAGTTCTTAGAGGCCTACAAAGAGACTAAGACTCCCACTAATGGGGGAGATTTTAACACCCTACTCTCAATATTAGATCAATGAGACAGAAAACAACAAGGATATCCAGGACTTGAACTCGGCTCTGGACCAAGTGAACCTAATAGACATCTGCAGAACTCTCCACTCCAAATCAACAAAATATACATTCTTCTCAGCACATTGCACCTATTCTAAAATTGAACACATAATCAGAAGTAAAACACTCCTCAACAAATGAAAAAGAGTGTAAATCATAACAGTCTCTCAGACCACAGTGCAATCAAATTAGCTCAGAATTAAGAAACTCACTCACAACCTCACAGCTACATGGAAACTAAACAACCAGCTTCCGAATGACTACCGGATAAATAACAAAATGAAGGCAGAAATAAAGATGTTATTTGAAACAAATGATACCAAAGACACAATGTACCAGAATTTCTGGGACACATTTAAAGGATTGTGTAGAGGGAAATTTATAGCACTAAATGACAAGAGAAGGCATGAAAGATCTAAATCAACAACCTAATATTAAAATTTAAAAACTGAAGAAGCAAGAGTAAACAAATTGAAAAGCTAGCAGGAGACAAGAAATAACTAAGATCAGAGCAGAACTGAAGGAGATACAGACACAAAAACCCTTGAAGAAATCAATAAATCCAGAAGCTGGTTTTTTGAAAAGATTAACAAAATAGACCACTAGCAAGACTAATAGAGAAGAAAAAAGAAGAATCAAATAGATGCAATAAAAAATGATAAAGGGGATATCACTACTGATCCTGCAGAAATACAAACCACCTTCAGAGAATATTATAAACACCCCTACAGAAATAAACCATAAAATCTGGAAAAATGGATAAATTCCTGGACACTTACACTTTCCTAAGACTAAACCAGGAAGATGTCAAATCCCTGAGTAGACCAATAACAAGTTCTGAAATTGAGGCAACAATTAATTTAAAAAAATAGCCTACCAATGAAAAAAGTCCAGGCCCAGATGGTTTCACAGCCTAATTTTACCAGAGGTACAAAGAGGAGATGGTACCATTTATTCTGAAACTATTCCAAACAATAGAGAAAGAGGGAATCCTCCCTAATTTATTTTATAAGGCCAACTTCATCCTGATATCAGAACCTGGAAGAGACACAAGAAAGAAAGAAAATTTCAGGCCAATATCCTTGATGAGCATCAGTGCAAAAATCCTCAATAAAATACTGGCAAAACAAATCCAGCAGCACATCAAAAAGCTTATCCACTATGAGCAAGTCAGTTTCATCCCTGGGATGCAAGGCTGGTTCAACATATGCAAGTCAATAAACGTAATCCATCACATAAACAGAACCGAAGACAAAAACCACGTGATCATCTCAATAGATACGCAGAAAGTCTTTGACAAAATTCAAGAGCCCTTCATGCTAAGTACTCTCAATAAACTAGGTATTTATAGAACATATCTCAAAATAATAAGAGCTATTTATGACAAACCCACAGCCAATATCACACTGAATGGGCAAAAGCTGGAAGCATTCCCTTTGAAAACCAGCACAAGACAAAGATACACTCTCTCCCCTCTCCTATTCAACATAGTATTGGAAGTTCTGACCAGAAAAATCAGGCAAGAGAAAAAAAATAAAGGATATTCAGTTAGAAAAAGAGGAAGTCAAACTGTCTCTATTTGCAGATGGCATGATTGTCTATGAAGAAAACCCCATCATCTCAGCCCCAAAACTCCTTAAGCTGATAAGCAACTTCAGCAAAGTCTCAGGATACAAAATCAGTGTGCAAAAATTGCCAGCATTCTTATACACCAATAACAGAGCCAAATCATGAGTGAACTCCCATTCACAATTGTTAAAAAAAAGAATAAAATACCCAGGAATACAACTTACAAGGGATGTGGAGGACCTCTTCAAGGAGAACTACAAACAACTGCTCAAGGAAATAAGAGGATACCAACAAATGGAAAAACATTCCATGCTCATGGTTAGAAAGAATCATTATTGTGAAAATGGTCATACTCCCCAGAGTAATTTATAGATTCAGTGCTATCCCCATCAAGCTACCACTGACTTACATCAAAGAATTGGAAAAATCTACTTTAAATTTTCTATAAAACCAAAATGAGCCTGCATCACCAAGACAATCCTAAGCAAAAAGAACAAAACTGGAGGTATCAACACTACCTGACTTCAAACTATACTACAAGTCTACAGTAATTAAAACAACATGGTACTGCCAAAACAGAGATATGGACCATGGAACAGAACAGAGGCCTCAGAAATAATTCCACACATCTACAACCATCTGATCTTTGACAAACCTGACAAAAACAAGCAATGGGGAAAGGATTTTCTATTTAATAAGTGGTATTGGGAAAACTGGTTAGCCATCTGCAGAAAACTGAAACTGGATCCATTATTTACACCTTATATAAAAATTAACTCAAGATGGATTAAAAACTTAAGTGTAAGACCTAACACCATAAAAACCCTAGAAGAAAACCTAGGCAATACTATTCAGGACATAGGCATAGGCAAGGACTTCATGAATAAAACACCAAAAGCAATGGCAACAAAAGCCAAAATAGGCAAATGAGATCTAATTAAACTAAATAGCATCTGCACAGCAAAAAAAAAAATATTATCAGAGTGAGCAGGTAACCTACAGAATGGGAGAAAATTTTTGCAATCTCTCCATCTGACAAACAGCTAATATCCAGAATCTACAAAGAACTTAAACAAATGTACAAGAAAAAAAAATCCCACCAAAAAGTGGGCATAGGATGAACAGACACATCTCAAAAGGAGACATTTATGCAGGTAACAAACATTTGAAAAGAAGCTCATCATCACTGGTCATTAGAGAAATGCAAATCAAAACCGCAATGAGATACCATTTCACACCAGTTAGAATGGTGATAATTAAAAATCAGAAGACAGCATGCCAGAGAAGCTGTGGAGAAATAGGAATGCTTTTACACTGTTGGTGTGAGTGTAAATTAGTTCAACCATTGTAGAAGACAGTGTGGTGATTCCTCAAGGATCTAGAACTAGAAATACCATTTGCCCCAGTAATCTTGTTATTGGGTATATACTCAAAGAAGTATAACTCATTCTGTTATAAACACACATACAAGTACACATATATTTATTGTGTGTATTCACAATACCGTTCACAATAGCAAAGACTTGGAACCAACCCAAATGCCCATCAATGACAGGCTGGATAAAGAAAATGTGGCACATATACACCATGGAATCCTATGCAGTCATAAAAAAGGATGAGTTCATGTCCTTTGCAGGGACATGGACAAAACTGGAAACCATCATTCTCAGCAAAACTAACACAAGAACAGAAAACCACATACCGCATGTTCTCACGAGTGGGAGTTAAACAATGAGAACACACGGACACAGGGAGGAGAATATCACACACCAGGACCTGTCATTGGGTGGGGGTTTAGGGAAGGGATAGCTGGAGGATAGGGGAGGGATAACATTTTCAGAAATCCCTGATGTAGATGACAAGGTGATGGATACAGCAAAGCACCATGGCATATGTATATACCTATGTAACAAACCAGCATGTTCTGTACATGTACCCCAGAACTTAAAGTATTCAAAAAAATATCCACTAAAAAAAATACCAAACATTAGGTTTAGGTATAATGTATGTACATGATGGACTATAATAACAGTTATTAAAATAAATATCAATAGAAGCATTCATAATTTTAAAAACAAAATCATCTCCTGCATCTTTTCTTAAGTCTTTATAAAAGTCTTCTGTCAGGCAGCAAAACACACTGCCACGTGTGTACCTATGCAACTATCTTGCATGTTCTGCACATGTACCCCAAAACCTAAAATGCAATAAAAATTAAAAAAAAAAAAGTCTTCTGTCTGCACCAGACTAAATTTGGTGTTTTCTTCTCCTTGTTTGAGCTCCCAGAGCCACCCTGTGCATATCTTTATTTTAGTATCCATAACATTGCATCCTATTAAATCTTTTCTTATTTACCTCTGCTATTTCATTCTTGCTGTGCATTCATAATTTTGTAAAAAGTCCTTGGAACGTGGTGGTTTAAGATGTCTTTATTAAATAAATGCGAGGATTGAATTAGGAAAATAAGACTTTGAGAATTGTCATTAGGGAACATTCTACATGAGGTTGGCCTAATCAACTGTTTTGATAATCAGCTTACATTCCAAAGGTTATAATGAATTCTACAAACTGCAGATAATTGTCAAAGAATAGAGAAGTTCTTCAAGATATATTTGCTTGTGAGGTGTTTGAAAACTAAAGAAATTCAAAAGAAAATAAACTTGTAGAAATTTTGGATAATTCTGATGGTCTACACAAATTGTCTGTTAGCACACAATTAACTTGTTCTATTGACATAGAACAATAACAAAAGGCAGCAGGTGAAAAATTTACTTTGTGCCTGATATAGTTTGGCTGTGTCCCAGCTGAAATCTCATCTTGAATTATAATCCCATATGCCAGACTTGATGGGAGGTGATTGGATCATGGTGTCAGTTTCCCTCATACCGTTCTTGAGATTGTGAGAAAGTTCTCATGAGATCTGATGATTTTTAGAAGTAGCAGTTTCTCCTGCTCTCTCTCTCTTTCCTGCCACAATGTAAGATGTGCCTTGCTTCCCCTTCATCTTCTGCCATGATTTTAAGTTTCCTCAGGCCTCCTCAGCCATGTGAAACCATGAGTCAGTTAAACCTCCTTTTTTAAAATAAATTACACAGTCTCAGATAGTATCTTTATACCAGTGCAAAAACAGACTAATACAGTCACTGGGAGAGTTCCTGGACGTTCTGGCAACAGATAAGTTTATTAAACAAAATATTGTGGATTTTAGTTATATTGACCAGCAAAATGGCTATTCAACTTGAAATGAAGATTAAAGAATCTCATTGATTTTCTTGATGTAAATAACATTTTTGCACTGTTTACATAGAGCATACCGTCTGTGAGCATAAAATATATTGCAGTTAGGTCAACCATCTCCTTATATTCTAGGGTAAAAACAAACTACCTTTGCCTTTTAATTTATAGCACTCACAATTTCAGAAACATGCACTTGTGAAGACTTAAAGTTTTATAGTCTCATCTTTTAAAAGCTAAGGTTGTAGAGAAATCTATCTAATCTACATACAGCAGACTACTCTCTAGGTATTTGCTCAGTTTATGCTGATACTGACTTGATATTGGCTAGATATTGGCTTGATATTCACTCAGTATTCTCTCACCACATCAGTGCTCAAACAATTTTCATAGTATTAAAACTCCTGGTTATTCATGTAGAATCACTTCATTTTTAACTGTTCTCATCTTTTTTTTCCTTCTTTTTATTGAATTTTAGGATTTGGGGTACATGTGCAGAACATGCAAGATGGTTGCATAGGTACACACATGGCAGTGTGTTTTGCTGCCTTCCTCCCCTTCACCCATATTTGGCATTTCTCCCCATGCTATCCCTCCATATCTCCCCACCCCCGCTGTCCCTCCCCTCTTCCCACGAGTAGACCCCAGTATGTAGTACTCCTTTCACTGTGTCCATGTGTTCTCATTGTTCATCTCCCGCCTATGAGTGAGAATATGCGGTATTTCATTATCTGTTTCTTGTGTCAGTTTCCTGAAAATGATGTTCTCAGGATTCATCCATGTCCCTACAAAGGACATAAACTCATCATTTTTGATTGCTGCATAATATTCCATGGTGTATATGTGACACATTTTCCCTGTCCAGTCTATCATCAATGGGCATTTGGGTTGGTTCCAGGTCTTTGCTATTGTAAATAGTGCTGCAATGAACATTCGTGTGCATGTGTCCTTATAGTAGAACTATTTATAGTCCTTTGGATATATACCCAGAAATAGGATTGCTGGGTCAAATGGAATTTCTATTTCTAAGTCCTTGAGGAATCGCCACACTGTCTTCCACAATGGTTGAACTAATTTACACTCCCACCAGCAGTGTAAAAGTGTTCCTATTTCTCCGCATCCTCTCCAGCATCTGTTGTCTCCAGATATTTTAATAATTACCATTCTAACTGGCATGAGATGGTATCTCAATGTGGTTTTGATTTGCATCTTTCTAATGACCAGTGATGATGAGAATTTTTTCATATGTTTGTTGGCCTTATGTATGTCTTCTTTTATAAAGTGTCTGTTAATATCCTTTGCCCATTTTTGAATGGGCTTGTTTGTTTTTTTCTTGTAAATCTGTTTGAGTTCTTTGTAAATTCTGGATATCAGCCCTTTGTCAGACGGGTAAACTGCAAAAATTTTTTCCCATTCTGTTGGTTGCCGATTCACTCTAGTGACTGTTTCTTTTGCCGTGCAGAAGCTGTGGAGTTTGATTAGGTCCCATTGGTCTATTTTGGCTTTTGTTGCCAGTACTTTTGGTGTTTTGATCATGAAGTCCTTGCCTACTCCTATGTCCTGAATGGTTTTGCCTAGATTTTCTTCTAGGGTTTTTATGGTGCCAGGTCTTACATTTAAGTCTTTAATCCATCTGGAGTTAATTTTAGTGTAAGGTGTCAGGAAGGGGTCCAGTTTCTGCTTTCTGCACATGGCTAGCCAGTTTTCTCAACACCATTTATTAAACAGGGACTCCTTTCCCCATTGCTTGTTTTTGTCAGGTTTATCCAAGATTGTATGGTTGTAGATATGCTGTGTTGCCTCCGATTCCACTGTTCTGTTCCGTTGGTCTATATCTCTGTTTTGGTACCAGTGCCATGCTGTTTTGATTACTGTAGCCTTATAGTATAATTTGAAGTGCAGTAGTGTGATGCCTCCTGCTGTGTTCTTTTTGCTTAGAATTGGCTATGCAGGCTCTCTTTTGGTTCCATATGAAGTTCAAGGTGGTTTTTTCCAGTTCTGTGAAGAAAGTCAACGGTAGCTTGATGGGATAGCGTTAATTCTGTAAGTTACTTTGGGCAGTATAGCCATTTTCATAATATTGATTCTTCCTAACCATGAACATGGAATGTTTCTCCATCTGTTTGTGTCCTTTCTTATTTCGTTGAGCAGTGGTTTGTCGTTTTCCTTGAAGAGGTCCCTTACATTCATTGTATAAGTTGTATTCCTAGGTATTTTATTCTCTTCGTAGCAATTGTGAATGGCAGTTTGTTTTGATTTGGCTCTCTTTAAGTCTGTTATTGGTGTATAGGAATGCTTGTGATTTTTGCACATTGATTTTATATCCTGAGACGTTTCTTATCAGTTTCAGGATATTTTGGGCTGAGGTGATGGGATCTTCTAGGTATACTATCATGTCTTCTGCAAATACAGACAATTTGACTTCCACCTTTCCTATTTGAATATCCTTTATTTCTTTTTTCTTGCCTGATTGCTCTGGCTAGAACTTCCTGTACTATATTGAATAGGAGTGGTGAGAGAGGGCATCCTTGTCTAGTGCCAGATTTGAAAGGGAATGCTTCCAGTTTTTGCCCATTCAGTATGATATTGGCTGTTGGTTTGTCATAACTAGCTTTTATTATTTTGAGATACATTACATCAATACTGAGTTTATTGAGGGTTTTTAGCGTAAAGGGCTGTTGAATTTTGTCAAAGGCCTTCTCTGCATCAATTGAGATAATTACGTGGTTTTTCTTTTTGGTTCTGTTTATGTGGTGAATTACGTTTATAGACTTGCATATGTTGAACCAGCCTTGCATCCCAGGGATGAATCCTACTTGATCATGATGGATAAGCTTTTTGATGTGCTGTTGCAATTGGCTTGCCAGTATTTTATTGAAGATTTTTGCATCTATGTTTATCATGGATATTGGCCTGAAGTTTTCTTTTCTTGTTGAGTCTCTGCCAGATTTTGGTATCAGGATGATGCTGATCTCATAAAATGAATTAGGAAGGATTCCCTCTTTTTGGATTATTTGGAATAGTTTCAGAAGGAGTGGTACCAGCTCCTCTTTGTGTGTCTGGTAGAATTCGGCTGTGAACCCACCTGGACCTGGGCTTTTTTTGTGTGGTAGGCTCTTAAT
>CM052663.1:10456935-10550704 GCA_028533165.1 Leontopithecus rosalia | reverse complement strand
TTGTTATCATTTCCTCAAATCTTTTTTCAAATCTTTTTTCAAGGTTCTTAGTTTCTTTGCATTGATTTAGAGTATGTTCTTTTAGCACATGGAAGTTTCTCATTACCCACCTTCTGAAGTCTGATTCCATCATTTCATCACAGTCATTCTCCATCCAGCTTTGTTCTATTGCTGGTGAGGAGTTTTGGTCCTTTGTAGGAGGTGAGGTGTTCTGGTTTCGGGTGTTTTCCTCCTTTTTGTGCTGGTTTCTTCCCATCTTTGTGGATTTATCCACCTGTCGTCTGAGTAGTTGCTGACTTTTCTATTGGGTCTGTTACTTAGTTTTCCTTCTAACAGTCTAGCCCCTCTGCTGTATGACTGCTGAGGTCTACTCCAGGCCCTGCTTGCCTGGGGTACACCTGTAGCAGCTGTGGAACAGTGAGGGATGCTATCAGTTTCTTCTTCTGCTATCTTTGTTCCAGACTGATGCCCACCAAATGTCAGTCTGATCAGTCCTTTTTGAGGTGACTCTTTGGATATATGGTGGTCTGGGAGCTGCTTGAAGAGACAGTCTGTACTTTATAGGAGCTCAAGTGCTGAACTGGGAGCTCTGTTGTTCATTCAGGGATGCTAGGCAGGTACATTTAAGTCTGCTGTAACAGAACTCATAAAGCCCCTTTTTTCCCTCAGATGCTCTGTTTTGGGGAGTTAGGGCTTTATTTATGAGTATCTGTTGCACTGTCCTGGCTAGCTAGGAGACAGTCTCTTCACTATTTGCCTGCCAAGGCTCCACCCTGCTGCCATTAGGTCCGCCATGTTGCTGTGGGCTCTGCCCTGCTGTCGTGGGCTCCGCCCTGTTGCGGTGGGCTCTGCCCTGCTGCCTAGTGTAATTCCCTGTAGTCTGTTTATATGGCTGTGGTTAAAACTGCTGTTGTGATGGTGGCCTGCTGCTGTATTGGTGGACTTTCTCTGTTATGGCGGGTTGACTCAGCAATGGCAGGCTGCATCAGCAATGGGAGTGTACCTCAGTAGGGGTGGAATGTCTTGGTAATGGTGGATGCCCCTCCCCCACCGAGCTGCACTGTCCTGGGTTCAGCTGTTCCCACTGTGAAACTCTCAACCCAGAGCGTTCCGAATCACCGTTTTGTTTGTCCCTGTGAGGTGAGACCACCGAGCCTGATCACCTGGCTCCCTGCCTCAGAGCTTTTATTTTTTAAGTTGAATGGTGGACTCTCTCCCAGGTGTTTCAGTCGCCTGCTGAAAGGGCACTGGGATCTGTGTGATTTGCCATGCAGTGACCCACTGCGCTGGCTCAAACATCAGCTCCCGGAATCTCCTGGCCTGACTCACTGTCCAAGTCCCGTTTAATCAGATGAATATGCTAATCTGCCCTCCCAGATCTCAAATTGCCAGTTTAACAGGGAACCCAGACCAGTGCATTTTGTGCAGAGTGCCGCTGCGCCGCAGTGCTGGCCAAAATGGCCACGCCAGCTGAAACAGCTGTGCTGGCGTCCCGTGTCTCTCCTACACCTGGGAATTTTCCCATTCTGTGGGCAATAAAGATCCATCTGGAAATGCGGCATGCACTCACCCTCTGTGCCTTCACTGAGAGCTGCAATCCTGAGTTGCTCCTACAGCGCCATCTTCCCCCACTCCCAACTCTTGAACTTATTAGCAAGCTTCTCCATATCCATCCAATGGCCTGAGATAAAAGGTGTTCTCATCTTTTATACAGCTGCTACATATTATATTTTGTCTTTTTATAAATATCATATATATAATATGTATATAATTTGTAAGTACTATATATTTTAATATGATTATATTATATGTTATATATTCATATTTATAAATTTATGAAGAAGTTTATTATAAGAAATTGGCTTATGTAATTATGGAGGCTGACAAGCCCAGGATCTGCAGGGTGAGTTGCCAACTGAACAGCAGGGGAGCTCAGATTATAGTTCCCATTAGAGGACCAGCAGGCTTAAGACAAAGAAAGAGCCTGTGTTTCAGTTTGAATGTGAATGCAAGATAAAAAGATGTCCCAGTTTGAAAACAACAAGACAGAGGAAATACCTCTTACTCAGGAGAGGGCCTTTTTGTTTGATTCAGGCTTTTAACTGATTTGATGAGGCCTACCCACATTAGGGAGGGCAATCTGCTTTTCTCAGTCTTTTGATTTAAATGCTGATATCACCCAAAAAGCAACCTCAAAGAAATACCCAGAATAATGCCAAACCAAATACCTGGACACTCAATGGCCCAATCAAATTGATACATACAATTAATCATCATAATTATTACTTAGTAGAACATATCACTTATTAATTACATAAAATGCATTGTTACTACCAAGGAAACCATGAACTGTCCAGGATATCATAACATAAAATAACATCACTCTGTTAATGTGATATATTGTGTTTATAGATTTTTATGTGTTGAACCATCTTTGTATTCCTGGGATGAGTCCCACTTGAGTATGGTAAATAATCTGCTTAATGTGTTGTTGAATTTGATATGCTAGAATTTTGCTGAGAATTTTTACATCTATGTTCATCAGAGATGAACATCCTCTATTTCATTTTCGTTTTGTTCTTGTCTGGTTTTGGTAACAAGGTAATGCTGGCTTTATAGAATAAGTTTGGAAGTATGTATTCTCTCTTTTTCGAATTTCTGAAGTACTTTGAAATTGGTATTATTTCTTTAAATATTTGGGAGAATTCACCAGTGATTCTTCTGGTCCTGGGCTTTTCTTTGATGGGAGGCTTTTTATTACTGATTCAATAGCATTACTTGTTATTAACCCGCTTAGATTTTGTGTTTCTTCATGAATCCATGTTGGTAGGTTGCATGTGTTCAGGAATGTATTTCTTCCTTTAGGTTATCCAATTTGTTGGTGTATAATTGTTCCTAATAGTCACTTATGACCCTTTGTATTTCTGCGTTGTAGTATCTCCTTTTTCACCTCTGATTGTATTTGATGCTTCTCTTCTTTTTTCTTAGTATGGTGAAAGTTCTGTCTAACTTTTTCATCTTTTCAAAAAAATAACTCATCAACAAAATAATGTTATCATTTTGGGAGAAACAAGTTTGGAGAAAAATATATATTCTTGTGACAAGTGGAAGAATATATTCCTGAACTAAATGAGAAAAAACTTGCTAAATATTGGAGAAAATGGTGTTTGATAATGGGAAGACATATTCAAAATTAAATCTGAACTCTGAAATAATATTTGCTTTCAAAATATTTACTTTAGAAAATTCTTACTCTGTTTTAATTATGTCTATTTCTTTGTCTATAAGTATGAGATATCAAACTTCCTGCAAATTCCAGTGGCAAAAATATAACAATATTAAAATAGCAGTATTTAAGGTAGAGCTGTATCATTAGATCATATTTCAATTTAATGCAAAAATAAGATGTTCAACCATGAAATGTTTTCTCCTAATGGCAGTTTTTTTTCCTCCTCCCTTTTTCTTTGGGTCCAATGGTAGAGGTGAAACACCAGTGTAAGGAAGGAACTGTGAAGAACTAATGCCTACTTTGTAAAAGCACAGTGACTTTTACTTTGTAAAATAGAACACAGACATAGAATTCCAGAGATGTAAATGACCTACTTAAATCTGGACGTAATGTGGCTACTATGGAGTGGTTATGCTGCTTCATCTGGATCACAGTATTGAAGAGCAGCTATTGAGACAGTCAGAAGAAGACTCAAAATCAGACTTTGACATTTAATTGCTACAAAATCTCAAGAAGGTGATTTAAGCTCAGTTTTTCTATCTATAAAATGGGGATAATGACCTATAGCTTTCATAAGTGCCTGAAATAACATGTGCAAACATGGCACTCAATGTCATGCCTAACAGGGGCTCAGTCATTGGCAATTGTTATTGTATGAACTATATGCTGCTTGAGTGCAGAAATCATTTCAATATTGTTCATTATTTATATCCATAATCTAGTACATCATATGCATATGGTGAACATTTATTGTTTAATAATTAATGTTGCAGACCTGCAGGAGATTTGAGAAAAGGAAGGAAGAATAACTCTTCATCAGAGCCACACAAGGAAATAAAAGCCTTTCAACACAGAAGTCTTAAACAAGATTATATAAAGGAGGATTAGCTGAAGGAGTTATGCACGACAAAGACTGGGCTACATTTATCTCTGAGCAAAGACTAATTCTATCCACTAGTAATGCATCTGAGATTTTATTTATTTTGGAAGCATTTATTGAGCACCCATAATGTGCTTCTGGACCATACTTTGGTGAACATATTTTGATGTCATACATGTGCCACCAAATCTTGCATGTGTTACTTGAAATTTAATGAATGAGCAGAAGTTGGGTTGATTGTTAAGCATATTTGGAGGAAGATGGTTGAATTTTGTTCCCTGGAAATCTTTTTAAAACAGGATCTAAATTTGTTTCATTGGAATAAGTTAACTCAATTTACTCAAGTATAGCTAGATCAATTGGATCTACTTTTGCCTGAGTTACCTGAAAATTGAAATTAAAGTTCAATTTTATGGTCTACACTTTGTTCAAGGACTGTTGCCATTATCCAATTCCGTTTTCACTATGAGAACACTGGTGCTATGCATAATCCCACCTAGAAACAGAAGTTCATTCACATGTGATTTCTCATGCTCCCCTCTGGGGAGGCTTGGCAGACTGCTGGTAAATGCCATTTTACTACAACTCTAGTGCAGCTGAAACCCAGGCTTTAATACTGTTCAGTTTAATTGGGCACAAATTGAAATCCTGCAGTAATTAGATCAAGGCAACACGAATACTTTACTTGCCTTGGGCTCCATAAGTTAATGGGAAATCTGCCAAAATTTCTGACTGGTAAAGTGCAAAAGGATCATAAAGCTGCCTAGACCAATGTTTTTCAAGGTAGACTTTTTAAGAACAACTTTAAATGCCTCTTGGGTGTCTTGATTGGGTATAATGGAAATATTTCACGCTGAACAAAGACAATGAATTTAATTGTGGAGAAAGTGTTGCACAGGTGGCTTACCTGTTTAAGTCCCCTGACAGGGTAACAAGTGGATTTAGCACTATCTCAATGGTGTTCTGACCAGGCAATAAGGGAAAAGTAGGTTAGGCTCTGGAATAGACTGTAATAAGGTGTGCCTTTTCCATGAACTAATAGTGAAGCAAATGTGTTTGTGTAATGAAAGTGATGAGTATTTGGGAAACAGCTCATTAAAGAATGAGGAAGGAGAAAGTTTGGAAGAGATTTTTGGTGGAAACAGATTTTCTAGAGGCTGGTTTAGAGTTAGAAACAGAGAAGAGTGTGTGAAAGGTAAGGAATGGGTAAGCGAATGCATGTCAGTCATAGGAGAAACCCAAGACAACTCTTGCAGGTGGGAAGGATAAGCCAGGCTCAGTTTGTTTTTAAAAATCCTTTCTTTTTTAGGCATTCACTTGTATACAATATTTACTTAAATTATTTATTAAACTGAGTCATATGAAATAAAAATGTAATATCTGATTTTAGAGTGATTGTATCACTTAGGTGGCACTGGTAATGATGGGTGCATTCTTACAGGCATTTTGTTCATTCAAAGAGATGAGGCTTCCAGCACATAACAGGGGAGGCTGAGGAAAACAGCACTCAGGGAAGCCTGGCAGCAAGGCTGGCCACCCACTGCCACCTGCAGGGCATGTGAATGGGTTAACACAAAACAGGAACAGCTGACTCACTGGCATAGTGAAGAGACTGGAATTTTTTTTAAACAATTTTTCTGCCTTTTGTCTAGACATTTCATATTTTTGTCAGGGACTCCCTTCTCATGAGCATCTTAGTTCACATGCCAACAAGATTTAACAACTCACAATCATACTGAAATAGATATAATTTAACAAGATCAAAACCCCAACCACATCAGATACTACAGTTCAACATATGAAAATAATTTCTAATGTGCAAAACAGCTTTGTAAAGTTCCACAGAACATCCTTCTGGATTGCTCCACTGAGCGAGCCCTCATCAGAAGCAAGTGCATCAGCAGCAGCTCTGGTCATTTCTCCACTAACCAAGCTGCAGTTGTGGAAGCTGACTGAGTGCCTAAGGTTCTCATGCCTCACGATTTTCATGGTCAGGACAAGAAGTCTCTTTCTGGAATGTGGCTCCTCAGGGTATCTGCCACCTGCTTATATCCCTAAAAAACTTACATAATGTTCTCTTAGTGACTTTTCCAGATACTATTTTACATATCCTGGACAATTCTATTGGAGTCAGGCTTCAAGTTTGTAAAGCAATACATTATTTATATTTTTAATGAGTAATGTGAGAGTGTTCTTTCTCAGAGTAAGCATAGGTAAGAATCAAATTCTGTACCTTCTTAGCAACTGTAATAGGTAATTTGAGCACCTGACTTTTCAGTGAACCAATTATCAAAGTCTTTTTGTTGCTGTTGTTTAATATAAATAAAAAAGATGCAGGATTCTTCATAGGTGTTATTTTTCTATTTCCTAAATTACTGGCACCAAATAGTATTGATCAATAGTCCTTTTTCTCCAAAGTTTTGTTTGTTAATGAAACATAACTTTGAATCAAGTTTCTGTGGTTTATAAGAATGATCAGTTTAACAAGTATGAGCAAGGAAAGCTCTAGGCTAAAGATTTTATAAAGAGGAAAAATTTTATCACATATGTACCTGCATTGATCCTTAATTCATTTTTATTTTTAATCCAGTATAAAAAAAAGTGATTTAAGTGGTTCCAAACTGAATTTATAGTTCCAGATGAGAGATTATATGTGATAAATGTGGCTCAACTTTTTCAGTTACATTCTATCTTGAGGAAAAACAAATCTATTGGAAAGAAATCATATCAGGATAAAGTTAATCAAAACTCTACATATGCAAAACAAAGCGTTACATAGTTGTCATGAGAAAATATTAAACTATTATCAAATTGCTTTGATTCATTCATTGTTTGATTTTGTTGCCTTTTATTTTACATTTTGAGACAGGATGTCAATCTGTGAGTGAGTGGTGTACTGGCACCTTAATGGCTCACTGCCTTGACCTCCTGGCCTTAAGGGATCCTCCACCTAACTTCTCCCCACCACTCCCTAGCCCTGCAAGTAGCTGGGAGTATAGGCACACACCACGTCTAGCTATTTAAGAAAAAAAAATATTGTTGTTGGAGACAGGGTCTCAAACTCCTGGTCTCAAGCTCCAGGCTGGTCTCAAACTCCTGAGCTCAAGCCTCGGCCTCCCAAAGTGCTAGGATTTCAAGAGTGAGCCACTATGCCTGGCCTGCTGTGACTCATTTAATGTGTTTATGTAAGTATTGCTACCCACAAGAATTTATGTTTATGGTTGAATTTAAATGTCATGGTTAAGTTGTAAAGAAATTGTAGAAAACTGCAAAAAGATATTCAAGGCTATTCATTGCAGCATCGTTATAATAACAAGAGTAGAAACGTACTCAGCTTCAATCAACAGGAGATTGATTAAATATTAAATACATCTACCATATAGTTATAGACCAAATACCATATAGTTATAAAGAGGTATCTGGTAAATCGATATTTATTGACAAATTATCTATGTATATTGTCGAGTAGATACATCTGGATGTATCACCAAAAAAATGTAAAGTCTAAGGTAAAACAATCGCATTTATGGTAGCGTGTATTTGTAGAGAAGATGGGGCTTGTGAGTAGAGGATGGAGAAATGTGGGTGAGGACGCAGAGTAGGTAGAATGGAAAAATGTAGGTGGGGAGGTGAAATTTTCTATTCCAGAATACTTTGAAACCACTGCATCTCCCAGGGCAGGAGTACTCTAGGATGCAGAACAGTAAGGTTTGTTCCAACTCATTTTGTTCCCTTGGCTCTGGAATTTAAAGATGTGGATAGTTTCCATTTGAGATACGTCATAAAATAGAACATGTTGAGCATTCCTCTTTGTCAGCTAAATGATAAAAATGGCAAGTCTGTCTTCATGAGAAGTATTTTTCTCAAAATATAAAATTTCTCTTCAGTGAAGTATTTTTTCGTACAACACAATTGTATTTCCTAACTCAAAGTGAGTGACTCTATTTAAGAAAATTACTTTCAGTTATTAGATATCTTCATATGGATCCATTGGGAGAGAACTCTCCATGAATTGGTGTGTGTGTGTTTGTGTGTGTGTATGCGTGCGTGTGTGTGTGTTTCTGCAGGTCTTCCAAGTAGAGACACTGACTGCATTTGTTCTAGATTATCTTTTACATTTTATTTATATAGTGAACAGTCTTGGAATATGGAGATTGTGCCTCCTTGCAGTCAAAGGACATGTTTATTTGCTATTTAGTTCAAGCAGGCTTATTCCCAATTATAAAAAGTTTGGGTTTCCTGAGCTTGGAGTTCTTCTCCTATAACACATCCTACTGCATGAGATTATCAGTTGGCCATTTTCACAACTAAGAAATGAGTAAAAATATTGATACCTTATCTACTTCTTTTACTGTAATATTTGTTTTGTCCCTGATACAGGAGTCTTGTGTCATTTTCCAGCAGTTATAAAATTGGTAGATTGACTTCTTAGCTTGCAAATAGGGTAAAAATTCAAATCCTTTAGACTTATTGATTGGACCCTCTCATGTCTTAAAGTTATCTAAATTACAAGTAACTTCATTGGGACCCAACATATCTTTGTAGAAAGAGGCAGCTTTATTTGGTGTTAAACTCCAATAATCCTGAGATTTGCCAATTTCTGACATTTCTTAAAAGAAGCAATTTTGATTAAATTGTTCACAAATTGATTTAAGACACTTATCATAGTATAACTTTCAAAATGCATCAAGAAACTATTGTCCTTTAAAAGTTATTTTGATTACAATGAGAATTTACCAGAACCCTTCTCTGACAAATCAATAGGAACACAAACTCTTTGAATTGATGGATTTTCCAAGTTTTCTGTTACTAGTAATTCAAAACAATGTAAACAGAAAAGAGAACTAGGTCAACATCAGCAGTCAAGTAAGATTTCATTTTATAAGCAATGCAATTATATTAATTTGTTTTTAAGCAAATACTAAATTGTCAGAAGGTATTTTCCAAAGATTATTTTAGACATAAATGGACTTTTGGTTAGTAATCTCATTTTCTTTTTTTTTTTTTTTTTTTGGAGATGGAGTTTCACTTTCCTTACCCAGGCTGGAGTGCAATGGCGTGATCTCTCCTGGGTTCAGGCAATTCTCCTGCCTCAGCCTCCTGAGTAGCTGGGATTACAGGCACACGCCACCATGCCCAGCTAATTTTTTGTATCTTTAGTAAAGACGGGGTTTCACCATTTTGACCAGGATGGTCTCGATCTCTTGACCTCGTGATCCACCCGTCTCGGCCTCCCAAAGTGCTGGGATTACAGGCTTGAGCCACCGCGCCTGGCCAGTAATCTCATTTTCTTCCTAAGTTTTATATAACATTGAGAAATCATTTTTTCCTATGATTATAGATAATCCAGTGTAAATACCTCATTCAACTAGTTGCTTGTGTGTGTACCTGATGCCAAGCTAGCACAGAAGCTTGATCATTTTCCATTCAAAGGCTCCGGACGACAGGGGGTTTAATACAGAAGGAAGCTGTGATAACAGCAATATAGGCTATTCAAGCATGGGGTACAGGAAGGGATGCTAGAAGCAAGAACACCAGAGAAGTCTTTCTGGAAAAAGTAAGACTTTACCTGGACAGGTCTAGGCAAAGCTTCAACAAGTGTGGTTTGGTGGGAAGTCTACCTGAGTTAAAGGCACAGAGTGAAGCTGTAGAGGTTATAATTGTACCAGTCATCAAGGAAATGATAATAAATGTGTAGCAGCCAGAGTGCGCAAAGCTCATGTGATATTTATGGCTGAAAGATTTTAGTAGAGCTCAGCCCGGAAACAAGAGTATTTGGGGGAATGTTTGCATTGAGAAAATATTTGAAGCTAAGGGAGTAGAACTGATAATCAAGGAAGCGGGTAGAGTAACAAATGAGCTCATGGTTTAATTCTGAATAATGCCCAAGAAAGAAGAACCCACCCAATGGACAGGGAAGACCTAAATACTGAAGCAGGTTAGTTACTCACGTGCAAGTAGCCGTGGGAGAATGAGTGTTGGAGAGCAATCCAGCCTGTCTTTACAAACTGTGTGACCTCAGGCAAAACATTTGCTTCTTCTTTGCCTCAGTTTCCCCAAGTTTCCAGTGATGAATGAATCCCTGAGAACATCATCATTCCACCCAATTTTATATCTCTAATTTTATTTTCTCATTAGTTGTGGGTAATCCAAGGCAAGATTATTGATTGGGCAATACATTAAGGAAGTCCTGGAGCATAGATAGTAGGCATCATGAACCCCAGGCATTCATGTAAAATCTCTTTGTCTCTGGGGCTAATCCAGTAATCTTACTTTGACACAGAATCATAGCCTTAGATGTGTGCAACAGTTAAGTGTTGGTTGTTCACTTAAAAAGTGATAACCATTGGTACATATTAAAAATATCAAAGTACAATCTAGTAATAAACTCTGTGTTTTTCAAAATGTTTGAAATTCATTTGCTTCTCTGTGTAATATAATCTCCTAGAATGTGTATTAAAGGTACCAATAGCATTGGTAACAATAGTGTTTCCACTAATAAATAGGAGAAATGATGACTGGATGCGTGTAAAGCAGTACAGTAATTTGGATCCAACCTGAATCTGTTAATTCATGTGTTCTAGAGTTAAGGTAATAGGCTGGAGAATTTCAGGTTTGCTTTGGCAGATGATACATCTGCTGGAAAAGCTTTTAAAAATTCAGAGCTCATATCTATGTGCCAGGCAGGATCTCTCACATTATAAAAACAATGTTTATGCCAAGCTGTCTTATTCCTGGAAGTCAAGCAAGCTTAAAATTCAACAATGAAATCTTAATCAAGAGGAAGTTAAAGCAAAATTAAGGCCAGTCTTCTAGGATGACCTAATATTTTTATACAAATGAATTGTTTTTTTCTCATCCCAGTAGTTCAAGGCCTGGGTTTATACATTTATCAATAGCCTATTAATTGGGGTAATTTCTCTCTCTGAAAACATGCTATAACTGACAGGAGGCCTTTGCCCTTTAACCTTACTACTTTGGGGAGGACACATGTGCACTGAGAGTAGGCTATGAGCCAAGCAGTGTGGTATATGATTCATAAACATCTGACTGAGTCCTCACAAAACTCTGTAAGGAAGATATTTATTTTCCCTTTGAGGAAGTTAAGAATAACATTTTTAAGTAAATCAGCAAGCTATCCAGCAATGAAATTGGAATATTTTCCTCTTTGACTCAAAGGGAATCATTTTCTTTGAGGGAGAAGCATCTAAACATAGCATAAGTAAGCTTCAAGTGACTTCTTTTTTTCTGATGGCCATATTAAGAGAGATTTTCCTGCTTGCAATAGTCAACAGCATGACAGGGGAGGGTGCTTTGGATGGGGAAGGAGAGAACCTGATTCAGTTTCTATTAGATGCTCTTCTTAACCTGACCAGGGAGCCTCATGCTCCTCCTAAATGAGAAGTCATAGCCCTTCCAGTAACTACATCTTATGAGTCCCATTTTTTTCTTTTATATCTAAATTTACTTAGCAATCTCAAATGCCAATAATTGTCATCCAATTATGATAATTATTAGAGGAAAACTTTTCTTTCTTCCATTCTATTTTTATAAACCAAAGATTTTGAAACACCAACCTGAATCAGTTTCAATTAACCTGAGTACTGGAAAGTTGTTAATCAGATATTTATAGTTCCAAGGTCAGACAAAAATGAGAATCAAGTACAGCTTCAACTTGGTTCCCTCCTTATTTGTGGCTGAAGTGACCTATGTGTGTATCTCAATGCTTGTGTCATCAAGCTTATCACACTTTTTTCAATCCATAAATTCAGTGGAATTTATATGCATTCAGATTTCTTGGATGCCACAGTGGAATTTCTCTCCAATTTCTGTGGAGATTAGGAGAATAAGAATTACAAATGTGTAAAATCTCACCAATTTAAATTAGGAATAGTGATGTTTGCCTTCCCCAGGGATAAAGTTATGACATTTGGTTGCCAATGTTGAATGAACTTATTTAAAAGGGGAGAAACTCAAATCTTGGATATGATATTACTAAAGGCAGAGATGATTATTTTTCCATATTTAATCAAACTAACAGTTCTCTCAATGGTCCAAATGGTTTCCTAGTTAGAATTTGAAGCAATTAAGTTCTGGAGAGAATGGCTCTTTAGTGAAACAGAAATCGTCCACCAGAGACTGGCCTCTGAGGATGACACTGAAACAGCCATGCCAGGAGGGATGTTCTTGCCTGAGGTATCCTGTCAAGAAGCTCCTTACACCTGCTTCTGGCTTCATGTTACCTCACCCAATATTTCTGATAAATCTCACTACAAAGCCTTTTTAGTAGCCATTGATCTATTCATACATTCCTTCTCTCAAATCCCTCTCATATTCCTCCACCTTCCCAGCCACTGACTTCCTTTTCAATCTCACTTTTGCTTGAATTGATATCTGGCTCCCATTTTTCTGAAATGGAAACTCTTGAGTGGAGAGCAGACATTTTTGTTCAGTCAAGGTCTAATCCTCTTTAGTGATTTGCCTCCTGCTTACTTTCCTGTACCTGTTCTCTCCAGACTGAGAAGCAGTCTAAGAATCTGTGAAATGCTCTGCTTCCTTCAAAGATACCGTCTGCTACCAAGTAGAGGATTTGGTTACTTAACAACACACAGTTGGATATTACACTTACAAGAGAGCTATCCATACTTGAAGAATGCGTCACCATGGTTTTTTGTGTCAAGTATACATCTATTAATTAGACGTATCGTATCAAGGACATAAAAAATGTAAGAACGACAATTTTATTCAAGTTATATTAGATCATTTTGGGCCAGTTATTTTATGTGTTCAATCTCATGGTCCAATGTCCCATTCAAAAAAGTGCATGAACCACTACCTCTTTGACTCTAAGTCTGAGAAGTGCTTTGTCTAGAATTGCTTGAATTCTGAAAAACCAAATTAATAAGGAATACAGTTTATTTCTAAATTTTAAAAGTTTTCATTATCCAGTGACTTTAATTTGGCCAGAGTTTACATGGAGTTTCTTCACTTCAAGCCTGTGTTTATTTCATTACGACCAAATCTCTAATAAAACTTGTTAATGAGACCTATTTATTCTAAAGATGGCTTCTCAGCCACCACATCCTTCTCTAACTCCAAGCTATCTCTGTCTCCTGCAAGAGATATCTAAAGTAGGTACAGATCCACCGGACTGGATTTCACAGGTACAGTGTCTAGAAGGCACATTTAATTTCCAAGTGGCATAAGATCACAAAAATGGCTGTGGTAGACGAACTTAGTTGAACAACTGTTCACAGGGGGATCAGGAAGGAGCATTCCAGGAAGGCATTATGGATGTGAAAAGCAAGGGGCTTTGCATGTGATCAGACACACAGGGCAGCAGGTGGAGGGAGGCATAGTACGCGTGCAACTGGAGGAAGAGAAAGCAGTTAAGAGTAGCCATAGAAACATCTCGACAGGCAAATATGCCAATTGAATTAAATTCTACAGTCATTGCATTTTGATGACTGTTGAGTTAAGAGGCCAAAGAGATTTTAAGCTAATGAAGATGTTTTCAAGAAAAGAACAGGCAGAATGCTTTAATTTCAGATGCCCACACACAGAAAACTGCACGAAATATAAGGTTCGTAGGAGGCTTGTTGGCATATGTATTGCTAAGGCAAGTGCTTCATCTGGAGATATCTATTTAAACTCATTAAAAAAAGAAATCAGCAATATTGTCAGAGCATGTATAAATAAGGCCCGTACTGAGGAGGCTGGATGGAATCATTCCTATGAGAGTAGGAGGTACTCAGTGTTTGAGAGATGAGTCAGTTTCATGAGACAGTATTTGCTAGTCATCAGAGTATAAAGAAATCTGCATATCAAGAGGAAAGGTTTCACTGCTAAAGCGCCAAGAGTAAAAGAGGAGGCTCCACAAGGATGAGGCCTCCATCCTCCTTCTCCAGGGTGTTCTAGCCCAAGCTGGATTTAGGAAACCAGACTTAGACTCACTTACGTCATTCCATGGACTCATCCTAGTTGTGCGTGAGGCACAGTATAGACGAGTGCTTTCAGAATCTTAGGTCATATATTGACTGTGAAGTAGAACAAAGTAAACCAGGTGTCTGCACTGTGTCTTGACCGGGATAGTATAGAGTTGTTAGAAAGGGGAATTGATTAGGAAACTGTCATCTTGCTTCTGAGTGATTGGCAGCTTCAGAAAGCTGTGCCTCCCTGTGGCGGGTAGAATGTGGGGAACGCTGATATTATCAGATAAGCCCACTGCCAGAACGCTTTGGCTGGAGCGGCTGTGAGAAAGCTTCTAAGGTGATTACATTCACTGAATGGGCTCTGTATAAACATCCGCAAAGTGGAAACAAACACAAAACTGTAACATTTGTCAAATTGTGTCCTGTGGAAACTGTTACTTACTCTGGAAAATAAAAGGTTTTTTAATAAAATAAATTCAGGAAACAGGACACACTAACATCCCCTCTTTGACATTTATTAACTATCACAGTAAGCATACGTATATTCAAAGCTCAGACATGTGTAGCAAAGAAACTCATTTAACCATGAATTTCCCATCTACTTTTTTTTTTGGATGGAGTCTCACTCTGTCTCCCAGACTAGAGTACAGCGGTGTGAACTCAGCCCACTTCCACCTCCCAGGTTCAGGCAATTCTCCTGCTTCAGCCTCTCAAGTAGCTGAGATTATACAGGCTCCTGCCACCATGCCTGGCTAATTTCTATATTTTTGGTAGAGACAGGAGTTTCACCATGTTTGCCAGACTGGTCTTGAACTGATTGCAAGTGATCCACCTGCCTCAGCCTCCCACAGTGTTGAGATTACAGGCGTGAGCCACCATACCCAGCATTGTAACTTTTTATTTTTGATAGAATTCTTTAAGACTTGAAGTTTTTATCACATGTCACCTTTTACATATGTAAAAATATATATGTAAGTAAAATAAATTGACTAAGGTGTTACTAAAAATATTTCACATTCAGAGGTTTTTTTTTTTTTTTTTGAGACAGTCTCCCTCTGTCACCCAGGCTAAAGTGCAGTGGTGTAACCTTACTCACTGCAACCTCTGTCTCCCGGGTTCAAGCTATTCTCCTGCCCCAGCCTCCTGAGTAGCTGGGATTACAGGTGTCCACCACCATGCCCACCTAAACTTTTTTGTATTTTTAGTAGAGACGGGGTTTTACCATGTTGGCCAGGCTGGTCTCAAAGTCCTGACCTCAGATGATCCACCCACCTCAGCCTCCCAAAGTGCTAGGATTACAGGTGTGAGGATGTGTGTGTGTGTGTGTGTGTGTGTTTCAAATTCTTCATTACACCATCCGTTCAAGAATGTGTAGTGACTTTACTGATACTAAGATTTATCATCTTAGCAGAATTTGCTGAAGGCATCCTGCTTCCCACAGGAGTATTGAGACTTAATAGAAGTTGAGCACCCTCGGTGCCCATGAAGTCAAATCATTCAGTAATAATATAGAGTAAATGGTATTTTTTATTGTGAAAATCCTGTAGGTTTGGGTTGCAATTGTTGCTTGAATTGATTTCAGGGATGCCTGTCAGAAGCAAATACAAAACTTCTTCTAAGGAAATCCCTGAAATCTTACCAGCGTGTGAGAATTTGTGTTTTCAGTTATGGGAATCTTGGGCCATAAAGTGAAACTCCAGTCAAAATAAAGATAAGCCCATAAGTATAAATCATTGCCAAGATTTTCTGTGTTCTCATCTTAATCCTAGGCAAAACTACACATAATCCCTTTCTTCTCCCTGTGCCTATAGACATTTTTTCATTATTCTATTTGTTCCCAAAGCATATAGGCCTTCACAGGGGTAAAGACGAGATCAGTTCTAACTCCCACTTCCTTCAGGCTAGGCCCTGCTGTACATCCCCTTGGTGCTATTAGAACTAAAGCCCTTTGGTTCCCAGGGCTGTAGCCCTGCTGAGAGCCAGCTCCTGTCGCTCCCCTGATTTTCACTTTCCTTTTCCATTTGGCCTATGAGAATTCCTTTTACTTTTCTTAATGATGACTTAGGATTTTAAAATCTCTTTCATCCAGCAGGATTTCTAAGTGCCGAAGGAGTGGGATTTTTAAATAATTAAAAACATAATATGTCTGGAAATCTTCCAGTGACACTGTTAAATTATTTCTTTCTGTGTCAGTGGGTCAGCAAAATATGACTGTGGAGCTGGGACTGCCTCTATGCACAGAGAACCTTGGAGGAGCTTTTGCTTCTTGATCAGAAATGAGGCATTCCAGGGATTGTAACTGTCTTTTCTCCTAATGACTGTGTCTATACATTGACCTTGTGGTATTAAAGAAAGATGTGTTGGCTTCTCTTCAATACTTCTGGAAAATGCCATGATGTAAGCATCAGTGATCATCTTACCAAGCCACTATAAATTAGACTGACCCTATCTTTTTCATTATACAAATGTATTACAAATTAAAATATTTGTTTTTTAATCACCCATCTATTAGCTAAATTTAATTATACAAAATGTATAATGCTAAAAATATGGAGATCATGTGATGAAATATGAGATAAAGTTGCCTATATTCGATGACAGGTAGAATGAGACTGAAATGCCTGGAGAATTCTAAATATCTGAGTGTTGATGGAAAAGCTAACTAGAGCCTCCTGAAATAAAAGACCAAGTCAACAGCTTTAGAAACCATTGATTTAG
Source organism: Leontopithecus rosalia (assembly GCA_028533165.1). Lineage (NCBI taxonomy): Eukaryota > Metazoa > Chordata > Mammalia > Primates > Cebidae > Leontopithecus > Leontopithecus rosalia. The sequence continues at coordinate 10,533,945 of CM052663.1, read as the reverse complement.
AAAGGAAATCAATGTATTTTTTAATTACACAAATAAAAGTGGTGTTTCTTTAAATTTGCACTAGGCTTTCTTGCTTACTTTAGTTTGATCAACGTGAAAGCCAACTAAACCTAACGAAAAACCATCTCTTTTCACTTAAATATTTAAATATTTGAATTTTAGCACCTAGAATAAAATGCCATGTGGAGCAGTTTAAACCGCTGTAAAGACTGAATTTCCAGATGGTTAGAAAAGTTGTCTGCTCACATCTTGGCTGAGGAAATGATAGGTACATCCTCCCAGCAGTCTCACACTGACTCAGAGATAGGTCCAATGAGATTCAGGCTTATGAAACCCTTCAACACTTGTCTTGATTTTCTGGTTTTAAATCAGAAAGTAATATTCTTTCTCCAAATTTCAATCATTATACTCTTATTTGAGGCTATTTAAATGTGTTACACTGATGTATGCATCCCAGTGGAGTGATATTCTTGCATAAAAGGGCTATTGTGATGAATACTGGGTAATAGAACATAAAATGATATCATTAAAATATAGCACATTGATGTTTTGTCAGCAAGTTTTACCTGGTCATACTTGAATGAGCCATCTTCTGAATTATTTTTAAAGGTGTGAACACATAGCTTAAACTTTGATGACCTCACAGACCCATTCAGTATGTGGAAATAAATATAATTAGTATTTGCCCAGAACATTCGTGACTAGAGCCAATCACTTTTTCCATAGGCAGCCTGTACATTTTAGCATGGCCTCAACAAAGCATTTAAAACTAAGCTACCATTAAGTGTCTGCTACGGATTAGGCTTTACCTAAAATTCTTATAAATATCCTTCAGGATTCTTATTATTACCCACATTTACAGATGAGAAGATGGAGGTCAGATAGTTCGAGTAATTCACCTAATACAGTACAGCGATTTTCAGAGCCGTGATTTTCTCCAGGACCGTTTTATTCCAAGAAGTTTTTCCACAGTGTTATCGTGCTTGCACATGGCCCTGGGATAAACCAAGACAATAACTAAATGACACTCACACTTGGTTTATAGATGAGAAATTTCAGTTGTATCCCTAAGAATGCATCAAAACTAGTGTGATCCTAAATGCCTAATTAAAATCTCATTTTCTCTAGTGAAGATCCTGATGAAGGAGCACTGGAAGAAGCAGGAATTCTTTGGCTTCATGCTCAGGGAACCTCTCGTTTCTCACAGTAGTGTGGATTTGGCTTATCCTAGCTCCCTCTCTCCCCAGTAGAGAGTCAGTTTAGCTCAACAAACATTGAGTGAATAGGAACTTCAAGTACCATGCACTAATGTTAGGTCTGGAAACAAAAACAAATAAGGAGGATTCTCTGACCCTGAGGAATGTCCAATTTAATCTATTCTACTTTTATTGTCTTTCCCGCTCCAACCAAAGTTGGGAAACACATTACTTACATACACTTCTACTGGAATTTGAGAATTGTAGGTTGCATGGTTCAGGCCTTACCTGTCAAGAATGGACTACTGGTCTGGTCCACAGTCCCTAGGTGAGATGGCCATAGGGTAAGTACTTCTCATACTGTGCAAATATTTTCCATCATTGCTGTGTTGATCAGGGGAATAAGGGCTGCCCTTTGCTGCAGAAGCAGAGGGCTTGCTCCTTGTCCTTGAATATCTCCCATTGTCTAAGTTACTTTAGTTTCTACTACATTTAGATTTTTAATTTGTTGGTTATCCATTTTAATAAACTGCATACTTATTACTGGCAGTGCCAATGTGAGGTTAATTTTTTAAAAAGATCCCTATTTCATGCTATAAGGAAGCATATAAGCACTCCTATAGCACCTTTCCAAGGTTTTCTTCATTTACAGTGCTGTTCTCTATGCTCAAAAACTAAAAAAGACCATAACTTCCATACATTGTTTTTATTATTCTTGTTTTGGAAATTAGTGTTTATAAAGAATGGATCATAATGAAGAACTTTATCTTATTTCTTAAGAAACATGAAAACTAAAACTGAAAATGAATTGACCCTGTAGAAACTTGAATTTACTGACTCTGATAGGAAACTGAGCAGCACCATTTCTTTTGAATACTTACCCTAAATGGACGACATGTGGGTCCTGAATAATGGACATACATCATCTAGGGTCATCTTCACCTCATCATTACTTCAATGAGGGGAAGGATAAGAGGTTAGCTGACATGCCCACTATCATGCAGCTTTGCAGGTGACAGAGCTGGAATGTGAACCCAGGGCTCCGACATCAAGGTCCCCCCCCTGCCTTGTAACACTGTGAAACATCCACTCTTCCAATACAAATAATTCCAATTATTCACAGTATTCCAATACGAGTAATTCTAACTTCTGTCCAAATACTCTATGAAGCAACTGAAACCCAAAGAAAAGGATCACATGCCTGTATTCTAAGTCACTAGTCTTCAAAATTATATATTCTATACTCCCTAAAATAAGTTTGAAAAATTATACCTTATTGCATATTTTTAGGTTGGCATCTAAAATTCTTTATCATAAATTTAAATATCTATGATGGTACAATTTCTTCAGTATTATAAATATTGATGATTTTAAATGAAATTTTCAGATTACCACTTAAATGCATGCACTTGATTTAATTACCATGATAATTTGATACCCATCACCCATTTAAAATATACATGACTAAGTTCTTTAGTGGCTGGAAGTTTTCTATTGTAACTTCTCCTCTTTGACCTTTTTTTTTTTTTTTTTGAGACGGAGTTTCGCTCTTGTTACCCAGGCTGGAGTGCAATGGCGCGATCTCAGCTCACCGCAACCTCCGCCTCTTGGGTTCAGGCAATTCTCCTGCCTCAGCCTCCTGAGTAGCTGGGATTACAGGCATGCACCGCCATGCCCAGCTAATTTTTTGTATCTTTAATAGAGACGGGGTTTCACCATGTTGACCAGGATGGTCTCAATCTCTTGACCTCGTGATCCACCCGCCTCGGCCTCCCAAAGTGCTGGGATTACAGGCTTGAGCCACCGCGCCCGGCCCTCTTTGACCTTTTATTACCATTCTACCTTCCCACCGAATTCTACCTTCATAAGATATCTGCTTGGCGGTCTTTTTTTGTATTTAATTCTCATGGAAACATAATAAGCGTATATATTTATGGGGCATCTGAGGTATTTTGATACAGGCATAGTGTAGTAATCACATCAGGGTAAATAGGGTGCCCATCAACTTCTTTGTGTTAAAGTATTCCAGTTACACTCTTATTTTTAAATGTACAATAAATTTTTTGTTGATTGTAGTCACCCCATTGTGCTCTCAAGTACAAACGAATGAGAACATATGATGTTTGTCTTTTTGTGCCTGGCTTATTTAACTTAACATAATGACCAGTTCCATTCAGGTTCTTGCAAATGACAGAATCTTGTTCTTTTTTATGGCTAAATAGCACTCCATTGTGCATCAGTACCAAATTTTCTTTATCCGTTCATTTGTTGGACACTTAGGTTGCTTCCAAATCTAGGCTATTGTGAATAATGCTGCAATTAACATGGGAGTGAAGAAATCTCTTCAGTATGCTGATTTCCTTTCTTTCGGGTATATACCTAAGCAGAGGATTGCTGGATCATATAATAGTTCTACTTTTAGTGTTTTTTAGAAACCTCCAAACTCCTGATAGCCACTGTTCTAATTTACATTGCTGCCTACAGTATATGAGGATTCCTTTTCCTCCCATATCCTCACCAGAGTTTATTGCCTGTCTTCTGAATAAAAGCCATTTTAATTGAAGTAATAGCTCATGGTAGTTTCAATTTGCATTTCTCTAATAATCAATGATGTTGAGCACCAAACATATGCCCACTTGCCATTTTTATTTCTTTTGAGAAGTATCTATTCAGATCTTTTGCCTACTTTCTAACAGATTATTACATATTCTTATTGAGTTAATTGAGCTCCTTGTGTATTCTGGTTATTAATCCCTTCTCATATGAATAGCTTGAAAAAATTCATTCTGTGGGTTGTCTCTTCACTTCATTGATTGCTTCCTTTACTGTGCAGAAGCTTTTTAACTTGATGTGATCCCATTTGTTGATTTTTGCTTTGGTTGCCTGTGTCTGTAGGGTTATTACTCAAGAATCTTTGCCCAAACCAATGACTTGGAGAGTTTTCCCAATGTTTTCTTTAATAGTAGTTTCATAGTTTGAAAACATGGCTTTCAGTCTCTAAACCATTTTTATTCCATTTTTTATATGGTGACAGATAGAGGTCTAGTTTAATTCTTCTGCCTAAGGATATCCAGTTTGCCTCGCACCATTTATTGAAGAGACTGTCCTTAATCTCAATGTATGTTATTCGCACCTTTGTCAGAAATGAGTTTATCATGGATAAATGGTTTCATTTCTGAGTTCTCTATTCTGTTCCATTGGTCTATGTGTCTGATTTTATTCCAGTACCATGCTGTTTTGCTAACTATAGTTCTGTAGCATAATTTGAAGTCAGATAATGTGATTCCTACAGCATTTTTCTTTTTGCTCAGGATAGCTTTAGCTATTCTGGGTCTTTTGTGGTTGCATATAGATTTTAGGATTATTGTTTTTATTTCTGAATAATATCATTGGTATTTTGATAGGAATTTCACTGAATCTGTAGAATGCACTAGATAGTATGGACATTTTAACAATATTGCTTCTTCCAATTCATAAACATGGAATACCTTTCCATTTTTGTGTCCTCTTCCATTTCTTGCATCAATGTTTTATAGTTTTTATTGTAAAGATCTTCCACTTCTTTGGTTAATCTTATTCCTAGGTGTATTATTTTACTTGGAGCTATTGTAAATGTATTACTTTGACTTCTTTTTCAGATTATTATTGGCATATAGAAATGCTACTGAGTTTTGCATATTGATTCTGTATCCTGAATCTTTACTGAATTTATCAGTTCTAATATTTTCTTGATGAAGTCTTTAGATTTTTCCAATTGTAAGATCATATCTTCTGCAAATAAGGTTAATTTTACTTATTTCTTTCCAGTTTGGATGCCCTTAATTTCTTTTTCTTATGTCTGCTCTAGCTAGAACTTCTAGTACTATATTGAATAACAGTGATTAAAGTGGACATCTTTGTCTTGTTTCAGATGTTAGAAGAAAGGCTTTCAATTTTTCTCCATTCAGTATACTAGTGGTGTGTCTATTGTATATGACTTTTATTGTGTTAAAATATGTCCCTTCTATACCCAATTGAGATCTGTTTCTCCTATGCCCAGTTTGAGGATTTCTATCATAAAGGGATGTTGAGTTTCATCAAATGCATTTTAAGCATCAATTGAAATGATTAGTTTTTGTCTTTCATTTTGTTGATATATCACATTGATTGATTTGCGTATGTTGAGTCAACATTGCATCCCTGGGATAAATCTCACTTGGTCATAATGAATTATCTTTTTAATGTCTTTCTGAATTAAATTTGCTGTATTTTGCTGAGGATTTTTGCATCAATGTTCATCAGAGATATTGCCCTGTAGTTTTTTTTTTTAATATATCTTTTCCTGGGTCTTTGTCTGGTTTTGGTATGAGGCTGATACTGGTCTCATAAAATGAGTTTAGAAGTATTCCCTTATCCTCCATTTTTTGGAATAGTTTGAGTAGGACAAATATTAGTTCTTTAAATGTTTGGTCAAATTCAGCAAGGAAGTCATCAGGTAAGGGGCTTTTCTTGGCTGGGAGATTTTTATTATGGTTTTGATGTCATATTCTATATTGGTCTGTTCAGGTTTGATTTCTTCATGGTTCAATCTTGGTAGGTTGTTATGTGTCTAAAAATATATCTATTTTAGATTTTCCAATTTATTGACATATACATGCTCATAGTAGCCACTAATATTCCTCTGAATTTCTGAGGTATCACTTGTAATGTCCCACTAATTTTTTCGACTCGGGTCTTCTTTTTTTCTTAGTAAGGCATAAGGTTTTTTGATATTATTTATCTTTTCAACAAACCAACTTTTGTTTCATTGACATTTAGTATCAATTTCTTCATTTCAATTTCATTTATTTCTACTCTGAACTTTACTATTGCTTCTTCTAATTTTGGATTTGGTTTGCTCTTGATTTTCTAGTTCTTTAAGATGCATCATTAGGTTCTTAATATGATTTCATTTTCTTGAATTTTTTGACTTCTGTGGTGAAATGTATAGTCTATCCTTAAGAATAATCCCTGAGCTGATCACAGGAATGTATATTCTGTAGCCATCAGATAAAATGTTCCAGAAATATTTATTAGGTCCATTTGTTCTATAGAGCAGATTAAATTTGATGTTTCTTTGATTTTCTGTCTTGATGATTTGTCCAAGGCTGAAAGTGGGATGTTGAAGTCTCCAGCTTTTGTCATTTCGGGTTCTATCTTTCTCTTGAGCTTTAATAATATTTACTTTATATATCTTAGTGCTACAATGTCAGGTACATATATATTTAAAATTGTTACATCCTCCTGCTAAATTGGCTCCATCATTATACAGTGACCTTCTTTGTCTCTTTTTATAGTTTTTGACTTGAAATCTATTTTGCCTGATATATGTATAGCTATTCATGCTCTTTTTTGGTTTACATTTGCATTGAATTTGTTTTCATCCCTTTATTTTCAGTCTATGTGTGTCTTTATAAATCAAATGTGTTTCTTGTAGGGAACAGAACATTAGGCCTTGTGTATTCTCCATTGAGCCACTCTATCTTTTGACTGGACAGCTTAGTCCATTTACAGTCAATGTTATTATTGAAAAGTAAGGAGTTACTCCTACCATTTGTTATTTCTTTTCTGTTTGTTTTGCAGTGTTCTTTTCCTCCCTTCTTTCCTTGTCTTACTGTTTGTGAAGGTAATTTCCTCTGGATACATTTTAATTTCTTTTTTATATTTTGTGTGTCTGCTGTAGATGTTTTGATTTGAAGTTACCACGAGGCTTGCAAATAACATCTTACACTTATTTTAAACTTTTGACGATACTAATTACAAAAACAAGCTAAGAGAAAATTAAAACTTTAACTTTACCCCTAAACTTTTGTTTCTATTTGTATCTGATGATACTATGTCTCAAAAAGTTATCGTAGCTATTATTTGATAGGTTCATCAGTTTTCTACTCAAGATATGAATAGTTTACACATCATTAATACGTATTATAATATTCTGTGACTTTAATGTATTTCTATTTACTGTTACAAGTGAGTATTATACCTTCAGATGATTTCTTATTGCTTGTTAATGTCCTTTTGTTTCAAAATGAGAACTTCCTTTAGCATTTCTTCTTGTAGGACAGTTTTGTTACTGAGGAAATCCCTCAGCTTTTGTTAATCTGAGAAAGTCTATTTCTCCATCATGTTTTAAGGATATTTTTGCTGAATATGCTCTTCTAGGGTAAAATTGGATTTTTGTTTTGTTTTGTTTTACCTCAGCTCTTTGAATATGTCATGCTACTCTTTCCTGGCCTGTAAGATTTCCACTGAAAAGTCTGCTGTCAAATGTACTGGAGTTCCTTTGTATGTTATTTATTTATTCTCTCTTGCTTTCAGGGTCCATTCTTTATTCTGACCTTTGGGAGTTTATTAAATGCCTTGATGCAATCTAATTTGGGTTCAATCTGCTTGATGTTCTATAACCTTCTTGTTCTTGAATATCGGTATCTTTCTGTAAGTTTGGGAAGTTCTCTATTATATCCCTTTGAATAACCTTTCTCCCCTGATTTCTGTCTCAACCTCCGCTTTAAGGCCAGCAACTCTTAGATTTGTTTTTTGAAGCTCTTTTCAAGATTTTGTACCTGTGTTTCAATTGTTTTATTCTTTCTTATTTTGTCTTCTCTGGCTGTGTGTTTTCAAATAGCCTTCCTTCAAGCTCACAATTTATTCTTCTTCTTGATTTTGCTATTAAGAGACTCTGATGCATTCTTCAGTATGTCAACTGAATTTTTCAGTTCCAGAATTTCTGATGAAATTTCAAAAATTAATAGCTTTGTTAAATTTATCTGATAGAATTCTGAGTTCCTTCTCTGTATTATCTCATATTTTGTTTAACTTCCTCAAAACAGGTATTTTGAATTCTCTTGCTTAAAGGTCACATGTCTCTGTCACTCTGGGATTGGCCACTGCTGCCTTATTTGTTTGGTGAGATCATGTTTTTCTGAATAGTCTTGATGCTTATGGATGTAAGTCAATGTCTGGGCATTGATTGGGTATTTATTGTAGTCTTTGCAGTCTGAGCTTCTTTGTAACTGCCCTTTATGAGAAGGCTTTCCAGAAGTATGTGTAGTATTTCAAGTATTTCCAAGTATTTGAAGAAAATTAAGCGCTGTGATCTAAAGCTTTGGTCATTGCAGCTGTATCTGCATTAGAGGGCACCTCAAGTCTAGTAACTCTGTGGCTCTTACAGACTCAGAGGCACCAGCTTGGGGGTCTTGGATAAGATCTGGAAGAATTATCTGGATTATCCGGGCAGAGACTGTTGTTTTCTTCTATTACTTCACCCCAACTCTGCCAAAAAAATTAAATAAAATAAAAATTAACAAAGTCCATTTCTCCACATAGAACTACCTGGAGCAGAGGGATGCATGGCACAAGCACCCCTGTGGTCTCCACCACTGGGACTATCCTGGGCCGGACTCAAAGCCAGCAAAGTACTAGGACTTGCCCAAGGCCCGTGGTGAGTACTGCCTGGCTGCCACCAATGTTCACTCAACATTCAAGGGCTCAGCATGTGTGGAATCCAGCCAGGGTTGTGTTCTTTCCTTCAGAGTAGCAAGCTCCCTACATGGCCCAGGGTGGGTCCAGAGATGCTATCCCTGTAGCCACAGCATGGAGACAGGGAACTTAGGTATCTACTTAGTGCTCTATTCTACTGTGGCTGAGCTGGCACCCAAGACACGAGACAAAAGTCTTTTCCATGCTTCCCTCTCCTTTCCCAGACCTGCCGAGAGTACTGCCTGCACACCACCAGTGTTCATGCAAGGCCTATGGGCTCTTCACTCAGCTTGTACTGAATGCTACCAGGCCTGGGACTCTCCTTCAGGGCAGCAGGCTCTCTCATGGCCCAGGGCAGGTACAATGTTATCCAAGAACCAAGGCCTGGAATCGGGGACCCCAGGAGCCTGCTTGGTGCTCTATTCCATTGCGGCTGAGCTAGCACCCAAACTGCAAGACAAAGTCCCCTTTGCTCTTCCCTGTCTTTTCCTCAAGCATAAGGAGTCTCTCCCATGGCTACTGCAGCTAGGAATGTGTTGGGTCACTCCCAAAGCCAGCGTGGCCCTGGGTCTTACTCAATGTCAATTGCGAGTACTGCCTGAGTACTGATGATATTTATTCGAGGCCCAGGGGCATTTTAGTCAGCAGATGATGGATCTCACCAGGATGGGTCCTTCCCTTCAAGGTACTGAGTTCCCTTCTGGCCCAGGAAGAGTCTAGAAGTGTGGTCCAGGAGTGACTGGAATGAGGGCCTCAGGACTCTGCCTGGTGCCCTATCCTACTGTGGCTGAGCTGGCTTCCAGTTTTCAAGACAGAGTCCTCTTTGCTCTCCCCTCTCCTCTCCCCAAAGCAGAAGGAAGTAGTCATTCCCAAAGCTGTGTGCTGTGCTGGCTGGAGTTAGGAGCAGGGTGATGTAAGCATTCCCTTGGCCACCCCAGCGTGTGTCTCACTAGATTGTGTGTCCCCCATGTCCGCTGTTCCTCCCTACCATAGTACCAGAACTTCCCCAGATATTGTAGTTTTTGTGTTCTAGACTGCCTTTCAAGTCTATTTAGAACCCCAGTGCACTATAGCCCATGGTGTTAGGGCTTGTTGGAACTTACGTTTTGACCACTGGGATCGACAATTCCCGTCTAGCTAGAGCTGGTCTAAATACTTCCTCTGTGGGTGCTGGCTGAATTCTGTTCCATCACAGGGAAGCACTGAGTTCCAGTGAAGAATCCTGCAATCACTCCCTGTCTCGTCCAAGCACACAGATTATCTCTCTACACCACAGGGCCACTGACAGATGATGGGAGAGAGGCATCACTGGCAATGCAAGACTATCTTTTCTACCCTTTTCAGTATTTCTTTCACTGATATGAAGTTAAAACCAGGTGTTCTGATTATTCACCTAATTTTTGGTCCTCAATAAGGTGCTTTCTTATATGGATAATTGTTCAACTTGGTGTTCTTACAGGGGAAACAATTGCTGGAGGGTTCTATTTGGCTATTTTGCTCTGCCTCCTTTGCAGTTTTTGGTTACTGTGTCATTCTTATCTGTTTAAACACACACACACACACACACACACACACACACACACAATCTTTTCCTGTGACCACACATATTGAAAAATTAAATTTATTCCATATTAACATTGCCATTATTTTATTAGTGGTAATAGAGTGATTTTAGTATATAATAGTAGTAATTCGTGCTTTTTAAAACAGTTTATATATCCGGACAAAAATTATTTATTGGTATACCAAGACATGCTTCAGAATCAATTCTAAAATGTTTTTGAAAAAAATCTTACACATTGGTCCCAAGCTATTTTGCTTAAATACATATGTGGAGAAATGCATGGAATGTGATTACAATGTCACTTTGTGAACTCCTGGGTTATATGCCAAATAAATCCTGTGGTAATCACCAATTATTTTAATGGTTGTATCATTTGATGACTCAATTAGTTTTTCCTTTCATTTACTGAAGGGAAAGAAATGGAATCCATGTCACACTAAAAGGATTTGTTACTAGCCATTAGTATTTCACTTCCTGAGACTTGCCTCTATACCAACAGGGCTACACTAATTCCTATCAAATGATCACAAATTATGCCTCTTTTTGACTTAGAGGCACCTGTTTAAACTGACTTTTTTCCAAAAATAGTTGGAAAATAAAAAATATTAACCCCTGTCTTAGTTGCTCAAGCTGTCAAGAATTATCAGTCCGTGTGGCTTAACCAACAGACATTTATTTTTCACTGTACTAGAGGCTGGAAGCCCAAGATTGAAGGGCCAAAGACTTGGTTCCTGGTAATGTCTCTTTTCCTTGCTTGCAGACAGCCAACTTTTTATTTATTTATTTATTTATTATTTTTATTGCATTTTAGGTTTGGGGGTACATGTGAAGAACATGTAAGATAGTTGCATAGGTACACACGTGGCAGTGTAGTTTGCTGCCTTCCTCCCCATCATCTATATCTGGCATTTCTCCCCATGTTATCGCTCCCCAACTCCTCACCCCGCCCCACACTGTTTCTCCCCTATTTCCCCCTGACAGACCCCAGTGTGTGATGCTCCCCTCCCTGTGTCCATGTGTTCTCATTGTTCAAAACCCGCCTATGAGTGAGAACATGCAGTGTTTGATTTTCTGTTCTTGTATCAGTTTGCTGAGAATGATGGTTTCCATTTTCATCCATGTCCCTACAAAGGACATGAACTCAACATTTTTATGGCTGCATAGTATTCCATGGTATGTATGTGCCACATTTTCCCAGTCCAGTTAGACTGGACTATCATCCATGCCTATCATCAATAGGCATTTGGGTTGGTTCCAAGTCTTTGCTATTGTAAACAGTGCTGCAGTGAACATTATAGTAGAACGATTTATAGTCCTTTGGATATGTACCCAGTAATGGGATTGCTGGGTCAAATGGAATTTCTATTTCTAGGTCCTTGAGGAATCATCACATTGTCTTCCACAATGGTTGAACTAATTTACACTCCCACCAGCAGTGTAAAAGTCCAACTTTTTAAACGTGTCCTTATATGGTGGAAAGAGAAAGAAAGCTCTCTCTTCCCCTTCTTTTAAGCCACTTATCTCAGATCTCATCTGACCCTTATTGCCTCCCTAGGCCTCATCTGTCTCCAAACACCATCACATTGACGGCCAACATACGAATTTGAGGAATGCCACAAACCTTCAGTTCATAACAACCCCAAAATATAAAATATTTTTATTTAAAGATACAGAAACATTGTCACTCCAGTTTATTCAGTTAAAAAAGGTCCACCTATCTAGAAAACCTGATTTGTCAAACAAATCAGATGAATCCTACTTTCTCTCAAAAACCCTAACTCATTTTAAATATGTTGATATGTATTCTTGTGACAATTAAATCACTTCAAAATTTGAATTCCAAGATTAACAGATGATCAGTGGATATAAAGAAAACTGGATCCCAGAGCTTTGCAAGGAGTTTGCCTCCTAGACCTGAGAGCTTGTGGGACCTTCAGTGCTGCCCACACACATCTCTCTGCTTCTCCTCACAGCCTCTCCACTACAGCCATGTGGTCTCTATCCAAGAGGTGATGTTATTGAATAAGACTCCCATCACTCTCATTACTCTTTTATATACTTATCTGAAATTAGAACATTCCAAAAAGAGTTAAAATGACATATTTTAAAAGTTAAGCTTTCCTTTCTTCTGAGGAAAGGAATTTATTTTACACAAAGTTATCATTAGATAACTTTTATTTTAGACAAAGTTATCATTAGAGTTATTTATTATTTATTTATTTTTGACAGAAGTAAAAATATTTATTTTATCGTAAAAATCTGGTCCCACAAAAAGGCCAACACTTTTTTCAGTTCATGGTCTTGACTGTTGAAGAAAGAAATCTTTCAACTGAGAGGTAAGTTGATAAAAGGAATTTCAGAGGTGCATTAAGATTTCTTACAAGCCAGTAATCCAGGCAACCCTGGACTTCTAGTTTACTGAGCTCCTTCTGCTAGTCATTCACAGTTCCTGAAGGAGAAAAGAAAGAAGTTGTTTGCAGATAAGGTACTTTAGAAACCACCAGAGAGAAACCCAAGTCTACCGGGAGCTGTGTTGTGAATGGGTGAGCCCAGAGGGCCACGAGCTGACAGGAGTCCTGGCTCCCACAGTTCCATGCCTTCCTGCCCCAACACCATTCCAGCCAGCTTCTAGCACCCACCTCGGCTCTGTGTTGCCTAACTGGCCTAGAATACATGGAAGCCAGACAACTGGCCACTGGCCAGAGATGAACACTGCTGCCTGAAGCTCAGGGCAGCCGCTGACAGTGAGGAATGCCTTCAGAGACACCGCTGGAGCACACTGAGGGAGCAGTTCTTTTTGCAAAGATGAGTTAGTGAGGATCAGCACATCAGCAAAGCAAAACATTTAAACATTTTTGAAAGCTGCTTAATCCTTCCAATTTCCCTCCTGGTTGTAAGCTCAAGCTATAGCCTCTAAACCTGCTAAAAATCAGGAAGGAACCCCTCCTATGGAGGGCAGATGGACTGAAGTGGCCACAGCCAGTGTGGGTAAAGAAAGCCCCCCACTGAACAGTGATCACATGAAACCTGCAGACCCTAGAAGGGCTGATCTGAATCCAGGCAGCAAACTCAACCCATTCTTTTGCTTTAGGGGCTTGTGTTTAATATGCGTCATTGCGATAGAAGAAGTCTCAGAGTCTCTCTCATGTCAAGAGGACAGACGGGGACAGGGACCCTGGAGCTTTTCTTCTCCTGTGTACCGGTTGCATACTTGAATCCCAGGAAACAGTGTGACACGATGCCAATTTACTGCCAAACATGCCCAGTTTGTCAACAGAGCCACGCAAGGAGAGAGGAGAGATTCATGCTCCAAACATAGGCCAGCTGAGGAATGCTTCACCCTCCTTCCTTTGGCTCAGATGAGGGAGCTCCTTCCCAGAAGTCACACGAGGAAAAATTGTGCTCAGGTCAGAACTGGACCCAGCCTGGTTGGGTCTGGCTGGAAGTTGATCCTGTAGATTTGGTAAAGTCTCCCCAGAGGTCAGCGGTGGCAGTGGTGGCAGGCTTGGGCTGTGGCCAGGGTACAGAAGCACCTCCTGAAGTGGGAGCAACTGCTGGCTGGATGAGGGATTCCCCAACCGACAACAGCTCCCCAGGGGGAGGGATGAGCATAGAGGTTTTGCCCCCTGGGGGAGGAGGAAGCAAACTTAACCCTCCTGTGCCGGCAGGCCGGGCTCCCGGATTCCCGGCTGCTCCTTCCTTCTTCTTCATGTTTGCGATGTTGAGCTTGATGGTCTGGCCCTCCTTGAAGCCCAGCTCCAATTTGGGGCTTTGGTCTGGGTTCTGGGTTTGTTTTGCAAATTCGCACTTCTGTTTGACCCACTTGAAATGATCCTGCAATGCAACATTGAAGTTAAAGGCATCACCTCGGTCCCCAAAGCCAATTCCAATAAATGCACGTCGCCCGTTTCCATCTTCAATGAGGATCACGAAGTACCTGCTGGAATCCGTCACGCTCTCCACAGCTGTGCCAGGAAACTGATCCACTGGGGCCTGAGCAAAGAGGTCCCCTGAGGTCCTGTCCTCCAGCTAGATGTAGGCCATCTGCCCCTTTGCAGTGATCCTCAGCCGGCCACTCCATGACGGCTGGTCCAGCTGCCACTCCGTGGCCCTGTAACCAGGGTTGGTAGCCCGCAGAGGGATGCGGTAGACGTGGACATCAGGCTTGACACACAGCACCGACTCGTACCTGCTCTCCTCCATCGCGACGCCTGGAGTCCACCTACAGTTACTTAATTGAAGTTTCTATGGAGCTAATGTTCTGGGCTGTTCCTTTGTACCCAGAGGATTTTACGCCTCAGGGACAGTGTACCATGTTAAGTCCAGGGTGACAAATGTGACTTTCTTTTGTAAGTGAGCAAGGGGGAACAGTGCAAGAGAAGGTGAAAAGGGTGAGTAGCCTTTTACCTTGACCATAGGCAGATGCAATTTAGGAAGAAATACATGTAGAAGTTGAAGATACAAAAATTGGTTCCTTGCCCACAAAATATGTAAAAATTATATGTGTTCCTCCAAGGGCAAATGCAAACAAGTTAGGTAATTGTCCTATAGTACAGGGTAAAAAAAATTACTGTGATTTATCAGAAGCAAACATTTGTAGAATATTGAGATGAATTTTAGAACGTTTGAAATTGACAAAACACCTTGCAATTTCATGACATCCTGGAATGGCTTGTATTAGACTGTGAAAGATTTCCCACACAGGCCTATATACATCAGTGCCTGTGCTTAGTAGAAATTAAGATGCAGACATCACACGCTATAGTGTTCTAAGGTAAACCCTTCTCTAGACTTGTTTTAAATTCATTTAAATATAATGGAAACAAATAACAAATTTGTTAAAATCAATCACATAACTGAAGCTTTCTTTTTGAGGATACTGTAGTAAGGGACAAATTGTTAGTGATCTGTAAGTAATTCAACCTATCTCTGTCCCTTTCAAATTCCTCTCTGATAAATATAGCTAGAGGTCTCCTGGAGATCCTCATCAGCATAAAGTAATGAAAAAAAAGTTGAGTTATTAAACTATTCTCAATTCCCTAACATCTCTTGTCTAATCCATGAGGATGGATTTAGAAATATGCTGTGTGGAGATTTATACAAATGAGTCACATTTGCATAGTATTACTGGCCTCTTCTCTCTCTCCATATGATAAGGAATGCTTTAAAAATTCATTTCTTCCCAATTGACATATTCATACCAATAGGTGCCAAAGTGCTTTCTTTACTGAATTAACATTAAACATGCTTGGGGAAAGACTTACACACCAAAAAATAATTCTGCTCCTTACAGTGAAATTGCATTAAAATTATGCACAAACACTTCAAATAGAATGTGGAACATGCTGTACTATTTCAAGGATACAGACTTTGACAGCTCAATTTATTTAGAAGCTATTTATTGTGCACTTATTCTAAGACACTTTTGTACATGCCTCATGTGTTCGAATTCAGAAGGGCTTTTGAGACAATCTTCTGCCAAAGTCAAGATTCCTCCTAATATAACTAAGAGACAAATACACAATCTTCATACTGTGGATGTGGAGCCTGCTCGGTCTCGCAAGGCGATCTGCTCAGCTGTAACATTTTCTGAATGATTTGTTATCTATGATTTTCCCCATAACAATGTGTTTAGAATTGATGCTTTCTTCCACATGTGATCCCACTGGCAAAAAATATGGCAAGGTAAATAGTACATGAAAAAAAATTTTTTTATTGCATTTTAGGTTTTGGGGTACATGTGCAGAACATGCAAGGTAGTTGCATAGGTACACACGTGGCAGTGTGATTTGCTGCCTTCCTCCCCTTCACCCACATCTGGCATTTCTCCCCATGCTATCCCTAAATGACGTTTTCTCTCTGTATCTCCTATTTCTTTCCCAACATACATAATTTAAATTTTGTTCCTACAACTTGCCTGAAATTGTAAAGTCAACAGCAATTTCCTGACTACCTCACATTTGTAGTCATATTTCTGACAACTCTGTACGACTACCTTTCCTTAAATTTCAACTTTATCATAACAGTTCATGCACTACCGATTTTAATCCAATAACCTATCACCACCATACAAATAAGGGCCAGAGCTTTAAAAAAATTGTAAGTCTATAGCTATCAAAAGATGATATATAACCCAATTTAAAAATGGGTAAGCAATCTGAATGGACATTTCTCCAAAGAAGGTATACAAATTGCAATAAACACATGAAAAGATGTTTACCTCATTAGTTATCAGGGAAATCCAAATCAAAACTACAATACAATACCACCCCCTAGTCCCCACTAGGATGGATTCACAAAGATTTCCAAGGATGTGGAGAAATTTATTGTTGGTGGGAATGTGAATACATTAAACAAACATTTAATGTTGGGAGAATGGGATCCTCATTTATTGTTGGTGGGAATGCAAAAGGGTTCAGTCACTTTGGAAACAGTTTGGCAATTTTTCAGAAGTTTAAACATTGAGTTAACATATGACACAGCAGTTTCGCTCCTAGGTACAATTTTGCCTGTAGTGATAGAAAGTGCTGTCCTGGACTGACCTTATGTATAAGTGGAACAAATGTGGACCTGCCTACATGGTGTAACTTCAGAGAGTTCCAATCTAAAGATAGTCCTGAAATCCTCATAAAGTGAAATTCCTTTAGAGGCCCTGCCCCTGAAATTCCCATTCTCCTTTTTGGATCTGAACTTTCTCTGTTAATAGTTCAAGTTGCCTGAAAAGTTATGCACAAAGCTTTCCATCTCACCTCTAGTTGATTCCTTGAATTAGTGGTCACAGTTCAACATGTGACTCTTTTCTTCCATGTGAGTGAATAGACAGGCATATGTTGATTAGAGCTGAGGACATTTGAAAAGGCCTGGGACTTAAAATGATGCTGAGGCCAAGGTAAACTACTAAACATAATGCATTGAGAGTCAGGAGATGAAAGAGCATTTTGTCAAGAAGAATGGAGGACCAAGGGAGGGCTGCTGTGGGAGAGAGGGTCCTGGGAATTGTAGGTCACTGACCTTATAAGTACCTAAGGAGATGGCCTTCCATTATGGTTTGAGCCCTCCTGGCTCTCATGATCTTATCCTATTGAAGGTGGTTTTGCAATTGACATCTCCACACCATCATCTACAACCTTTCAAGAACACGGCTAGTGAACAGTCTGGCTTTTGACTCTGGCTACTGTAGAACGGGCCTACTCCAACTAACTTTCATAGCCTCAGAATCCATTCTTAAGCCTTGTAATCAAGTAGCTGCCCATCCAACTGACCACATTAGAGCCCTTATATGGCTGGTACAAAGCCAAAAACCACACAAGATGAGCTGAACAAGAAACCAGGATGTTGGCCCACGTATAACTCTTGATGGACTCCTGATGGGTTGCTTCTGTGCTCTTTGTTTTTATTAGATTTTTGTGGAACTGCAGTCATGGGAAATTCAGAATGTATTTGTTTCAGGCAGTTGCTTATCATTTTGTATATTGTAATTTAGAAACAGAAGGAGTTACCATTTTTCAGGTAGAAAGAAATTAAGTGTCAAAAGTTGGTTGTTTTCTCCACATGCAGTAATGCTTTCTTTTCCCCATTTTTGTTCAGGAAATATAACCTATTATGGTTTGAGCACAATATAATTCACATCAGTTTCCATTCTCACAACTGACTTCAAGAAAATACCTTCAATTACTTCTAGAAAACATTTAGCCCTGAAAAGAAATGTTGATAATCTGTTCTTTCAGCAGCTTGTAGCTCTTGAATGGCCTCCATCACCAGTCGATATGGAAGGTTTAAATCAGCAGCATAAGCCTGTCTCATCCAATGTACTGTCGAATATAAAATCTGTGGCAGAGGGCACAATGGCAGTCCCAGAAAGACGTTTATTCCAGGGCTGCAGGCTCATAATAAACTGTCAAAAAGTCTATTCACATTATATCCACAGGCATTCTAGCATTTTGAACACCCTCAGATTCACCTGGGAAGATTTTTTAAATGCATTCCAGGGTTCTATCCTAGCAGAATTTTATTATTTTTTTTAGTTGACATGTAATGATTATACATACTTCTGGGACACAGTGATGTTTTGATATGTGTATGTAATGTGTAATGGTCAAGTCAGGGTAATTAGCATGTCAATCACCTTAAACATTTGTCATTTCTTTATGTTGTAAACATTCAAAATCTTCCTTCTAGCTTTTTGAGAATATACAATAAATTATAGTCAACCATATTCATCCTAGGTTGCTGCAGGCTGCACAAAAGGAGGACTCATTCTTCCTATTGATAACTGAAATTCTGTGTCCATTAACCAACCCCTCTCCATCCTTCCCCTGCTCCCAGGCTCTAGTAACTACAGTTCTACCCTCTACTTCTATAACCTCCAATTGTTTTTTAGCTCCGACATATGAATGAGAACATGCAATATTTGTCTTTTTGCACCTGATGTATTTTACTTATTCATGTGGCCATAGATGACAGAATTTTTTATTATTTTTTTTACATAGCTAAGCCTTATTTTCTGAGGGGTGTGTGTGTGTGTGTATACACACACACACACACACACACACACACACACACACATTTTGTTTATCCATTAGTCTGTTGATGGACATTTATGCTGACTCTGTATCTCAGGCATTTGTGAAAAGTTCTAGCAGAATTTCTAAAATAAAAATTTCTCAGTGGCATAACCACATTTCCAAGCCAATGGAGTGACTGGAAAATAGTCTATGAAGGTTGTGGAATTTGAGCTACATTTTAAATGATGGGAAGGTTTTTAATATGGAAATGAGAGACAAACATTATAGATAGAAACGATGACAAGACCCAAACCACAGAGACGAATAAATGTGGAACACGGGGAGACAGCAATATCGCTGCTGCTAGATAGGAAGGTCGCCAGGTCAAAAAATAAGGTTGATGTCGGAAATCTGCCTGAATGAGAGACTTAGGAGTCGGTGTTAGACTACCGTAAAGTATTGTGTTTTAGAGCAGTAAGAGGCTTAGAGAATTTCATCTGTCACCCGAGAATGATTGTATTGAAGGGAGAACCCTTATGTAGGAGACTATTGTGATAAGCCTGGAGCTAGTGTCTCAGTTTGAAGACCGTTGTCTAGGGTCATGGTTATGGGGAGGGCGAACAGGGTTTACCACCGATAGATACATTCTAGTCTCTTACTGCAAAGTTCAGGCCATTAATTTGTCTGTGGAAAAGTAAGTGTAGCTGTGTGGGTGGTGCAAGGAGCTGGAGACTCCATCTGGGCCAGTGCTGCCCAGGAAAACCCAGCCTCCCGGCCTCCAGGCTCAAAGGTCACCTCCCCATAGAAATGTAGCCCCTCATCCAAGAACCAGGGAGTTCCACCTCCCTCCAATTCACACCCATGTGGTTTTACCTTAGTAAAACCATGCTGGTACTTTCATGTTATAGGGTTTATTTGCTCATTTGTATTTCTCTCCAAAAGAACGTAAGATCCAAAATAATTAGAGGCCTTTATTGTCTTGTCCAAGGCTTCATTTCAGGGCCTACATCAAAGCCTGGTGCATAATACATGTTCCATAAATGTGTTTAAATGGAAAATTTTATAGTCTATTTTTCCACAACTTTTAAGCTTTTCTCGTCTTTGTGTTCTTGCCCAAACAATGCTAAGAGACTAAGTAAGGACTACATGAGTGGTAGGTTAAGTTTTAGAGATTATCGTTCACCTCATACTGAATACAATGGCCTGTGCTTTATAGACCAAGTAGAGGGATTAAAATCCTGCTTTAGATTCCACAAAGAAATTAAAATAGCTGCCCTCAGTAATCCTTGACAAAAATTATCTTACTAAACATCCAAAAAACTGGTTGTACAGTCTTGGATAAATCTTCTTCTAAGTTCTGGCTAGTTTAATTACAAAATGCGGTTTTGTCCCGGATCATGACTTTTCCTCCTGAGTTTAGTCTCTCTCACTCTTATCACCAGTCCTTGGCCATTTCCTGTGGGACAGGATCAGCGGTCTGCAGGACTGAAGGGGGCAGAGAGCCAAGGTGTGGTGAGAGGCAAGGTGGTCGTGTGAGTCCCAGCAAAGCTGTTCCCAGTCACAGCCTCCTGGTGGACACCTAAGAAAACTTCCACTTTGTGTGTTTGAGGAGTTTAGTATCGAGGCTTTGAATGGAACCTAGTCATTCCCCGAAGAAAATTCTAGCCTATTTTGTTTGATCTATTTTTACCTGCCTGCTGTTTCTATAGTACTGGGTATTTGTGGGCTTTTCCCCCTCACTTTAAAATTGTAATAATATTCTGTCCCCTCCTAGCAGATTCTCATTCTTACAATGGAAAATACCAGAGGGTGTTTTCTTTAAAGGATATTAAAGAACTGTACCTATGCAACTATCTGGCATGTTCTGCACATGTACCCCAAAACCTAAAATGCAATAAAAATTAAAAAAAAAAAAAAAGAATTGGCCTGTGAGCTCCCTTCCTCCAAAGTTTTTCAAAAGTAACAAATCTGGTTTCCATTCGCAGAAATAATTCTTAGAACATCCACTGTGTTTAAAAAACTAGCCATTTTATTCAAAAGGCCTGTTTTACCCTTAAACATGTCTCTCTTATCAATGTGTTTTGTAGTCAAGGCAGAGCTCAATAATAGATATAAAGCAAATTGTCACCAGAGCATACCACAGGGAAAGCAAAGTTGTAAAGATATCACGATAAGATTCTAGAGCTTCTTCTCAAAGTGTGATATAGTCACCTCCCATATATTTTTTGAGAAAATTCTCTAATCTCATTATTTCCAATTCTAAGCTACTGGAGATTAGGGGCTGTATATTTAAGGAAACAGAAGGGAAATGTGTCTAGTGATGTTTGCTTTCAATTACCGTGGTATATTCTGGAAAAAAATGAGATTCTTGTTTTGCGACAGTCTTGAGATGCTCTTATATCCTCTTTTCATAGAAAAAAAAGATTTTCCAAGGTCATTACTTATGCAATATACTAAGAGTATGTTTTAAGAAAAAATAGGAAGAAATGCTGGAACATTCCTCTAGATATGCTACACTGAATTCCTACCCAGGAATTTATATTCTTTTAGCAGACTATGACACTCTCCAAAAGCTGTGGAAAGCAGTCTCAGAACACAATAGGAAATCTAAATAAATTAGTTTTTTATTACAGATAGTAGAAATTCTCTCTCCTCTTGTGTGCAGATGGTAACTAATAGGTTTGGTTTATTAAGCTCTACCATAGTTTATCAGCGGGATGGAAAGTCGGGGTTCATAAGACATCTCCTCTGGCAAATCTCATTTCCAGACATGCCTAAGCTTCTCTTAAGAAAAAAGCAAACTTTGGTTCTGAAATGTTTTCACAACTTTAAACAGCTTCTTTCAAGGCTGTTTACCAAGCCAGTAAGGACTACACAAGGTTACACTGAATCTTCAAAGTGCTTGACGAAAACTGTCTTTGCTTCTTTTCAAGAAACAACTCTAAGGAGGCAAAATTCATAACCAGGGTATTCTAATATCTAGGCATAAAAACTACCAAAGCCCTAATGTTACACTAAAATGCTTATACTAACCAGATAATAGCAAACAACAGCAATTCCAACTGGAGCAAGTGTTTAGTAATTCTACAGCTGCAAATGCATCACACATTCATGCATTTGCAGCTGTAGAAAAGTTTACTTTTAAAATTCCCTATACAGCCCTCTAAACCTTCATCTTCCATAGAGAATGCACTAAGAAGCAGCTTCACCTTAGTTTTAAATCCTACATATTCTCCTATATTTGAAGGAATGATAATTTGTATATACCCCATAATGATCTCTTGCTGAGAAAGTAATTACCCTTATTTAAGAGGATGTATCATGAATAATGATGAGATTGCTTTCAATTAAATGAAGGCTGATACAGTAATGCTCCCATATGCACATACATATTTGGTCAGATGATGTTTCTTGACAATCAGTATTTTCAGAGGCAATAAATGTGTCTGCTCATGGTAACTCTCAATGTAGGCAGCTCAGTACTAACTGCCTTTTTATCCTAATTGTTTTTTTTAATGTAATAGGGTGACAGATATCTCACATGTAAAAGCATAGTAACCTTTTCCCTATGTTACTGGAAGGTACCCTCATGTCTACTTTTCCATAAGTGGTTCTTGCACTGCCTCCCTGCCTACCACAGTAATCCTGTGGTAGGATGAGAATTGCCCAGCAAGTCGACAATTGCCAAATTCCCTTAGGATTGATGTTTTAGCAGGTAAAATTCTGTAAGTGTGCTGTTATTTTTTGGAAGCCTGTATCTCTCAAGATGGGAAACTTTCAGTATAATTTTAAATGCTTCAACTCAGAACAGGCAGGGAGAGACAAAAAAATGAAATGTCTTCATGTAAAACAATTGCCAAGCAATGACCAAAAAATGAAATCCTGTTTCACAAACAAACCCTGTAAGAAATTAGTGTCTTTTATACTTGATTGTACAGCTAACTTGGAAATGGTTATAAGGAACTGTTAGAAGAGCATCAGTGTAGCAATGGGGCAGAATGATTTGAGCCTAAAGGGTTGCAAAGCAGGCAGTCTTGAGAGAATTTGGAGCAGACTTCTGCAGATATGTGACTATCATATAGAAAGTACTGTGCCAGGAAGGAAAAAGCCCTTTACCAGGGTTTAGTTATTTTGCATAAAAAAGTAATGTACTGTTACGCAGCCTCTCCGTACCCCTGGTTTATCTTTGCTAGACTGATTGAGTGTGTGTGCGCATGTTTCTATGTTTGCCACATTCTGAGATGGAAGGATTAAGGGAAGAGTAGTGAATAGAGTAAGGAAACAGACTAAACTGCAAAGACAATGGTTTAGTGGCCAGTGAGATGCCTAGGGATGTTTGCTGGGATGATTTTAGAGTCAACTTTCTGGAAAAGGAAAAGGCTTTGGAAAAGGCTGAATGATGTGAAGCAGGCCACGAGGGGTTGTGACCCTTGATGCTTGACAGGGGAGTATGAACGTGTTCATACTGGGGCAGTGGTTTAGGGGCTGGCATGGTGAAATGATAAGGAAAAGGGCCACAGGCTGCTTAGTGAAGCCACATCAATTCCAACCTCTACATTCATTGCCCTGTCCTGTGCTCATGGATTGCTACAGGATGGAAAATTAGGTACTCATGAAGATTCCCTTGGTGACAATTTGGAAGCTGTTTTGGAGAGACTATTGGCAGGATGGTGCCATGCCATGACGTTATGAGGTCTGAAGTAGAGCAGCAGAAAGACAGGCAAGTGGCTTTGCTGGGAGATCATCTACAGGAGATCATCCTACATTTGGTAAGGATGTTACCAAATCTCTATTTGATAATTTAATGCAGCCAGCCAAAGAAGCAGATATCCAGGGCAAATGGAAAGAAGGTGAAGACTTTAAAGCTTCAGAAAACCCTAAACAGAAGGTATTGTGTTGCTTGCTATCCAGTCAAGATAATGTGAGAATTTAGAATAATGATAAACCCTCAGAGTGACAGTTGAAGACTGTGGATTGTATGAAAATGCAGAGGCTAGCTCTCTTTTCTATCAGTTGTCTGAAAACTGCTCGAGATGACTCCGTGTTGTATTCCTCTTTGTGACCTCTATCTTGTCCAGTGGCCTGGCAGAGTCAGTCTTCAGCACATGCGTAGGCTGAGAGAATGAGAGGTGAGCTGGCAGTGGGTTCCCGGAAACTATCACTGGGGAAGGCAGGCAGGGGCTGCAAGGGAGCTCACAGGCTGTGGACTGGTGGTGGGATAGGAACAAAAGTAGAACAGCAGGCACCTGGAAGGAAAAGAGGCTCCCAGGAGCACATGCTGAGAGGATGGGAAAAGATGCTAGTTGTAAAGCAACTATGAGTTTGGGATTCAGGACCCTCCCTAGTGAGAGCAATATAGGTAGGATGTGGAATCAGCCCGAGATTGATATTGGAATGGAGGAGAAAACCTGGTGCAAAGCCAATGGGAAGGCTGAGTTGCAGGGACTTGTCTGCAAGAACTTGGCCACATCAGTAAACTCTGCTGAAAAAGTCAAAGGAGGGAAGAGAGAGACTTGTCATCTCCAGGTATGGTAGCTGTAGTCAGCTCCTGGGAAAGGCCTCTCCTCACAGAGGAACTTATTCCTGTTCATAGCAGTTACGAATTAAGAACACAATGTGTCACATCGGAAAATGAGTAATACTGATCTACATAGAATACACTTAAGTACTATTATTACATGACAATGTTTTATACAAATTGATACACCCAGACAATGGAATATTATTTAGCTACAAAAGAAAATGTGCTATTAAGCCGCAAAAAATATGTAGAGGAAACAAGTGCATTTTTAAAAAGCATCTGAAAAAGCAACATGCTGTGTCACTCCAACTCTAAGATATTCTTTAAAATGTAAAGCTATAGCAACAGTAAAAAGGTCAGTGTTGCCAGGGGTTCAGTGGCACTGGTGGACTTGGGAGGGATGAACGTGTGGAGCCCAGGGTATTTTTAGGGCAGCAAAGCTGTTCTGTATGAGACTGTCATGGTGGATAAATGGCTTGCAACATTTCTCAAAACGTACAGGATGAGCAACACAGAGTGAACCACACTGTAAAACTGTGGTATGGACTCCATTAATAATGCGTTGATATTGGTTCATCCACTGCAACAAATGTACTACACTAGTGCAAGATGTGTGTGGCGGGGGTGGGGGGAATATATAGGAATTCTCTATGCTTTCTGCACAATTGCTCTGTAAATCTCAAACTTCTCTGACATATAAACTCTATTAAGATATTTTTTTGTAAAATGCTATTTTGTATATAGATTTAATATTTTTAAAAATAGCAATTTTGAAAATAAGTTGAATAACACTTAGGATCTCTTAAATCAATTTTAATTCAGATTTTGTGTATGCTAATGTATGAATATAGGGAAAATTAAAACTGGCAAACTTTCAAATTCCATTGCTATTTTAATATTACAGAGTTTACTCCAATAAAAACTCTACTCCAATAAAAATCCCTATTTTAGTTTTAGAACATATATTTGTCTGCTTATTTGTGTTAATATTTTAATCATTTCCTGTGGAAGAAAAATAGAAAACGTCTTGCTTGCCTATGAAAACTCGTATTAGTTCACCTATCTAGGAGCTGACACTATCTATTTCACCCTTGGCTCATGAGGAGAGATTTCATTGTAATCCTCTTAAGTTAATGAGCTCTGATAAACATATGCTTTGTAAGATGTGTGCAGAATCCTTAAATTAAATGATCACTTTACATGAAAATTCATAAAATGCTACAAACTGGAAACAGTATTTCATCTAACTCAATGTCACCAAAGTATCTGCCAATGAATAAACACTTATAAGGGATGTGTGTGTATGGCCAACTTTTTCTCTGGTAAGAGGGAGAGTTAAATTCAGCATCCACTCAAAAACTGTATTTTATTTCTGTCATTCTTTCATGGCAACTAGTAAAAGAAAGAAGCAACCAGACCAGGCAAATAACCCAAAATATGGTTATATTCCAGTGGAGAGAAACTTTAAGATTCAGGGATTCTCATGGTGTTATACTTTGTAAATAGTGAGAAAAAGACAGTACACCATGATTAATCCAATGCAGAACAGTAAGGAGTGATTATGAATCATCATCTAAATAACTGCCCAGAAATTATGGTGAGAGATAAAACTGAAATTCAATCATGACATCATAGCAGTGTCAGTGTGTGGGACAGCCTCATCAGCTCCTTCTGGCATTTCACTATCTTCAACTCAGGAAAGGCCATCACTTCCCATGAGACATCAGGCCAGGGGCCCCTCCCTGTCATCTGCTGTTCATTTGGCAGCTGCTGGGTGTGTCTTCTTAGGACCCATCACGAGGTCTGATTTATGAGGTGTGCTTACATTTGGCTCTGAAGCTTGCTGCTGGACAAGCTGATTTAATTCCTTTAGTTTCCTTCTCTGGCACAGAAATAAATGAAAAAGACATAATTATATTCATTTAAGAAATCCCTTTTTAATAATGTGGGCACAACTCTAGTGATTGCTTCTCAGAGAAGTGGAGAAATAGAAATGACCTATTTGTGTTTGTTTGTAAATCACACAGTGTTTAATAGAAACATGCAATAAAGCTGCTTGTGTCATCAGTGCGTGGTTTGTGGCTAGAAAGTGGAGACCTCCCGGGCTCTGTCTTGGATACCTTCAGCATCTCACTCTAACTGGGGAAAACCTACCCACGTGGTTCCTAAAAAGCATGCTCTGAATGGTACTTTCCTCTGGGATTTTCCTTGCCGGACTCTCCCCTTTAAATTTCCAACTTGAGCTGTGGTAGACTTGGGATGGCAATACAGACGAAAACAAATATATACTTGGGTGACCTTTTGTCAAGATCAAGGCAAGCTGAGTTCAGAAACTCACACACCTTTTTCACATTAAAGAAATTAACTTGGCAGAGGTATACGAGGCATCTCACAAATTCAGGAAGACAGAATTGGCATTTTTAATGATTCACGGTCTGAATCAGCAGTCGACTGTGGCTATCTGTCAGCTCCAAATAGCAGAATTCTAATTTTGTAGCAGCTGGAGATGCAATTTCAAAGTTCCCTTCTAATTAGAGAACGCCCAGAGCTCTCAGGATGGAGTCACCTCTGGTGTCGCAAAACTTACGACATTTACAGTTCAGGTTAAAACAGGGCCAATGGGCAACAGCCCTTCATAACACTCAAAGCAAGTGATGCTGTGCTGCATTTATAGTTATAGATGAAACACACGCCGTATAACGCAATTGCTAGACTGCAGGGTAAATGCACTAATATATATATTGGTCTTGATCAAAGCCACTGTTGATTAATTGCATATACTGATGTTTCCCAGCCTACAAAACCAGAGGCAATCTTGCTTCACCTGTTGGAGGTGGGGAGAAGTGGACACTGTATCACGGCAGAAAGAACACCCCCTTGACTTAAGCACTGCAAGCTTCTGCCATGTGATCTGTGGTATGGCTTAGAGTCGTGTGATTGTTTTCTGTCCCTCAGTTCTGTCACACTTTGAGTACCTCAAGACATGTTACTGACATAGTATCTGTTATATTTATTGAGTACATTTAACAAATGTCTGTCATGTGCCCCTCAATGTGTTACCCTATTTTGCAGCTGAAGCAATGGAGACTAAGAGATCTTATGTGACTTGCTCAAAGTTACATAGATCCAGTTATTAAACTTTAGTGTGCATCAGAGACCCCGGAAGGGCTTATGAAAATTCAGATCGCTGGGCCCCACATCTCCAGATTTTCAATTCAGACATCTGGGCTGGGGCCAGAGAATTTGCTTTTTTTTTTTTTTTTTTTTTCTGAGATGGAGTTTCGCTCTTGTTACCCAGACTGGAGTGCAATGGCACGATCTCGGCTCACCGCAACTTCCGCCTCCTGAGTTCAGGCAAGTCTCCTGCCTCAGCCTCCCGAGTAGCTGGGATTACAGGCACACACCACCATGCCCAGCTAATTTTTGTATTTTTAGTAGAGACGGGGTTTCACCATGTTGACCAGGATGGTCTCGATGAGAATTTGCATTTTTAACAAGTTCCCCTATAAGGCTGATCCGGGTCCATGATCACAGTTTGAGAACCCTGGCCTAGATGATTAGGGGCAGACAGGATCCTCTGTCCTGCATCTGGGTGAGTCTGAGCCCATGCTCATTCCAGAGCCCCAGACTTACCATGGTCTCTCTTCCGCAGCCTGAGCACCTGTTGCATGAGAGGATTTCAAGAACTGTGAATTGACCTCCTGCACCCACCTGTCTCCTAACTGCAACATCCCCTGTTCTTTTTCTAATTTACTCCTTCAAGTGTCAAGTTTCAAAGGTCACTTCCTCAGAATGGCCTTTAATAATGTATAAGTGAGCATTCACTCAAGTTTATCAGTTAAAAGTAAGTCTTCCTCCTCAAACCCCACGGCCCATGAGTCTCTCATCTTTCCTGTTCTTCTCTCAACGGAATCATGTCCCAGCATGTAGCACAGTACTTGGCACTTAGGAGGTGCTTGGAAAATTAATCAATGAGTTGAATGAGAGAAACAGATCTGGTTCTAGTTTTAGTAGCTATGAGTTGTGTGAAATTGAGTCTCTGTGTCTTGATGTTCCCAATCCGGAACCTCTCATTTAAAATGTAGATAACATTGTATGAGGACATTTTTAAACAAGCTCATGAAATGAAAGTGATGCTTTAGAAATGATCTCAGCTTCCAAAGCTATGGGAGCTTACAGTTGACACTCAGTAGTTGCTGGTTGCATTGAATTTGATTTGGCTTATTTAGACAGAGTGATTTTATTCTAGCCAAGAAAAGTTAACAGTTATTCAGTTGGGGACCTCTGTTGCTGGTTTATGTCTTAGGGGCGTAGAAGTGGTTCCACCATGTTCTGATATGTTCTTCATTGCAAAGAGTGAAACAGTGCCAGTCAGAACTACATGTCACATGCCTTAAAGAATGATCTGATAGGACTTTATTTGCCAACTGAATTCCTTCTCATAAAGCTCTGTTGTGGGTTGAAATGTGACATTAGAGTGTCTTTCTAAGGCTTCCCACACCTACTAGCAAGACGTGTAAGCAAATAGCCTATTTATAAATATCATCTTCTGTAAAATCCACAAATACGGCAGAAGCAGGCCGAACAGAAAGTTTAAAATACAGTGGGGCTCTTAACAGGCAATGAAACATTTCCTGTGATTAGTTTACAAACACCCACTCTAAATAGCTAGTCAAATTACATAAGTGTCCGCTTACACAATTACCAACAATTCATTTCAAGTTCTTCCATATTTAAAGCCTACGTCATCGCTCATGTCACATTTTACCTGCACATAAGGACACAATTGAAAGGAGGGCAATTTGTGATTCTCTTGGCAGAGTTAGAAGCAACACTCAATCTTAATGTCCTCCACTAAACTAGCTCAAATGGTGGAAACTCCATTTTTGTAAACATTTTTCCTAATGTGGTGATGGTGTTTACACAACCCAATGCAGGATCTTTTAACTTTGCCTTTTCAGAGCACACCCATGCTTGGGCAACAGCAGGTGGACTCTGGATAGCATACAACTCAATACTACCAAAAGGGAAAGCTAGTTTGTGTTTCTTATTTGAGAACGTGGCCTTAGAGACGATGCTGGTACACAAGTCTTTTTACTGGCTTTTTTTTTTTCACTTAGAAGCCAAACCTCTCAGGTGTGATGACATGGCAAGTAAACCAATAGGCTCAGGCTAATGTGAATCCAGGCACCTGTCCAACACTTTGGCCCAGAGAAAGTAATATTGAGAGACATTCACAGAATATGAATGGTATGCTCTTTTCTTGTGTCCGGTTTACAAAGTTAACCTGTCAGGAGACTGAGCAGAGAGTGATTTATTGCAAGCTGTGATGACTGCCGTCACTGTATTAGAACATGGATAACTCCTAAACAAGTTGTTGTTCTTGGTTCTCAATACAAGAAATGTAGCTAATGTATTTGAAGAAAGATCATCTTGCAAGAGCAGTGTTAAAAAATCCATTTCAATCCATAAAGATAACAAGGTATTGAATTTCTGAATCACCCATGGCTTTAGCTAGCTTTGCAGATGTCATGAAAGAGCTCTCCTAGCATCGTGGAACTGAATTGTGCCTTTCATTTTCTGGAGGAGTAGGGAAATCAGGCAGGTTAATGCCTTTCCTGAGGTCCCAGAGGTGGTCAGTGCCTGAACCATGATTTACAGCTTGACTTCCTAATTTAGGGGAAATTCTTACAAAAGTCATACCATTCTTAATGATACAGAAACATTGGAGAACTTTGGGAACAGTATCCTGCAAGGCAATGAAGAGAATTTGAAGTTAATTCCAGGCTCAATAGTGATATTCTCAGTAAAGAAGATGCTGAGCTTCGCTTTTCACTGTTGCTGATGCAGAAAGAGTGGGAATGCAAGCGGTGCCTGTCAGCTGTTTCCTGCTGACTCAGGAAGTTCTTAGTTCAACTACTTTCAGTTGCCTTCCTTCAGATCCTCTGTGTTTAGAAACAAGACCTTCAGTGACACTGCTTACACCAGGAGCAATTTGAGTGCTATCAAATATTCCTTCTCTGGAGAATAATGGATGGGACATCCACTCTTGCCCTTCAGTCCCTTTGTCAACATTCGTGCCTCCCACGGCAGGAGGCTGCAATTCCATAGAAGGGGGCCATGGAATCTATTGGCATTCACACTTTGGCCAGACAGGGCCCGTGCACAGACCCCATTTTGAGCTGGTGTGGGGAGCAACATGGTGCTCTGGGGAGTCACGGGCCAAGGTGGGGAACCAGACATCAGGCCACTGCTGGGTGGCCATGCACAGGGAGGCTGTCTTTGTTCTCTGGGTCTCTAGTTCAGTGTGCTCCCCTTTCTGTTGTCCTTGCTAACCTCTTCTATCCCATTTTCTCCTCATACTCCTTCCTCTCTTCACATTCTCTTTCTACTTCCCCTTCCACCCTGCCTTTAAGGCCTTGTTTCCCTGGTGCTGCTTTTCCAAGCTAAACTCATCCTGGCTCCCATATGAGCATGCTGCTGGGTGCTTCAGGGTATCTCCATGTGCTTTTCTCCTACGTGGTACTCTCGAGCAGAAACTTGCCTGTAAGATTGAAAATAAATATGAACACACATGCTATGGAGAGAAAAAAAGCTTTGATTATGTTTAAGAAAAGTTAGTCAAGTAAAATTTAATGGATTTTATTTGGCAGGGAACAATTTACAAATCAGACAGCACTCAGAGAGGTTCAGAGAGATCTACCCAGCAGCATGAGCATCAGCCTTTTACAGGCTGCACACAGAAACAAAGTAGAGAAATCACCTGCTTGGCTAGATATTTGCCTTACTTGTGCATGGTGGGATGAATTTGCTGCCTATGACTGGCTGAAATCTGGCTATTTGTTACAAAAAATATACCACTAAGTTAGGTTGCTGTTAGCTTATGTCCTAAGTTAGGTTGTAGATTGTAAGTAGGAACCCAAGTATGAAGATGGTCTCAGGCTAATGGCCTCCTGCTTCTCTTTTAAAAAAGTAACTTATATGTATGTGTTATCAGTGTTCATCTCTGGATATTTATTCTCCAGCATTCTTCTTAAAGGTGGATTGTATTGCTGCACCCGGTGGTTCATGCCTGTAATCCCAGCACTTTGGGAGGCAGATGCGGGTGGATCACCTGAGGTCAGGAGTTTGAGACCAGTGTGGCCAACATGGCGAAATCCCGTCTCTAATAAAAATACAAATATTAGCTGGGCATGGTGGCTCATGCCTGTAATCCCAGCTACTCAGGAGGCTTAGGTAGGAGAATCTCTTGAACCTGGTAGGCAGAGGTTGCATTGAGCCAAGACAGCACCCTTACACTCCAGCCTGGGCAACAAGAGCAATACTCCGTCTCAAAAAAAAAAAAAAAAAAAGGTGGATTGTATTGTATCATTTTCAGCTTAAGACGCTCATCAGCATCCTCTCATTGCAATTATAATAAAATCCAATCCCTTATTATATCCATAGGTCCTCTGAGATCAGACCATGTTCTCTGCAGCCCTGCCGGGGTACCAGTCCCTTGCTTACTACACTCCACATCACTCTCCCCCTTGGTTTCAACAAACACTCAAATCTTAATCCAGCCACAGGATTTTATACATGCTGTTTGCACTGTCTGAACAATTATGTGCTTGACTTCATGTCATTTACTTAAATGTTAATTCCTAGGTGAGGCTTTTCCTCATGATCTAGCCCAAAGCTCTTCTCTATGCCTTTTGTTACCTTCATAATACATCCTTTGTGATAACATGCATCTATTTTAATTATCTTTTTACTTATTCTTGTATGTTTTTCCTGTGAAAAGGCAAAGCTTATATTTGTTTTGTTTATTACAGTAATCCCCACCTTTAGAAGAATGTTTGGCACATAATAGGACACGGAGTATTTGTTGAAGTAAGTTGCTGTAGTCATTCACTTTTGGATATGAGTTGTGCAGCTACTTTAAGACACTTGGTGTGTGTGTGTTGTTTCCCCAGATATCTCCAAATGCCAGTTTTCATTCAAATGGTTTTATAAAGCTCACACGGATCATCCTTGAAAATGCAGATTCCTTGGAATTTTGAGATAGCAGGCTTAAGGAGGGATTCTTGAGTCTGAATTTTTAGCAAGCTTCCCAAGTAAATCTTACATGCAGGCAGTTTGACTATCACTACTTATAAATTCTACTATGGAGTTTTGAAAAATAATTTGGTAAGTGATCAATTGCTAGCACCATTTCTGGAAGTCAGCACTTCTGACATATTGGGATCTAACTGTGCCTACCAAGTAATTTTGCCCTGAATGTAGAAAATGGAATGAGCTAGACAAAGAGCATGCTTTCATGTTATAATCTACCTTGCCCATGATTACCCAACTCACTGCAAGTCCTCAGTGAAGAGTTGAAATCGTTCTATCCCTTTCAATTCAGAAATACTGCTGATATGAAGAGAAAAACTCACTCCTGCAAGAACTAGTGTTATGTAAGTATAGTTGGTTGTATTCTGTAAGAGCTAAGTTATCTTATTATCCACAGTCAAAAGGAAGTCATGATCCTCCCTCTCCAAAAACTGTTCACGTGCACTAAAATTAAAGGTTTTAATATTTTCATTCTGAATACAATTATTTGATTTTGTATGCAGATGAGTTTAACGTAATAATGCATGATAAAATATGTATTTTAAATATACATGATACCTAATAGGTGTATGTCGAGTTGTACTAAAATCTGTTTCTGCTCCCACAACCCTGTTGATACCAAATGTGTGGGGATTTGGGGGTTTGGAGTGCAGTGGTGCAATCTTGCCTTGCTGCAATCTCCACCTCCCGAATTCAAGCGATTCTCGTGTCTCAGTCTCCTGAGTAGCTGGGATTACAGGCACCCACCGTAATGCCCAGCTAATTTTTGTGTTTTTTGTAGAGGCAGGGTTTCACATGTTAGCCAGGCTAGTCTAGAACTTTTGGCCTCAAGTGATCCACCCGCTTTGGCCTCCCAAAGTGTTGGAATTACTGGTGTGAGCCACCGTGCCTGGCACAGTGGATTTTTCTTCCCCCCGTCCTCCATCAAACCAACAACCAATTCTCTGCCTGGACAACAACTGGTGTTCTGCAGTGTCACTCAATTCTGACACCCCCTGGAGTTAGCATGAGACCTGACGAAGGGAGAGCCGAGTCCCACAAGGCTACCCCACTTCAGATGCCAGTTCCAAGTCTCAGACACCATTGGGACTTCTGATTGACCAGCTATAAATTCGGTCAGTTCCCACAATTCCCTCCTCAGTTTTAATCATCAGTAATGATGGCTCACAGAACTCAGGGAAATACATGTACTGGCTTATTGGAAAGGATGCTATGAAGGATACTGATCAACAGCTGGATGAAGTTCATACAGTGCGTTCTGGAGTGTCTATCCTGTGGTTAGAGTGCCTTACCCTCTCGGCACGGTGGCAGCATCACCTGCCCAGAAACTCTCTGGACTTCATCATTTAAGGGGCTTTGATGGAGATTTCATCGCAAATGCATGGTTTATTATTAACTCAATCTCCATCCTCTCTCCCCTACCCAGATTTGGGGAGAGTGGAATTGGAAGTTCTAGGTTTCAAATCAAGGTTTAGGTCTTTCTAGTAACCAGATTTTATTCTAAAGCTATCCAGAAGCCCACCAAGAGTCACCTCATTAGAACAAAGGATGCTCCTGTCACCCAGGAAATTCCAAGGGATTTAGAAGCTCTTAGTACGATTCCCATCACCCCCACTGCTTAGGAAATGACAGGGTCTCTTTGTCAGGAAATGGGGACAAAGATTAAATATTATTATGCCACAGGTTGCCAGAAGATCATTCTAGATCCCAAAGGGAAGTAATATTGGATTAAGGATTAACCATTAACTCTAGGCGAATCCTTAGGGCTAATTCTTGTCAGCCTAATTCTCTCATTTTACAGATGAGGAACTGATGCTAAAGACCATGTCGTGATTTGCCAAAGAGATGGCACAGAGTTGGCCACATGCCTGTAATGAGGGGAGCACTTGCTTCAATACCCAAGCCAGGTGCAGTCAATACACGCTGATGCTGAGGCTTCAGGGTTTAAAGGGAACGTCACATTCTAATTTGTTTAGCTGAGGCTAGGCTGGCAAGTTAGCATTTCAATTTAGCCCAGGGCCTTCTTGTTTCTCAAGACTTAATATTGCTAGACGTTTCTTTTTTTAGTTCTGTGTAAATTGTTTTCTTTGGCTCCATCTCAAACTCAGTAGTTGGAAAAAAGTGTTCTCCCACTCATTTAATTAGAAAAGTCCAGAACATGTACCCAAAGAGATTGGATTTCATCTTCCGTTAAAATCTTACTGAATGCTGCTTGCCTTTTTAAACACATGAGTAACAGCTCTTTATTAAACAGAAGCAATTTTATCAACTCCTTTCTTCTAATTCCCTCACTCCCTTCAGCCTGACCTTAAAATAATTTTACATGTAATAGTCCAAAGATCTCTGTTTAAAGGAAAGCCACAAAACTTTACAAACTAAACAGTGTGATAGTGGTGAGAATGCGTAACAATTGCAACAGTATTATGGATATTATCATTCTGACTTACTAAGTAACCAAGTGCTTACTTGGTATGCTGGAGACATCCACCATGTCCCCCACATGTGAGCTTCTCGATGACAGTTTGAGTCATAAAGTGTGGTTTTATTTTCTAGCTTCTGTTTGAGGATGTGAATATGAAATTCCAGTGCAAACATTCTCAACCTTGTACCTGTTTATTTTAGGAAATAGCATGGCAGGCTGCAACTCAGTTAATTGCAACAAACAAATGACAGATTGTTCAAAGTAGGATATATGCCAGAAATACAGATGAACTAGGTTTTATGTGTCTCTATGTTGGATTTTCTATAGCCTTTGATTTTGCCTTCACCCTTTAATGATTTCTTTCACAGATCACCAGATGCTGCTCTTACAGCTTCTAGTGAGAAGGCAAAGTATATCTCAGTAGTGGTTTCAATCTCAGATTCATCCAGCCCTGGTTTTCACCCTGAGCAAGTTATTTAATTTAGCTAAAGCTCACTTTCCTAATCCATAAAACAGTATTACGCATCTTATAAATTGCTATTAGGATAAAGTAAAATATGGAAAGAACTTATCTTTGAACCTTGCAAGGAATAACCCTCAGTAAAATTGTAATATTTTGAAACTCTAAGGCAGCGACTTCTCTTGTTACAACAGCTAACGTCAAAGAACAGGTGGGTTTGTAATTACATCAATTCTCCTCTTTGGCCAATCAAAGGACTCAGTCATCAAAGCATTTATGTTTCCATTAGGTGAAATCCACTGAGAAATGAGTCAGATTATCACCAAGTATAGAAATTTGTAAAATAAGCATAATTTTCTTGCAGCTTCAAAGAACTTCTTTGACAAATAGCTAAGTTTTATCCTTTTCTTGAAAACAGGCTTAGCAAGCATTTTGGTGTTACAGGACATTTTATGCTTTCAAAATGGGCACTATGTCTGGGGTTTTTGCTAGGTAGCAGTAGAAGTTGTCCATAATTTTCTGAAGCAAACAGTCAAAATTTGTCTCACGCTAGGTGCTCTTTTCCAGACATCTTGGCAAACCTGAACTTTCTCTAGAGATCCTGGTTGGAGGGAAACATGAAAACGTCATTGCTTCCATTGTAAAGGGTAATTGCTCTCCAGCCTTTTTGTGTGTGTAATATAGACACAGTCAATATGAATAAGGGAAAATTGGTAAGGCAAACTTGGTGGTTAATTGCCAGCAGTATTCTGGAATGACAGTCTTAGGTTTGAATTTGTTTGTGAAAGTACAGGAAGAGCATGTTGAAGAAAGGTGGAAGATACTTGGTTCAGAAAGCAAAAACCTTAGCCATAGGTGGCCTGCGGGTGGCCTGGGCTAAAAATATGTGTAAACAAACTCGAAGAGATTCTGGGAAGCCTGTCCCAGTGGCTGGCCCTGTTCCACTCCCACTCACCTTTCCTCCCTCAGGTCAGGTACCATCCCTTGGAGGCTTTTCCAGAATACCCGCCCCACTCATCACAGCTGTGTTTGGTTGCTCTCATAACTTGTTATTAACACTCCATTACTGTTGCACTTAATTGCATTTACTGTAGTAATATGTTGACCTGTTGGCCTCTCTGCTCGGATTGCAAGGCAATGAAGACCAAGAACAAATATTCAACATATTTTACATCTAACAAAGGTGGAAGGGAGCAAGCTGAGGGCAAGGACAGGAGACAGGGATGGAATGGAGGAAAATTAGAAAAAAGGGAGACCTCAGGGAAGTGATGACTGATTTCCGTGAAAGGCCAAATCTCCTGGTTTCCATTATGTAAAGTTTCTGTACAAGTGAGAGAGAGAGATGTGGAAAAAGAAATGTCATACTTTCAGGTCACCTCTAATTGATCAGACAATTTCTTTCCCTCTAATATAAAAACAAGAATTTTTTTCCAAATCAAGATAATTTCTTTTCAGAGAAAGCATGTATAATTTCACCTTTTAAAAATGTGTTGCTGTATCTGTTCATTGCTAACACTTAGAGGTCTTTAATGAATCTCTAGTTCTCCCCTGCCCCCATTCAGTGTGTGGCTATCCTGGTTTGTTTTTAATTTGCTATGCTCATTTAAGGAGATTTAAATACTTCAGTATAAATACCCACTGGCTGTAAATATTTTGAAGCTTCTGTACTTGACCCAGGGAATGTCTGACATTTATTTGGAAATGAGAACTATGGAAGGTCATATCGAGGGAGGCAAGCTACTAGAAAGGCTGCCTTCTCTCTGAAATAAGAGTTGGAGGTCCAGTCACCAGGATAGAAGCCACTGCAAGGTCTTGGGAGTAGGGTGACACTTCTAGAAAATTTGACAAGTATTATCACATAGGACCACCTTGATATATGTCACTCACAGGTGTCCCCTCCTCCACCGCAGGAAATTGACCTGGCTTCACCTGCCTTCCGTCTTACTGGCCCATATCTCACTACAGATCTCAATGCAAATGGGAAGGATACGTTCTACCTCTGCACTAGTCAAAGTTCTTGCCTGTTAGAGAGACTGCACTTTCCATCTTAGACTTCTAACGACTCCTGAATTTCTGCTCTTCCTTCACGGTGCAGATCAAATGCCCTTTCATGGAGTCTTCTCATTCCCCAGTCTGGAAATTGGCCGCATTTTCGGCCAAATGTTTGTTGCTCCCATTGGTTGTGTTGGCTCACAGGCCAGGATTCTCATGAGGGAGAGCAGGTGGACCCCACAGTGGGTTTATCCAATCTCTGCACAGGTTTAGGTTGTTTGAAAAGTCCCACGACTTGCTTGTGCTTACTCATCACGCCTACCTGTCTTCAGTGAAAATAATGAATTCTCTTGTGTCCAATCAAACGTGTTTGTATCTTCAGGAAAAGCAGTAATTTTTTTCCATTTCTTGATATTCATTGTAACGTTATTGACATAAAACTTAGAAAATAAGGTATAGAGAAATTACTCACAATGCCATCACCCAAACAGTCTTTGCTGTCTTTTCTTTTGCAATCATTCTCCAAAGGTTCTTTTGCATGGTTAAGTACATAGTGCACACACCATGCTGGCTCCTGCATTTCTTTTAACAGTGTAATGTGCAGTAGTTATTTTTGAAATGAAACATTTTTAAAATAAGACTTTTTATATGATATGTTTTTACTAGTTCCTTAAAGTTGAGTGGAGAAGTGTAACAATAAGATGTCTCTCCTATTGTACCCCGGCCCATGGAAATGAATCTGGCATGTCAGGCCATCGCAGAGTTGAGGAGGAGCAGGTGCAGGGTGTCGGCTGCTGGCCGATGCTTGCCTGGCTGCCCTACTTCCGGTTTTGAAAAGGCCACTGCTGTTCTCTGGGTTCCTAATCCACTCCCAGGGAGTCTTTTCAATTTTTCTTTTTCAATACTAACATTACAAAGATCGTACTGGGATATGATTTTTTTCCTCCTACGTCTTTCTCTGAAACTTTTCACCAACACTTATCGATATCAAAAGATTTTACAGTGAGTGCCATCACCCAATTCCTCCACTAACAACTCACTTCACGGGCTTTATCATTACGTCTCTGTGGTTTTGAGCCTGTGATGGTATTTCTCACAAAGGTAACTTCCCCAGGGCCTCTGACTTGGTTTTCTGCCTGGATCCTTCCAGGACCCATTCCAGCAGGACTTGGCCCCTCAGGCTGGGCTGAGAGGAGACTGTTGGAACGTAAAACACTTCTACTTCCTTTAACACATGTTTCCGAATTAGTTCTTCCAAAAAAGTATGCATCATTTGTAATGCCATCACCAACATATGAATGCTACATTAATTCCACTGAGCATTATCTTTGAAGTTTGGAGAAGGAAATTGACAGCATTCTTAGAGCCCTTATTGAACTCTGACTTGTTATAGCTCTTTGTGCACATCTCATTTTTTAAGACTCTTGCCCTCCTTGAGGCAGAAGCACATTAGCTGATAATCATTTTCTTCCTCAGCCCCCAGCACAGAGCTTTGCACACAGAAGGTGCTTCATAAATGTTTGCTGGAAACAAAGTGAGCTGTATATGTAACTTTGGGAAGATCAGTAAATTAGCAAGGGAACAACTACTTTCAAGATGTTTAGAAGAATTAAAGCAAGTGGGAGGGGACTTACGTTGCATAGTTAGCTAAATTATATTGCCTGTGGTTTTGATTTCTTCTGAATTGAAAGGCTTACTGACTTTTCAGGCTTGCTTTGTGTGTATGACAAGACTAAACAGGGACATCGACAATGTACTTCACAAGTAAGTCTGGGATTCTATATATTCGTGTGTGTTTGGATGTATCAAGAGGATTCTGTACCTATCACAATGACTAGAACATTTTTACAGACACACCATCATCTTGACAAAGGTGCTCTTAACAAAACTCTGGAATGAACATTTTAAAATAACAGTTGTCCAGGCTGGGCGTGGTGACTCATGCCTGTAATCCCAGCACTTTGGGACGCTGAGGCAGACGAAGGACTTGAGGTCAGGAGTTCGAGACCAGCCTGGCAAACATGGTGAAACCCCATCTCTACTGAAAATATAAAAAGTAGCCGGGTATGGTGGTGCACACCTATAATCCCAGCTATTTGGCAGGCTGAAGCAGAAGAATCGCTAAAACCTGGGAGGTGGAGGTTGCAGTGAGCCGAAATTGCACCACTGCACATCAGAGTTGGTGACAGAGAAAGACCGTCTCAAAATAAAAGCATACAGTTGTCTGTACAAAATCTTCAGGCAACTTGATTCTGGTTAGCAAGAGGACCACACAAGTGCAGTCTAGAAAAGTTGTGTGCGTTCTGTGTGGTAGCCTTTGCAGTGAGAAGCGCGACCATTTTTCTGGTGATCATTCAATGTCTGGAAGACCTGTCCAAAGTCATTTCACATCTGCAGCTCAAGCACGTTGCTTTCTCACGCCGCACGCTGCTTTGTCCTTTGTCACTGTCACTGCCTGAATCTTCTTTCACCAGATTGCTCCATCTCTTATTTTATAGTGTGTACACCAGTCACTGAATAGGATTATCTATGCTCTTCTAGATCCCTGGCTTCGTCCACGGTAGCAGATGCCAGGCTAGACTTTGGGGACACAGCAGCATGGTTTTGCCCTCATTGCGCCTGCCAGTCAGCAACAGTTTGCTGCCACACTAGGCTAATGGTGCCACCTTGTGGCCAACATGGGCCAGGCCTTGTGCTTTCTCACACTGCTCAATTTTGCCTTCCATCTTTTACCTGCTTTTCTTCTCTTACCACCTCGATACATTATATCTTCCTTATTTCTTTTTCTCTCCTGTCCAGCTTCCTCCCAAACACTAATCTGCTTGTATTGTCAATATCCTTACTTCCTGGTCTACCACATCTTCCCGGAAACTCCCCAATCTTGGATTTACCTACTCATTGATTTTCTCCACCATTATCACCATGGGCTTCTGAATGCCACTAGAGGAGCTCACCATGGCCATGATTTCAGGAACCCGGCAGGGCTCCTGGCTGAGTTCCACATTCCTTGCATGAACTTCCCTGTGTCCCGAACCAGCCATGCTCTCTCCAACTGCTACTGTCTCACTGCCAGAAGATTACCTGGTCCTTACTCAGAAACATGAAACCATTAGGTATGAACCCGCATTTCTCAATCTCCTGTTCTTCACATGTATAAAGTCAGCTATATTCACATCTGTCCTTTTTCTTGATTTGGATGTCACCCATCTACTGCTCCTCATCTTGATGAGGTCCCTTCCAGCATCTTTTATTTTCTGTGTTCTCCCCGTGTACCCTATAATGTGGTTTTTCTTTCATCATAAAGAGAGTTCCTTCCCTCAACTTGGACATCTCTCTGGCTACCTCTTACATCTCACCTTTTTAAAATTAAATTTTTAATACTTTAAAAAATTTCCATAAAATACTTTGCACATACTGCAAGGTTTAAGAATAATGTAATGAGCAGCCATATTCTCAGAACCAGCCTAGAGGAACAGAAGAACACAGTGCAACTGAAGCTATGTGTTTTCTAGAAATATATTTTCCCATCCCCATCCGAGAATCAACACCATCCTGAATTTTGTGATTAAAATTTCCCTTCAGTAAAATATCCGATACATGGCCTAGGGTTCCACTTCACTCTTGGTGTCTGTTCTATAGGCCAGTCAGCTTTGAGCCCTCTGGATACCCTAAAGATGATTATACTTATCCATTATATCTTTGACTTTATGCTTATTGGACTAGGGCAGTAGGAAGCAGCAAGGGTTATGGAGGCCTCAAATACACATAAGAGATAAAGTCTCCAATGACTTAGGGCTGGCTACATTATAATCTTTTGGAGATTGGTTCATGTTTGTCAGAACACCTGATTCTCAAGTAAAAAAAATATATGTTTCACACCTTAAGCTTCAAAGAAAACACAACTCCTAATAGGCTCCATTGGTATACATGGCATACCCAGGATTGTTTTTCTGGACTATGCATCAAGTGCTATGCAAAGCTGCCAGCTTTACATGGAACCCACTGTAGGAGAGCTCTCTATAATATACCTAGGCTACACAAGACACCCTGCTGCTTGCGCTGTAGGACCTGGAAAACCAGAAATGCTCGAGGTATATATTATAAGAAAAGATACTTGTGAGGTTTATGGCAGACCCCAAAAGGAAAATGACAACATGGACCTCCTTAGACTGGGTAACAAGGCTATGCCATCTGGATCTTCAGTTCAACACCTTTCAAAACACAACTACAGGCATGCCACTGGGCTCTGGCAGAGACAGAGCTTCTGATCATGGATTATCAGGTGACCACACATCCAGAAATGTCTATCATGAGCTTGGTCTGACACTAGTCAGAAAGTCAGGTGAGCCACCTGCAATCCATCATAAGGACAGAATGCACAAGACCCCAGTGTGGTGCCCTCCCAAAGAGATGAAAAGCTATTTGGTGTCAAATAGATTACAGTGAACCCCATTTACTCTTTTTAAATGTACTCAAATATGTCATTTTTAGTAAGTTTCTCCACACATGCATTTATCTGCTACTGGAAATTGAAACAGCACATCAAAGTTTTTTATTACGATTCAAATGTTTGCAAACCATAAAATTTAACTTTATATCAAATTATGTTTTAGTCAAACTACCCAATGTTTCCTTTATAATATTTCTCCTACTTTATGTTCCTTATATTGGATATATAGGATAATCTTTATATTGGATATATAAGATATTCTTTATATTGGATATAAAGAGCTCAGCGTTCCTTGCATGATCTTGTGTCCCCAACAGCCGCGTCCTCTACAATTACTACTTTCTCGATTCTCTATATTCTTTATATTTCGTCTCACTGACTTCAAGTTTCTAAAACACATGGAAATACTTAAGATCTATTAGTGTTTCTTTGGGTCAAATATGAAAGTAGAACTAAAGTATATTAGAGTCATTCAAATACATTCAAACTACAGATTCCTTAAAAGTTACCGGTATCAAAGTAAGGAGCTTCCTTACTTATAAAGAAGGAAAGAAGACAAGAAAACAGAACTCATACGTTAGCAAAATTGATATAGTTTATTCTAGCATGGAGTAGCTTTCTCCACCTGCTGCATACAATTCCAGTAACAAAGTACAAGAGTAAGGTTGATAGCTAAATCAGCTGTGTCATAATTCCCCATTCTAGCATTCCCAGAAGGATCTTGTCTTTGATAAACACAGTAACTACAGCCACATTTGAATGGTTCATGTCTTGATTCATTCTGAACTCCATTGAGCCCAGTGTCTCTTAGCTCTCTTTCAAGCCAAGAAAATCTGTTGAGTAAAAGATATCTCAGTTTTACCATCCTTTCTTTCCTCATAAGTAAAATATCCTTAACGCCTCCCTTCCTGTAAGGCAAGCCATCTCTGATCTCCTGAAGATGTTTTCTCTTACTGTCCTGTTGTTGGGGTAGACCTTCTGGTAATGGGGAAAAGAATTTGGTACTAGGGTTGAGAATCAATTTACTAAGGCTCTTAACATTTCTGAGCAGATGAGAAGTCTCTGGATTTCCTGGGAATTTTCAATGGGCATCGGAAAAACCTCCAGGATCAAGCTTAAGTTAAGCTTTTATGATGGCTCCACTGGCCATCTGGCCAAAGTTCTAAGTTCTTCCAGGATATTTGGGTCCTAGAAGTGTTGCTGGACTCTCAAATGGAAACAAGGTAGCCTACAAAGAACTCTAAATCCCAGAACAATTCCGAAAACCCAAACTCCAACAAACGGTGGTGAAAGAGCCAGCTCTACATCCATTCTTGAATGGGCGACAATTCATTTTTGACGGGAATGGGTACCCTATTTTGGGTATGGGTTTTCATTTCCTGTCCACAGAACCTCAGCCCACTCTGAGTGCCAAGTACTACAGCAGACGCT
Organism: Leontopithecus rosalia; assembly: GCA_028533165.1. NCBI lineage: Eukaryota > Metazoa > Chordata > Mammalia > Primates > Cebidae > Leontopithecus > Leontopithecus rosalia. Next base: position 10,490,814 of record CM052663.1, on the reverse strand, counting down.
GGGATACTCAAACTATCAGATAGGATAGAGCTCTTTCACATAGATAGTTGTGGCTGACACTGGCTTGCGCTGCTTACTATGTCCATTTCCTTTTCCTAGGCAAAAAGGAAGAACCCCTTTCCAGCTTTTCATGATGTCTGGTTACCATCTGTTAAGAGATTTGATTAATGAAATCTGGACAGAAGGATGTCAAGGCTTGGCCATATGCCCAGCTATGAGGCCCTCATGGCCTCTCTTTCCTCTCTATGGAAGTTATTCAGCCCATATATCTAAAATGGCAACATTGGCCGGGCGTGGTGGCTCATACCTATAATCCCAGCACTTTGGGAGGCCGAGGCAGGTGGATCATGAGGTCAAGAGATCAAGACCATACTGGTCAACATGGTGAAACCCTGTCTCTACTAAAAATACAAAAAATTAGCTGGGCGTGGTGGTGCACACCTGTAGTCCCAGGTACTCTGGAGGCTGAGGCAGGAGAATTGCTTGAACCCAGGAAGTGGAGGTTGCGGTGAGCCAAGATCGAGCCATTGCACTCCAGCCTGGGTAACAAGAGGGAAACTCAGTCTCAAAACAAACAAACAAACAAAAAAGGGCAGCATCATGAAGCAGAGGGAGACTTTTTTTCTTTGAGATGGAGTCTCTGCTCTTTCACCCAGGCTGGAGGGCAGTGGCACAATCTCGGCTCACCACAACCTCCGCCCCCAGGTTCCAGCGATTCTCCTGCCTCAGCCTCCCAAGTAGCTGGGACTACAGGCACCCTCCACCATACCCAGTTTATTTGTTTATTTATTTTGCATTTTTAGTAGAGATAGGGTTTCACCATTTTTGGCCAGGATGGTCTCGATATATTGAACTTATGATCTGCTCACCTTGGCCTCCCAAGGTGTTGGGATTACAGGCGTGAGCCACTGTGCCTGGCCGGAAACTGATTTTTCATTCACTACTTGGACTCAAGCTGTCATGAAGAGCTGCAGACTTTCACTGTATTAAGCCATTAAAATTTGGAAATTACCTGCTGCAGTCAGCATCAATTATGTGGCAAGTATGATGTTCAGTCTGGTAAGGAAAAGCAGATATGCAGGGAATGGTGTACTGTCATGTAACAGGTGCTGTGACGAATATGCACAGGGATGTGGGAGCCAAAAGGTAGGAGGTGTGGTTTGCTCTGGGAGTAGGAAGATAAAAATAGGAGTATCTTTCTTGAGGAGGCACTCTTGATTTGAGACTTAAAAGATGAGAAAGTGGGTGTTTTCCAGGTGGACAGCAGCAATGGGGATGACATGCTGGCTGAGGAAAGGATGCATGTTAAGTCTGGAGGCCTCATTGCTGGTGTGTAAATGAAACTGAGCAGTCTAGAGACTGGAGGTTAGTGATAAGTGAGATTGGGGCGGGAGATGATGGAGACAATGACCTGAGCATCAAGGTCATCTGTGCCTAAAAATCTGGTAATGGTCAACGGTGAAATGGTAAAGAGTTTGACGAGACGTATGATAACATTGGAATTTTAGAAAAATCACTCATTGATAAAGTGGAAGGTATAGTGAAATTAGTTTGGATGTAGGGAGACCGGTTTGAAAGAATGTAGAATCGTCCAGTCAGCAGGTGTTCAGAGCTTGCATGAAGCCAGTGGCAGTTGGGTGGAGAAGAGAAGGCAGCAGAGTCTGCAGAACATGTGGACTGGGTAGATAAGAGTTTAGAATTACTCTTGGACCCTGAGCCTATGTGAGTAGGTATGTGGAATTTCAAATTAGAGATGTATCATGAACAGAAAAAGTCCAATTCATAACAGCCCCAAGGAATTAAAGCATACTTACAAATAAATATGTAGAACTCAAAGAAAACAAGAGGCAAAGAAGGCTTGAACAAACACAGATCGTTATGCTGAGTGGAAACAAACTATCATAAGGATAGTAATCTCCCTAAATCAATTCATAGGATTTTTGCAGATCCAATAGAAACATGGCTGGACAATTTTAAAGCTATTCTAAACTTAGTTTGTAACACAGATTAAGAAAATGTCAAAAACTAAGAAAGACTTACACTGCTATATATGAAAAGCCATCATAACATTTTAATTGAAATTCCATCATGCTGGTAAAATGGCACCAAGATTAATGCAATAGGATGAAATATATCAAAATATACTCTAGCATTTAGAATAACTGTGTAATTAAGATGGTGTTTCACACAAAATAGTTCTTAAATAGCTATTTGAAAACTGAATACATATAGTTCCTAATTTTAAATTTCAGGAGTAAAATGGTTTGAGAAATTAACATAGCCTTGAAGATACAGTTAAGTTCTTTCGATGAATAAGGAAAAATGCAAAGTTGTAAATTTACTCAATTACTTTAAAACAAGTTTCTTAAATTAAAAGCCTGTCAATTAAATGTAAAGAAAATAAACAAAAGGGGCATTTGCAACACGTATGTCAAGAAAATTTTAGTCTTACTATGTATAAAATCTCCCACCAATCAATAGAAAAAAATGAACGCTACCAACTATAAAAGAAAATTCACCAAAAAAGAAGTTAAATGACCTGTAAGCATGAAGATTAATATCATTGGTAGAGAACATAAATCAAAAAATTAAATGAATTCAGGAGGTGGTGAGCATGCGGGGAAGCAGTTACTCTGACTTTGGTAGGATGTAAGCTTTCTATGGGACAATTCAGCAATACGTTTTTAAAACCTAATAAATCATTCTGTGTGATTCAGTAGTTTGACTTCCATAAACTTCTGTTAAAAAATCTGAAACAGACACGCAGGATTATATATAAATCATTTTCAGAGTTACAGTGTTAAAAATTTTAAGTCATAAAGTCTAATATGGGATTTTAAGATACAAACCACAGTACACAGATATAAAAATACATTGAAGCCACACAAATGCACATTTAAGAATTACAGTTTGACTTCAAATAGTCACAAGAAAGCTTGGGCAGGGGAAGCTGGTTACAAACAGCATATACAACATGATCCACAAATGTACTGTATTTATGCCACCAGGGGCTTGCAAACTACAACCCAAAAATCAAATCTTATTTTTGTAAATACAATTTGATTGAAGTGCAGCCACACCCATTTGTCTGAGTATTGTCTGATTGTCTTTCAAACTACAATGGCAGAGGTGGTTAACTGTGACACTTAAGAACTAAATATGAAATCCTAAGCCTCCCAACTGACTGAATAGACCCCCTTCTTGGCCAAGAGGACCCCAGAGAAACCTTAAAAACTGAGTTCCTAAGTGTGACAAGGTCTGAGGTAGAGCACGCCTCTTTATAACTTTTCCTTTTTGTGGTTTAGATACGACTGACTAGCATTGATGTCCAAATAGAGATCAAAAGACTGACAGTATAAACTCTTTGTGGCAAAAGGACACCAAATTATACACAAGACCTAAGGCCATGCCAAGCCAGGGTTAAGCCAGGTTCCCCCACCACTCTTAAAGTAGCAGGGCGCGGTGGCCCACACCTGTAATCCCAGCACTTTGGGAGGCTGAGGCGGGTGGATCACAAGGTCAAGAGATCGAGACCATCCTGGCCAACACGGTGAAACCCCGTCTCTACTAAAAATACAGAAATTAGCTGGACATGGCAGCACACACCTGTAGTCCCAGGTACTCGGGAGGCTGAGGCAGGAGAATTGCTTAAACCTGGGAGGCGGAGGTTGCGCCATTGCACTCCAGCCTGGCACCTGGCGACCCAACAAGGCTCTGAAAAAGAAAAGATTCACACACACACACACACACACACACACACACACACACACACACACGTTATCCGGGCGTGGTGGCGCATGCTCGTAGTCCCAGCAGAATCACTTGAACCTGAGAAGCAGAAGTTGCAGTGAGTCCAGATTGCGCCACAGCACTCCAGCCTGGGCCACATCACCTGCCACTAGAGCCGATCCTCCAGCCCCTGTTCCGCAGCCGTAACTACAGTTTTGATTGGACAGGAGCCCGATTTCAGTACATTTTTCTAATTAGCGACAACCTACCGAAGATGACTGGTTCTGGTCCATTTACATTTACATGAATGTCTTCATGTCCCTGCTTCACCTGTAGCTATATAGGGCCTCGTTGTAATACATTGAAATGTTAAGTCTCTACCCCAAAGTGAACATGGGACAAGATCTCCTCCATGCATATTTATAGCTCCTAATGTAACCTGTTAAATAGGTGTATTTGGTCAGTCCCTTTAGCATAAATCCCTGTCTCATCTTTCCGTTCCTAGATGTGCCTGTTTTTCAGGCTCTGCCTTAGGTTGTGCTTCTCAGCCTGTGGGATTGCCACCTTGCAGGCTGTAACCCTTTATAATGAAGTCTCCTCTCTAAATTTATAGATCTCATGATTTTCCAGTTGACACAAAATGTCTGAAAGCCTGAAATATTTTAGTATCTGGCCCTCTACGGAAAAAAGTATGTCAATCCCTGTCCTATGCAGGCAAAAATACAGAAAACCTACAAATAAGAGGAATTATTTCTGGTACAGAAAATTTTAAGCGATTTTTTTTTCTTTGTTGTAGTTCTCATATTCTCCAAGGGAATATTTTCAAATTAATGAATTTTTAGATTACCAAATAAAAACTGTATGTTTATTGTGTACAACATAGTTAAAAATATGTAAACGTGGAGTAGCCAAATTGAACCTCAAGTTCATTACCTCAAGTTTTATTTTTTTTTACACTATCAGCACTAGCAATTTAGTTTATGTTTGTAAAAAGGACAGACATAATTTAAAATGTAAGTAATCTTTTCACTGGAGAAATAAAATTATGGTTAGTCTTCATGTCCTTGACTTTTCTGCAAAGTTTTTATATCTTTAAATGCTGAATATATGTTACTTATAAAATCAGAAAATACTTTAACATGCATTTTAATGAGTCCTGAAATTTCTGTTTTTATTTTTCTGATTTCTTCGGGGCATTTTTGTGTTACATTTAACATCTTTTTACTTTTCCCTATTATGGGGCAAAACTTGCTGAGAGATTTTGATGATTGGAATTTTTAATGTTACCTACTTTGAATTATAGCAACCATCTGGTCTTAGTTATCTGTACTTTGAGTCATATTTCAAAAGAAATAAATCCAGATATGCAAAATAGGCAAAAAAGAAGGATCAGCGATCAGTTTCCTTGTTTTCTGTGTTTTGCTTTTTTTGGACCCTGATAAATTTACTCAAGGACTATCAAACTCTGGAAAATGCTTATTCTTGTATCGTACAATTCTATTTTGTAGATTATCGATTTTTAGACCTAGTTGAAAAGCATCCTGTGTGATGTCACAAAGCTTTCCAAATCATGATTTCAAAATTTAGCAAAAATAGCTGAAAAAATGCCAGCCCATCTTGAACATAAATGTGAAAGATAGCCATCTCTGAATGATTGGATAACTGATTTCAGCAATATATAAAAAGTTAGATAGTTTTGGAGATAGAGAACAAAACAAAACTCAAGGAACCAAAGGAAGTTGAAATGTCCACCCAAGGACATCTGTCATCTCTCCAGTCAGAGGCTCTGGGGCAGAGCTCGCTGTGTGGCTCCGTCTCTCCAACTGCTGCAAGCAACAGCCTGGGCAAATCTGCCTCCTCTGGTTACACCCAGCTCAGCCAAATGCTCTGCCATGCCCAGGCCTGAACACCTCTTTCTGAGGCCTTCTCCAGACTTCAGAATTTGCACGGGTGGATTTCACGGATCAATGACTACCTTGCATTCCTATTGTCTCTTGAACAGGCTTTTTATATGAAAGGTCAAATGTCCCCTTCTACGTCACGTTCTCCCTGATAGAAACCAGCATGGATGCTTGGGCAGGAGGGAGGCTCACCTACACCAGCAGAAGGCCATCACGGGCACATTTTTATCTACCTCTGCCTTGTTCTCCTGTAGTTCTTTGGTGGGGATATACCATCTACAAACCCTTAACTTCTAAAATATATTAACTTAGACACTACTCTTAAGAAAAAAAAAAAACAACATATGCACATCTAATGTTTCTATCAACTGAAATGTATTTTTTGGAGATCAAGGAGATCAGGTGAATGGGATTTTTGTGTCAAATTTTCTCCAGTTTAAATCACAGAGAGGTACCAGTTGAGCATGGATTTCGGCCACCCTCAAGCAGTTTCTTCAGCACCTCTGCCCTGGCATTTCTGATGCCACCGACAGTTTCATCCCATCACTGCTATTTTCTTCTATGACCTAGTAATAGGCCAAGGACCAGGCATTCTTGGGCCCTGACTGGTCTTTAAATTGCTAGCCATTCTCTCTGGAACAGCAGGAATGGTGTGCCCAGTTTGCAAAGTCTTTGAGGAATCCTGGGTGTGGGGTGGCCAGAAGTCTTTATTCTCCAGAACTGGTGTCCTGCCTTGGCGAGCTTCTTCCTGCTTCTTAATCCCAGAATGCTGCACTCCGAAGGTCTCCCTGCTGGTTCTTGAAGAAACTCTGGAGGCCTAACAGCCCACACACGAAGCCACAAAGAGCGAGCCGAGAAGGAAGAAACCCGGCTCAGACCATTCCCCCAACTCCACATCTGAAAGTGGAGAATACATCATGAGAAGCTGCCATCCCAAGCCTCTGGGCCAGGCTGAAATGAGAAAGTCCTGCCCTTGCTCAGTGCCCAGCTACTTCCTACCTTCTTAAATCTTGGAGGAGCAGAGCTGTTCTCAACTCTGGCAATCTGGACCTCACCTGTTTGCCTGGAAGACAGGTGTGCTCTGCATTGACAATTCTGAAGGAGACTATTTCAGAGACAAAAGAAATGTAAAATACAAAGGGCTTAATCCCTTGCATACATACATTCCACCACTTATAAATCATCTTATGAATGCATTGAGAGTATGAGTCACAGAAGGAGAGATGCATGATCAAAGAGTTCATCCCTCCATTTCAAAATGAGGTCACCCCCAATTCTGCGTGAAGGTGATAGGGAACGGGGGCTGGGGGGGCGGGGCGGTACTGGCAAGCTCAGTAAATAATTATTCAGATTCTAGTCATTAATCCAGTACGTCTTTGTCTTGTTGGATAAATAAAAGATCAAGAATTTCCAGATCAAAAGTGTTCTCAGTAGGACAATTAATATGTTTCATTATGCAAGCCATTCGTTTAGTAAAACTATTTTCAATTTCTTAAGCCAAAAGACATATGATAACAATCTGAAGTGTGACTTGTTTTTTACCTTCTGATGTGGAATGAGTTTGAAAAGCAAAATGTAGCAATTTGTTTTATGAAGTCAGATCAAACAGGCTCTCTAAGGTTGCAGGATGCCAGAGGAGTTTATCAGCAATTCTATTTTCCTAACTCTTTCCTAGTTTTAATATCCTTTTTGTCACCAATCTGCTCTTATTTCTCAAACTTGCCTGAAATATTTTCTACATGCCACTGCAGTAGCCTTCCCTGGGAGAAAGAGGGAAGAAAAAAGAGAAAGGATGAGAAGGCGGAGGAGGCAGGGCAGAGAGGAGGGGGAAGGATGCCTGATATCTTTTAAAGGGAATGACTATTCTTTTCAATGCTACCCCTACCAGGGTAATGTCCAAAAATAACAGGAAAAGACATTCTGCATTGGATCCATAAACAGATCTAACAATCTCAGCCACCTCTAACTTACAGATGATCTAAAAACAGTATTTTAAATTGGCACCTTAGAAAGACTGTGAAAAAGAAATTTGTCTTTGGGAGTAGATGAAATCTTGGCCTGCCTACCACCCTCCTTCCTACCTACCCTGCCTTCCTCCCTCTTTTTCCCTCCCTTTCTTCCTTCCATGTGCTCTACCCTTTGTTTTCTGTTTATACATCAGGAGAAAGGAAAGTCCTCACCTCTCTAAAACATCCATTCTTCTAGCAGTAAAAATTGGACAGAATTCTGACTCCCCGGAACTGGGGTGGACCTGGGGTGTACTCAGACATTACCATAGGACCCTGATGATTCTTTTTCCTTGTTATAGGAAATACTTTTTCCACCACCTATAATCTTGCTCAGACTCAATATTTTGGCCTGTCATGATAGTTCACTCCTATAATCCCAGCACTTTGGAGGCCAAGGCAGGTAGATTACCAGAGGTCAGGAGCTTGAGAACAGCCTGAGCAAAATGATGAGACCCTGTCTCTACTAAAAATACAAAAATTAGCCTGGCATGGTGGCACATGCCTGTAATCCCAGCTACTTGGAAGACTGAGGTACAAGAATCGCTTGAACCCAAGAGGCGGAAGTTGCAGTGAGCCAAGATCGTGCCACTAAACTCCAGCCTGAGCCTCAGAGACTGTTTCAAAAAATGAATCTATATGGTCATTGAATTGAACCCGTGCACAAATAATTATTAGTTTCTAAAATTTGATTGTCAGTATTCAAAGGCACCTTCTTAAAATAAATTTTCCATAGATTCAAATAAAAATTAAGCAGTTATTTCTGGTCACTCTTCTTTCATTGTTTATATGAGCTTATAATGTTACAAAGAATTTTTATAACTATGTCCTTTACAATCCGATTAAATGGAAATAAAAGCTATTAAACTCCTATGATTTTCTCTGGAATTTGTGAAGAACATAAAAGATATGATCAATATTCAATGCCTCAGTCTAAATAGCTTAGAAGTCTAGAAATGCTCCATTATGAGATGGTAACTTGAAAAAACTTACCTCTGATGTTTCTTATCAAAGTGAAATCCTTTATAAGCTCAGTATAGGTTTTGAAAATTCATGTATTTTATCTATTTTGAAATGCTGATTTTGCTGTTTAAAGCATGTAAGTTCTTTCAAAATAGAAGTGAAATATAGGAAGTGTTTACCAAACTTTTCAATTAAATACAAAGCTCACCTTTTGAAAACATTTCTTGTCAAGCTATGAATTTTTACAACTAATGAATTCTTAGACTGATTTTTTAAAAACATAACTATGCCTCTTTTGATGAATTTAATAACATCATGGAGAAAAGTCTATTTAAAAAAAGTCTAAGATGGTAAAATAGCATGTTCTAACAAATGCCAAAAACTTGATCCTTGTTAACATTTGACGTCTAAAAGATATAGTATCTACAGTCATGCTACCTATGTCTAAATTTTTAATTTGAAGAAAAGTTACTGAGGGGCTTCTTGTTTTATAACAATTCTACTGAGTCCATATGACCATGTTTTCCTGTTTTCATTTGATCAGATTCAGTGCCGATTAAAATTTCCAAGTACTGACTTAGATTTTTTCCCAGATACAGGTATGCAGTCAATTTTGGGGATGAAAGCCTGTGCTAACTCAACAAGCCAAGTCTGCATCCTCCAAGGAAAGTGAGGGGCTTTTTTTTTTTTTTTTGAGACGGAGGTCCGCTCGTTACCCAGGCTGGAGTGCAATGGAGCGATCTAGGCTCACCGCAACCTCCGCCTCCTGGGTTCAGGCAATTCTCCTGCCCCAGCCTCCTGAGTAGGTGGGATTACAGGCACACACCACCATGCCCAGCTAATTTTGTGTATTTTGAGTAGAGACGGAGTTTCACCATGTTGACCAGGATGGTCTCGATCTCTTGACATCGTGATCCACCTGTCTCAGCCTCCCAAAGTGCTGAGATTACAAGCGTGAGCCACCGCACCCGGCCCTAATGAGGGGCTTTTAATGAATTCATTCCTAGAACTGACGTCTCTGCTGCCCTCCACCGCCTGGGGCATCCCTGTCCTGTTGGAATCCATGGGACTGTCACGCAACAGAGAGGGAAACTAGGGGGCCTAAAGGGCATCTTGGTCAGAGCTCCACCTATCAACCTGAAACTTGACTCCTAGAGTAAACAGCTTTTAACCATCTGAAAGTATATATTTAGAATGACTTTAGGGCAAGATATGTTAAATGTTTAGATGGGCCGTGTGTACATTTTTGAAGCTCCTCCCCAATTCAACCACTGGCAGGATTAAAAATACCCTGAGCCCCTATTGTGCTTCTGGGCTCTGTGCTGGGATACTGTGCTGCTCAAGGAAATTAAATTTTGGAAGTTTGACAGCTATACAGCTAGCTGGAAAACTTTCAGACTGCTTTAATAAAGCGACAGTGGGCTCTGTGGGCCCACAGGGACTAGAGAAAGTCATCCTGACTATAGGGAAACTGGAGAGGTGCTGAGTGCTCTGGGCCTGGCCTGGGGCTGGTCAGGAGGAGAGTGTGAGAGGCAAGCACCTCCAGGAACTGGCAGCGCCCCACAGACAGCACAGCATGGGTCCTGCTCAGATACTGGAGTGTTTACCCTGTGAGTCAAGGTAAGACAGAAGATAGAGAGGATAGATTGGAGCCACATTGCAGAAGGCCTTAATTTGTCACTCTGAGGAGTTTAACATAGTTAAAAAAGAAAAGAAAAAATGGCAGGACACCTAGTTTGTTCTGCAGAAAAGACAGAATAAGACAGAATGGAGTTACTAAAACTAATGTCTGAGTCACTTTGATGGGTCACACACCATGGAAGGCATTCTCATGTAGAGCACAGTAGAGCACTTATTTTATCCTCACAAAAATCCAGCGACATAGGGACACATTTTGTCAACAAGAATTCTGAGCCTCAGATTCAATATCATACCTGGGGCAGAGATCACCAGCTACCTGTTCCCATATTTTGCCCCCCACCTTTTCTCCTTGCTCACCTCTCTGACAGAGCCTTCAGAAACTGAGAATTCTGCCTCAGTCTCCCTTGCAGGCAAGAGGTGTCCCATTGACATAATTCCAGCTGGTAAAATATTCTAGCTGGTGAAATATAAGGGGAAGTCTGTCAGGAAGCTTTTTTGAAAAGATTAGAATTGCTTACTAAAAGACAGTGAAGCCTGGGTCCCCTTGCACTGCCTGCCTCTGTATTCCTACTTGCAATGTGGAGGTAGTGATATGAGGTGGGAAAACCTCCCCATGCCACAGTAGCCCCTGACTGCAGTACCAGAAAGGCTGTCCCTGAGGTCATGGAGCAGCAGTGACACCCTGAACTAAGATACTGAACCTCAGAGACTTCAGTCCATCTAAAGTCTACAATGAGAAGCAAGGAGAAAGGGGAAAGGTGGAGGGAGAAACACTCCCCGAGTCCTGTGTTACGATACTTGCTCACCCAGCCCCTTCTTTGCCACAGCAGCCTTCTTGCTGAACCAGAACTACAGGTGAGCCAGGGGTGTGCACTGGCAGACAGTGCCTGAAGCCAACACATGCCACTCTGATGCAGTGGCACCCCTCTCATCGCAGCATCGCTTCCCAACTACCTGAAGAGCAGGCAGGCCTTTCATATGCATGCCTTAGGCAGATGACATGTGGGGCTACATAGGTGTCACCCAGGGGAGGCTGTAGAAGGGCACAGCTTTCAAACCACAGGTGACATCTGAACCTTGTGCATATTTCAGGTTTATGTGGCCTTTCTATCTCTATCTGTAGGTAATAGTTTTCTTAGTTCTGTATCAACCCATAAATGTCTTTTATCCTGTATGTGATGTCATACGGGTTACTTACAATGTATACATCCTGTGATCTTCCTATGACTCACAAGCCCTTTGGCTTAAAATTTATACTTAATATAACTTACAAGTTACATCATCCATTTTCCTTTCTTGGCCTCTATCAAAAAATTAAGATACTCAAACACCACAGCACACATGCTTTATAGATACCACTGAAGAAGACACATTTTCATTAACCACGTAGCTACAAGCATCAAGAGCAGATAACCTGTAAGGACGGAGTGGCAAGACAAAAACTGTCTTCATGGAAGTACCACAGTTGAGCCAGAGCCAGGAACTGCCCTCGCCAGCACTTCCTGCAATATGCAGAGCTTAAGCACCTATGTGAGTAGACCACTCTTCACTGAAATTTCTTTCATGTGTGCCCAAAGGTCTCTCGATTAGCTTCCTTGTCACCATTCATTCAACAAGAATTTATTGAGAACCGGTTGTATACCAGACACTTACAGGTACACTTGTTTGTATATACTTGTGAGTCTATACATATGCTCAAGATGTGATTATCTGAGGTACTGACAGCCTCGTTCAGTTATGAGGGTGCAGCTCAGGGTTGCAGCATTTCAGGTCATGTCCGCACATTCTAAGGAGGCCCAGACCCTGCTGAAGAAGCCACTGTAATTCTTCTCAACCAAGTTCCTGTGAGCTATTTCACTGGTCTTCAAGTATTTTATTATTCATTGTGGTAAATTCCCTTACATAGAGGAATCAAAGAAAAATGTCACTGCCTAACAAAAAATGGAATCATCGTTTGAGAAGTTTTGTCCAAATGTATGCAGATTTATATATGCATTTAAACTAACAACTACTAAGTACCCAGGGTCTACCTGGAATTCTGGATTGGAAGACGAAAGAAAACTTCTGAAATGCCATACTCCACCAACCTACGAGGCCTGAGCCTGTTGGTAGTTGAATGATACCTGAGATCTTTAAAGAATCCATTATCAAGAAAATAATAGCGTGGCTCACACCTGTAATCCCAGCACTTTGGGAGGCCGAGGCCGGTGGATCACAAGGTCAAGAGATCGAGACCATCCTGGTCAACATGATGAAACCCCGTCTCTACTAAAAATACAAAAATTAGCTGGGCATGGTGGTGCATGCCTGTAATCCCAGCTACTCGGGAGGCTGAGGCAGGAGAATTGCCTGAACCCAGGAGGCGGAGGTTGCGGTGAGCTGAGATCGCGCCATTGCACTCCAGCCTGGGTAACAAGAGCGAAACTCTGTCTCAAAAAAAAAAAAGAAAAGAAAATAATAGCATATTTCAACTCACTTCGATGCCCTGCTGCTGTTTAGCTCTATGATGTGTGTATCCAAGTGAGGGTAAGTCGGCAGCAGGAAGAAAGCTAATGAAACACTCTTCAGGTCACATGACTGAAGATGAGGCTGGTTGATTGGCACAGTGGGCATTGCATAGGGCTAAAGCTTCTCTGAAAACAGTGCTGCCAATGAGAAAACCGTAGGGTGAAAAATCCCACAGCTGACATCCAAACACCAGCTTTTCCATGTGACGCCTGAGAAGAAAGTTTGTTACTTGACTTTAACATCATTTTAAAAAGAATAATCCACAGTTTGGAATAACGTATGGCATGAATAATCAAGGTTAACTTTGAAAATGATGAGCAGGCCTTTTTCACATAAGACATTGTTCTTTGAAAAAAACTTGAACAGAACTTTCAAAAAAGCAGAATGTTTCTTTTCCATGTGGATCCTGGGGTTAAAAATATTCAGTTGAAATATCTTATGTACTCAAATTTTACCCATGTCTTAGTCAGGGTCTTTAGTTATAAGCAATGGAAACTGGCTGGCTAATTATGCAGAAAAAAGTACCCAGGAGTTTATTAAAAGATATCAAATAGTGTACAGAATGGTTGGAAAGGCTGGAGAACATCTTTAGGCTAAGCTAGCAAGAATATGTTTAAATCCCTCCATGCAGAATTGGCCTGCGAGGAAACTTTGCCTGCTGCAGCTGCCACAATCCCATGATGTCACTTTGCACCCTTGGAAAGCCAGTTCTCTGGCTGCAGAAGGATTCCTCAGGGAGTCACTTTCAATTCATTGTTTAGTTTAAAGCAACAGTGTCTGGAAAGAACTGTGATTGGCCAAACCCAGTTTACCATCTACACAGGAGATAGGAATTATACATTTTTGGATTATACCTGGTGGGGGGGTGGTAAGTCTCTTTCCTCTAGAATTTTTCTAGAAATAGCCCAAAATATGCTGCTAACAGAAAACATAATCCTACAGTTTGAACGAACATCTAATTTATTCAGCAGATCAGAGCACTTTTGAAAGCGAAAAACAAGGTGCTATCAAATAATTACTCCAGGAAAGAGGTATAAACTGCATCACTTCAGGTAGAAATTATCACCTGGTTATAGTGACAAAGTTTTCATGCCCGGGCTACATACATTCTCAGTACCGCCACAAGGTTTTTACTGTCTACCAGCTTGGCTGCAATGGAAATTGTTCCAGGTGCAAGGCTGCAGCTCCAGGCATCTCAGCTGGGCAAAAACACCAGATATGGGACCCGAGGGGTCATACTCCCTCACGGGCCCTCTGACAGGATTCAGGCTCTCACTGAAGTAGAGTTGGTCTTGTGTTACTCACCACAATTATCTGCCAAGCTCTCCAAATTATGCACAGTAAAGGCATGCTAACTTAACACTAATATATTTCAAGTGATCTTGCAAAGACATTAAAAACACCTCCACAGATATCCAGATAAGGCTATTTTTTCCTGTTTAAACTCGAAGGCTAATCCAATGAGGAACTCATGGGAAGGTGGAGGTGGAAATGTGTTTCTTTTAATGCTTCTCATTTCTATATTAATTGGTTAGTTTCTATTGACATAAGTAAAGTGACTATAAATGGAACTGATTTGGGAATAGCTGGTCAACTGCTGAGCGGTTGCTGAGGCTGTGAACAGCAGGACTGCATGGGTGAGCAAACAAGGTCACCACAAGCTGGGGTCAGAAAAGGTTGCAGAGTTCTCCGGTTAAGGTGGATGATTTAAATGCTTAGTACAAAACCGGTCTTTAAAAATTGATTTCCTGAACTTTACGTAAATTCATCTTATTTTCTTAGTTATTCTGCTTCAAAAATTACTATGAAGACTTCCACAGAACCATTATTTTTTCTGCCAAATGTTACTGTAGTCATGTGTTGCTTAATGACAAGGATACATTCTGAGAAATGGTTATTAGGTAATTTCCTTATTGTGTGAACATTATGGCATATGCTTACAGACACCTAGATGATCATAACCTATATAACCTACTACACATCCAGCCTATGTGGCTCCTGGGCTACCAATTTGTACAGCATGTTACTGTACTGAATACTGAAGGCAACTGTAACACAATGGTAAGTATTTGTGTGTCTAAACATAGAAAAGGCAATTCTTCGCATTACTGCATTATGAGGGCTACAATGTTGCCAAGCAATAGAAACTTTTCAGCTCTGCTGTAATTTTATGGAACCATGGTTGCAGAGGCAGTCCATTGTTGACGGAAATGTCTTTAGTGGTGCCTTGACTGTTCCATTTTATATTAAAAACGTTTATTGGTTACCTGCTATTCTGACAGTCATGGAGGTTAAAGTAATAAATATCACAGTGTCCTTGCTCCTGAGATGTTCTCTGACTAATGAGGCAATGGATATGTCAACAAGTGTGCATCATGACGTTACAGGTGATTTGGCTTTGAGCTGAATATTATTCAAGCAAAAACTATTAGAGAAAAACCACATAGATGTTGAACTATATAGACAAAGGATGGAAAACACTGCTACATTGTACCTTTAATCATAATATCTACAAATGAGAACTTAAAATACAGAAATACAGAAAAATGACTATAATTTCTGGCTAACTTTTGAAATAAAATAACTAAAAAAGCCCCACTGCTTTTCTAAAACACAGATGTGGCCATTTCTGCAATAGATTTATGGTCTTTTTACGACCCATTAAAGTCACTATATATAACTATTCACAGACCAAGCAGCCCAGGTGAGGAGGACCAAGAATTAGTCCTCCCTAGGGTCCGTTATTCTGCTCAACTGAACTGCTGTGAAAACAAGTTGCATTCTCAGGATTTTTTTTCAGCTGATTTTAAAAATAATTTGAAGGCAGAAAGAAAAAGAATGATATTGCATGGTTAGATTTAAGGCTTGACTGATACAATGAATTTTTTTCTAAAAATCTTAAAATTAATTATTACTATTGTTTCTCTTCAAATGTGAAGTTGCGGAAGCTGTCCTAAGTTCGTGCTTTTATGAAGGATAACTTTGTCCATTGACAGATGAGAAAACTAAGATCTCAAAGTATTCAGGGCTTTACCTAAGGTCACAAAATTTAGTAAAATAACTGGGTGACAGAGTAGAGACAGTCAATCCTCAGACAACCCAGAGCACCTTTGAATTAAACAGAAATCAATCTTAAAACTTAAATAAGCACAATAAATGCCCAGTGGTCTCTAGCTTGCCTTTATGGAATAGAAGTGCCCATCCTGGTGTTTTTTGGTTTGGTTTGGTTTGGGTTGGTTTTTTTTTTTTTTTTTTGAGGTGGTCTCAAATTTGAATCTTCACCTTGCCCCTCAATGATATTTAGGCCCCAAAGAGGATCCTCTAAGAAACAGTGATTTGTCCTAGAATATTCAAGTCTTAGAAAAGATCACACAGAATCAGGCACAGCCCAGCTATCCCACCTACTCATCCATTCAATAATGTTTCTTAGAATTTGCATGTCAGGCACTGTTCCTGATAAAGGGAATGCATGACCATGTGAGTGGTTTATAAGTGTAGTTTTGTGACAATTCATAGACAGAAATTAACGTTTAGAAAAATCATGAAACTAAACAGTGATCCTCTTCCTTTACCTAGAGATATCTGGTACGGTGTGGCAACATGCCTGCTTCTTATTCTAAGTATTGATTCACATATTCATCTAACAAATTTTTACTGAACACCTGAGCCATGCCATACATTGGCTAAACGGAGGATGCTGAGAAGTTGAAGGGCGTAATGAAAGAAAAGTGCAGTTCAGCTCTCACTCTTTGTTTAAAAGACAACCCTACTCTCCGTTAAATGCAAAATTGACTTTATGATGATTATCTGAAAGTTAATTTTTCATTTAACGGAGAGTAGCATTGTCTTTGTGAGAATAAGAGGCAAAACAACTAGTGAGTCTACTCCGGGGGTGGAGTGGTAGTCAGTCAGCAAGGTGAGACCCAGGAATGCATTGACTATGGATATCCAATTGTTGTTTTGCGCTGCTTGTAGACGGAGGCTGACAACTACCTTGAGATCACCTACTAATCTTTCATCAGAAATGGTCACCATGGTATTGGTATAGCAATCAAATCGGCATGAACTACTTAATGTGTAAGAGTGCTGGGTCTCCTTTCAGCGTTCCAAAGGCTGAATAGCCGCGTATCTCTGCTGTTGTAGGTCAACACAAACCTGACAACGAAAGCCCTGAAACTTTCCCACAAGGTAGAAATCTATTAAATTTACCAGTTTTCTTTTTTTTTTTTTTCCCCAGAGACAGAGTTTTACCACGTTGACCAGGCTGGTTTCCAACTCCTGACCTCAAGTGATCCACCAGGTTGGCCTCCTCAAAGTGCTTGCATTACAGGTGTGAGCCACTGCACCCGGCCCAAATTTACTGAAGTTTTTAAAGTAAAGAAAAATGAGTTTCTTCCCAGTCTGATGCATACTTCTTCAAGAATAAACGATTCTTGCCGGGCGCGGTGGCTCACGCCTGTAATCCCAGCACTTTAGGAGACCCAGGCGGGTGGATCACGAGGTCAAAAGATCTAGACCATCCTGGGCAACATGGTGAAACCCCGTCTCTACTAAAAATACAAAAAATGAGCTGGGCATGGTGGCGCGTGCCTGTAATCCCAGCTACTCCGGAGGCTGAGGCAGGAGAATTGCCTGATCCCAGGAAGTGGAGGTTGCGGTGAGCCGAGATCGCGCCATTGCACTCCAGCCTGGGTAACAAGAGCAAAACTCCGTCTCAAAATAAATAAATAAATAAATAAAATAAAGGATTCTTAAAGGCTTCCTTGCTATTGGTCATGTGCCTCCCCTCTCTCTGCAGCTCCATCTTCAGGTCTGTTTTGCTCTTGCAAACGGGACACACAAATGTGGACTAACACCTCCTCTTTGCTGTGTAGCTTCAAGTCAATCCTCTCAGGCAGATCCTCTCACAAAATTGAGATGTGCTGCATTTAAAATGCCAGGCTGTGTTTATTGAGCAAGAGGGTTCATAAAAGTGTATTTTGTCATCACCGTTGAAGAGCCCAAACATCCCCTTGGCAGCATTGCTTGAATGTCTAAAGAGCCTCACAGAGTGTGTGAACTGAAGAAAAATCCTGACAAAATATTTATGGAAGCGGCAGGGCTGGTAAGGACACAAGGGCTCTAACCAGAATGCCCACCCTGCCTGTGAAACATTCTACATTCAAGTTCCTTTCATAGGGCCAGGGCATAAAACCTGATCATAAAGTGCATAGCTAATGAAAGAAATATGCCTTTTAATAGGCCCAGTAGACCCAGTAAACTACATGAGGTTGGTTCATAATCTTTTGTGCCCATTACTTCTTGCATTCATTTCCTTTCTGTGGCTCTCATGGCTGCATGTTCTATGTCTTCATGATCCTGTTCAAATTCCTTTGTGAGTAGGTTCCATCCCCCCATAGGCCTCGCCTCCCTGTGAGCTTTTGGAAAAGAGTATTTGTACTTGCCCTGTGGCACCACGAACAACTCTTTTTATTATGGTGTTCTCTCCCTTCAAGTAGCCTTCACACTTCTTAAAAGCAGAAATTGTGGCTTAGAAAACTGAATTCTCTACTCTTATGATCAATCCATATTAATTTACTGAATAAAGGCAAATCATTTCTATGTGACTTGTCAACAATAAAATCATGAGATGCCACCAATCCACATCCCTATGCTCATGGAACATGGCATGACCTAGGCAGGTAGGAACAAGGGTAGTGACAGGTCATGGTGATATGAAATAAGAAAAAATGCAGGAAAGCATGGGTGGAAAACCCCAGATCCTTTGAAAACTATGGCCATTCTTATCATCGAAAGATTTGGACACAAATAGTGAGTACTTGAATGTAGCAGAGATGGGGCTGTTCACTTTATGTGAGACAAGAGGATAGAGATCATTGGCTAAGCAATGGCTCTGGAGTGACTGCATTAGAAAAAGACTGAGTGTGACAAGGTGGCACCTCACCAACACATACGGCCACCAGTGTCCTCAGTGATGAAGGATATTGGTCAAGACAGGGTTCTCCCTAATGAACTCTAAAGCCAACTTCGAACTGATAATAAAAGACAGAATGGCCTTCCCTTTCCCACTGTGGGCAAAGACAGTCATTTTTCTGTACAACTTATGTGCAAACATTTCCTAGAATATGGAAGGCACAGAGAAAGAATAAATCCAGGTTTTTCAAGTGGACTTCTGCAGGTGTAGTTTTTTCAAATGCATTGTTTCTTTGCAGTTAATTTTCCCCAGAATTCAAACTTGGTGGGCTTTTTCTGGCCTTCTTTGGAACATGTTTCCCTCAAAAATGTTGCAAGTAAAGAGAAAACAATGCAGAAATAAGTTAACTATGGTAACTTAAGGTGCATATTGAATACAATAAATGGATATGAACATTAACCATTTCAACTGACATTTTCTGTGAGCCAGTCATGGAATGACAAAGTGTGTTCACCTAAAATTTTGCGAGTTAATCAAATGCCTTCTTTTTTTTTTTTTTTTTTTTTTTGAGACAGAGTTTCACTCTTGTTACCCAGGCTGGAGTGCAATGGCACGATCTTGGCTCACCACAACCTCCGCCTCCTGGGTTCAGGCAATTCTCCTGCCTCAGCCTCCCAAGTAGCTGGGATTACAGGCACGCACTACCATGCCCAGCTAATTTTTTTTTTTTTGTATTTTTAGTAGAGACGGGGTTTCACCATGTTGACCAGGATGGTCTCAATCTCTTGACCTCGTGATCCACCTGCCTCGGCCTCCCAAAGTGCTGGGATTACAGGCTTGAGCCACCACGCCTGGCCCTCAAATGCCTTCTTTACTCAACTGATCATAAAACATTTATTGGTACTACTTTGTCCCTGCTTTATTGTGTGACCTTCAAGCTCTCTTTCTATGGGGTCTTCTTCCCTCCATCTGCACTGCCTCCATCTTTCATTTGGTCACAGTTTTGTGATGTTTCTTCTTGGCTCCCACAATTCTGCTCTCCACACAGCACCCAGAGTGAATCTTTTAAAAGTACATCAGATCATGTCACTCGTTGCTGAAGAGATTTCACGAATTTTGATTGCATTTTAAAGAAAATTCAAAGTCCATAGCATGGTGTACCATGTCATGTTAGTAAAATAAAACAGCAAATGTTATTATTTAAGAAATGTAATTGTTGTGGCAATTATGAGGATGGGTTGAGGAAGGAGGGGACCAGAGCAGGTTTTGCAATGAGCTGATAAGCCCTGAGAAAGATGTGAAGTGGAGCTGAAGCTATGGTGAAAAAACATAAATAGCTAGGTTGCATTAGGAGTCAGAATTGGTAGACCAAGGGGGCAGTGAAAATGATAAAATGAAAAAATTAGAGAATGACTTCTAGGGTTTTGATTTAAATAATTCATTGCTTTCAAAAGAAAATGCATAAGAAGGAACATGTGGCAAATAGCAGAGAGGAAGGAAGAAGAGAAAAAGGAGACTGAGAAGGGTTGGAGGGACACGGAAGTTGTTTAGTAGCAAACATTCGGGAGTGCTTACTGTGTGCCAGGCACTTTTGCTAGGATTAACAAATGTGAACTTACTCAAAGTTCCTAACAGCCTCCCAAGGCAGCTGCTATATGACTAGCCTGTTTATAGATGAGCAAAATGAAGCACAGAGATGATTCATAACTTCTCCAAGATCCTACAGCTTGTAATTGCTGGAGCAGAGATTGAAACGCAGTTGTGAGTCATTCCCAAGGTGAATGGGAATTCAGAGAAAGCCCCAGAGTTCAGACTGCAGTCTCTTTCCAGAGTCCTTTCTGCTATACCATGCTGCTGTGCAGAATCAAAAGAAAAAAAAAGGTAATATTTGTGAATGCCAGATATAATTTCAGAATATTATAGATAATACAGGGAGTATTCACAGTTGTTAGAGGAAAAGGATCAGAAATAAACTGGCAGAAAATCTTTTTTTTTTTTTTTTGAGATGGAGTTTTGCTCTTGTTGCCCAGGCTGGAGTGCAGTGGCACGATCTTGACTCACTACAACCTCCGCCTCCCAGGTTCAAGTGATTCTCCTGCCTCCGCCTCCCGAGTATCTGGGATTACAGGTATGCACAACCATGTCTGGCTAACTTTGTATTTTTGGTAGAGACAGGGTTTCACCATGTTGGATAGGCTGGTTTTGAACTCCTGACCTCAAGTAATCCACCCACCTCTGTCTCCCAAAGTGCTGGGATTAAAGGCGTGCGCCATCACGCCCGGCCAGAAAATCTTTACTGAGATCTACTTCCCTTCCACAGAGCACTGCAGCATGTCCGTTTAGCAAATAGATGGGCAGAGTCGCCACTTGCCTCACATGATCACAGACAGGTTTTAGATTTTGGTATCAGGTACATCCAAAGTTTGCTACCAATGGGAATCAGGATATGTTTTATTTATTTATTTGTCTTTAATTGTAGAAAATACACATGAGCTAAACTTTGAGAGAAACAGTGAATTTACTGTTATTTTGATAAGGAAACTAATGAGGCTTTTGGAACCAATTTGCAAATTACTACAAAAAAAAAGAAGAAAAAAGCCCTATGGTATTTAACCTTTGCTCTTTCTTGGAGCATTTCTGATACTAGGGTGGGTGTAAATCAAGTTCTCTTACTACAGCCCATGATGCACAAAAGCCACCTTCTTCCCAAAAGTATTCCTACAGTTTTCCAGCTGCCCAGGCCTGCCAGTGAGGTCCTAAAACTTTCTCATTCCACACCCCAGTTCCCTCCTTTAAAAGGCTTCTGCCTGCCGGGCGCGGTGGCTCAGGCCTGTAATCCCAGCACTTTGGGAGGCCGAGGCGGGTGGATCACGAGGTCAAGAGATCGAGACCATCCTGGTCACCATGGTGAAACCCCGTCTCTACTCAAAATACAAAGAAATTAGCTGGGCATGGTGGCATGTGCCTGTAATCCCAGTTACGCCGGAGCCTGAGGCAGGAGAATTGCCTGAACCCAGGAGGCGAAGGTTGCGGTGAGCCGAGATCGCGCCATTGCACTCCAGCCTGGGAAACAAGAGCTAAACTCCGTCTCAAAAAAAAAAAAAAAAAAAAAAAAAAAAAAGGCTTCTGCCTGCACTGTCGCCCTACTCATCTGGAGGTTCACTTTAGGGTCACAAACCGATCCAGCGGAACAGGCTGATAAAGGATACCCCACACACATCTGCGGCTCACTGGTTGAGGAGGTGGCAGGGGGTGAGGGTGTACTGCAAAAATCTATATTAGCCAGCTGCCTCTTAAACTCTTGCATTTCCCTTTCCAGAAAAAACTGCTTAATTGTGGGAGCTGCTGGAGAAGCTCAAATCTAAAGGAGCAACTAACAGAATATTAGGATAAATGTAACAGAAGCAATTTCTTGGAAAGAAACGTTTGAATACCAACTCTTTAGTATTATGCCAACTTCCCCAAAGATGCAAATCCTGGAGGTACTTCTTAAAACCAGACTCTAGGCCCTCCCCAAAGGCCTTCTAAATCACCATTTCCAGGGTAGAGCCCTGAAACTCGACAATTTTTAGGCACTTCAGGTGATTCCTAACAACAAGGAAGCAGAGTGAACCCAAAGGATAATGATATATTCTTTCAGCGAAGAGGCTCACGCTCATTGTCCAATCACGGCAGCCGCCGGGGGTGGGAACCTGCCTTTCTTGCTTGTGCTGTGTACAGCCGGACAATAAACCTCCACTTCTTCTTGTTGCTGTTGGTCATGTGGACCACGAAATGCTTGGAGGGGCTGGGAACAAGCTGTTGATTGAGAGTGAGAGAGCCAATGAGAAACCACAGGAGTAGCTGCTCACCCAGACTGCTTTGGGGCTGGTGCAGGGGGACGGGAACTTAGTCTTCACCGTATATAAAACTGCAAAGGGTAGCACAAGCTGCCTGCAGTTGGTGGGGTCTGTGTCTGGGGGAAGTTGAGGGGCTGATAGTGTGTGGTGGGTGCTTGTCTGGGGTGTAGTGAAGAAAGTAGGGAAAAGCTGGGAAGTGATGGTATAAATCCTCTTCCGTCCTTCCTTCCTCCTTCCTTCCTCCTTCCTTCCCCTCCATTTTTCTTTTCTTTCTTTTTTTTAATTGTATTTTAGGTTTTGGGGTACATGTGAAGAACATGCAAGATAGTTGCATAGGTACACACGTGGCAGTGTGATTTGCTGCCTTCAACTATATCTGGCATTTCTACCCATGCTATCTCTCCCCAACTCCTCACCCCCCCGGCTGCTGTCCCTCCCCTATTTCCCCCAACAGACCCCAGTGTGTAGTGCTCCCCTCCCTGTGTCCACGTGTTCTCATTGTTCAACACCCACCTATGAGTGAGAACATGCGGTATTTCATTTTCTGTTCTTGTGTCAGTTTGCTGAGAGTGATGTTCTCCAGGTTCATTTCATCTATGTCCCTACAAAGGACACGAACTCATCGTTTTTGATTGCTGCATAATATTTCATGGTGTATATGTGCCACATTTTACCCATCCAGTCTGTCATCAATGGGCATTTGGGTTGGTTCCAGGTCTTTGCTATTATAAGCAGTGCTGCAATGAACATTCGTGTGCATGTGTCCTTATAGTAGAACAATTTATAATCCTTCAGATATATACTCAGTAATGAGATTGCTGGATCAAATGGAATTTCTATTTCTAGGTCCTTGAGGAATCGCCACAATCTCTTCCACAATGGTTGAACTAATTTACACTCCCACCAGCAGTGTAAAAGTGTTTATATTTCACCACATCCTCTCCAGCATCTGTTGTCTCCAGATTTTTTAATGATCACCATTCTAACTGGCATGAGATCATATCTCAATGTGGTTTTCATTTGCATTTCTCTAATGACCAGTGATGATGAGCATTTTTTCATATGTTTGTTGGCCTCATGTATGTCTTCTTTTGTAAAGTATCATTTCACATCCTTTGCCACTTTTGAATGGGCTTGTTTTTTTCTTGTAAATCTGTTTTCGTTCTTTGTAAATTCTGGATATCAACCCTTTGTCAGATGGGTAAACTGCAAATATTTTTTCCCATTCTGTTGGTTGCCAATTCACTCTAATGACTGTTTCTTTTGCTGTACAGAAGCTGTGGAGTTTGATTAGGTCCCATTTGTCTATTTTGGCTGTTGTTGCCAATGCTTTTGATGTTTTGGTGATGAAGCCCTTACCTACTCCTATGTCCTGAATGGTTTGGCCTAGGTTTTCTTCTAGGGTTTTTATGGTGTTAGGTCTTATGTTTAAGTCTTTAATCCATCTGGAGTTAATTTTAGTGTAAGGTGTCAGGAAGGGGTCCAGTTTCTGCTTTCTGCATATGGCTAGGCAGTTTTCCCAACACCATTTATTAAACAGGGAATCCTTTCCCCATTGCTTGTTTTTGTCAGGTTTATCCAAGATTATATGGTTATAGATATGTTCTGTTGCCTCCAAAGCCTCTGTTCTGTTCCATTGGTCTATATCTCTGTTTTGGTACCAGCCCCATGCTGTTTTGATTACTGTAGCCTTGTAGTATAATTTGAAGTCCAGTAGTGTGATTCCTCCTGCTGTGTTCTTTTTACTTAGAATTGACTTGGCTATGCAGGCTCTCTTTTGGTTCCATATGAAGTTTAAGGTAGTTTTTTCCAGTTCTGTGAAGAAGGTCATTGGTAGCTTGATGGGGATAACGTTAAATCTGAAAATTACTTTGAGCAGTATGGCCATTTCCACGATAATGATTATTCCTAACCATGAACATAGAATGTTTCTCCATCTGTTTGTGTCCTCTCTTATTTCATTGAGCAGTGGTTTGTAATTCTCCTTGAAGAGGTCCTTTACATTCCTTGTTAGTTGTATTCCTAGGTATTTTATTCTCTTTGTACCAATTGTGAATGGCAGTTCTTTCTTGATTTGGCTCTCTTTAAGTCTGTTATTGCAGTATAGGAATGCTTGTGAGTTTTGCACATTGATTTTGTATCCTGAGACTTTACTGAAGTTGCTTATCAGTTTCAGGAGATTTTGGGCTGAGATGATGGGGTCTTCTAGATATACTATCATGTCGTCTGCAAATAGAGACAACTTGGCTTCCTCCTTTTCTATTTGAATACCCTTTATTTCTTTTTCTTGCCTCATTGCTCTGGCTAGAACTTCCAGTACTATACTGAATAGGAGTGGTGAGAGAGGGCATTCTTGTCTAACGCCAGATTTCAAAGAGGATGCTTCCAGTTTTTGCCCATTCAGTATGATATTGGCTGTTGGTTTGTCATAAATAGCTTTTATTATTTTGAGATATGTTTCATCAATACTTAGTTTATTGAGGGTTTTTAGCATAAAGGCTGTTGAGTTTTGTCAAGGGTCTTCTCTGTATCAATTCAGATAATCATGTGGTTTTTGTTTGGTTCTGTTTATGTAGTGAATTACGTTTATAGACTTGTGTATGTTGAACCAGACTTGCATCCCCGGGATGAATCCTACTTGATCGTAGTGGATAAGCTTTTTGATGTGCTGTTGCAATCGGCTTGCCAGTATTTTATTGAAGATTTTTGCGTCTATGTTCATCATGAATGTTGGCCTGAAGTTTTCTTTTCTTGTTGAGTTTCTGCCGGGTTTTGGTATCAGGATGATGTTAGTCTCATAAAATGATTTGGAAAGGATTCCCTCTTTTGAATATTTGGAATAGTTTCAGAAGGAATAGTAACTGTTCCTCTTTGTGTGTCTGGTAGAATTCAGCTGTGAACCCATCTGGACCTGGGCTTTTTTTGTGTGGTAGGCTCTTAATTGCTGCCTCGATTTCAGATCTTGTTATTGGTCTATTCATGGCTTTGACTTCTTCCTGGTTTAGGCTTGGGAGGACACAAGTGTCCAGGAATTTATTCTATTCTTCCATGTTTACTAGTTTATGTGCATAGAGTTGTTTGTAATATTCTCTGATGATGGTTTGTATTTCTCTGGGATCTGTGGTGATTTCCCCTTTATCATTTTTTATTGCATCTATTTGGTTATTCTCTCTTTTTTAAATAAATTAATCTGGGTAGTGATCTATTTTGTTGATCTTTTTGAAAAACCAGCTCCTGAATTTATTGATTTTTTGAAGGGTTTTTCGTGTCTCTCTCTCCTTTAGTTCTGCTCTGATCTTAGTTATTTCTTGTCTTCTGCTAGGTTTTGAGATTTTTTATCTTGCTCCTCTAGCTCTTTCAATTTTGACGATAGGGTGTCAATTTTGGATCTCTCCACTCTTCTCATGTGGGCACTTATTGCTAGGTATTTTCCTCTAGAGACTGCTTTAAATGTGTCCCAGAGATGCTGGTATGTTGTGTCTTCATTCTTGTTGGTTTCGAAGAACTTCTTTATTTCTGCCTTCATTTCATTTTTTATCCGGTCAACATCCAAGAGTTCAGTTTCCATGAAGCTGTGTGGTTCTGAGTTAGTTTCTGAATTCTGAGTTCTAACTTGATAGCACTGTGGTCTGAGAGACTGTTTGTTATGATTTCTGTTCTTTTGCATTTGCTGAGGAGTGAGTTACTTCCAATTATGTGGTCAATTTTAGAGTAGGTGTGATGTGATGCTGAGAAGAATGTATATTCTGTGGATTTGGGGTGGAGAGTTCTGTAAATGTCTTTCAGGTTTGCTTGTTCCAGGTCTGAGATCAGGTCCTGAATATCCTTGTTAATTTTCTGTCTGGTTGATCTGTCTAATATTGACAGTGGAGTGTTAAAGTCTCCCACTATTATTGTGTGGGAGGAAGTCTCTTTGTAAGTCATTACAAACTTGCTTTATATGTCTGGGTGCTCCCGTATTGGGTCCGTATATATTTAGGATCTTTAGCTCTTCTTGTCGTATCTATCCTTTTATCATTATGTAATGTCCTTCTTTGTCTCTTTTGATCTTTGTTGCTTTAAAGCCTATTTTATCAGAGATGAGAATTGCAACTCTTGCTTTTTTTTACTGTCCATTTGCTTGGTAAATCTTTCTCCATCCCTTTATTTTGAGCCTTTGTGTATCCTTGCATGTGAGATGGGTTTCCTGGATACAGCACACCAATGGGTTTTGGCTTTTTATCCAATTTGCCAGTCTGTGTCTTTAGCCCATTTACTTTTACAGTTAATATTGTTATGTGTGAATTTGATCCTGCCTTTTTGATGCTAGCTGGCTGTTTTTCCTGTTAGTTGATGCAGATTCTTCATTTTGTTGATGCTCTTTAGCATTTGGTATGTTTTTGTAATGGCTGGTACTGATTGTTCCTTTCTATGTGTAGTGCCTCTTTCAGGAGCTCTTGTAAAGCAGGCCTGGTGCTGACAAAAATCTCTGAGTACTTGCTTGTTTGCAAAGGATTTTATTTTTCCTTCACTTATGAAGCTCAGTTTGGCTGGACATGAAATTCTGGGTTGAAAGTTCTTTTCTTTAAGAATGTTGAATATTGGCCCACACTGTCTTCTGGCTTGTTTGGCTTCTGCCAAGAGATCTACTGTAAGACTGATGGGCTTCCCTTTGTGAATAACCCAACCTTTCTCTCTGGCTGCCCTTAGCATTTTCTCCTTCATTTCAACCCTGGTGAATCCGCCAATTATGTGCCTTGGGTTTGCTCTTCTTGAGGAATATCTTTGTGGTGTACTCTGTATTTCCTGGACTTGAATATTCGCCTGCCTTGATAGGTTGGGGAAGTTTTCTTGGATAATATCCTGAAGAGTTTTTTCCAGCTTGGATTCATTCTCTTCGTCACATTTGGGTACACCTATCAAACGTAGATTAGGTCTCTTCACATAGTCCCACATTTCTTGGAGACTTGTTCATTCCTTTTTGCGCTTTTATCTCTAATCTTGGCTTCTCGTTTTATTTCATTGAGTTAATTTCGACCTCTGATATTCTTTCTTCTGCTTGGTCAATTCAGCTATTGAAACTTGTGCATGCTTTGTGAAGTTCTTGTGTTGTGTTTTTCAGCTCCATCAATTCACTCATGTTCCTCTCTAAGTTGTCCAATCTTGTTATAATTTCCTCAAATCTTTTTTCAAGGTTCTTAGTTTCTTTGCATTGAGTTAGAACATGTTCTTTTAGCTCACAGAAGTTTCTCATTACCACCTTCTGAATTCTGATTCTGTCATTTCATCACACTCATTCTCCATCTTGCTTTGTTCCCTTGCTGTTCTCCATTTGCCAGCTCCTGCTGGTGAGGAGTTGTGATCCCTTGTAGGAGGAGAGAAGATTTACCAACTCCTGCTGGTGAGGAGTTGTGATCCCTTGCAGGTGGAGAGGTGTTCTGGTTTCGGGTGTTTTCCTCCTTTTTGCACTGGTTTCTTCTCATCTTTGTGGATTTATCCACCTGTCGTCTGTGTAGTTGCTGATTTTCGGATTGGGTCTCTGAGTGGATGTCCAGGTTGTTGATGATGAACTTATTTCTGTTTCTTAGTTTTCTGTGTAACAAACAGTCTGGCCCCTCTGCTGTAGGACTGCTGAGGTCTACTCCAGGCCCTGCTTGCCTGGGGAATCACTGCAGTAGCTGCAAAACAGTAAGGGTTGCTACCAGTTTCTTCTGCTGCTATCTTTGTCCCAGAATGATGCCCACCAAATGTCAGTCTGATCAGTCTTTTGTGAGGTGACTTTTGGATATACGGGGGGCAGGGAGCTGTTTGAGGAGACAGTCTGTTCTTTATAGGAGCTCAAGTGTTGAGCTGTGAGCTCTGTTGTTCTTTCAGAGTGACTAGGCAGGTACGTTTAAGTCTGCTGCAGCAGAACTCATAAACCCCCTTTTTTTCCCCAGGTGCTCTGTCCTGGGAAGTTAGGGCTTTATGAGTGTCCATTGTGCTGCTGACTTTTTTTTACCCAGGGCTGCCCTGCCCAGCAAGGAGGCAGCCTAGTCACTTCAGAGGCTTTGCTGAGCTCCACCCTGCTGCCGGAGCTTCCCTGTAGTCCTGTTTATATGGGTGTGGTTAGAACTGCCTCGGCAATGGTGGCCCGCATCTGTAATGGTGGACTCTCTCTGTTATGGCAGGTTGCTTCAGCAATGGCAAGCTGCCTCAGCAATGGTGGACTACCTCTGTAGGGGTGGAGTGCCTCAGTAATGGTGGACGCCCCTCCATCACCGAGCAGCCCTGTCCTGGGTTCAGCTGTGCTTGCCATGAAACTCTCAACCCCAAGCGTTTCCAATTGCTGGATTTTTTTGTTTGTTTTTATGGGGGTGGGACCCACCGAGCCTGATCACCTGGCTCCCTGCCTCAGAGCCTTTTTTTTTTAAGTTGAATGATTGACTCTCTCCTAGGTGTTCCAGTCACCTGCTGAAAGGATGCCAGGATCTGTGTGATTTCCTGTGTGGCAACCCACTGCACCGGCTGAAACAACGGCGCTGCCTGGGAATCTTCTGGCCAGCTTAAAAGGGCAACAGGATCAGTGTATTTTGTATGGAGAGCCACCGTGCCACAGGGCTGGCAAATCAGCTGCGCTGGTTAAAATAGCCGCGTTAGCCAAAACAGCCATGCTGGCAACCCGTAGGGCGCCTCTGCCTAGGAATCTCCTGGTCTGTGGGCAATAAAGATCCATCTGGAAATGCGGCATCCACTCACCCTCTGCACTTTCACTGAGAGCTGCAATCCTGAGCTGCTCCTAAAGGGGCCATATTGGATCTTCCGGTCCACAGTAGCTAATGTTAAACAGAAAGGGTCACGTATACTTCAGTCCTGCACCTTCCCATTTGGTTACTACAAAGGTGAATTTTCCCCCCTCCATCTTTCTTAAGAGGAAGGTTGTGGGAAAAAAAGTAGGGGAAAGTGGGGAAGTGTTGGCATAAAGACTTAAGAGGAAGGGTTGTGGGAAAAGGGATTGGGGGGCAGGGTGCAACGGTGGTCTCTGAAAGCTGACCTCCTTGAATTTTCTTGGGTGGGCTTTTTCCCCTTGCTTGTGTAGTAAACCACAGTGTGTGAAGCAGCCTCTCTTCACTGGCCTCCTTCATGTGACTTGCAGCATCCTAACATGCAGGCTGGCTTACTCTAACAGTAGGAGCCCTTATCAGGGTCTGCTAGAATCCTGCTTCTGACCTCCCTGCTTTTTCTGCTTGTCCCTTTATGGGGGAAGCTCTCCTCATGGGCATTACATGATGGGGGAAAATGCCTAAAACTTTCACAGTAGCTAAAAATGATTATGTTTGGGAAAGCTGTTTCTTCTCCTATGAGTGAACCCTATTTAGGAGTGGGTTGCTTAGGAGCTAGGTGTGCCCCTTTGTGTACTTGGAGTGGGGAGGCTTGCTCTACTAAAGTCCTTACATCTATAAGCTTTCCTAGGCAACAGGGTTTATATAGATAGGTTTGAATTGCAAAATAAGAACCTGAGGGGATGACTTGCTGTCTCAACTTGGAAATCCAAAAGTCAAAAGCTTCCAGCAGATAGTGACTTCCTGGCCTCTCATTAGATGACAAATGAAACTTCCCTGCTCTAACCAATATCCTTCTACCTTTGAGCAAACCTGCAGTCTGGCTTCTGTGACCAGGTCTTGGGGATAGTGGCCCCTTGATTTTCTATCCTTTAAGCTTTCTGATATACTCCTTTAGAAACGAGCAGCTACAGGGTTGCTTTGAAAAAATCTTGTCCTAAAACCTCTTTTCTGCCACTGATAAAAGGGAACAGGTGTACTACCAAAGCCAGACAAACACGATTTTGAATTTGCCAAAATCGCTTAAATGTGAAGACTCGCATGTCTCCTCCAGCTGAAGAGAATAAATACACCAGTGTGAGTTGAACTGGAACACCACATGGTAGTTCCAGTATCAACCTTGAAAACTAGGGTTTTCTCCAATGAGTGTAGCTGAAATTCCTTAAGCACTACCCTGGGATATAGATCATCTTTAGGAACTGGGCAGGAATTTCTCTAATAAGATTGGAACTAAACAGATTCTAGAAAGTCCCTGATGGCTTAGGTCCGAGATGCCATACTCATTGACCTCACCTGAGAGGAGCTTGGTGTCCACACCACAGCTGTAAGTGATGGCCTGGCATGTGATCTACCTGAATGAGTTTGTCCAGTCAACAGCTACACATGAGTACTCTCCCTGGCAGCTCCCAGGAATGGGTTAGAGCCCAGTCCTAATGCATAAAGCTAAGCTGGAGGGACCCAGTATTATACTCAAATGGGCTGAAGGCTTTGGAGAAGCAAATAAAGCCTAAATGTGCACAATGGTAACCTGAGGAAGCTGATATGCACCTGGCCACTTGATGCAGCTGGCCTGGGAAGCAGGAGAACCAGAGGCCTGGAGGGTGGCTGAGCCTGCTGAACCGGGAAGCTGTGTGGGACATGTTGGCCTCCTCTGGGTGAGGGGAGTCAGTGTGGCATCTGCCCAGCTGTGAGCTAGTTCTGGGCCAAAGTACAAGAACTTAAAACTCCTAAAGTATCCCCTCTGAAAGCTACTTCAAGTGCTAAAGGAGCAATTACTTTCAGACTGGAGGTGGAAGTGCTAGGGTCTGGAGTCAGGACTAATCTCTTGAAGTGGAACTATTTGACCATGGCGTCAGTCTCTGGTCCTGTATGTGGAAATAATTTCACAGTAGTGTAATATGACTGGTTCGAGATGTGGACTTGAGTTCACCTGGGATCTATCACTTAATGGCTCTGTACTTGGGCAAGTTACTAAACATACAAAAGAGGCTTAAGCTGAGGTTTGTGATGACATTCTGGATATAGAACAGTGTACATCTTGGTATATGCTCAGTAAATGTTAGCTGGTACAGTACCCCCACTCTGAGCTTGTCACAGATGTTTTAGTACCTGCACTCTTTCTGTAGAACAGCCCTCAGGTTCTGAGTGCTGGCAGGTTCTCTAAATCCAGCTATGGTGCCTCGTTGTCTGCTTAGCTCTCACCTACCCAGACTTTGCACCTGGGATTGTATGGCTGTTTTTTCAAACATCCTTAAAGCATGGATGAAAAGTTGCTTAGCTTGTTGGGGTTCCCAAAGTATGGTTGGTGATAAAGAATCTCGTCAGGTCAAACCTGGGCCAGTAATCCAGGAAGGTTCACATAAACTATTTAGCTGCCTTAACAAAAGAATCCAAGAGGAATTGACAGAATCTTGACTTTTGCAGGTTGAGGAAGGCTTGGCAATTAAACTCCACAGGTGCTACTCACTGCTAATTATTCTACAGGTGCCATTGTTGGTCTCATGGTTACATAGCTATGGCTGTAACTTATGATTAAGGGATGGGGAGCTTGCCGGGAATTCATACAGACCTTCAGCTCTAGTACTTGGTTTAGCAGCAAATTCCTGCGGACAGGCAAAAGAGCAAGCTGGAGGACAACTGACAGTGACTTAAACCCAGGTCCCATAGATCCCTAAAACCTTACATGGCTGAGTCAACTTGTAAGCCTAGAAGCTACATAGTATGGATATGGAACCAACATCAGTTGAGGGATGTTGGGCTCTACCAAGCTCAAATCAGAAGCTCACAGAGTTAAGAGTTTCTAGTCCTGGCAGGGTTCCCAGCCTGTTCAGCTGATAAACTAGAATATGCTGAGTGCATAAGCAGACTTGTGATGCGGGTGAACTCAAGGCTGTCAGTTGTTGCTGACAATGAGCTAGTTAACCCAATCATCTAGGCTTCCTGTATCCTACTTTAATCGTGCCAGAACTGTTACATGGATGGCTCCAGAACTAGGTAGAATACAACCTCTAGACTTCTACAGAGAAGCCACTCATGACAAAGCTTGGCCTCTAGGCTTTCCAAAATCGACCCTCAGTGGCAGGGAGGTGTGTGATGGGCCATATGGCCAGAATGCTCAGTTCACAGGCTTTGGGTCCAGATGTAGCTTTGGCCTGGATCCTGCCACATTTATGTGTTGGATAAGTTACTTAAGCTCTTCCAAAAGCTCAGACTCTGACCTATTAAAATATCTCTGGGCCATGAGGCTTCAATAGTAACTACCAGGAAGCTGGGCATACTGCCAAATCCTTAAGTAACTAGTGTCTGATGGCCTGAATGCCTTCCCCTGCCTAGATTGCTTGGCTTCAGTTCCAGCTGTGGTTTGAGGCTCCCCGCTGCATAGCCCCATGCCTCGAGTATGAGCTGTCCTCCAGGCTTGGCAGCATCTCCCTCTTCCATGTTGGTTCCTAGTGTTCTATCTTTTGCCACTAAACTGTGTAGCTGTTGAGTAACTCATACTTATCCTAGAACAAGTGAGCAACAGTGGGAAAGGGGATTTATATGGCTGGTTCTCAAAGTTAAGGCCTCTGACAGGAATAATCTGGGAGGCTCTGGTTATAGGGTCTCTCATTTCTCAGCCTACTTTGTCATAGCCTATGTGTTTCTATAGAGATGGCCAAGTGTCCAAACACTGGCTACTGCTCCTTTCCTTTCTGGTCACCTGGGCTCCCTTCATCGACCAGGTAGTAAGGTTAGGACTAGCTCACAACATGTGTAGCCTAGCCTTTCCTGATAACTAGCACAATAACCCAACCTCGTGGCAACTTGAA
This sequence comes from Leontopithecus rosalia, assembly GCA_028533165.1. Lineage (NCBI taxonomy): Eukaryota > Metazoa > Chordata > Mammalia > Primates > Cebidae > Leontopithecus > Leontopithecus rosalia. Next base: position 10,457,704 of record CM052663.1, on the reverse strand, counting down.
ATAGTGTAGGGTCTTTCATGAATGTCTCAATTGAAGAGGTAGCCCAGGGCAAGAAATAGTGCCTTCTGCTGTACATGGAGTTATTTCTGTGGGAAACCATAAGTGAGGGCAGACCCTGCCCTGACTGGACTGTTCAGAATCACTCCTGTCCGTGTCTGGTCCTGTCTATTGCTCTGGGTTACCCCAGAGTGACTTTCCTTTGTGGAAGCGCTGTGGCAGGGCTTGATGCTTGTTCATGCTAACCACTTTCCAAGAGACCAAGTGTCTCTTGGACACTTGGTCTCTTGGAAACTAAAGAGCATCAACATAAATAAGAATTTACATCAATGAATGGATAAAATAGCCAGTTAACATCAAACGGCAGTAACCCTAAATTTAAATTGACTAAATCTCCCAATTAACAGATACAGCCAAAACCTAATGGTATACTACATCCAGACCCATTTTATATCCAAAGATACACAAAGACTCAAAACAAAGGGTTGGAGAAAGATTTACCAACCAAATGGAGAGCAAAAATAAAGAAATAAACAAAAAGCAGGAGTTGCAATTCTCGCATTTTATAGAATGGATTTCAAAGCAACAAAGATACAGTGGTAAAAGGATCAATGCAACAATAAGAGCTAACGATCCTAACACCCAGATACATAAGACCCATAAAGAGATTTAGACTCAACGAGACAGAAAATTAATAAGGATATCCAGGACTTGAATTCAGATCCAGAACAAGTAAACTTAATAAATATGTATAGCGCTCTCCACTTTAAAT
>CM052663.1:10411828-10456435 GCA_028533165.1 Leontopithecus rosalia | reverse complement strand
GATTTCTCAAGGACCTAGAAATAGAAATTCCATTTGATCCAGCAATCCCATTACTGGGTATATATCCAAAGGACTATAAATTGTTCTACTATAAAGACACATGCACACAAATGTTCATTGCAGCACTGTTTACAATAGCAAAGACCTGGAACCAACCCAAATGCCTGTCGATGATAGACTGGACTGGGAAAATGTGGCACATATACACCATGGAATATTATGCAGCAATCAAAAATGATGAGTTCGTGTCCTTTGTAGGGACATGGATGAATCTGGAGAACATCATTCTCAGCAAATTGACACAAGAACAGAAAATTAAACAGCATATATACTCACTCTTAGGCAGGTGATGAACAATGAGGACACATGGACACAGGGAAGGGAGTACTGCACACTGAGGTCTATTGGGGGAAATAGGGGAGGGTCACGTGGGGGGGAGCGGGGGAGGGATGGCATGGGGAGAAATGCCAAATATGGGTGAAGGGGCAGAAGGCAGCAAAACACACTGCCACGTGTGTACCTTTGCAACTATGTTGCATGTTCCGCACTTGTACCCCAAAACCTAAAATGCAATAAAAAGAAAAAAAAAGAATGGTCCTGCATTTTTGCAGGAACATGGGTGGTGCTGGAGGTCATTATCCATAGCAAAGTGATACAAGAACAGAAAATCAAACACTCCGTGTGCATTTAAAATGAGAGGTACATAACTTGTGAGCACAAAGGAGGGAATAGCAGACACTGCGGCTTCCTTGAGAATGGAGGATGTAGGGCAGAGGAGAACAGAAAACTATGTACTAGGCTTATTACCTGAGTGAACTATTTACAAACCCCTGTGACATGAGACCTACATAACTTGCATATTATGTACCTCAAATCTAAAGTTAAAATGTATGCCTGTCCTTAAAGCTAAACTTCAAAGCTGCAATCCAAAGGTAACAATGACTTGTAGAAAGCATACTGTAAGTCTGCTGCTAATGATACTTGTAGTCAAGCTTCAGCTCTCTAGTTGCCTAACACGGGTATCTAGTTGAGAATCAAATGTCTGTTCACTGCTTCCAGGGGGACTACAGGGGCCAAGCCAAGCACAAGGTTAATATTCAATAAGATTCTGGGCTTCAGAAGCATGAAGGAACAAGATCTGCACACTACCAGCTCCCATAGGTTTATCCACTTTCTCCCAGGCATTCTTATGTCTGGTTTTTATAATCATGTTCTTAGTTTGACAACCTGGATAAGCCACTAGTCATTGTCCCAGTATCTATATTGTCTACTTCTCTGACAAGCAAGTGACCAAATACAATGCTTGAGTCTGTACCCACTGCAAGGACACCCTCTCACCACTTTCAGGGTCACGAATGAGGCAGCACTGCAGCAGCAGTCCATCTCTGCTCATTCATTAATAGTATATCTAGCCGATGATCTTGAACTACGCAGTCCTTCCAGCTGACAGAAGAAAACACAAGGTATAGGTGTGTGAAGGAAAGTTATTGTAGATGATGTGGGGCTCTGGGTCTGTGGAACTCACTTCCATTGTGGAATGAATTCCTGAGGGTTCCCAGCCTTGGGTCTGAAATAGTATGCACAAAGGGGTAGCTCTAGTTACATGGTCATGTAATACCTGACACATCGCCTTATTAGGGTCTTGGGAATAAGGTAGGAACTAAACAGATAATAGTTCACTTCTCTGTAGAACCTGTTTCAGACCTCTGTAGGATGTCTACCAGCCACAAAATACCTCCAGCACCATTGGGATGTGGAGTCATGGTGCCTAAATGACAGGGAGGCTCAGATTGAATCCTGGACCTGCTGCTAAAAGGGATCAGTCACTTTTTGCCCATCAGGTTGAATATTTTGCCATTGATACAGTAGACTAGTGTCATCTTCGTAATCTCCAGACTAGTGAGAGCAGCATCACACACTGGGGACAATTGGTGGGGGGGGGTGGGGACGGTGGGGAGGGATAACAGGGGGAGAAATGCCAGATATAGTATGCACCTAAAGCAAAATAAATTTTAAAAGTCACTTTAGACAACTGGCAGAGCAGGAGAAACTGCCAGAACCTGGGAGTATGATGGTGAATGTATTGCTGCTTTATTTGTGGTGAATGTGAATGGCTTTCAGCCTCCCTAATGGGGTAAAACAGTTGGCCAGGGCAATAGCATCAAAGGGCCCAAGGCAGCTGCTGCTTAGTAGCAGGTATCACCTCTGGCACAGTAGGTGTGACTAAGCTACCACGTTGAGCTTTTGGTAGTTTAACAAATGCCAAGACTTGCCTCATTCTCTTGGGAGCCATCCGTGTGAATCAAGCAGATGATACAAAGCCCCCATCCCTGGCACTCCACTTTGAAGATGGTGTTCTAGCTTTTGACTTAACTCTTGGCTATGTGGGAGGCAGTTCTTGAGGAAATTCTAATTGGCCTTTCCTGACATGATAGCTTTTCCCCCATGGTCAGGGAATATGTCAAGGTTAGATGAGTTACTGTGTTTCTATTCTGATTACTTGGATCTGGAAAAGGTCCAGAGGTGGTCTGGAGATCCACTGGAGCCACTAGAAGATAGCATTGGTTTCATTTTGTCAGCTAGTTTTCACACACCCCTCTCAATTCTGAAGACTGATCTGGCTGGAGGTCCCTGTCACAGGTATGAATGTTCCTCTCCCCATTTTACCAAGGTAAATGAGCGTATGTTTCCATGGGATGGGTGGAAATACTGTGTATCTGCTGTGACACCACAGAGCTATCATTAGCAGATACACAATATTCCAGGGAATACTACCTTCAAAGGAACTGCATGTAGCCTCTTCAATCCATGGACTGAGTCTAATTTAAACAGGAAAATTTGGTGAGGGATTATATTGGGCAGGGTTCAACCAGAGAATCGGGAGCTGCTGGATATATACCTCCATAGGCCAGTTCCTTTAGTTTTAGTACATGCATCCTATGTGATTGTGGAGGCTGATGCAAGTCCAGAATTCAAAGTCTACCAGTCAAGAAAATATCACAGGTAATCTGGAACTAACACATGGGGCCGGGCTATCTTAGACAAAAAAGGAGGGTCACTGAGCAGAAAGAAATTTTCAACTGATGAAACAAGACTGTCCTAGATAATAAGCAGGGGACTAAGTCAAAGTCATGACTCGAGGCTTTAATTTCATCTCGATATACCTTCACATTATACCTGGACTATATTTGGAAGTACCTGACCAGACCGCAAACCTAGCCAAGCTGACCTGAAAAGCTATAAGGATCATGACTGTCTGGTGCAGTAGATCACTTTCACACCTGTTCTTGATCTGATTGTACTGACTAAACTATCTCTACCTGCCCATCTATCTCACCCCTAGGCACATGATGGTTGAACAGTTATTGCTGGCTTCCTGCGGGTCAAGGCCATTCTGCCTGGCTACCTGCTATGGTTGCCATGCCTTAGTTAAGTGCAACCCCTTGGCACATGTTCTAGATTCCTATCCCCACTGACACCAGGGAATGCCGTTCTGTGGCAGCATCTCCTATCAGCTCTGGCCCACATATGACAGCCACAACTAGGATTCTCAGAGAAGCCAGTGACCCTCACTAGTGCTTTTTGCTGGCTTAGTCAGAGAAGGGATGCTCCAGAGAAATACAGTCGGGTGGTAGGTTCTTTGATCTCATTGTTTATGCTACCATAATCACTTTTGAGTCGAATTCCTTTGTCAATACTTATAATCCTCACTTAGTGCAGGCCACTACTGGGTGCAAGCATCAGGGAGGCATCTCAGCAGTGTCAGTGGTTCTAGGAACCCTTGCTGAGCTACAGAAAGGTACTCATCAATGTTTTTGTATAGCTTCAGTCTTTCCAGAAGCGTTCTAGTTCCTGCTTATGTTTTACAGTTCTTCTGGCAAATCTGTCTTTTCATTGCAGAGACGTTTCATTCTATGTTGTGACCTTACCCTGTTGACTAAAACTTCTACCTGACTTTAATCCTGGGTACTCAAGTAGTACAACATAACACATCCCGTTAGCCTCCTGGGCTAGCCACTGACTGTCTTATGGACATGTAATGAAAGCCTGGATTTAAGATTACTGTTAGTAACTAGAATCAAGCCTGCAGGGACATGCATTTCTTGATTCACTGAGCTTTCATGGAGCAACTTCAACATGGTCCATGAAAGTTCTCTGGAGCTTTCTATCAGCATCTATCTTGGCAGTTAAGTTGCTATTCCTAACAGCAAGCTTGGTTTAGAAACTTGTCCTCTATGAAGTTCAAATAATTTGATAAGAGAATTGTACAAAGGAAGAATGTACAAAGTAAATGACTTTTATACTGATCATCTGTTGGCATAAACCATTGAAAGTCAATTCTTAGGTCTGTCTTAAAAGAAGTACAGGCATGGGGAAGGAAAATACCATGGTAAATTTTCTCTACTGGAGCAGAGAAACATCCAAACTTGAAATTGGAGTAGCCATAGTTCAACTGTGGAATAGGGCAAGAACTCTTCAACATTAGCATTAATGTTGGCAAAAATCCCAACATTAGCAGGGGCAAATGCAGGAGAGTGTTCTCACAATGGGATATCCTGGAACAACTTGCTGAATAGGGGGCCATCAGAACATGAACATAAGTGGCCCAGCATGGGATCACTCTGCTCACTCGAATACTCAGCACATGGGTACTGATTCCTCTGGATTTATGAAGATCCTTGGGGCCTCCTTGAATACATAAGCCTAGGCACTTCTGAGCATTAAGGTATAGGGATGACTGAAGCCAAGAGGTAGTCTTAACTCATGGAGTAGTTCCTCAAAGAACTTAAGGGAAATAGGTTTCCCTGTAGGACAGAGGTTGCCACCTCCTTGATGTGTTCCAAAGGCAATTCTATTCGGCTGGAACACCACTGTGCACTATCCTAGAAGCAAAGTGCAGCAGCAATTTTAAAATTCAAACATCTTGGATTTGATAAAACTGTTGGGATTTTTAACTCAGTTGATAGCCCTATTGGAATATTTGCTGGGAAAGAACTTTGAGTCAAAATAAAGACAATTTTATGAATCCAACATGAATTCATAATACAAAAATAATGTTAAGTGACAGAACAGACCCAGAACAGAAAACAGTGTCACGTGACACAGAGCAAACTCGGACAGATCTGAGTCCCTGCTGGCTCTGAAGCCTTGGGAGCCAACTGACTCAGACTTAGCTTGAAGGATAGAACTTGAAAATATATCCTTGGCCGAATGATGCTTGTGAACATGAGCTATTCCTACCAGAAAAGCAAGATAACCACCTGCACTTTCATGTGGTTAGTCTACTTGTATACTGTATTTTACCTGTAACCCCCTTCAGCTTATCTACCCTTGTGTCAAAACAAGCCAGAGACTATCCCTCTATGTAATATGTATTGTAAAGAAAAGCACTGCTACCAAATGGATAAAGGATTAAGTAGTGGAGTGACAGATTGGTTAGCAACCATGGAAGTTTTGATATCTGCCTCCTTTCATACTTTCTGATAGTTTAAAGAAGGAATTTCTACTGTTGGACCAGAATACTTTCCAAGACCTTAGACAAATGCTTTTTACTTCTGTATCTTGGGAAGTAAAATCTCAATCTTGGGCACTAAAATAGCAGTGTTAAAACTCCTTAGGGTTGATGTAAGATCCTATGTAAGATAGCCATAAACCCAGTGGACATATGGTCAAAGATAATGACAGACTCACCTGTACAGCTTGGAAGACTATGAAATACTGATTCAAATTCCTTTCATTCAAACTCTCTTTAATTCTCAAAGGAGTTCAGTAATGCTAGTGAAATTGACATCAGTATTTTATGCATTTGTTTTGTTCCCAGTCACCAAGTGCACACACATTCCTGTTGCGAGCATTCTATTTTAGGCAAGTCTAATAGATGCCACCATGGTTTGTTGAGCAAGGCTAACTTATCACAGGGCATGCCTCATTAGAGTTTTGCCTGTTTTTCCAACCCCATCAAGAGAGTTAAAGCAAAATAGAGAGGTCCCACTTATGCTCAGTGAAAGATGTACAAAGGTCAACTCTACTTAGAATTCAATTGGTCCTCTTCAACTTTAGGGGTATAAATTACCAAACTGCTATTTAGAGGGTATAATACTTAAAAAGTCACTTGACCTACCTTAATCTTTCTTAAATGGAGGTGATGGGGTTGGAAAAACAGGCAAAACTCTAATGAGGCATGCCCTGTGATAAGTTAGCCCTGCTCAACAAACCATGGTGGCATCTATTAGACTTGCCTAAAATAGAATGCTCGCAATAGGAATGTGTGTGCACTTGGTGACTGGAAACAAAACAAATGCACAAAATACTGATGTCAATTACACTAGCATTACTGAACTCCTTTGAGAATTTTTGTAATCTAAACTAGGCTGGCTGACATTGCTATCTAAACTTGAATGGTCCTGATAATGTGGGGGATACATTTATCATTGGGTCTGAGATTTGCTCAGGAAAACCTTGGCTTGCTGATGGATATTCAGATGGATTCTGTTGCCAAGCCAAGATACCAAGTAGTTTCCCATCCACCGCTGTGGCTCCTTGTCAGTTCTAGCATCTGTTCCCTTTGGGTTTTAATCACACTTTCACTATACTGCCTTTTTTTGTGTACTCCTCACTTAAGACACACCTATGTATTGGTATGCAGGCTCTGAGTTGTGGCTGCTATTCATCTCAAATGGCAGCTAAGGCCTTGAATCTCTGGACCAGAGTACTCAGCAAGTTTTCCTTGGGCTTCTCAAATGAATGCTCTGATCAGATTGTGTGTCTAGGTTTATACTCGGCTCTTGAGGGTTATTTTGTGTGTAGTAAGCCCTAAATAAGACAATTACATTGCAAAAATCAAGTGCAGAATAAGGGTGCCTGGGGAAAGAGTTGGGTGTTGCCAATTTAAAATCCTATGCTTTCCTCTATTTTCAGAATGTACCTTGGTTTTTAGGCTTGGATTTTTAAGCCTGAATTGAAGAATGGGGTAAAGGTAAAGGAAGTGACATCACAAGCTTGTCATAAAAACAGGTATCCTGGGAACAAGTGTCCCCATTATGCTGGGAACAGGGTATTTTCACTAAGTCTCAAACTGTGACAACTTGATTGCTCCCTAAATGGCAGCTATAGATAAGGCATGTCTTGTCAAAGAACATCACTTGCTTGACTGTAGCTGTACAGATGAGCCATCACAAATGAACGAACATTGGCAATGCCAGCTGAGATTCTCCCTTGGCATCCATTGCCAAACAGATGCTTTGGACTGACTCCAGACATCAGGGTTTTTCTCCAGACACTGACTCATACCTTGGCTGGTATTTGGTTTCCAGTGGACAGGGGGAGTCTCATAAGTTTCTCACATTGGTGGGTGGAATAGTGTCCAGGTGCCTCCACAGGTAGCCACAATCTGGGCTGAGCTTCATAAGCCTAAGGCAAGATAAGGAGTTGCTTAGTAAGCAGAGCTAAACAAAGCAAAAAGTCCACAGTACAAAGTAAAAGCCCATAAGGTTAGAAAAATCCTCTGGAAAGGCCAGGAAATAACTTGGTGACAGAAACAAGGGTTTAAAAGGCAAATAGCATAAAGGAGTATAATGTCCAATTGATCAAACTATTGCAACAAGTTTAAAGTTCCATGGTTAGCAGGCTTGTGGTCAGGCTTCTCTTAGCCAGATTTAGGATGAGAAATGGAGGCACTATGAACGGGAAACTTAGTATGCCATTCAACGGGAATGTCATGGAAATGTAAGTTTCCCAGGCATTTTGGGCTCAAGCTCTGCATATAAGCAAATTTCCAACAAAGATATTAAAGTGGCAATGAGATATGACAGGATATGGGCTGGCACTGACAGCTTTTGCTACAGCATTCAGGGCAGTTAATAGTCACATAAACCTTTCCTGGTCTGAATACTCTAGGCCACTCCTATCACTGGGAACCCTACGTACAACATGTAGTCAGTTTGAGCCTGTGTAGGCACGTGAGGGAAGAAGGTAAATCGAAAGGTGTTTGTATTTAGAGTTGAGGCCAGCCGTGAGTCTGAGGAATGGGAAATGATCATAAGTTATGTCATCTAGCTTTCAGGATGTGTGTTTGACCCTGGTTACAAATATAAAGCCAGCTCACTATTGTTTCTTCTCACCTGAGCATGTGGAAAGGTCTGTTACTGTCAAACTACATTCTAAATGGAACTCCAATTTTGGGAACGATGGTAATCAAGCTGGTTTGTGTTGGCCAAACACTGGAATGTGCTACACTCAAAGGACGGTCTACTCTGGCAGAATTATGCTTGGCATTGTATGGGATGGAGGAGCAGTGGGCTTCACACGCATTTGTTTCACTTCCATCTAAGATGAGTGGTAAGGGACTTTTAGCACTTCAAACAAACTCAAAAGCATTAGTCTTACCACCTGAGCTGTTTGTCTTATTCCTTTATGACTAAATGAATATGTTTCATTCATATGTCCTGAACTAGTTGTGTGGTTCCAAATTCTAGCTACCATCAAATAAGTCTCATTCTGGGGAGTAAGATCATCTTCTAATCTTAAAGCAGAAATCATCTTCTAATCTTTCAGAAAACTGTCTGGAGTTGGTCTAGAAGTATTCCAAGTTTCTCACCCTGAATTCTGCGCTTTACTGTCTGCATAGCCTGTCAAAAATTCCCAACGTGCAGGGAGAACCTGGCCTCTGAAGCCTGTATACCCTATGAAGAGTTCTCCTGACTACCAGGATAATATTCAGCCTCCTGTTCTTATGGGGAGTTGTCAAACCCTTTAAGACTAGTCAAATGGAGAATCTGAGGCAATGAATATTGTGTGAATCTTTCCTTAGTCCAGTGTTTGGTAGCTTGTTACTTCCGAAGCTGAACATTGTTACTAAGAAGTCAGGCAATGTCATGGTGACCTGAAACCCAAAAGAATATGGCTCTATCAATTCTGGCAGAGTCATGCTGGGAGCAGGGATAGCCTCACCCAAGCTGGGCGGGTGCTGGTGGGGCCCAGGGGTTTCTGATGAAGAGGCCATGGGTCAAAATTTAAGTCCTAAGCAAGGCTGACATGTAAGGGCAAAACCAGGGTTGGCTATGAGATTCAGAATGTAAAATGAATTCAGATCTTGTGCTGGCAGTAGCAAAGATCAAAATCCCGAAAATAAAAATTCCATCCAGCTTTATAGCTGCACTGGCAAAAAGATGTACAAAGGCTCACAATCAAAAGCCATGTCAATAGTGTGGAGACAGGAATGCATCTTTGTAAGGTGTGAATTTGTGTATCCACTACATTGAGCCTAGTGAACCATTCTTTTCAAGCCTCTTACAGCTTAAATTTCTGAGTCTCTTAAGGAAGTTAAGTTTCCAGGAATTCTCACTTTATACCCTAAACATAGTCTAGAATCCACTAAGATAAACTTCCAAAAATTACACCATTCTCTGCCACAGCTTAATGCTTTTGGTCTTATTTGGCTTTGTGCAAAATTTTTAACCCCTTTTAGTACTTAACCCAGGTATGTTTTGACTAATCCTGTTACTTCCAACCTTTCTGTCACTATTAGGCATGTTTCTTTAAAAAATGGGATTAAGTGGCTGGGGGCAGTGGCTCATGCCTGTAATCCCAGCACTTTGGGAGGCTGAGGCCGGCAGATCATGAAGTCAAGAGATCCAGACCATCCTGGCCAACATGGTGAAACCCCGTCTCTGCTAAAAAAAAATACAAAAATTAGCTGGGCATGGTGGTGCATGTCTGTAGTCCAAGCTACTCGGGAGGCTGAGGCAGGAGAATTGCTTGAACCTGGGAGGTGGAGGTTGCAGTGAGCTGAGATCGCGCCACTGCACTCCAGTCTGGCACCTGGCAACAGAGCAAGACTGTCTCAAAAAAAAATTGGATTAAGTAAAATCTAGCTGAAACCTGTGAATAGAAAACGTCTATTCTGGTACCTGGGTGATTTGACTTGAATATCTTACATTATTACATTGCTTTCTCACGCTGTCGGGGATGCTTGCCCCTCTTAGGTGCCACTTCAGATCCTCTCTTCCTCTGTCCATTTGCAGCTGCTGGTGTAACCCAATAGCACTTTTACTCGGCTTCATACCAGCTACCTCCCAGTTGCTGCCCCAGGATTTCCCTCCAATTTGGAGGCATGGGATGATCTTGGGAATCCACTGGGCTTTCACTTTCTCCTGAAAGTCTGGGGGGAAGGTGGGGAATTAGCATCTGGGGGACAAACCTTGATGGATGGGAGTTCGGAGCCAATATATAATATACCCCTCTATCATCTCAATCTGACATGTTTCCTAAGGCTATAACTTCTGGGGTGACTCTAGAGTTGCTAGGAGTCTTGGCCAATTCCATACTGCATACTTAACTGGCCTTTCCTCTGTCCTTACCCTTCATGTTCCTTAGTATTATGTCCTCAAACTGGAACACCAAGCTTTTGCTGGTTTCTCTGAAAGAGTCTGAGACACAGTGGCTAGATCAGTTTTCTCCCCAGTCTCCTCTCCCTGTTACTTCAAAGCTTTCATTTTCTAACTTTCCTTTGGTGAGGGCTACCTTCCCACTTCCCATGGTTGTATCCATTCTTGAACCTACTTTAATAGCCACAGGTAGCTCTTAAGGTATCAATATCCATTCCAAAACATGTGGTGTAGTGGAAAGTGAAGGGATAAAGCATTCTTAGGGGGTAGTCCTGGGATAGGAGGTGGGTGTCTCAATCACAGGACCACATGCTACTGAGCAGCAGACTCAAGTATCTTAATGGAGCCACGATGGCCACAGTGAACTTCCTAGTGAGGTCAAAATTCTCAGCTGAATCCCAGCTACTTGGGAGTCTGAGGCAGGAGAGTCACTTCCACCCAGGAGGTGGAGGTTGCAGTGAGCCAAGATGGCACCACTGCACTCTATCTAGCCTGCGTGACAGAACAAACTGTCTCAAAAAAAATCTTGACTGTAGTGCATTTGGCTGGATGATCTAGGAAAGCCAAACTTGAGCTTGTTCTTGTTAGTGTGTCCTCTAGAAAGTGAGACACTAGTGTGTTGGACCCCTACTAACTTCAGTACGGATGGTACCAGGTTTGTATTAGTCCCATTTTCACAGTACTAAGACATACCCAAGACTGGGTAATTTATAAAGAAAAAGGTGTCATGGACTCAGTTCCACATGTCTGGGATGGCCTCAGAATCATGGTAGAAGACAAGGACAAAGGCATGTTTTACGTGGTGGCAGTGGAGAACGAGAACCAAGCAGAAGGGGAAACCCCTTATAAAACCACCAGATCTCATAAACTACCATGAGAACAGTATGGAGAAAACGGCCCCCATGATTCAGTATTCTCCCACCAGGTCCCTCCCAGAACACGGGAATCATAGGAGCTGCAATTGACGATGATTTGGGTGGGGACAGGGCAAACCAAGGTTCAAGAAGCCAGAGAGACCAGGAACCAGCCAACAAAACATAGGGTTTGAGGAAACATAAAAGGGCAGTCCAGTGGCAGTTGGCTGGAAGGAAAACTTGCACCAATGTGTAAAGCATGCAGCTTACAGCACTTAGCACCCTCCCTTCAGCCTCGGTTGACTTTCCATTCTGTTTGCCAAGTATAAGAGCAAAGTGAAGGCTGCAGTTTGTAAGCTTGAAAAAGACATGGAAGGTAGCATGATTTCCATTTCATGGAGAACATTGTACCTTCCCCAGAGTGGTCAATTTACTGAAGTCTGTGGCCACTAGACTGACAGGCTATGTAAACATCCTTGGGGAAAGATGGCAAAGGTCCATTGTTTCCCTTCCCATGTGGATGCAGTGGGGTATTGGGGGTGCTGAAGAAGGCATTGGCTACATAACAAAATGATACGAGCCAAGCACCGCTCCTAGCCTCTTCAGAAGGGTAGTGATATTGGGAACAGATGTTACATGGGGCAGGGGGAGGAGTGGATTATTCCGGGTAATGTGTCATTCTCCACGTCTCATCAGGCTTCCACACTGCCCACCCAGGCCTCTTGTGTGAGCTGCTTGCTGGTCTTAGACCTACCCAGGCTAAATCCTTAAGTCCCTGGTATTTCATTATGCCTCCCCAGTGGGCAATACTGCTTCAGTGGATACCCTACTGCAGGAAGACCCTACCTGCTTGCAGGGCTGGCAACTGTACCAGTGTCTATTTTGTGTTCACCCTGATCATATTCTTCACCCTAATTCCTTGTCAGAATTTCCCAGCTGCCACTTAGAGGGTCAAGTCTATTTAGATGATCAAGTCTAATAGACCCATTCACAAGATGTATTCTCAGATGGAAGGTCCTACATACTAAATAGGGTTTTGGTGGCAATCTCCTACTTTGTAATATTTAATTCAGCCTGTCTCACTTTGATAGCCCCTTATAACCATCGATTGTTATCACAGGCCTTTGGAATCCATGTTACATGAGTGCACTCAGCTCCAGTATCCAATGGAGCAAGCACACCCTAAGTGAGCAATACATACTTCTACATGTGGCTATTGGCCCCCAGACACTCTAGCCATCATTGCTGCTACAGGGATTCTGGGGCCTATGGCCTACATCTTAGCCTAAAGGGGCTGGTGCTAGCCACTGCTCTGCAGGAAGGGAAGTGGGCTGAACTTGAGGCTCCCTTAGTGAAGCTCTGTTCTGGCTTGAGCTGCCACAGTCCAACAAGAACAGCACTAAGTTACTGACTTTCACAGTAGGTGTCCCTGCAAATATCAGGTCATACTGCATTGGTTGGTGGGTCACCCTGATGGGCCCCTTGGCTTTCCCCTTTCCTTGGGCTCCCTTGTCTCTTACCCCAGTAGTATACAACCCTCAGTTTCTCCATTTCCCCAGACTTGGCAGTTGCTTGGGCTGCCTAAAACACTAGCTATCCTACCAAGAGGTCCCAGATAGACACTGGCATGCCATACCATTGGTTGGATGCTGACTACAGGTGGCATCTGTTCTGGCAGTGAAAGCATTTTTGGGACCTCTAGTGCTCAGCAGAGATAGCATATTCCATCCTCTAATTCTGAGGATATTCTGCAGTTCCTCCAGTCAATACAAAGACATGAGGATGAGTCTCCCTCATTTGGCCAGGACACCCTGCAGCCCACAGCTATCTGTTGGGGGATGGCCAGATCCTCATTGGTACCATAGAGTTGTCTGCCTCAGGGCCAGGTAGTTTGTGATGGATGCCATTGTGCCACTCCAGAGTACAATACCTTCTGTCTCCATGTTTCATAGATACCACCCCGTGACTGACTCTGCCCTTCTGCCTGAATCTCTGCCAGCTTTGGTTCCACAGTAGTGCAGCCCCACACTGGTGTGCTGCCACTTTGCAGGTGCAGGCTAGTCTTGCGGTGCTACCTTAGGTGGGTACAGTTGGTCCACTTTTATTTTGGTGACAACCAGATGGACAGATAAGATGCGAAACCTAGATGGATTCATCCTAGTCTTCATTCTTCTCCCCAGAGGTCTCCATGGGATCCTAAGGGCTCAGGGTCTTGGGACAGCTTAATCATGATAGGTCTGACTCACCAATATGGCAGTCAGTGGCGCTTCAAATGGTTTACCCACCAAACTGGGATCCCCATTCTGTTACCCTGTTCCTGCCTGTGGAAACAGTCTGCATTTCAGCCTGAGTTCACCTGGCATCTTTCTAGTTTCAGTTAACTTTGTAACTGATACACGCTTGCCTGTGCTAGAATCTCCACCTCAGTGGCTACTTGAAGTGCAGTCAGGAACATCCAGCCAACCAAGACTGCACCAGTGAAGGCATCTTTTACTTGATCCATCCCCTACAACAGGTTTCAGACCCTTCAGCATTTTGTGGGGAAATCCCCATACTCGCATTGGGCCCCACTAGATGTGGATGTTCAGCTGGTGATTTCCCCCAGATTTCCCCTACCCTGATCCCATTGTCTTGGCACTTAGAGGATTTTCTTAGCTCCTGCAAATATATAGGGCATACTTGGGGGAACCTTACTAAGAGGTCTAGTGGCAGCAGACATGACAGAATGCCACTGCTTGTTGAAAAAAAGCATGCAATTAATATACCGCACTTCCACTTAGCACCCTCCCCCTGGCAACGTCCACATGACAACCCTTAGGTTGTTATTGTCAGGTGCATTGCCATAAGGGTCATTCTTTGGGTGTGCTGAAGTGATTACTGTCAGGTGTCAACTCTAAGACTCCAAGTCTCATACGCCTAAACAAGAGAGCTTATCCTGTAGATGACTTTTCATTCAGGTTCTAGTAGGAGAGGCAAGTACCCAAATGTAGAGGGGTGAAGTATAGTGGGCTACTTTGGACTTACATGTGCTGGTTCTAACATGCGGCGATATCCCAGTTCTTGTTGGATTTCTTGGTTCTCTTCATAGTGAGCTCTAGATGGTTCTTCTGAGGAACTTTGAGTCTCAAAGGGTGTCAGAGAGAGATCCAAGATGGCCGATCACTAGCAGCTCAGGTTTGTAGCTCCCAGTGAAAGCATAGAGAACGAGAGGATGCCATACTTTCAGGTGAATTTTTGCCACTCAAGGACCAGGAGATTCCCAGGAGACGAGCCCCACAGGTCACCAGCATGACTCTTGCAGCCAGCGCGGCAGTTTTGCCGGTGCCCCAGAGCGGTGGATCTTGGTGCAGAGTGAACGGGACTGGTTCCCCTTTTGGCCAATGTTTGGAGCTGATTGAAGAAGGGATCAGGAGGGAAGCCACACTGGAGACTCCCGGACAGAAAAGCACCAAGAATCTTGACGCCACTGTTTTAGCCAGTGCAGTGGGTTGCTCAGATTTCAGCATTGGGAATTAACAAGTTGGACGTCCACTCAGAGACCTAATTTGAAAGTTGGTAATTACAAAGATGACAGGTGGATAAATTTACAATGATGGGAAGAAACCAGCGTAATAAGGCTGAGAATACTCAAAATCAGAATGCCTCTCCCTCTACAGAGGATCATAGTTCCTCATCAACAAGGGAACAAGGCCTGATGGAGAACGAATGCATTCCATTAACAGAATCAGGCTTCAGAAGGTGGATAATAAGAAACTTCTGTGAGTTAAAAGAACATGTTCTAGCCCAATGTAAAGAAACTAAGAACTTTGAAAAAAGGTTTGATGAAATCCTCATAAGAATAGACAATTTAGAGAGGAATATAAGTGAATTAATGGAACCGAAGAATACTATACAAGAACTCCGAGAAGTATGCACAGGTTTTAACACTCGAATCGAACAAGCAGAAGAAAGGATATCAGAGGTCAAAGACCACCTTAATGAAATGAAATGAGAAGGCAAGATTAGAGAAGAAAGAGTAAAAGGGAATGAGCAAAGTCTCCAAGAAATATGGGACTATGTGAAAAGACCTAATTTACGTTTGATAGGTGTATCTGAATGTCATGAAGAGAATGAATCCAAGCTGGAAAATATTCTTTAGGATATTATTCAGGAAAACTTCCCTAACCTAGTAATGTGGGACAGTACTCATCCCCAGGTAATACAGAGAACACCACAAAGATATTCCTCAAGTAGACCAACCCCAAGACACATAATTGTTAGATTCACCCACATTGAAATAAAGGTGAAAATTCTAAGGGCAGCTAGAGAGAAAGGTCAGGTTACCCATAAAGGGAAGCCCATCAGACTCACAGCAGATCTCTCAGCAGAAGCCCTACAAACTAGAAGAGAGTGGGGGTCAATATTCAATATCCTCAAAGAAAAGAATTTTCAACCCAGAATCTCATATCCAGCCAAACTAAGCTTTATAAATGAAGGAAAAATAAAATTTTTCATGAACAATCAAGCACTCAGAGATTTCATCACCACCAGGCCTGCTCTACAAGAGCTTCTGAAAGAAGCACTACACACAGAAAGGAACAACCAGTATCAGTCATCCCAAAAACTTATGAAAAAATAAAGAATATCTCCATAATGAAGAATCTATATCAACTAATGGGCAAATTAGCCAGCCAGCATTAAATGACAATATTAAACTCACAAATATCAATATTAATCCTGAATCTGAATTTAAATGGATTAAACACCCCAATCAAAGACACAGACATGCAAACTGAATAAAAAGTCAAAACACATCGACACTCTGTATCCAGATCCATCTCATAAGCAAGGACACACAAAGACTCAAAACAAAAGGTCGGAGGAAAACTCACCAATCAAATGGAGAGAAAAAAGAGAAAAAAAGAAAAAAACAGGAGTTATAACTTTCGTCTCTGGCAAAATAGACTACAATAGTAACAAAGACTAAAAGAAACAAAGAAGGACATTACATAATGATAAAAGGATCAATGCAACAATAGGAGTCAATGATCATAAACATATATGCACCCAATATAGGGGCACCCAGATACATAAGACAAGTTTTCAATGATTTATAAAGAGACTTGGACTCCTACACAATAACAGCAGGAGACTTTGACACCACATTGTTAATATTCCATGGATCAACAAGATAGAAAATTAACAGGGACATTTATGATTTGAACTCAGACCTGGAACAAGTAAACTCAGTGAATATTTATAGAATTCTTCACCCCAGGTCCACAGAACATACATTTTTTTTTTAGTATCACATTACACCTATTTTGAAAGTGACCACATAAATGGAAGCAAATCACTCTTCAGCACTTGCACAGCATTTCACAGATTTAAATGAAATATTGGTTGGCTGTTAGTTTGTTATTTTCTTTCCTTATTCCTTCCTGTCTCCATTGTTAAGCACAATTATTAGCATAAAAGAGGTTTTTAATACCTATCTTTAGATTGCATTCCAGCCTGGGCAATAGAGCAAGACTCCTGTTCTCTCTCTCTCCCTTTTCTTTCTCTCTTTCCAAAAAAAAAAAAAAAAAAAACGGTGTTCATCAAACTAATTTCATTACAAATAGCTGTCACCCAAACTCAAGCGGACCATCAGTACCAGCTCCTTAGGAGGCTGTCTATTTCTCCTCTGGAGGAAAGTGAGAGGGCTTCAAGCTTTCCTCAGTTCTTGGAAGGCACTCTTTATAGCAGCCAAGACTGTAGACTAATAGTTGGTATACTAATAGACAAACATAGAGCAGCTTAGGAGAACTTGCTTTTCTGTAATATTCCAAGTATGAGCAATTGTATCTGATACAGAGGATGTGAGATATTGATCCAGAAGTTTTCTACCTTAATGGTCCAAGATAACTTTCCTGGCTTTTATCTGTTACAAGTCTACCAAATCAGGAGGGAAGAAAGGAAAAGCATACACGTAGGGAATGACTCAACCTGTGGTCAGAGCTGTATTAACCAGTGCCTAGTCACATGGCTATGGCTAGCTGCAAGCAGCTGGGGAAAAGATGGTCTTTAGCTATTAAGCATCCAAAGGGGCTGGCCAGAGTACCATTGCTTGAGGCACAGAAAGCCACTAGGAGAATAACACAATGGACTTTGGGGACTCAGGGAAAGGGTGGGAAGGGGTGAAGGATAAAAGATGACAAATTGGGTGCAGTGTACACTGCTCAGGTCATGGGTGCACCAAAATCTCACAAATCACTAAAGAACTTAAGGAATCAAACACCACCTGTTCCCCAATAACCTGTGAAATAAACTTAACTAGAGAGATTCGAGAGACTTGATACAGAAGAATCAGGGAACTTAAAGATTCAGTCAGTCAACTTGAAGATAGATCAAAATGTCCACAAAAATCAGGTGTTGGGGTCATACAGCCTTATGAATATACTAAAGTGAACTTCACAGTATGCAGATTAAACTCAGTAAAAAGAGAACCATGGGCCTGGGACCACTACTTTAAACCACAACAAATCCTCAGCTGCGTAAGGACAGATACGAAAGACGAAAGTCAAGTGTGTTCATCTTACTAGAGTGCCTATGTTTCATGTTAGAGTATGCTGTAATTGTAATCATCCAACAGATTATTCCTGCCCACTGCACAAGCAACCTACACACCTGGACAATGGCATTGCAATAAAAAACTTAACACCAGGCCAGCTTCTCTGTGTGAGAGACAGTCACTACTCAAATGGGTTGCCCCAAGAATTTAGGGTTAAGGATTTCAAGGATACCTTGGTGGGTAGGGACTTGGGAAATGAGGATTGGTTGGGTTAGAGATGAAATCAAAGTCAACATTGTCCTCCTGACACTGAATCAGTTCCTGGGTGGGGTGACAGGCACAAGATCAAATGAGCAAGTTTATCCGTTTGGGTGGTGCCAGCTGATCCATAGAGTACAGGATCTGCAGAATATCTCAAGCACTCGTCTTAGCTTTTATTACAGTGATGTTAACCATGGGAGAGATTTGGGGAGGTTGACAGTCTTGCAGCCTCCAGCTGCATAAGTCCTAAACACCAGCTTCTAATTTTTTAGCTAATGTGTTAGTCCTGCAAAAGCAGTCAAGTGCCCAGGCAGGAAGGGTTTGTTTTGGGCAAGGTTTGTTAGCATCTTTGTTTCAACTCTAATTCCTCCCAAAATTCAGCCTATGCACAGCAATGAACAAGGACAGCATGGAGGTTAGCAGGATGGAGTCAGGTCAGATATTTCACTGTCACAATTTTCTGTTATAACTTCTGCAAAGATAGTTTCATAATCGGCCTCAGCACATGCAATGGGTGTTGACCTAAGTGGATAGGATGTTTGAAAGGCAGTATCTACCATGAACAGGCTTGTTCTCAGTTGATTGAGTAACTTTCTCTCACTTGAGTTTAAAAAGACCAAATATAAGAAAGCTATTTAGTTGTACCTACAGCTTAGAAAAACAAGATACTAAATATTCTTCTGTTGAATCAATCACAGTGTAGCCTGTAGGTTGAACATTAACTGAACCATAAAAACTTGGTTAAAAAGCATAACGTGAAGAGGTGTATATATACCAGTTATAATCTACACAGTTAGAATAGAACACAAATGCTGACTTGGAAAACATGGATAGTATATAACAACTATCCATGTATTTCATGAAAGTACTTGGACTTTAAAATGAAGTAAATAAGCGTAATCTAGTGATGTCATATTACTAAATCACAACTTCCACTGTCAGGCTGGCTGTCCTGTTATCTATATATAATGCATATTAAAAGTTCCTGGACAAACCTGACATACATGTTTTTATGCTTTATGAAACTCAGGAAAGCCATGCTTGTTCTAAATATGATGAACTTAAGATACGATGTTTGGATTGCCTTTCTCCTGGAAGAGCCTTGCAAAAGCAGGTTTCATACATGGCAAATTGCCTCTCCATGTGGTAGATGCATCATCACCAAAACCTGAGACAAAGGGACTAATGGTTGAAGCATTCAGAGTCCAGAATATTCTGCTTGGTTCTGCAGGTAAAAAATTAAAAAAAAAAAAAGCCTAACACGGAAGCTGCATTAAAATGAGCTTTCATTTCAGCTTTCACTAACAAGACGGCCAAAGTTTATCAGGAAGCTGGTGTGCTTGGACTTCCAGAGTAAATGTGTTTGTTTAACTGAGTCCCCGGTAGAAGTCCAAGTTGGTCATAAATAAAGCCTGTCACACCTGTGCTAATCAGGCTGTCCTGTGTTAAAGGCCCACATTTTATACTGTGGGGAATCTAGGGTCTGGTGCCATCTTTAAAGATGGTTATACATACCGATATCATGTTTTCATACTTCAAGTTCTGGGGTACGTGTTCAGAACATGCAGGTTTCATTACATAGGTGTACACATGCTATGGTGGCTTACTGCACCCATCAACCTGTCGTCTACCTTAGGTGTTTCCCCTAATGGTATTCCTCCCCTTGCCCTTACCCTCTGACAGTCTCCAGTATATGATGTTGCCCTTCCTTGTGCCCATGTTTTTATTCTTCAACTCGCACTTAAGAGCGAGAACATGCGGTGTTTGGTTTTCTGTTCCTGTGTTAGCTTGCTGAGAATGGTTTCCAGCTTCATCCATATCACTGCAAAGGACATGAACACAACCTTTTTATGGTTGCATAGTATTCCATGGTGTACCTGTGCCACATTTTCTTTATCCAGTCTATCACTGATGGCCTTTTGGATTGGTTCCAAGTCTTTGCTATTGTGAAGAGTGCTACAAAAACATACATGTGCACATGTCTTTATAGCGGAATTTATAATCTTTTTGGTATATACCCAGTAATGGGATTGCTGGGTCAAATGGAAATACCAGTAACTTTCTTGACTGCTTTCAGTGTCTGGAAGAGCTGTTCAGGGAAAGGACTACTTGTACTTACTTTTGTTGTAAATAGGCATTTACACATGCTTTTCTTCCTATCTTCCTTTAGGACCACTGTCTAGCCTATTAATGCTCTATATAGAAGGGCATCTAATTGATGTCTTTAAGTATTGCATTGATATCCTTGATTTGCCATGTTAAAAACTGCAGCTCAAGCCACCAAACTACAAATGTTCTTCTGCTAGAGTTGGAATGGTGGAATGGAAATGTATCCTGCCTCTAAGGGGTTTGAGGCTTTTAGGACAGCAAGGTTGGCTATCGGAGGGGCTTGCTACTGGCTGATAAGCTTGAGTTCTAAAGGGAAATATCACTTAGATCTGTTGTAGGAAGATAATGCCCTAGAAACTTGGTTTTTAGTGACAAGTAGACGCAGCAATAAACAACTCTAAATCCCAGATAGCTATCAAATCAAGTTGAGCTCCACATTATGGGAAGAACAGATTTACATTTCCTCTATTCCCCACCTCTCTCCACCTTGGAGATTAAAAGAAATAACATGCCCTCCAGACTTGCTTGGGTGCTCTCGAGTCATCAGTTAGCATTACAAGGTAGAAAGCTGCTTCAGTCACCCAGCTTCATGGCTCAATGGATGTGACCAAGTCCTTACCTGGTAGTTCCAGGTTTCTAATACCCTGTAATCAGTACTCAGATTCTTCAACGACCCAGTAGCACTCCGGGGACTGCTTTTTCTGCTGTAGATGGTATAATATGGCTCAGAACCTTAGAGTTATGTGCTGCCAAGTCTATTGGGGCTTACCAAAGACCAAATAAAAAGCTTATCTGCCCTTGATATCTCCAATTTGTTAATATGGCCTGGGTTTGTAATATAGCATGGATCTTACTACTTTATGTCTTTGGACCCCACTTAAAACACAATTTCAAGGACCCAAGAAATCCATTAAGGCAACACTCCTGAGGTTGGTACATTCAACTTTGCACTTATTAAAATGGAATAAAAAATGCCAAGAATAGTGTATGCTGTCTCCCAAATCAACATGCTCTTTTAGTGGTAGGTAGTCAATTACACCTTAGAGGGGATGTTTTCATATGCCCCAGACCAGACTCCCATTTGGGAAATTATCACAATGAAGGAAATTACCTTCATTTATCACCTACCTTCTGGCATGCATGGTATTTTACTTAGACTTTCAAAAACTAGCCACTTTTATTCAGCGGGTCAAATTGGTGTGTTGCCACTGAGTGAATCACAGTGGTGTTGAGAATGTCAAGGTGATTTGTGTCTTCCCAGACTATAACAGAGAAGGAAGAAAGCCAACACCTTGTGGCAAAATGAAAATTTTGGCATCTTTACTGATAGTACTCAAATGTTTTCCTACTAGCTATGTTGTAGTTGCAGAGCAATGTCAATATGTTCCAACAAAGAAGCATCTGGCACAGTAGCTGTGATTAGGGCTCCTACTGAGTGAAGTTGGAGATGGTCCATTGTCAGCCACATCTATCTTAGGGGTTAGGCCAGTGAAGTGCAAGCTACAACAACCACCACTCCTGGATCCTATAAGTGTTTGGTACTAATTTCTGCAGTCTCTCCAAGACAGCTGTATTGCCTTTGATAGCTACAGTTGGAGATTGGAATAAATGATGTTAAGGTAGAGAGGGCCAAGTTAGAATTCCCTGAAACTGCATCATCCTGTTCTACCCAAGTCAATGAACCAATGGGACTTAAATTGCTAAGTACGTCAAACTTCTGACTTCCCAAAGTAGGGTAGAACCACAGGATGGAATCTCTGAACCATTAGGCTTCACTGTGGCATGAACTTCAAGCAGTATTCCACTTACCACCTGGTTTCAAGAACCTGATTCTAGCATGACATCCACAATAGTATGGTGGGTTTTCTGGTATAGATACTGCTTTAGAATCTATATATACAGTAGACCACCAATCTGAGTTTCTAACCTAATATAATTAATCAAATTATTTCTGCCAAAGGATTGGGGAAATACTCCTGGTATTACAGGCTTTTTCTTGAGGAAATCCATTCCCCTTCAGTTAAGACAACTGGCTCAGATCTGAAAACTTCAGAGACTGTGTTCATTGCTATTCTATCAGACTTGGTCAGTCCTTACATCTCTTCTAGTTGTACAAGGTAAATCCTAACTATCAGCTCATCTCAACCGTAGAACATCACATGTTAGCCAATGCCAGATACTTGAAGGTCAAGGTACCCTGGTGGCCATAGAGGGACTCTTGATGTCTCTTACACTAACTATTAAAATAAAAGATGAAGTGCTATCAACTGTCCCTGAATATAAATACTTACTATCCTGATTGGTTACGGTAACCAAATCCAATGAGTGTCTCCTACTGTCAAATCTGGCCTGTAAAGGACAGTTCCTCAACATTTCTGCCCTCATTTATGCATTACTCATTGCTTTTGTCCCCTTGAAAGGCTCAGAAGATATTCCCTTCTTAGGTGTTACATCTTCTTGTATTAGGAAAACTATTACAACATCCTCTCTGTACCTTCTGACCCTTTCCTCAACACTACATTGAATCGGCTCAAACATGTACCTCTCTTATTAAAGGTTGTCATGATTTCCAAACTTCAAGGAAGCTTTTCCAGCAGTGTCTGGCTAAGCTCCTCTCCAGGTGTCCTAGCCAGGAAAGTAGATCCTGAATCCTGGGGAGGTGCCAAACTCTTAACCTCATGATTCAACATCTTCAAGATACGTGGCCATGCATGTTCTCACAGGTGACACAGCATGTTTACCAAACATTGCAACCCTTTCAGTGTGGAAACTTTTCTCCCAGGAAAAATAATTTCTGACTTAGGGTACCTGATATAAGATACATTATATATTATAGAGATAAGTGAAAACAGCAGGGGTTGGTCTTTTGTGTGGGTTTTTTTTTTTTTGAGGATGGAATAGAACACTTTTTGGCATATCTGCCT
Organism: Leontopithecus rosalia; assembly: GCA_028533165.1. Classification (NCBI taxonomy): domain Eukaryota; kingdom Metazoa; phylum Chordata; class Mammalia; order Primates; family Cebidae; genus Leontopithecus; species Leontopithecus rosalia. The sequence goes on along the minus strand of CM052663.1, from coordinate 10,433,370 downwards.
GAGATGCAATCTTGTCATGGACTTCAGGCAATACAAAGCTGTTCTTTGTTTGGGTTTTTCTTTTTAAACATAAAGAAGGGATCACTTCTCCAAACCCAGAAGGTTTAGGGGGAATCTGAGAATTGAAGGTACCCAAGTGTTCACCCAACTGTACTTACCCTAAGTCTTAGGGTCTCACTTTCTCCCTATCAAGATGACAGTATCTCCTAATGTCAAATGCACAGTCTGAATGTGCAACCTTGATGTGTCTCTTATGCTGGGTATGATGTCTTTTGTATTTCTGCCATGTTTACAGTCAAGTCTTCAGTCTGATATTTCAGTCTGATCCGTCACCTAGCCATGGGAAATGAAAGTCTCCTGAAGGTCGCTGAGAATTCCTGGCTTTCATGGAAGGTCCTGAGTGTTAGCTAATCAGAGCCTGCTGTTCATTCTTCAAGGTTTCTAAGTCAGTTTAAGAAGCCAAGCTCTTCTATGCTTTTCATTGTCCCATATGAGGTGCTAGAGCCACTGTTACCCATTGCTTCTCTCGATACCTGTACCTCAATCCAAAAAGAGTGAGAACTAGGAAATAGCAGTACAAGGACTTACCTCTGGGATATCTGACAAATGGAAGAGATGTCTCAATCTTCCGTGTGAAGAATAAACATCTGTGCATTCATCCATCAACTCCCCCTCCTCACTGGTAGAGATGCCCTGAGGGAATTAAGACTCCTCACACCCAGGCTGTGAGTATGTGTTGAGCTGAACTCTGGCTTCAGAAGACTGGGATAGAAGGCACAGACATACATAACTTACTTCGAGGCCAGACACTGTTAGTACGAGTCTACACTTGCATAGCCCTGTCCAAAACATCTGCCGCTGGAACTAGCAGTGAGTCGGGGATGGGACTTGGAAGAAACATGCCTGTAACAGGGAAAGAAGTAACAGTGCAACTGGCTCAATACTGTCAGACCTTTTCCTGACACTCTATGTAATCTGTGTCTGACAGTATTCAAGAAAAGGGAATAAATGATCTGCCAGTTCCCCCTCCCATAAATCATACTTCATACAAAGTTGCCTTTCCTATACCTCCCACTTACATGAACATAGGTGCTGAGCAGGGCTCTGGGGCACCCTTTGCCCACATCTGAATAGGGAAACCCAGGGCAGGAGTCAAATTACAGCATAAATACGATGCATCCTATTCAGAAAGGGACCTGAAATGCCACAGGTGTCTTACACATGCTGTGTATGTGTACATTAAGGGGAAAATACAGGTAAGACTATTGAATACATGAACAAAAATAGGCAGGATCTAAGACACATGGATTGCTGAGCCCAATAACTTAGCCTGGTTAACTTCAAGTATACATGGAACACAAAATGACCAGAAAAGAGGTCACAAAGCTTCAGACTTGGAGACATTGCCATCCTGTCTAGGTCTGGTTTTCCCAGGAGTCAGAGCCTAAGGAAAAATGTGAATGCAGGAGGCTTATTTGGGAGGTGATCCCTGGGTGTGTAGCATTGAGTGGAGTGAAAAGAGCTAGTAAAGGGAACATTTAAGCTAGTTATTGCTGGGGCTACCTGCGTCTCTGATTTTCCTCCCACTGTGGACCTCTGAGGAGCCTTGGAGAATGTCCTTCAGGTGTGCATCTGCAGAATGAGAGACTACACAGGTATCTTTCACCCTAAGATTTCCCCTAGAAGTTTGAATTTCCCACTCTGAACTACCTTGCATGCAGATTGAGTTCTTGAGTTTCAGAAAAAGCCCTTGCAGAATAAAATGTGTAGTGGACCCTTGAGGTACGATGCTATCAGCCTGCACTGACTATCAACTAAAACCGGAGGTATGCTGAGGGATGGAGATGGGCCACCAAATCAGCTACGTACATGTATCTCCTTTGACCAAGATATAGCATAGTTATCTTCTCTAACTTACATGTGTAGAATTTAGCAAATATCAAGTTGTAAGATCAAATCATGCAAATGAGAAGATACTACAAACTAATGCCATAAGTCAAAACTAAAGATAGAGAAAACAAAATGTAAGAGGAAATCTAGAACAGCTATTAGCATCTTCTATGAGTGAGCAAATTTTTCTACTTTTTTGATTCTATGTGATACAAAACTTACCAGAACCCAGTGAAAACCAGAGTTGAGAAAATATTTTCTGAAAAGTCCAAGAAGATAAATCTGTCAAGATTTACAACCTGCCTGGTGTGGAAGGCTCTGGTGCCCACCCCTTTTCCTTGCATTGTACCAGGTTAGTACAAGCTGACCTCCAGCTGCCAGCATCAGGCCTGTCTGAGGACTTTTCCCCAAAGCCATAGAAAATAACTTGCTTTCACATAGGACGGGCTGACCTATGGGAATGAACGCATCTTTGGAGCAAGCTTTAGTTGGTATATAAATATCCCAGTGCATTCACCCCTGAGATGGACTAAATCTAGAATTTCCCCATGAGATCAAGCTTCAGCCTCTTCCAGTGACAAGTGGCTTGCAGCATCCTGTAGTGGCTTCTGCCTTCTCTTCCTGTGTCGCCTCACCAGTTGACTCCTGGTGTTTGCCAAATCCACTTGAATTCCGGTTAGGGTCTGCTTCTATGGAAACCCAAACCAAAATCATAAAAGATGCTCCAAGGAAACTAATACCTGTACTTAAAAAATATAACTAGAAGTATAGAATGAGAATGTCATAAGTTGCTTTATGCCAATAACTTTGAAAACGTAGACGAAATGAATATACTTCTAGAAAAATAATCTATCAAAATCAAATGACTCATCTGAGCTTTATAACTAGGAGAAACTAAAGCAGGGCCAGATGATTGCATAATTAAGATTTTTTTAATCCCAGTTGTACAAACTCTTTGAAAGGATAAAAATCTTAGTTCATAAACAAGATTATCTGAGCTTCAAAAGAACAGCACAAGAGAATCTTTGGCCTGGTATTTATGAACATAGATGCAAAAAATACTGAAGCCATGCTGATCTTTCATAAAAAGAGACATAAATGGAAAACCAAAAATTGTATGTTCTCATAAGTGGGAGCTAAATTATGAGGCTGCAAAGGCACAAAAGTGATAAATGGACTTTGTGGACTCACCAGGGTGGAAGCGAGGGTGAGGGATAAGACTGAGTACAGTGTACACTGCTCTGGTGATGGGTGCACCAAAATCTCAATTACCACTGCTTATCTGTGTAACTCAAAACTATTGAAATACATGAATACAAGGAAATTCTGATGCATGCTACAACATATGTGAAACATGAACATATGCTAAGTGAAACAGCCCAGTTACATGAGGACAGGTCACGTGGTTCTGATTCTAGGAGGCATCTAGAATAGTCAAACTTGTAGAAAACAGTGATTGCCAGGGATGGGAGTAGGGAAGAACAGCATTATTTAATAGGTGTGACATTTTGGGCTTAGACAAAGCTGTGGCTGTACAAAAACCTAAATGTACTCAGTGCTATTGAACTATACACTTAAATGTGCTCATATGTTAAACTTAGGTTATATACTTTGCCTCTGTATAATGTATCAAATTAAAACAGACTGGCTGGGCATAGTGGCTCAAGTCTGCAATCCTAGCACTTTGGGAGGCCAAGTGGGTGGATCATCTGAGGGTCGGGAGTTTGAGACCTGTCTGACCACTATGTTGAAACTTCATGTCTATTAAAATCACAAAAAATTAGATGGGCATGGTGGCGGGCAACTGTAATTCCAGCTACTCCTGCCTCAGCCTCCCGAGAATTGCCTGAACCCAGGAGGCAGAGGTTGCAGTGAGCAGAGATCACACGTTTGCAATCTAGCCTAGGCAAACAGAGTTGAGACTTTGTCTCAAAAAATAAATAAATAAAAATAATGAAAGTAGATTATTTCTAGGCATAGAAATTTGGTTTGAAGTTGATATACCAATGTCTAAGGGAAATTTTCACACAAAATAGGCAGAGTGGTTTCTAATAGAGAACTGACGTTTATGTAGTTGGTGGAAGACCTCAGAGCCTAGGCGGGATAGTTAAGCAACCATTAACATAATCATATGTTAAAGGTATACGTATGATTCCATTTCATGATTCCAGATTCTACCTGATTCCATCTAGACAGGCTTCTAAAACAGCCAAAGCTAAACTGTAACAAAAGAAATCAGATCATCGTTTCCTGTGGTAGGAAAGTTCATCAAGTGATAAAGGTTCCGTATCTTGGTATGCGGTTATGCAAGTACATAAACAAACTTACTGAATTGTATACTCAGAGCATTTCTCAGTGAAGACAATTCTTTAAAGTGTTAGTTGAATAAAGAAAAGACGGCCAGGCGCGGTGACTCAAGCCTGTAATCCCAGCACTTTGGGAGGCCGAGGAGGGTGGATCACAAGGTCAAGAGATCGAGACCATCCTGGTCAACATGGTGAAACCCCATCTCTACTAAAAATACAAAAAATTAGCTGGGCATGGTGGCGCGTGCCTGTAATCCCAAATCCCAGCTACTAAGGAGGCTGAGGCAGGAGAATTGCCTGAACCAAGGAGGCGGAGGTTGCGGTGAGCCGAGATCGCGCCATTGCACTCCAGCCTGGGTAACAAGAACAAAACTCCGCCTCAAAAAAGAAAGAAAGAAAGAAAGAAAGAAAGAAAGAAAGAAAGAAAGAAAGAAAGAAAGAAAGGAAGGAAGGAAGGAAGGAAGGAAGGAAGGAAGGAAGGAAGGAAGGAAGGAAGGAAGGAAGGAAGGAAGGAAGGAAGGAAGGAAGGAAAGAAGGAAGGAAGGAAGGAAGGAAGGAAAGAAAGAAAGAAAAGACTGCAGTACTGTGGCTGCCAATCTGTTTAATTGAAGCCCAATAACTCACTTCTGCTTACATCATGAATTTCAATGCCTGGTTTTCTTTGAACATGTTACAGATCTTTATAACATGAGGTGTTTTTTGCAGGCCTAAATTTACATAGAACTGTAATTCTGTAACTAGCTCCCATGCACTCATCATGTGTGATTTATCCATGTATGTTGCTATAGTCCACTTTTCATTACTAAATCTAAGGAATAACTTGATAAGTTCATATACTTTCCTGTCGGTAAATATTTGTTTAGGTTCAGATTTTTTGAGCAGTACTGCCTTGAACATTTCCTACACAGTATACAATATTCCTCTAGGGTATGGAACTGGGAGTGATGAGTTTCGGAGTCTGCACATCTTTAACATTACCATGATGGTATTTCTTGTTCCGCATCCTTGTCAACTTTTGGCACTGGTAACTTAAAAGTACAATGGCGTAACTGTGTGTGTTTTTTTCCTTGATTACATGCAGAAAAACGCATTTCACTTGACTAAAGTTTTCTGGCAAGGTTCTGTTCATGGTATCTCTTCAACCATCTTGTTTTTTACTTAATGTTCTGGGTACTAAACAGAATCTATTATCGAAAATCCTTGTCCAGCTGAACTTCCTCCTTTCATGTGCTTGATGTCCTTTGAGCAGTTAAAATTTTTCTTTCATGAATAATTTAAATATTTAAGAGCTTTTATATTGAAGTCATAAGGATAGTCTACATTTTCTTCAAATAAAGTTCCAACTTACATTTAAGAATTTTTCTCTCACATTCACCAATTACAGATGAATTAACTATCTAATTCTATTTTTTCTTATGGATAAATAACCTATTAAACCTCTTACCTAGTAGCCAGTAATACAGTTGTCAGTACTAAGTGTTTTGTCTGCATGGGTTTGTGTCTGAATGCTTTATTGGTCTGTTTGCCCATCCCTGCCCAATGCCGCACTTATATACGTTCATAGAATGATTAGACTGTATAATCAGAATAGACTTCCTTTCTCTTTCTCTTTTCTTTCTCTCTCTTTCTCTCTTCCTTCTTTTCTTTCTCTTTTTCTTTCTTTTTCCCTCCCTCCCTCCTTCTTTCCCTCCTTCCTTCTCTCCCTCCTTCTTTCCCTCCTTCCCTCCCTCCCTCCTTCCTTCCTTTTCTGCCTCCCTCCCTCTCTCCTTCTTTCTCTCTGCTTCTGTCACCCAGGCTGGAATGCAGTGGCACTATTTTGCCTCATTGCAAGCTCCACCTCCCATGTTCAAATGATTCTCCTTCCTTAGCTTCCCAAGTAGCTGGGACCACAAGCACCCACCACCAGATCAAGCTAATTTTTTATTTTGTATTAGAGGCTGGGTTTCTCCGTGTTGCTCAGGTTATCAGGCTGGTCTTGAACTCCTGACCTAAGATTGTATGCCCACCTCGGCCTCCCAAAGTGCTGGGATTACAGGTGTGAGCCACTGCACCCAGCCTCCACCACTCCCTTCTGTATCCCCCAACTCACACCTTGCCCATGCCACTCATGCATACCCCCTTGCCCTGTCCCACAGCCATTTGTGAGTCCTGCACTAAATGGACTTCAGTCCAGAGACCAGACATCAAACAGCAATCTGGACCTCTTCCTTGATGGGAGGTGAGACCTCCAGAAGAGGAAAATGCCTGCTATGGAGCCTGCAGGCTGAACACAGTTGACTCTCTGGGCAAACAGGTAGAACAGAACTGAGTAAAATCTCCAGCCAGAAAAGAAAACTTCCCAGTCAACTCTTCCCTGACCCCATTTTAGAGACGGAAACACTAAGGCTCCAATGGCTCCAAAGTCAAGTTCTGTCCACCCAGCCAGGCTCCATCCTTATATAAATGTTTATAACAGTATGTGTTGGGCACTCTTGTTAGGCCCTTTGACACACATCACTCAGTCTGTTTTTCCCATTCATTTGACAAGTATTTATTGAGCTCCTACTATGTGCATAAGATGGACTTGATACTAGGGACATCTTGGTAGAAAATTCAGGCAGTCTACCCACCTGAGGTTCTAACAAGACAGAGGGTTGGTGCATGGGCAAGGCTGTGAAGGCAACGAATGAAATGGTGAGGTCAGACAGGAAGGGTGGCCAGGGATGCTCTGTGCCTGGAAGGGGCATCTTCCTGGCTTTGAGACCCAAATGACAAAATATCTGTGAGCAGCAGGCCATGTCCATCAGTAACAGAGCTGAGCCACAACCCTCCATAGATGCCAAACCAAACACCAGATCAGGCCAGCAATGAGGGACAAAGACCATGGCCTGGAAGGGTCTTGCCACCTGAGCTCACAAGGGGATTTTTGTTATGCTTATTATTATTATTATTATTATTATTATTGTGGGGTTGGGGGTCCTTAGTGCACAAGAAACACTCTAGGAACCATAAGTCAAGATCTAGGCTGCAATCCCTGCTCTGCCCTTGCTGTGTGACCTCGGGCTGCTGTCACCACCGCTCAGAGCCTCAGCTTCCTTCCCCTTCTGTAAAATGGAGAGTCTAATAATACTCACCTGGCAAGAGGATTGGGGAAGTCAGAGAACTCCTTCATGTAAGGAGCTGATGTCTGCATGTGGCCCCGGGTCACAGATTTGTAATGGGGATTGAAATTACTGATAAGTGGCCAGGCATGTTGCCTCAAACCCGTAATCCCAGCACTTTGGGAGGCCGAGGCAGGTGGACCACCTGAGCTCAGGAGTTTAAGACCAGCCTGGCCAATGTGGTGAAACCAAATCACTACTAAAAATACAAAAATTAGTTGGGCATGGTGGTGTGTCCTTCAGCTACTTGGGAGGCTGAGGCAGGAGAATCGCTGGAACCCAGGAGATGGAGGTGGCAGTGAGCTGAGATCACGCCACTGCACTCCAGCCTGGGCAACAAGAGTGAAACTTAGTGTCAAAAGAGCAAGCAAGTAAGCAATTACTGATAACCTTACAGATTGTCAGAGGCACAGAAGGGACTGTGGGGGGGCACACCCATCCTCTCACACAGAGAGGGAAGCAGTCTACCTACCCAAGATGAAACAGCAACAAGCTGTCAGTAGCTGCATCACCCCAGCCTCTCCATTATGGCCCTGGGCTTCTGACCTGTCCTGGAGGGGCCCTTGGGCCTCCACCTACCACCTCCTCTCCCTTCCTCACTTTAGCTCTTCTCTGTGGCCCCTAGTTATGGCCAAAAGCTGGGGATATTATGAGTTTGAGGCAGCCTGAGCATCTGTCTGTGCTTTCATCCAGAGCCAGAGCACCAGGCCCCATGCACATCAGCTGTGATTCTCCACCGGTTCAAAACCACCTCAGGGCTGGGTGTTGTGTGTGTGTGGAAGATGGGGTGCTGTTCTTCCTCCAGGTTGACAGTATGATAGATTGGAAAATAGATGGGAGTTCAGGTGCAGTGACTCAGGCCTATCATCCCTGCACTTTGGGAGGCTGAGGCCGGTGGATCATCTGAGGTAGGAGTTCAAAACCAGCCTGGCCAACATGATGAAACTCCATTTCCTAAACATACAAAAATTAGCTGGGTGTGGTAGCATTTGCCTATAATCCCAGCTACTCAGGAGGCTGAGGTGGGAGAATCACTTGAATCCAGGAAGTAGAGGTTGTGGTGAGCCGAGATCACAACACTGCACTGCAGCCTGGGTGACAGAGTGAGACTTCATCTCAAAAAAGAAAAAAAAGCACATGGGCTCTGGAGGCAGAGAGATGGAATTGAATCCCAGCTTTTACTTCTCAGCTGTGTGCCCTTGGAAAAGTTCGCTGCTCTGATCATCAATTTTCTCATCTGTGAAATGGGAAAAACATTTAGCTGGACAGGGGTCTTAGGATGACTGGGGAGTACCTGGCATGTAGTAGGTGCTCAACGTGTGTACTTTCCCATGGCCATCTAAGAGGCCTCAGGGCTGCCCTCCTGTCCTTCCCCCACAACTCCTGTGACTGCCTTTTAAATGGGTACTCAGGGTGGTAAGGAGGCACAGGTGAGGGAGCCAGGCTGGGTCCATACCCCCCGACGCCCATTGTTAGGAAAACAAGCTTTTAATGCCTGGTCCTGCTGCTGGTGGCTGAGAGTATAAAATGGGACCCAGAGCCAGCCTCTCCCATCCTCTAAGGCACACCAAGGCAATAGTGTTTAAAAAGAAAGGAGGCAGAGGCATGGAGGCTTCAGAGACTTAGCCATTCCTATGTCAAGAAGGGAGCCAGTGGGGCCCACTGCTAAGGGCCATCTGGCAGGTGTTCCATTCTACCTTCCTCCTGGGACCCACAGCCTCTTTATCAGTCATGTCTTCAGATTCACTGTCCCTAAGCTGCTTAGGTGAGTCCAGACTTCAGGAGCTCTGCTAAGGTTGGTGGTCTCTTAATGGCATCCCTCCAGGGTCAAGGGGCTTCAGATCTCATGCCTCTGCCTATAGATCCGGTGCTTGGGACACTAGAGGGTGGGTGAGAAGGATACTGAAAAAGGGAAATGATTAATGAGAAAGTGACTATCCCCCAGAAAGGCAAATAAGCAAGCTCTTACCTGACTGCATCAATTAGCTTTTGTTGTAAAATGTCCCAAAAGTGAGTAGCTTAAAATTACAAGCATTCATTTATTTAGTTCATGGTAATGTGGGTCAGTAACAGGGACTGGGCTCAGCTGGGTGGTTCTTCTTTTCTTGGCTGAGTTTTCTCATGTGTCTGCCGTTGTGTATTTGAAGCTGGGATGGCTTTCTGTTCCATGTGGGTTCCCATCCTCCAAAAAGCTAGCTCAGACTTGTTCATGTGGCTGCTTGGGAGGGTTCTAAGCAATAGGCCAAAAGCCACATTTTCTCCTGAGGCTCAGAGCCAGCATAGCTTTACCTCCACTCTACTCTGTTGGTCAAAGGTAGTTTTGTGGCCAGCCCAGATTCAAGTGGTGTGTGCTCAACTACCATAACAGAGCATCACAGACTGAGTAACTTCAACAACAGAAATGTATTTTCCTCATGATTCTGGTGGCTGGAAGTTCCAGATCAGGTATCTGCAAGTTGATTCCATCTGAGGCTTCTACCTTTTCTATTTTTGGCATGCAGTTGGCCACCTCCTCCCTGTGTCCTTATATGGTCTTTCCTCTATGTGCCTCCTGGTGTCTCCCTGTGTGTTTACATTTTCTCCTCTTATAAGGACCCCAGTCAGACTGGATAAGGGCCCAGCCTAATACCTCATTTTAACTTTATTGCCTCTTTAAAGGCACTATTTCCAAATACAGTCACATTCAGAGGTACCAGAGGGGGTTGGGGCTTTGACATACAAATTTTGTGAGGACACAATTTATCCCATAACAAGGGGGGAGAAAAACACTATCTCTTGATCTTGAGGAGCTGCAGTCAGATTGAAAAGAAGCATGGACAGTGGGGGAAATAACTGATATCATGATTGCAGAAAAATCAACCACGCCAACAGATCCTCCACACCTGCCTGGTTTGGGCAAAAGCAACACACATGGGCACCTCCTCTCACCAGCTGCACTGTCTCCCTCCTTCCCTTGAAAGCCTTTTCCTGGAGTTTATTGGTGATCCCAAGCCTCCAGCCTGGAAGGGCTACTTCCTTGCCTTGCTGATGTTCCTCTCAGCCTGCCTGCAAATGCTATTTAAGCAGCAGAACATATACCAGCTCAAGGTGCTGCAGGTAAGGCTGCAGTTGGCCATCACTGGCCTGGTGTACAGAAAGGTGAGCCCCAGGGTACAAGTGCAGGCCTTCCTGTCCGGGAAAAGCAACATCACTGAGTTGGTTGGAGTAATGCTATCAGCAGTTGAGAATGCGTTCAGTCCTTACTTATTAGAGTCACTCACGATATATTCTCACTTCCTTTGTTATTTCTCTTTATTTGTATGTATTTATTTTGGGGAGACAGTCTTGCTCTGTTGCCCAGGCTGGAGTGCAGTGGTGCAGTCTCGGCTCACTGCAACCTCTGCCTCCCAGGTTCAAGCGATTCTCCTGCCTTAGCCTCCTGAGTAGCTGGGACTACAGTAACATGTCACCATGCCCGGCTAATTTTTGTTTTTAGTAGAGACAAGGTTTTGCCATGTTGGTCAGGCTGCTCTCAAACTCCTGGCCTCAAGTGTCCTGCCTCATCTCCTTAGGTATTTCTGTAATGTCTTGTGAGGTTTGCTCCTGGGACCTCTCTGACCTCATCACCTCTCACACACACGCCTCCTCCCATGCTCACTGTCCCACAGCCACACAGGTTTCTGTTTCCTTTCTGTTCCCCAAACACTCCGGAAACCCACCCACCTTGCGGTCTTTGCATTTGTTTCCACTGCCTAGACACCATGTCCATTCCTCTTAATCTAATTTCAATGCTTGAGCCTAATTTTAACCTCTACTTATTCCCCCTTGAGGATAAAGGATTAACCTTATAAGGTGGCGCATCAGCTGTGTTCCCAGACAATACTACTTGTGGTAAAAATGACCCCTAGGCTGGGTACAGTGTCTCATGCCTGTAATCCCAGGACTTTGGGAAGCTGAGCCAGGTGGATCACTTGAGGTCAAGAGTTCAAGACCAGCCTGCCCAACATGATGAAACCCCATATCTACTAAAAATACATTTTTTTCTTTTTTTGAGATGGAGTTTTGCTCTGTCACCTAGGCTGGAGTACAGTGGTGCAATTTCAGCTCACTGCAATCTCTGCTTCCTGGGGTTCCAGCAGATCTCTGCCTCACCCTCCCAAGTAGCTGGGATTACATACAAAATCGTGAGGCAAGGTGACACATGCCTGTAGTCCCAGCTACTCAGGAGGCTGAGGCAAGGGAATTGCTTGAACCCAGGAGGCAGAGGTTGCAGTGAGCCAAGATGACACCATTGCACTCCAGCCTGGGCAACAGAGTGAGACCCTGTCAAAAACCCAAATACTGACTGAGAGCCTGTGGTCCCAAATGGGGCTTAAACTATAGAGTTTTCACTGCTTCTTAAGTAAGTTTTGTTAAGTTTTCTTCTGTGTTTTTTCTTTTCTTTTCTTTTCTTTTTTTTGTTTTTGAGACAAAGTTTTGCTCTTGTTGCCCAGGCTGGAGTAGAATGGCATGATCTCACCTCACCGCAACCTCTGCCTCCTGGGTTCAAACAATTCTCCTGTCTCAGCCTCCCAAGTAGCTGGGATTATAGGCACCCACCACTGTGCCCAGATAACTTTTTTGTATTTTTAGTAGAGATGGGTTTTCACTATGTTGGCCAGGCTGGTCTTGAACTCCTGACCTCAGGTGATCCACCCACTGTGACCTCCCAGAGTGCTGAGATTACAGGTGTGAGCCACCGTGCCCAGCCTCCCTTCCTTCTTAAGGCTGAGTCATATTCTGCTGTGCGGATGGATCACAATGTGTTTATCTTTTCATCTGTTGGTAGACCCATAGGTTGGTTTTGCCTTTGGGCTGTTATGAATCATGCTGCAGTGAGCCCAGGTTTGCAAACACCTCCCTGAGTTCCTGCTTTCTATTCATTTGGGATGGATGGCAGTGGTAGAGCAAATGGTAATGCTGTGTGTAAGTGTTTTGAGGGACCACCATTTGTAAAGTATTTTGTTGTTGTTGAGATGGAGTCTCACTGTGTCACCCAGGCTGGAGTGCAGTGGCATGATCTGACCTCACTGCAACTTCTGCCTCCCAGGTTCAAGCCATTCTCATGCTTCCGCCTCCTGAGTAGCTGAGATTACAGGTGCCTGCCACCACACCTGGCTCATTTTTGTATTTTTAGTAAAGCTGGGGTTTCACCATGTTGGCCAGGCTGGTCTCCAACTCCTGACCCCAGGCGATCTGCCACCTCAGCCTCCCAAAGTGCTGGGATTCCAGGCATGAGCCACCGCGCTCAGCCAAGCCCTGCTCCATTCTAATCCCACTGCCCGAGAAAGGCTTCTGGAAGCCCACAGAAACAATGGCCACAGTATGATGCCTCTCATTCCCTTGCTCCCTGAGTTATGGGGACCCACGGTGAGGAGTGACTGTTTTCCTCACTTACCTAGATGTGATGTGATGAGCCTGGTCAGAGAAGTTTGCTGTTGCTGACTTGCACCTGGTCAGGCCTCTGCCCTGTGGAAATTGCCCCCACTGAATCCTCATGCCTCAGTTTACTCAGCTAACTCAGATCTCCAGCCCTGCCCCAGGCTGCGTTAGGCTCCTCTCTGTCATGCCATCTGGAAATGCCCCATGTGATACTTTATTATTTATTTTTTGAGATGGGATCTCACTCTATCACCCAGGCTGGAGTGCAATGGCACAATCTCAGCTCACTGCAAACTCTGCCTCCTGGGTTCAAGTGACTCTCCTGCTTCAGCCTCTTGAGTAGCTGGGATTACAGGCATGTGCCACCACGCCCCGCTAATTTTTGTATTTTTATTAGAGACCGGGTTTCTCCATGTTGGTCAGTTGGGTCTCAAACTCTTGACCTTGTGATCCATCCATCTCAGCCTCCCAAAGTGCTGGGATTACAGGTGTGAGCCACTGCACCCCATGTGACACTTTAATTAAGTCAGGTGTGCAGGTGACGGCTGCCTGATCATCTTCCCACCATGGGTCAGGGCTAGGGTCTTTGTTGCCTGGAAATTCCTCAGCTCTTTATGCTGGTAGGGGAAGAAGGAAGATGTGGCCCTTGGGGGACATGTGATGAAGTTTGGTGGGGGCAAAGCTCACCAGATTGTACTTGGTGTTCCCATGTAACTTGTAACCGCTCTCATAGAAGGTGGCCTAGAACCCCACGGAGTGGAGGTTGCTCACTATCACCTAGGGGTGGGGGGAAGAGAAGCTGAGGCTGTGCAGAGCCAGCAGGCAGGACAGGGCAACCAGGGCCAGGTGTGGTGGCTCACGCCTGTAATTCCAGCAGTTTGGGAGGCTGAGGCAGGTGGATCATTTGAGGTCAGGAGTTTGAGACCAGCTGGACAACATGGTGAAACTCCGTCTCTACTGAAAATACAAAAGTTAGCCAGGCATGGTGGCAGGAGCCTGTAATCCCTGTTACTTGGGAGGCCGAGGCAGGATAATTGTGTGAACCCAGGAGACAGAGGTTGCAGTGAGCCGAAATTACATCACTGCACTCTAGCCTGGGTGACAGAACAACACTCCCTCTCAAAACAAAATCAAAAAACTGGCCAGGCATGGTGGCTCATACCTGTAATCCCAGCACTTTGGGAGGCGGAGGTGGGCCAATCACCTGAGGTCGGGAGTTCGAGACCAGCCTGACCAACATGGTGAAACCCCATCTCTACTAAAAATACAAAATTAGCCAAGCATGCTAGTGCATGCCTGTAATCCCAGCTACTCAGGAGGGTGATGCAGGAGAATCACTTGAACATGGGAGGCTTAAGTTGCGGTGAGCCGAGATCATGCCATTGCACTCCAGCCTGGGCAACAAGAGTGAAACTCCATCTCAAAAGAAAAAAGCAAACAAACTTGCTCTGTATATGTGGCTGCATGTGCAATCCCTGATGTGTCTGCCCTTCCCTGCTCCTGCCCCAACATCACCCACAACCCCCAGCTGTGGTTTCGAAGTCCGGCACTACAGATAGCGTGGATTTGCAGAGCTGTGAGCCTGGGGCCTGTCCTGAAGCAGGAGACACAGAGGAAAGAGCCCTGGGTTTGAGCCAGAGGCAGCCTGTGGTGCACCCTGCAGGCCCTGGTCCCCTTGTGTTTTGTGACACTCCCCCATATCCTCACATTTCCAGCATGATTACAGATGCTACTTGACTCATGATGGGGTCACGTCCCCATAAATCTATCATAAATTGGTAATAGCAGCCAAGTGCAGTAGCTCACGTCTGTAATCCCAGCACTTTGGGAGGTCAAGGTGGGAAGATTGCTTGATCCCAGGAGTTCAAGACCAGCCTGGGCAACACAGAGAGACCCTGTCTCTATGGAAAAAAAAAGTGAAAATATACTAAGTTGAAAATGCATTTATTATTTTTTTAAATGGAGTCTCACACTCTGATCCAGGCTGGAGTGCAGTGGTGCAATCTTGGCTCACTGTGACCTCTGCCTATCAGGTTCCAGTGATTCTCCCGCCTCAGCCTTCCAAGTAGCTGGCATTACAGGCATGAGCACTGGCTAAATTTTGTATTTTTAGTAGAGATTGGGTTTCACCATGTTGGCCAGGCTGGTCGTGAACTTTTGACTTCAGGTGAACTGCCTATATCAGTCTCCTAAAGTGCTGGGATTACAGGTGTGAGCCACCATAACTGGCCTATTTATTTATTTTTATTTTTATTTTTATTTTTATTTTTATTTTTGGAGGTGGAGTCTGGCTCTGTTGCCTAGGCTGCAGTGCAGTGATCCCATCTTGACTCATTGCCTGCAACCTCTGCCCCCAGGGTTCAAGCAATTCTCCTGCCTCAGCCTACCAAGTAGCCGGTACCTACCACACCCAGCTAATTTTTGTATTTTTAGCAGAGACAGGGTTTCACCATGTTGCCCACGCTGGTCTTGAACTCCTGAGTTTAGGCAGTCTGCCCACCTCAGCCTCCCAAAGTGTAGGGATTACATGTGTGAGCCACCACACCTGGCCTAAATGTTTTATTTTTTAAGAGATGAAGTCCTGCTCTGTTACCCAGGCTGGAGTGCAGTGGCATAATTATAGCTCACTGCAGCCTCAATCTCTTGGGCTCAAGTGATCCCTCCTGCCAGCCTCCCAAGTACATGGGACTATAGGTGCACGCGACTGCACATGGCTAATTTTTATCTTTTTTATAGAGACAGGGTGTCACTCTGTTCCCCAGGCTGGTCTCGAACTCCTGGGTTTCAGTGATCCTCCCACGTCAGCCTCCTGAAGTACTGGGATTAAGGGCATGAGCCACTGCACCTGGCCCTCATGAAATTTATTGAATACTGTAGTAATAGTGAAAAAGAGAAAGGTGGTATTGGTACTGGAAGCACAGTTTCTAGTGAATGTGATTGTTTTTGTGCCATTGTAAAGTCAAAAAATTGAGTGACCCTCTGCACTTGCAGCTAATGCTAGTCTTAGACACTTGGCTTTTAGATCCAGAAACATCCACACACTTTCTTCTGGGTGGGGGAAGGCAGTAGGGGTCAGAGCTCTCAGCTGCTAGCAAGAGAAGCCCACTCAGGCTGAGTTTAAAAAACTGAGGCTGGGCACTGTGGTTTATGCCCATAATCCCAGCACTTTGGGAGGTTGAGGTGGGTGGATCACCTGAGGTCGGGAGTTGGAGACCAGCCTGACCAACATGGTGAAACTCTATCTTACTAAAAATACAAAAATTAACCAGACATGTTGGCTCGTGTCTGTAATTCCAGCTACTTGGGAGTCTGAGGCAAGAAAATCACTTGAACATGGGAGGCAGAGGTTGCAATGAGCCGAGATCATGCTACTGCACTCCAGCCTGGGTGACAGAGCAAAACTCCATCTCAAAAAAAAAAATTTAAAAAAAAGGGAGAGAAAAGAAAATGAATTTATGGGCAGCTGAGAAGGATAGTGGAGGCATCCAGGCAGCACTAAAGATGACAGGTGGCCAGCTGGACAGCCTAGGAGGCCTAAGTGAGCAGATCATTTGAGACCAGGAGTTCAAGACCAGCCTGACAAATATGGTGAAACCCTGTCTCCACTAAAAATACAAAATTAGCCAGGCATGGTTGCAGGTGCCTGTAATCCTGGCCACTTGGGAGGCTGAAGCAGGAGAACTGCTTGAGCCTGGCAGGTGGAGATTGCAGTGAGCTGAGATGACACCATGGACTACAGTCTGATAGACACACTGACTCTGTCTCAAAAAACAAACAAACAAACAAACAAAAAAACCAGAGAGATCCAAGATGGCCCTTTTAGGAGCAGCTCAGGATTGCAGCTCCCAGTGAAAGTGCAGAGGGTGAGTGGACGCCACATTTCCAGATGGATCTTTACTGCCCACAGACCAGGAGATTTCTAGACAGAGGAGACCTATGGGTCGCCAGCATAGCTGTTTTGGCCAGCGTGGCTGTTTTAACCAGGGTGACTATTTTGCCGGTGCCATGGCATGGCAACTCTCTGTACAAAATACACTGGTCTGGTTGCCCTTTTAAGCTGGCCAGGAGATTCCCAGGTAGCACCATTGTTTCAGCCAATGCAGTGGGTCACTGCATGGGAAATCACACAGATCCTGGCGTCCTTTCAGCAGGCAACTGGAACACCTAGGAGAGTCAACCATTCAACTTAACAAAAAAAAAAGGTTCTGAGGCAGGGAGACAGGTGATCATGCTTGATGGGTCCCACCCCCACAAAAACAAACAAAAAAACCCCAGCAATTGGAAACATTCAGGGTTAAGAGTTTCATGGCAAGCACAGCTGAACCCAGGACGGTGCAGCTTGGTGGGGGAGGGGCGTCTGCCATTACTGAGGCACTCCACCCCTACTGAGGTTGTCCGCCATTGCTGAGACAGCTGGCCGTTGCCAAGGCAACCCACCATAACAGAGAGAGTCCGCAATTACAGAGGTGGGCCACCATTGCCGAGGTAGTTCTAACCACACCCATATAAACAGGACTACGAGGAAGCTCAATGGCAGCAGGGTGGAGCTCAGCAAAGCCTCTGCAGGCAGACAGTGACTAGGCTGCCTCCTTGCTAGACAGAGCACCTGGGGAAAAAAAGGCAGTTTATGAGTTCTGCTGCAGCAGACTTAAACGTATGTGCCTAGCAGCTCTGAAAGAACAACAGAGCTCACAGCTAAACACTTGAGCTCCTCTAAAGAACAGACTGTCTGTAATCCCAGCGCTTTGGGAGGCCGAGGCGGGTGGATCACGAGGTCAACAGATTGAGACCATCCTGGTCAACGTGGTGAAATCCCGTCTCTACTAAAGACACAAAAAATTCGCTGGGCACAGTGGCGCATGCCCAGAATCCCAGCTACTCGGGAGGCTGAGGCAGAAGAATTGCCTGAATCCAGGAAGCGGAGGTTGTAGTGAGCCGAGATCGCGCCATTGCACTCCAGTCTGGGTAACAAGAGTGAAACTCCATCTAAAAAAGAACAGACTGTCTCCTCAAGCAGCTCCCTGCCACCCATATATTCAAATACTCACCTCACACAGGGCTGATCAGACTGACATTTGGCAGGCGTCATTCTGGGACAAAGATAGCAGAAGAAGAAACTGGTAGCAACCTTACTGTTCTGCAGCTACTGCAGGTGATCCCCAGGCCAGCAGGGCCGGGAGTGGACCTCAGCAGCCCTACAGGAGAGGGGCCAGACGGATACAAGGAAAACTAAGCAACAGAAATAACTTCATCATCAACAACCTGGACATCCACTCAGAGACCCAATCTAAAAATCAGCAACTACACAGACGACAGGTTGATAAATCCATAAAGATGGGAAGAAGCCAGCAAAAAAAGGAGGAAAACACCCAAAACCAGAACACCTCACCTCCTACAAGGGATCACAACTCCTTACCAGAAAGGGAACAAAGCTGGATGGAGAATGAGTGGATGAAATGACAGAATGAGAATTCAGAAGGTGGGTAATGAGAAACCTCTGTGAGGTAAAAGAACATGTTCTAACTCAATGCAAAGAAACTAAGAACCTTAAAAAAAGATTTAAAAAAAGATTTGAGGAAATGATAACAAGAATGGACAACTTAGAGAGGAATATGAGTGAATTGATGGAGCTGAAAAACACAACAGGAGAACTTCACGAAGCATGCACAAGTTTCAACAGCCAAATTGACCAAGCAGAAGAAAGGATATCAGAGGTTGAAGATCAACTAAATGAAATAAAATGAGAAGGCAAGATTCTCTAATCTTTTAGAGAAAAAGCACAAAAAGGAACAAACAAACTCTCCAAGAAATGTGGGACAATATGAAGAGACCTAATCTATGTTTGATAGGTGTACCTGAATGTGACAAAGACAATGAATCCAAGCTGGAAAATACTCTTCAGTTTATTATAAAGGAAAACTTCCCCAACCTAGCAAGGCAGGCCAATATTCAAGTCCAGGAAATACAGAGAACCCCATAAAGATATTCCTCAAAAAGAGCAACCCCAAGGCACATAATCGTAAGATTCACCAGGGGTGAAATGGAGAAAATGCTAAGTGCAGCCAGAAAGAAAGGTCACGTTACCCACAAAGAGAAGCCCATTAGACTCACAGCAGATCTCTCAGCAGAAACCCTACAAGCCAGAAGAGAGTGGGGGCCAATATTCAACATCCTTAAGGAAAAGAACTTTCAACCCAGAATTTCACATCCAGCCAAACTAATCTTCATAAGTTTGAAGGAAAAATAAAATCTTTTGTGAACAAGCAAGTACTCAGAGATTTTGTCAGCACCAGGCCTGCTTTACAAGAGTTCCTGAAAGAGGCACTACACATAGAAAGGAACAACTAGTACCAGCCACTTCAAAAACATAACAAATGGTAAAGAGCATCAATAAAATGAAGAATCTGAATCAACTAATGAGCAAAACAGCCAGCTACCATCAAAATGGCAGGATGAAATTCACACATAACAATATTAACCCTAAATGCAAATGGGCTAAATGCACCAATCAAAAGACACAGACTGGCAAATTGGATAAAAAGCCAAAACCATCGGTGTGCTGTACCCAGGAAACCCATCTCAAATGCAAGGATACACGAAGACTCAAAATAAAAGAATGGAGGAAGATTTACCAAGCAAATGGAGAGCAAAAAAAAAGCAGGAGTTGTAATTCTCATCTCTGATAAAATAGATTTTAAAGCAACAAAGATCAAAAGAGACAAAGAAGGATATTACATAATGATATAAGGATCAATACAAAAAGAAGAGCTAAAAATCCTAAATATATACACACCCAATACAGGAGCACCCAGATACATAAGGCAAGTTCTTAATGACTTACAAAGAGACTTAGACTCCCACACAGTAATAGTGGGAGACTTTAACACTCCACTGTCAATATTAGACAGATCAACCAGACAAAAAATTAACAAGAATATCCAGGACCTGAACTAGGACCTGGAACAGGCAAACCTGATAGACATTTATAGAACTCTCCACCCCAAATCCACAGAATATACATTCTTCTCAGCACCACATCACACCTACTCTAAAATTGACTGCATAAATGGAAGTAAATCGCTCCTCAGCAAATGCAAAAGAACTGAAATCATAACAGTCTCTCAGACCACAGGGCAATCAAGTTAGAACCCAGAATTCAGAAACTAACTCAGAACAGCACAACTTCATGGAAACTGAACAACTTGCTCTTGAATGTTGACTGGATAAACAATGAAATGAAGGCAGAAATAAAGAAGTTCTTTGAAAGCAACAAGAATGAAGACACAACATACCAAAATCTCTGGGACACATTTAAAGCAGTCTCTAGAGGAAAGTATATAGCATTAAGTGCCCACATGAGAAGAGTGGAGAGATCCAAAATTGACACCCTATCATCAAAATTGAAAGAGCTAGAGGAGCAAGATAAAAAAAAAAAAACTCAAAACCTAGCAGAAGACACGAAAAAACTAAGATCAGAGGAGAAGTGAAGGAGAT
This sequence comes from Leontopithecus rosalia, assembly GCA_028533165.1. Lineage (NCBI taxonomy): Eukaryota > Metazoa > Chordata > Mammalia > Primates > Cebidae > Leontopithecus > Leontopithecus rosalia. The sequence goes on along the minus strand of CM052663.1, from coordinate 10,413,140 downwards.
AAAGACATGAGAAACCATTCAAAAAAATCAATAAATCCAGGAGCTGGTTTCTCAAAATGATCAACAAAATAGACAGACCACTAGCCAGAATAATTTAATAAAAAAGAATAATCAAATAGATGCAATAAAAAACTACAAAGGGGGAGGAGGGAGGAAGATGGCGCTCTAGAAGCAACTCACGATTGCAGCTCTCAGTCAAGACGCAGAGGGTGAGTTCACACCACATTTCCAGATGGATCTTTATAGCCCACAGAGCGGGGAAAAGCCCAGGTGTAAGAGGGACACAGGACGCAAGCACAGCGGTATCTGCTGGCATGACCAGGCAGCCAGTGCCGCAGAGCACGGCGCACAAAACACACGGGTCTGGGCGCCCTGTTAAACCAGAAATTTCAGACTTGGGAGGACAGATTGCCATGTTCATCTGATTGAATGGGTTTTGGACGGTGAGCCAGACCAGGAGATTTCTGGGAGGTGAACTGTGAACCAGCGCAGGGGGTCACTGCACAGGAAATCACACAGATCCCGGTGCCCTTTCAGCCAGCAGCTGAGGCACCCAGGAGAGAGTCAACCATACAACTAAAAAAAAAAAAAAAAAAAAAGCAAAAAGGCTCGGAGGAGGCAGGGAGCCAAGTGATCAGGCTCGACGGGTTCCACCCCCACAGGGACAAGCAATACGGCGATTCGAAGTGCCCGAGGTTGAGAGTTCCACTGCGGGCACAGCTGACCCCACGGCTGTGCAGCTCGGTGGGGGAGGGGCATCCACCATTGCCGAGAGTTATCGCCCCTACTGAGATACCCGCCCATTGCTGATGCAGTCAGGTGTTGCCGAGGCAACCCACAATAACTCCGCCAACTGGGCAGAGCCCACATCAGCAGGGCGGAGCCTACGTCAGCAGGGCAGAGCCCAAAACAGCAGGACGGAGCCCACAGCAAAAGGGCAGACCTCACACCAGCAGGGCAGAGCCTCAGCAGCCAAATAGTGACTAGACTGCCTCCTAGCTGGGCAGAACAGAGCAACAGATACTCACAAATAAAGCTCTAACTCCCCGAGACAGAGCATCTGAGGAAAAAAAGCGGTTTCGTGAGTTCTGCCACAACAGACTTAAACGTACTTGCCTAGCAACACTGAATGAACAACGGAGCTCACAGATCAGCACTTGAGCTCCTATAAAGTACAGATCGTCTCCTCAAGCAGCTCCCTGACCCCCATATACCCAAAGAATCACCTCAAAAAGGACTGATCAGACTGACATTTGGCGGGCATCATTCTGGGACAAAGATAGAAGAAGAAACTGGTAGCATCCCTCACTGT
>CM052663.1:10384714-10411328 GCA_028533165.1 Leontopithecus rosalia | reverse complement strand
TGCCATTCACAATTGCTACAAAGAGAATAAAATACCTAGGAATACAACTTACAAAGAATATAAGGGACTTCTTCAAGGAAAACTACAAACCACTGCTCAATGAAATAAGAGAGGACACAAAGAGATGGAGAAACATTCCATGTTCATGGTTAGGAAGAATCAATATCGTGAAAATGGCTATACTGCCCAAAGTAATTTACAGAATCAATTTTATCCCCATCAAGCTACCATTGACTTTCTTCACAGAACTGGAAAAAAACCACCTTGAACTTCATATGGAACCAAAACAGAGCCCGCATAGCCAAGTCAATCCTAAGCAAAAAGAACACAGTGGGAGGCATCACACTACCAGACTTCAAACTATACTATAAGGCTACAGTAATCAAAACAGCATGGTACTGGTATCAAAATAGAGATATAGACCAATGGAACAGAACAGAGGCATCAGAGACAACACAACATATCTACAACCATAGAGTCTTTGATAAACCTGACAAAAACAAGCAAAGGGGAAAGGATTCCCTATTTAATAAATGGTGTTGGGAAAACTGGCTAGCTACGTGCAGAAAGCAGAATCTGGACTCCTTCTTGACACCTTACACTAAAATTAGCTCCAGATGGATGAAAGAGTTAAACATAAGACCAGGCACCATAAAAACCCTAGAAGAAAACCTAGGCAAAACCATTCAGGACATAGGAGTAGGCAAGGACTTCATGACCAAAACATCAAAAGCATTGGCAACAAAAGCCAAAATAGACAAATGGGACCTAATCAAACTCCACAGCTTCTGCATGGGAAAAGAAACAGTCACTAGAGTGAATTGGCAACCAACAGAATGGGAAAAAATTTTTGTAGTTTACCCATCTGACAAAGAGCTGATATCCAGAATTTACAAAGAACTAAAACAGATATAAAAGAAAAAAACAAACAAGCCCATTCAAAAGTGGGCAAAGGATATGAACAGACACTTTACAGAAGAAGACATATGTGAGGCCAACAAACATATGAAACAATGCTCATCATCACCAGTCATTAGATTGATGCAAATCAAAACCACATTGAGTTACCGTCTCTCACCAGTTAGAATGGCGATCATTAAAATATCCGGAGACAACAGATGCTGGAGAGGATGTGGTGAAATAGGAACACTTTCACACTGCGGGTGGGAGTGTAAATTAGTTCAACCATTGTCGAAGACAATGTGGTGATTCTTTAAGCACCTAGAAATAGAAATTCCATTTGACCCAGCAATCCCATTACTAGGTATATATCCAAAGGACTATAAATCGTTCTACTATAAGGACACATGCACACGAATGTTCATTGCAGCACTGTTTACAATAGCAAAGACCTGGAATCAACCCAAATGCCCATCAATGATAGACTGGACAGGGAAAATATGGCACATATACCCCATGGAATATTACGCAGCAATCAAAAACAATGCGTTCGTGTCCTTTGTAGGGACATGGATGAACCTGGAGAACATCATTCTCAGCAAACTCACAGAAGAACAGAAAATGAAATACAGCGTGTTCTTACTAATAGGCAGGTGAGAACACATGGACACAGAGAGGGGAGCACTACACACTGGGGTCTGTTGGGGGGAATAGCGGAGGGACAGCAGGGGGTGGGGAGTTGGGGAGAGAGAGCATGGGGAGAAATGCCAAATATGGGTGAAGGGGAGGAAGGCAGCAAATCACACTGCCACGTGTGTACCTATGCAACTATCTTGCATGTTCTTCACATGTACCCCAAAACCTAAAAGGCAATTTAAAAAAACCACACACATAGAGACAATTTCTATTCCAAATCATAAATGAGCATCTCTCCTTTTGCAGGGGATGCCAGTGGATTTCCAGAATCTGAGAGTGGGACCAAGCATGTGGCTGAGAATCCTGGACAGCAGAAACATCCAGATGTACTTAACAGAGGAATCAGGGATGTGTCTGGTTGGGGTACCAACAAGGCCATCAATTCCAGCTGGCTGTTCATGTTGATGCTATACATCCTGTATATAAATCCTCCCGTCAAAAACTCTATCTAGTTAGAAAGGCAAAGAAAGAAAATCATGCTCCTGTTTCCCAAAGGAAAGGGCAAGGAGGTGGGAAGGTGGAAGGGAACCTTCTGGTCCTGCAGCCTGAATCTTTACTTGTGCTTCTGTCTTCCCCAGTAGACCCTGTACTTCCAGAAGGGGCTGGAGATGGGCACAATGCCAGCCCCTCCCTTCTCTCCAGAAGTATTCCCCAACCCTGACATTGACAGTAATTGCTTCTTTCTGTTCCTTTATTTTTTTGAGGCAAGTTCTTGCTCGGTCACCCAAGCTGGAGTGCAGTGGTGCGATCATAGCTCACTGCAGCTTTGACCTTTTGGGCTCAAGTGATCATCTCCCCTCAGCCTCCTAAGTAGCTAGGACTATAGGAGTGCACTATCATTCCCAGCTAATTTAAAAAACCTTTTTTCTTTCTTTTTTTTTGTAGACAGGGTCTTACTATGTTGCCAGGCTGGTCCCAAACTCCTGGGCACAAGGGATCCTCCCTTCCCAAATCCCACAAGGGATTCTCGGCTTCCCAAAGTGTTTGGTGTTACAGGTGTGAGCCACCATGCCTGGCCTCTTTCTGTTTCTTTAGAGTAGAGCTGCTCTAGTATGCATCTCTAGCCGATAACTGTTCCCCAGCACTGTTAGGTCTTTTAAGCCTCTTTCAATCCCCAATTTTGTTGGCTGAGTGAGTGCTCACACCTGTAATCCTGATGTGAGACTATCATTTAAGGTCAGAGGTTTGAGACCAACCTGGACAACAGAGGGAGACTCCTGTCTCTACAGAAACTAATTTTCTTTTTTTTTTGCTCCACCCAGGCTGCAGTGCAGTGGTGTGATCTCGGCTCACTGCAACCTTCACCTCCCAGGTTCAAGCCATTCTTCTGCCTCATCCTCCCAAGTAGCTGCTGTCTTCCCCACTAGACCCTGTACTTCCAGAAGGGATTACAGGCACATGGGACCATGCCCAGCTAATTTTTGTACTTTTAGTAGAGCCAGGGTTTCACCATGTCAGCCAGGCTGGTCTCAAAGTCCTGACCTCAGGTGATCTTCCCACCTCAGTCTCCCAAAGTGCAAAGATTGGAATCACAGGTGTGAACCATTATGCCTGGCCAAAAACTAAAATTGAAACAAAAACACAATCTATAAGTTTCTCCTCTATCCGTTTTCTTTATTTCTTTTTTTTTTTTTTTTGAGACTGAGTCTTGCTCTGTCACCCAGGCTGGAGTGCAATGGCACAATCTCAGCCCACTGCAACCTCTGCCTCCTGGGTTAAAGTAATTATCTTTCTTCAGCCTCCTGAATAGCTGAAATTACCGGCACGTGTAATTTTTTGTATTTTTGGTAGAGATGGGATTTCTCCATGTTGATCAGACTGGTCTCAAACTCCTGACCTCATGATCTGCCCGTCTTGGCCTCCCAATGTGCTGGGATTACAGGCATGAGCCACCTTGCCTGGCCTATCCCTTTTCCTTTCTATGGATTTTGGAAGACTCCACACTGTTGGGCCTGTAGCATTTCTCAAATTCTGGATTTCCCTGGTGCAGGTGAACCTATTCTCCGTCTTTTGTATTTGTGACATATTTGCAGCTGAATTGATGCTTTCCGCATCAGATTAGAGTTTGATCATGTTGGCAAGATTCAGTGGGTGATGTGATTGATGTCTTATTGGTGATGAATACTATCCTATTGTCTCTCTTATTTTGTTATTTTTTTAAATTAGTTTTTTAGAAATAGGGGTCTCATTTTGTCACCCAGGCTGGAGTGCAGTGACCCCACTATAGCTCCCTGAAGCCTCAAACTCCTGGGCTCAAGCGATCCACACACCTCAGCCTCCTGAGCAGCTGAGACCACACACCACCACACTCAACATTTTTTTCTTTTTTGAGATGAAGTCTCACTCTGTTGCCCAGACTACAGTGCAGCGGCATGATCTTGGCTTGTTGCAACCTCTGCTTCCCAGGTTAATGCAATTCTCCTGCCTCAGCACTCTGAGTAGGTGGAGTTATAGTCTCCCACCACCACACCCAGCTAATTTTCATATTTTTAGTAGAGATGGGCTTTCACCATGTTGGCCAGGCTGGTCTGGAACTCCTGGCCTCAAGTGATCTGCCTGCCACAGCCTCCCAAAGTGCTGGGATTACAGATGTGTGCCACCACACTGCACCTGGCCAATACCCAGCATTTTTTTTTTTAGGCTGAGTGTTGTTTTATCACCCAGGTGGCACAATCTCAGCTCACTGCAACCTCCAACTCCTGGGTACAAGCAATTCTGCTGCCTCAGCCTCCTGAGTAGCTGGAATTACAGGCACCCGCTACCATGCCTGGCTAATTTTTGTATTTTTTTTTTGTAGAGATGGGGTTTCACCGTGTTGGCCAGGCTGGTCTTAACCTCCTGACCTCAGGTCATCTGCCTGCCTTGGCCTCCCAAAGTGCTGGAATTATAGGCGTGAGCCACTGTGCCCAGTCAAAATTTTAAGTTATTTTTCTAGACTCAGTCTCCCTATGTTACCCAGTCTGGTCTTGAACTCCTGGCCTCAAATAGTCCTCCTCCCTTGGCCTTCCAAAGCACTGGGATCACAGGCAAGAGCCACTGCACAAGGCCTAATGTTTTTTGAGACAGAGTCTTGCTCTGTTGCCCAGGCTGAAGTGCAGTGGTGTGATCTCGGCTCATTGCAACCTCTGCCTCCTGGGTTCAAGGGATTCTCCTGCCTCAGCCTCTGGAGTAGCTGGGATCACAGCACCTGCCACCATGCCCAGCTAATTTTTGTATTTTTAGTAGAGACAGGGTTTCACCATATTGGCCAGGCTGGTCTTGAACTGACCTAGTGATCCTCCCACCTCGGCCTCTGAAAGTGCTGGGATTACAGGCATGAGCCACCCGGCCTGGTGCCTAATTCCTATTTACTGGTCATGGATGGGAGTAATGGAGCCTTTCCCTAGAATGCATGCTGGCCCCATCAGAACTTCGGGGTTCAGGCTCCTAAGAGATAGTTTCTCTGTTTGTGTTCCACACCCAAATAATCCATCTCAGTCCACTGTCAGACAGCTTCTAGGAATGACAGTGGCTGTAGTCTAGCTGGAAAAACACTGAAGTAGGAGTCAGTAGATTCCCCGGGACTCTTTTGACTCAGCCACTAATAACTTAATGTGGCCTTGGGAAAGAAAGAAGCTGGAGCAACCATGCCTGTAATCCCAGCATTTTGGGAGGTTGAGGTGGGAGGATTGCTTGAGTCCAGGAGTTTGAGAGCAGCCTGGACAACATAGCAAGACCCCATGTCTACAAATAAATTCAAAAAATTTTCCAGGTGTGGCAGTGTCCCCTGTAGTCCCAGCTACTCGGGAGGCTAAAGTGGGAGGATCACTTGAGTCCCGGAGGTCAAGACTGCTGTGAGCCAAGATCATGCCACTGCACTCAAGCTTAGGCTTCAAAGTGAGGCACTGTCTCAGAAAAAAAAAAATGAGACGGAGTTTCCCTCTTCTCACCCAGGCTGGAGTGCAATGGCGTGATCTCAGCTCACCGCAACCTCCGCCTCCTGGGTTCAGGCAATTCTCCTGCCTCAGCCTCCTGAGTAGCTGGGATTACAGGCACGTGCCACCATGCCCAGCTAATTTTTTGTATTTTTAGTAGAGATGGGGTTTCACCATGTTGACCAGGATGGTCTCAATCTCTTGACCTCGTGATCCACCTGCCTCGGCCTCCCAAAGTGCTGGGATTACAGGCTTGAGCCACCGCGCCCAGCCAATCTTTTGGTTTTGCATTTGCAAAAGGTGGATGATACTGTCTCCTTCACAGAGTTACTGTGAGGATGGAAATACAATTACTTCTTTTTTCTCTCCTTTTAGAAATACAATGAGATAGGCATAGTGGCCAGGTGAGGTGGCTCATGCCTGTAATCCCAGTACTTTGGGAGGCCGAGGCAGGTGGATCACCTGAGGTCAGGAGTTCAAGACCAGCCTGGCCAACACGGTGAAACCCTGACTCCACTAAAACTACAAAAATTAGCCCAGCATGTTGGCAAGTGCCTATAATCCCAGCTACTTGGGAAGCTGAGGCAGTAGAATTGCTTGAACCTGGGAGGTGGAGGTTGTAGTGAGTTGAACTCATCCTATGGCACTCCAGCCTGTGAGATAGAGCAAGACTCCATCTAAAAAAAAAAAAAAAAAAGCCAGGTGTGGTGGCTCATGCCTGTAATCCCAGCACTTTGGGAGGACAAGGTGGGTGGATCACCTGAGGACAGGAGTTCAAGACCAGCCTGACCACATGCAGAAACCCAGTATCTACTAAAAGTACAAAATTAGCCAAGCATGGTGACACATGCCTGTAATCCCAGCTTCTTGGGAAGCTGAGGCAGGAGAATAACTTGAACCTGGGAAGTGGAGGTTGCAGTGAGCCGAGATTGCACTCCAGCATGGACAACAAGAAGGAAACTCCATCTCAAAAGTAATAATAATTAGATAGGCATAGTGCACAAGATAATGTCAGGTGACACCTGCGCCACCCTTAGTACCACTTTGAGTGCAGACAGACGACATAGGTCTCTGTGCCTCAGTTTTTCCACCTGTCAAATAGGAACCAAATGAGGATGTACTCCTAAGATGATGCTCAAGGCTAAATAATGTAACCCATGAATGTGCCTAGACCAGCACCTCCTGCATTTTCAATACTCTTCCCTTTTGGCTGTTGTCGTTACTGTTACTATTTTACTAACTGGAGTGATTTCTAGCCTGCAGAAAAAGGATCGGACGTTTGTGAACAAGACTGTTATTCCTTACCAACTGATTAATAACCCCAATTTTTCATTTTCTTTTTTTTTCCCTACCTCTCGAAGAAAGAGGTGGAAAGGGAACTTTCCACATACATTTGTGTGTGTGTGTGTGTGTGTGTGTGTGTGTGTGTGTGTGTGTGTTTCATTGCGTTTTAGGTTTGGGGTAATGTGAAGAACATGCAAGATTGTTGCATAGGTACATATGTGGCAATGTGGTTTGCTGCCTTTCTCCTCATCACCTATATCTGACATTTCTCCCTATGTTATCCCTCCCCAACTCCCCCCCCGCTGTCCCTCCCCTATTTCCCCCCACAGACCCCAGAGTGTGATGCTCCCCTCCCTGTGCCCATGTGTTCTCATTGTTCAACACCTGCCTATTGGTGAGAACATGCGGTGTTTGATTTTCTGTTCTTGTGTCAGTTTGCTGAGAATGATGGATTCCAGGTTCATCTACGTCCCTGCAAAGGACACGAACTCAGCGTTTTTTTATGGCTGCATAGTATTCCATGGTGTATATATGCTACATGTTCCTTGTCCAGTCTATCATCAATAGTCATTTGGTTTGGTTCCAAGTCTTTGCTATTGTAAACTGTGTTGCAATGAACATTCGTGTGCATGTGTCCTTATGTAGAATGATTTCTAATCCTTTGGATATATACCCAGTAATGTGATTGCTGAGTCAAACAGAATTTCTATTTCTAGGTCCTTGAGGAATCACCACACTGTCTTCCACAATGGTTGAACTAATTTACATTCCCACCAACAGTGTAAAAGTGTTCCTAATTATCCACATCCTCTCCAGCATCTGTTGTCTCCAGATTTTTTAATGATTGCCATTCTAACTGGTGTGAGATAGTATCTCAAGGTAGTTTTGATTTGCGTTTCTCTAACGACCAGTGATGATGAACGTTTTTTCATGTTTGCTGGCCTCATATATGTTGTCTTTTGTAAAGTGTCGATTCATATCCTTCACCCACTTTTGAATGGGCTTGTTTGTTTTTTTCTTGTAAATTTGTTTTAGTTCTTTGTAGATTCTGGATATTAGCCCTTTGTCAGATGGGTAGATTGTGAAAATTTTTTCCCATTCTGTTGGTTGCTGATTCACTCTAATGATTGTTTCTTTTGCTGTGCAGAAGCTCTGGAGTTTAATTAGGTCCCATTTGTCTATTTTGGCTTTTGTTGCCAATGCTTTTGGTGTTCTAGTCATGAAGTTCTTTCCTATGCCTATGTCCTGAATGGTTTTGCTTAGGTTTTCTTCTAGGGTTTTGATGGTGTTAGGTCTTATGTTTAAGTCTTTAATCCATCTGGAGTTAATTTTAGTGTAAGGTGTCAGGAAGGCATCCAGTTTCTGCTTTCTGCACATGGCTAGCCAGTTTTCCCAACACCATTTATTAAACAGGGAATCCTTTCCCCATTGCTTGCTTTTGTGAATTTTGTCAAACATCAGATGGTTGTAGATGTGTTGTGTTGCCTCCAAGACCTCTGTGGTATTCCATTGGTCTATATCTCTGTTTTGGTACCAATATCATGCTGATTTGATTACTGTAGCCTTGTAGTATAATTTGAAGTCAGGTAGTGTGATACTTCCAGCTTTGTTCTTTTTGCCTAGATTTGACTTGACTATGTGGGCTCTCTTGGTTCCATACGAAGTTTAAGGTGGTTTTTTTCCAGTTCTCTGAAGAAGGTCATTGGTAGCTTGATGGGGATAGCATTGAATCTATAAATTACTTTAGGCAGTATGGTCATTTTCAAGATATTGATTCTTCCTAACCATGAACATGGAATGTTTCTCCATCTATTTGTGTCCTCTCTTATTTCATTGAGCAGTGTTTTGTAGTTCTCCTTGAAGAGGTCCTTTACATTCTTTGTTAGTTGTATTCCTAGGTATTTTATTCTCTTTGTAGCAATTGTGAATGGCAGTTTGTTCTTGATTTGGCTCTCTTTCAGTCTGTTATTGGTGTATATCAATGCACATTGATTCTGTATCCTGAGACTTTGCTGAAGTTACTTATCAGTTTCAGGAGATTTTGTGCTGAGGCAATGGGGTTATCTAAATATACCATCATGTCATCTGCAAATAGAGATAATTTGACTTCCTTCTTTCCTAATTGAATACCCTTTATTTTTTTTCTTGCCTGATTGCTCTAGCTAGAATTTCCAATACTATATTGAATAGGAGTGGTGAGAGAGGGCATCCTTGTCTAGTGCCAAAGGGAATGCTTCCAGTTTTGCTCACTCAGTATGATACTCGCTGTGGGTTTGTTGTAAATAGCTTTTATTATATTGAGATATGTTCTGTCATTACCTATTTTATTGAGAGTTTTTAGCATAAAGGCTGTTGAATTTTGTGAAAGGCCTTCTCTGCATCAATTGAGATAATCATGTGATTTTTGTTTGGTTCTGTTTATGTGGTGAGTTGTGTTTATAGACTTGTGTATGTTGAACCAGCCTTGCATCCCTGGGATGAATTTTTGTCTGTTTGTTTTTTGAGACAGAGTCTCACTCCCCTTCCCAGGCTCAAATGATTCTCCTGCTCAGTCTCATGAGTAACTGGGATTACAGGCACCCACAACTAGGTCTTGCTAATTTTTGTACTTTTGGTAGAGACGGAGTTACACCATGTTGGCCAGGCTGGTCTCAAACTCCTGACCTCAGGTGATCCACCCACCTCGGCCTCCCAAAGTTCTGGGATTATGGGCATGTACCACCGCCCCCAGCCCATAACCCCAGTTTCTTTTTACCAGCTTTGATTACAGAACTTGGCACGATGCCCAGATTCCCATAATGCAAATTGTACTCCCCAATTATAACTGCCAGTTTGTTTTCATCTAAGAAAAACAAAAGACAAACAGAAATTGAAATGCTGGTCATTTCTGTGGACAAAAAGATAAGTATGGCCGGGTTCTGTGGCTCATGCCTGTAATTCCAGCACTTTGAGAGGCTGAGGCAGGCAGATTACTTGAAGCCAGGAGTTTGAGACCAGCCTGACCAATATGGTGAATTTCCCTCTGTACTAAACATACAAAAATGAGCCACGCTGGATGGCATGCACCTGTAGTCCCAGCTACTCGGGAGGCTGAGGCAGGAGAATCACTTAACCCAGGAAGCAGAGTTTGCAGTGAGCATAGATCACGCCACTGCACTCCAGCTTGGGCAACAAGATCAGAACTCCATCTCAAAAAACAAAAAACAGTAATGTGACTGCTATTTTCTGGTTATAATCACAGAGTTCATGTAGAAAAGCTAAGCAATATGAAAAAATAGAGTTTTAAAAAATTATCCCACGTCAGATCTGCAAACCTTTTTTTAATCTCTTGAGACAGACTATATCTTGCTGTTGCCCAAGCTGATGTGCAGTGGCACAATCACAGATGACCGCAGCCTCGACTTCCTGGGCTCACTCTGTGCTCCTGCTTTCTGAGGAGCTGGGACTACAGGTGCAGACCCCTACACCCAGCTATTATTTTAAAAATTGTTTTTGTAGAGGTGAAGTCTCACTATGTTGCCCAATCTGGTTTCGAACTCCTGGCCTCAAGTGATTCTTCCACCTCAGCCTTCCAAAGTGCTGGGATTACAGGCATGACGTTATTTGGAGACCGGGTCATTACAGAGGTCATCAAGTTAAAATGGGGCATGAAGGTGGGGCCCTGATCCCATATAACTGGTGTCCTTACTAATAGGGAAATTTGTTGCCAGTAAAAAAAACAAGAAAGAATAAAATATTTTTTTATTTCTCTAGACAGGGTCTTATTCTGTCACTGAGGCTGGAGTGTGATCTCAGCTCACTGCAGCCTCAATCTTCTGGGTTCAAGTGATCCTCCCACCTCAGCCTCCTGAGTAGCTGGGACTACAGGTCTGTTCCACCATGCCCAGCTAATTTTCTGTATTTTATAGTAGAGACAGTATCTCACTATGTTCCCCAGGCTGGTCTTGAACTTCTGGACTCAAGCAATCCTGCCTCGGACTCCCAAAGTGCTGGGATTATAGGTGTGAGCCACTGTGCCTGCCCAAAGGGAAATTTGCACAGAGACAGACATCATAGAAGGACAATGGCCAATATAAGTCAAGGCATGCCTGAGCCAGGAGAGAGGCTGGGACAGATTCTTCCCCAGAGCCTCCAGAGAGAGCCCAGCCTGCAGACACCTGACTACACTTCTGGCCTCCCAACTGGGAGACAACAATTTTTGATTGATTGATTGATTGATTGATTGAGATGGGATCTCACTCTGTTGCCCAGGCTGGAGTGTAGTGGTGTGATCTCAGCTCACTGCAGCTTCATCCTCCCTGGCTCAAGCAATCCTCCCATCTCAGCCTCCTGAGTAGCTTGGGAACACAGGCACATGCAACCATGCCTAGCTATTTTTTTTTTTCTGAGATGGATTCATGCTCAATCCCCCAGTCTGGAGTGCAGTGGTGTGATCTCAGCTCATTGCAACCTCCACCTCTGGGTTCAAGCAGTTCTCCTGCCTCAGCCTCCCTGAATAACTAGGATTACAGGCATGCACCACCACCCCCAGCTCATTTTTGTATTTTTTAAAGAGATGGGGTTTCAACATGTTGGCCACACTGGTCTCAAACTCCTGACCTCATGATCTGCCTACCTCAGCCTCCCAAAGTGCTAGGATCACAGGTGTGAGCCACCACTCCCAGACTGTATTTGTTTTTAGTAGAGATGGAGTTTCATCCTGTTGGCCTGACTGCTCTCGAACTCCTGACCTCAAGTGATCCTCTCACTCACGCTCCCAGAGTACAGGGATTACAGACATGAGCCACGGCATCTGGCCTGAGACCAGAAATTTGTCTTGTTCTAAGCCACTTAGTTTGTGACACTTTGTTAGTTTGTGGCACAGCATCCCTAGCAAAGTTATATCCAAGGAATAATCCATTACATTGTTTAAAGGTCATAGAAGCTTATGCCCTCAGTCACTCATGAATGTATAATTAGGTTTGGGCCAGGAGCAGAGGCTCATGCCTGTAATCCCAGCACTCTGGAAGGCTGAGCTGGGAGGATCACTTGAAGCACAGAGTTTGAGGCCAGCCCGGCCAACATGGTGAGACCCCCATCTCCACACACACGCAAACACTAGTTGGGCATGGTAGCATGCATCTATAATCCCAGCTACTCAGGAGGCTGGGGTAGGAGGACTGCTTGAGCCTGGAAGTAAGAGTCTGCAGTGAGCTATGATTGTACCACTGCACTGTAGCATGGACAACACAGGAAGTCCCTATCTCTTAAAAAAAAAAAAAGACAGGAATTTTGTGTTTTTGTTGTTGTTACTGTTGTTTTTTGACATGGAGTCTCACCCTCTGCCCAGGCTGGAGTGTAGTGGTTCAATCTCGGCTCACTGCAACCTCCACCTCCTGTGTTCAAGTGAGTCTTCTACCTCAGCCTCTGAGTAGCTGGGATTACAGGTGTGCACCACCACACCTGGCTCATTTTTATATTTTTAGTAGAGATGGGTTTTCACCATGTTGGTCAGACTGATCTCAAACTCCTGACATCAGGAGATCCACCTGCCTCAGCCTCCCAAAGTGCTGGGATTACAGGTGTGGATCACTGTGTCCGGTTGATTTCATGTTTTGGCTGCTTTGGGCCTGGCAGATGTATGGTTAATAAACCAGGTCTAAATATTTCCTGGCTACCGCTGGGTCAGGCACGCACTGACAGCAATGTTGTAGATGGCAATATTGGCCTCAAACATGGAAGAGAAAAAGATCTGGTCTTCTCTTTTCACCCAGAGGGTGTCGATGAGCTGACCTAGGAGATAACAGGACAGGTACATGAGGCCCCGTGTACATCCTGGGAAAGGGGATGCCAACTGCTGGGACCCCAGATCCCCTGCCACCACCCAGCCCACCCAGCCAGTGGCTCTTCCATGTTCCTTACACCTTTTGAGAGGTTTGTTATTCAAAGCAGGATGAATCAAGGAAAGTACAGGGCTGAGGCACAATTTTATTAAACATGACAAGGAATATGCTTTCGTTCAAGAAAACCCATGGCCAGGCAAAGTGGCTCATGCCTGTAATCCCAGCACTTTAGGAGGCCAAGGTGGGAGGATCACCTGAGGTCAGGAGTTTGAGGCCATCATGGCCAACATAGTGAAACCCCATCTCTACTAAAAATACAAAAATTAGCCAGGTGTGGTGATACATGCCTGTAGTCCCAGCTCCTCAAGAGGCTGAGGCGGAGCATCCCAGGAGGTGGAGGTTTCAGTGAGCTGGGACCACACTATTGTATGCCAGCCTGGGTGACAGTGAGACTCTGTCTAAAAACTAAAGACGGAAAATACAAATAAAATGAGAAAACCCAATCCTTCTGCCAGGCATGGGGGTGCATGCCTGTAATCCTAGCACTTTGGGAGGCTGAGGTGGGCATATCACTTGAGGTCAGGAGTTCAAGATCAGCCTGGCTAACATGGTGAAACCTTGTCTCTACTAAAAATGCAAAAATGGAGCCGGCATGGTTGCATGTGCCTGTAATCCCAGCTACTTGGGAGACAGAGGCAGGAGAATTGCTTGAACCTGGAAGGTGGACGTTGCAGTGAGCTTAGATCATGCCACTGCACTTCAGCCTGGGGACAGAGCCAGACTCCATCTCAAAAGAAAAAAGAAAAGACAATTCAACCCCCACTAGACTTCTCTATAAGCAGGCTCAGAGGGATGGCCATGGAGTTTTTGATCAGCCAGGGGCTTGAACACAACAGAATGTCTTCTAAGAGAGGTGACTACTACAAGCAATAAAACAGGTTGGGTTTGGCGGCTGTCATCTGTAATCCCAACAGTTTGGGAGGCTGAGGCTGGAGGCTGACTTGAGCCCAGCTGTTTGAGACCAGCCCGGGCAACAGGGTGAAAGCCCATCTCTACGAAAAATAAGTTAGTCTTGCATGGTGGTGCACCTGTGGTCCCAGCTACTTGGAGGCTGAAGCAGGAGGACTGCTTGAGCCTGAGAGGTGGAGCCACAATTGCACCTGGATGCAGTGGGCCTGGATGACAGAGTGAGATCCTGTCTTCAAAAAAAAAAAAATCCCATGGTAAGGATAAAACAGGCTGAGTACAGTGGCTCACAGCTTAATATCTGGACTTTGGAAGGCTAAGGCAGGAGGACTGCTTGAAGCCAGGAGTTGGAGACCAGCATGCATAACATAGGGGACCCAGTCTCTACAAAAAAACACACAAAAAATTAGGCATGGTGGCACATTCTTGTAGCGAGCTACTCGGGAGGCTGAAGGGAGAGGATTGTTTGAATCCAGTGAAGGTGGAGGCTGTAGTGAGCCATGATGTCACCTCTACACTCCAGCCTGGGTGCAGTAGTACAGTCAGAATTCAGTGCAGCCTGCACCTCCAGAGAGTGAGACCCTGTCTCAAAAGAAAAAAAAGCTGGGGCTCATGCCTGTAATCCCAGCACTTTGGGAGGCTGAGGTGGGCACATCACGAGGTCAGAAGATCAAGACCATTCTTGCCAATATGATGAAACTCCATCTCTACTAAAAATACAAAACATTAGGTGGGCGTGGTGGTGCACCCTGTAGTCCCAGCTACTTGGGAGGCTGAAGCAGGAGGATTGCTTTAACCCAGGAGGCGGAGATTGCAATGAGCTGAGATCGCGCCACTGCACTATAGCCTGGGATTACAGATGCGTGCCACCAGGCCTGGCTAATTTTTGTATTTTAGTAGAGATGGGGTTTCGCCATGTTAGCCAGGCTGGTCTCCAACCCCTGACCTCCTGTGATCCGCCCACCTCAGCCTCCCAAAGTGCTGGGATTGCAGGTGTGAGCCACTGTGCCCAGCCTGATTTTTTTCAAGTATTTAAAAATATAAAATCAATAAACATTCTTGTGCAGCTCATGGGTTCTATCCAAACAGGTGATGGGATATATGCCATGGTTTCCAGAGCCCTGGCTAGATGTTTGTTTGTTTGTTTGAGACAGAGTCTCTCTCTGTTGGCCAGCCTGGTGCAGTGCAGGAGCAGCTTGTAGCAGGAGCCGCCACAGGAAACAGATTTCCTGAACATCTAATAAAGGAGGAAAGAGTTTATTATTCAGCTGGGAGCCTGGGCATAATTTGTCCAAAGCCCAGCTTCCTACTCTAACAAAGGAAGTTTCTGCCTTTATATAGGTTTATACTTTAGAAATCACATATGAAAGGGTTCCGGTTTACAGTTTTAGGACTCACGTGTGAAAAGGTCTCTGTTTACAGTTTTAGGAATCACATATGAAAGGGTTCCGGTTTACAGTTTTGGGACTCACATGTGAAAAGATCTCTGGTTTGATCTGGTTTTAAGTAAAAATAGTGTCTTCCAGAGAGTTTCCCCAAGACCAAGTGTGTTATTTTCAGAAAGGAGAGTCAGGAGGCTCCAGCTGGCCTGCTCTCTCTTCTACTGAGATGCACAGTGGATGACAGAGGGGGAGGGAATCCCAGATGCTTGGGTCTTTCAGCTAACCTCTGCCTCCCAGGTTCAAGCAATTCTCATGCCTCCACCTCCCTAGTAGCTAGGACTACAGGCACTACCACATGCAGCTAATTTTTTGTATTTTTAGTAGAGATGGGGTTTCACGTTGGTCAGGTGCTCTCAAGCTTCTGGCCTCAAGTGATCTGCCTATCTGAGCTTCTCGAAGTGCTGGGATCACAGGCATGAGCCCTGGCTAGGTACATTTAAGATATAATGGCATATGGAGGCTTAGGTGGGAGAATAACTTGAGACCAGGAGATCAAGGCTAGCCTGGGCAACATACCAACCAGAGAGATCCTATCTGTACAAAAAAAGTTTTTTAATTGGGTATGTTGGTAGTGCACACCTGTAGTGCTAATTACTTGTGAGGCTGAGGCAGGAGGATCGCTTGAGCCCAGGAATTCAAGGTTACAGTGAGCTGTGATCATGCCACTGATTTCCAGCTCTGAGACAGAGCAAGACCCTCTTTCTAAAAATTGTAAAAAATATTTTGTTTTGTTGAGACAGAGTTTTGCTACATCACCCAGGCTGGAGTGCAGTGGTGCAATCTCAGTTCACTGCAACCTCCGCCTCCTGGGTTCAAACAGTTCTCCAGCCTCAGCCTCCTGAGGAGCTGGGATTACAGGCGTATGCCACTGGTCTGGCTCATTTTTGTATTTTTAGTAGACACCAGGTTTCACCATCTTGGCCAGGCTGGTTTCCAACTCCTGACCTCAAATGATACACCCATCTCGGCCTCCCAAAGGGCTGAGATTACAGGTGTGAGCCACTGTGCCTGGTCTTGTGAAAAATGTTAGTGGCATTTTTATTATAATTGAATACTTGAAAAAAAATCAAATGCACGTGCATATGATTGTTTTTTCCAGGACTAGGGGCCAGGACCTTTTCTAATGCCTTCACCTTGTATTCCAGGGCCTTGCAAACAATAGGTGCTTAGCAAGTGCAATAGAAGGCACTCAGACAGCACTTGATGGGCAGTGCATTCGTGTCATCATTAGGAAGAAAGAGACAGAAAGAGGAACAACATGGGAAAATTCAGGGCAATTGATCAGGTTGACACCATCATTGCTAAAAAATCAGAGGAGACCAGGCTGTGCGCAGTGGCTCATGCCTGTAATTTCAGCACTTTAGGAGGCTGAGGCAGGTGGATCACTTGAGGTCAGGAGTTTGAGACCAGCCTGGCCAAAATGGCAAAACCTCATCTCTACTGAAAATACAAAAATTAGCCAGGCGTAGTGTGGTAGGCACCTGCGATCTCAGCTACTAAGGAGGCTGAGGCAGGAGAATCGCTTGAACCCAGGAGGCGTAAGTTGCAGTTAGACAAGATTGCACGACTGCATTCCAGCCTGAGGGACAGAGCAAGACCACCTCAAAAAACAAAACAATCAGAGAAGACCAAGATATCTGCAGATAATGCACCAAGTCAGTTTCCCTGTGCACTTTTTCTGCCTCTGGTTGACAGCTCATAACATTACCATGAGATTTGGTGAAGGAGGGGTGGATACTGGGGTTGCTCCAACTTGATGAACCATTTTTCCGGAAGAGAGAGATGCTCATCTTCTGTCAGATTCCTTTGAGTGTTTTTCCAATCCCTGCTGTTTACCCTCAGGGCACTTCTCCATGGAGCCACCAGGTGGTGTCATTGCTGCATAAATGAAACAAACTGACCCAAGATTAGAAAATAGTGTTCTATTTTCTTTGAGCTGGGTCGGGTGGGTCAAACCTGTAATCCCAGCACTTACGGAGGCTGAGGTGGGTAGATCACTTGAGGCCAAGAGTTCAAGACCAGCCTGGCAACATGGTGAAACCCTGTCTGTACTAAAAATACAAAAATTAGCCAGGCATAGTGATGCACACTTGTAATCCCAGCTACTCGGGAGGCTGAGACAGGAGGATTGACCGGGAAGCAGAGGTTGCAGTGAGCCAAGATTGTGACACTGCACGCCAGCCTGGGTAACAGAGCGAGACGCCATCTCAAAAAAAAAATAGTATTCCTAAGGACTGAGAAGGAAAACTGAGGCAGACAGACTGGAGTTGGGGTGGGGCTTGGCGAGATAATGGGTTCAAGTGACCTGTGAAGGACTCTCAGAAAGTCACAGCAACTTAAAAATCATTTATTCTACCTCCCACTTCCACATTTTCCAGATAGAGAAACCAAAGCTGAGCGGGGAAGATAACTCTCCCAAAAGCAGCACGTTCATGGGGAGCAGGGTTGCCAGAGAAAACACAGGACATCCAGTGAAGTGAGAGTTTCGGACTCTCAGTGTATGTCCCAAATAATGCGCGAGACTTAGACTAAAACCTTCTTCACTCTTTGTCTTCAAATGTAACTGGGCATCTGTATGATGATTTGCTAAGTCTGACAACCCTCATGAGGGTAAAATGAAGATTAGAAAATACTTAAATATAATAAGCAAACATGCAAATTGAGGACAACTGTGTTCCTATTTTGCAGACAAGGGAATTGTACATTAGGGAGGTGACTTGCCCCAAGGCCACACTCACAAGCGTCAGAGTCACGATTTGAACCCAGTCCTGATTCCAGAGGTCTCAACTTCAGTTGTGGCCAGGAACACCCCCTAGTCCTACTTGTGTGTGCATGTTCTGTCTTGAATATAACCCTCTCCCATCGTGTAAGTGGGCCATTCCCCTCCCTGACATTGAAGGACCCTGTCTTCAGCAGGCGCTTCCTGACCCAGCAGACCCCCATGAGCCCAGATCCCTGGGACCTGTTGGCTGCCCTTATCACATTCCCCGACTCCCCATCTTAGGACCGAAGTCTGACCCCCTTCAAGATCTGCAGCTGTGTTACAGGAAAGGGGACCTGATCCAGACCCCAAGGGAGGGTTCTTGGATCTCGTGCAAGAAACAACTCAGGGTGAGTCAGCAAAGTTTAAGAACATTATTTTTGTTAGTTTGGTTGGTTTTTTGTTGTTTTGTTTTGTTATTTTTTGAGATGGAGTCTCACTCTGTTGCTCAGGCTAGATAGAGGGCAGTGGGATGATCTTGGCTCAATACAACCTACGCCTCCCAGGTTCAAGTGAGTTTCCTGCTTCAGTCTCCTGAGTAGCTGGGATCACAGGTGTTCGCAACCAGACCTGGCTAATTTTTATGTTTTTAATAGAGACGGGGTTTCACCATGTTGGCCAGGCTGATCTCAAACTCTTGACCTCAGGTGATCCACCCGCCTCAGCCTCCCAAAGTGCTGGGATTACAGGTGTGAGCCACAGAGCAAGTTTATTCTTTCCTAAACAAACAAGTTTTTTAGGAAAGTAAAGATAGAATGGCGACTCCATAGAGCAGCCCAGAGGGCGCTGGTGCCCATCTTTAGGGTTATTTCTTCATGACATGCTGAACGAGGGGTAGATTATTCACTACTCCCCTTTTTTAGATCATATAGGGCAACTTTCTGATGTTGCCATGGCATTTGTAAACTGTTATGGCGCTGGTGACAATGTAGCATGAGGACGACCAGCCGTCACTCTCCTGGCCATCTTGGTTTTGGTAGGTTTTGGACTGGCTTCTTTACTGCAGCCTGTTTTATCGGCGAGGTCTCTGTGACTTGTATCCTGTGCTGACCTCCTATTTCATCCTGTGACTTAGAATGCCTTCCCCGCCTAGGAACGCAGCCAAGTAAGTCTCAGCCTCCTTTTACCCAGCTCCTCTTCAAGATGGAGTTGCTGTGGTTCACACACCTCTGGTAGCTGGGCTCCTTAGGATCTCCTGACATTCTGCGCCCTCTGATCCCAGCTCCTGGGCCCCTTCGCCCTCACCACCATTGCTGTTTCCCTGAGCCTCCTCCCTCTGAATTTCTTAATCAGCAAGAAGAGGAATCACTGTCAGGTTTGGCTTTTGAAAACGGGATGGAGCAGGCAGGAAGTAGGGAGGAAGACACAAGCCCTAGTGTGGGCGATGGGGATGGGAGAGCTGAGTGGGAGCTGGCAGGTCTAGCTTTGTTCTTGTTTCTGAGTTGCCCATTGTGCAGACCTGCCCCACGGTGGACAGCAGCTCCTCCCTCCAGTGTTCAGGCCCCAGGCCCTGGGTCAGATCAATGCCTTTTTCTCCTGCACCCCATCAGTCAGCAGATTTGCTTGGCATCACCTTGAAAATGCATGGAGTATTTTCAGCAAATACAGCAGCAAGGCCCTGGCTCACTCCTTACTTCTGCCCCAGCTTCTCTCCACTTCCAGCCACGGGAGACCTGTGTGAATTGAATCCATTGCACCCTCCTCTGCACAGACCTACAGCTGCCCCATCTTCCTCAGTCTGAGCCAAAGGCCCACCAGTGAGGCCCACCAGCTGCCTCACTGCCTCCAACCTCACCTTCCACTGGTCTCTCTCCTGTCCCCACCTACTCCCCTTCCCCATCCTCACACTGCCTGATGTTCACACATCTCTCCAGGCATCTGCTTTAGCTGTTCCTTCTGCCTGGACCACCCTCACTCCAGAAGACCCTTGTCCCCTCCAGCACTCCCTGCAGTCAGGGCAGCCTCCCTCACTACGGTCCAGCAAGGACATGGCCCACCCATCCCTCTCCTCCCAGCAGCTCCCTTCTTTGACCTGTCCTGGGTTCATTTTTACTTTTCGCCAGCACTTCCCACTTTCTAAAGGGCCCTGCAAGAAGCACCCGACAGGGACCGATGGCCTCGCTCTCCTTAGACTTGAAGCTCCACGGCAGCACGGGCCACTCACTGTGGCAGACTCAGTATCTACTTAGAGCTCGGCATGCAGAAGGTGCTGGATGTTTTGAGAACTACGGAAGAAAGAAGGGAGGGGAGAAGGGAAGGAGGGAGGAAGGGAAGAAGGAAGGAAAGGAAGAAAGGAGGGAGGGGAGGAGTAAAAAGGAGGGAGGGAAGGAAAGATAGGAAAAGGGAGGACAGATGGAGGGAAGGAGAGACTTGAGGGAAGAAGAGAAGGAATGAGGGAGAGAGGGAAGAAAGGAGGGAGGGAGAGAAGGAAGAAATAAAGGGCAGGAGAGAGGAAGAAAGGAAAGAAAGGTGGGAGCGAGGGAGTGAGGGAAGGGGGATGGAGGGAAGGAACTTATTTTCTCTCTAGGCCCAGCTGTCTCAATGTCCATCTGTCACTTGGACTGTTTCCCAGCCTCCTGCATGGCCTCCTCCAGGCACGGTGGCTCGCGCCTGTAATCCTAGCACTTTGGGAGGTCGAGGCAGGCGGACCACCTGAGGTAGGGAGTTCAAAATCAGCCTGGCCAACATGGCAAAATGCTCTATTAAAAAATACAAAGATTAGCTGAGCATGGTGGCAGGCACCTTTAATCCCAGCTACGCCAGAATCTCAGGCAGGAGGATCACTTGAACATGGGAGACAGAGGTTACAGTGAGCCAAGACTGCACCACTGCACTCCAGCCTGGTAACAGAGCAAGACTCCAGGAAGCTGCCTTCTGATGATGCCCCCCTCTCTTGGTGAAGCACGAGAGACCCCAAACTCCTGCCTAACCCTAAAGTGCTAAATGACCCTGCCCACGCAATCCTCTAGCCACACTGAGTGTCCTCCGAGTCATGCTGTTCCCTCTGCCTGGGCTTTTGCTGCCCCCTGTCTCAAAGCCTCCCCTCACTCTTCCCAACTCCATCCCCCCATCCTCTGCCTGCCCAACACCCACCTCCTGGTTATTTAACATGCAACTCAGGCTGTAATCCCAGCACTTTAGGAGGCCAAGGGCAGAAGATCACATGAGCCCAAGATCTTGAGGCCAGCCTGGGCAACATCGTGAGACCGCCCCCCCCAACTCCACCAAAAATGTAAAAGAAAGAAAAAAAGATGTAGCTCAGGCATACCCACCTCCAGGTAGCCTTCCTGATGCCACCATACCCAGGAGGGCTCAGGGGCAGCCTGTTCTCTGGGCATCAGAAGCTGCCTCCCCAGGGCAGTGGTCCTGGGTCAGTTCCTGCAGGAGTCCAGGCACAGGATGACGGTGGATGGATCAGGACTGAGGGTCAGAGACGCAGAGAGGCAGACAGCTTTGGGACGCACTTGGTGAGATCAGTGGGATTTGCTGCAGGGTGACTGTCAGGGTGCAGGGGAGAATTCTGGACTGGCCCTGTCTTCATCTCTCTCTTCCCTCCAATCCCAGGAGAGCAAATGAGGCAGAAGGACTTGCGGGCCTGGCTCACCAGCTCTATCCTCAGGAACTCGAGGACTATCAAATTCCATGGCTGGGAGGGAACCTTTCTGGACAGAGTCCTGGGCATCCAGGGCCAGGAACTGGGCACCGTGTACACCTCTGGCCTCCTCTTCTCCGTGTCGCTGGTGTTCTTCCAAGTGTCTACATTTCTGGTGATGTCACTCTAGTCTCTATGCTGAGCAGGACTGGGGAAGGAGTGTGGGGGTCAGGGTGAGGTAGGTGAAGCCTCCCAGATCCTACCACCCTGTCCATTAAAACCCACACATTCTGGATCCTGTTCTCCCGGGGTTCCTGCTGTCTTCTGCGTGAACAAATTAATCACATCATTCTGGTGAGGGTGGCAGCGGCTGGTGAGGTCTGCTGTTCTGAGAGTTCCAGGCTTCTACTGATGTGAGGAGGAGGGTTCAGGTGCAGGTGGGCTGCAGAGGTAGAATCCAGGGACTGAGTGGCTTCCCTGCTGCTGGCCAGCAGGTGTCCACAGCCACCCTGTCACTGACGTGATCCTTGTCCTGCCATTCTGTAATTTATTTTCGATGGCCTGAAGCACAGCTTTCAGAAGAATTTTAAAATGTTGATACATAGGCCAGGCATAGTGACTCACACCTGCCATCCCAGCTGTTTGGGAGGCTGAGGTGGCTTGAACCTGGGTGGCAGAGGTTGCAGTGAGCTGAGATTGTGCCACTTCACTCCAGCCTGGGCAACAGAGCAAAACTTTGTCTCTAAAACAAAATGAAAAACAAAAGGACCACAAATGGCACCAACACCTAGAGCCCTCCCGGGCTGCTCTCCCCGGGAGTCCCCAGGCTCAGCCCTCACATCTATCACCTTCACAGAGAGGCCTTTCCTAACCACCTTCTCCACCACCACAGCACCCCTGCTCATGCTAGTGCACTCTACACCTGCACCTGATTTCTCTTTACTTTTTCATTTTTGAAGACAGTCTTGCTCTGTTCCCCAGGCTGGAGTGCAGTGACACAATGTCGGCTCACTGAAACCTCCACCTCCCGAGTTCAAGCAATCCTCCCACCTCAGTCTCCTGAGTAGCTAAGATTACAGGCAGGTGCCACCACACCTGGCTCTTTTTTTTGGTACTATTAGTAGAAATGGCATTTCACCATGTTGGCCAGGCTGGTCTTGAACTCCTAACCTCAAGGGATCCATCCACCTCAGCCTCCCAAAGTGCTGGGATTACAGGTGTGAGCCACCGTACCTGGCCGCACCTGATTTAGTATTTATTCTTCATAGTGTTTTGCACCTGATGTGCAGTCTGTGTTAATGGGGTTTGTTTATGGATCGCCTGTCTCTTTCCCCCTCATTAGAATGATGGATCCATTAAGAGAGCAGCAATTTTGTTTTTCTCATTGCTGTTTCCCCATAGCCTGGAACCTCACCAGTTATATGATAACCAGGCAATAGTTATTAATGGAAGGAATGAGTGAATAGCCAGGTGCCGTGACTCATGCCTGTAATCCTAGCACTTCTGGAGGCCGAGGTGAGTGAATTGCTTGAGTTCAGGAGTTCGAGACCTGCCTGGACAACATGGTGAAACCCCATCTCTACTAAAAAGACAAAATTTAGCTAGGAATGGTGGCGCACACCTGTAATCCCAGCTACTCGGGAGGCTGAGGCAGGAGAATTGCCTGCACCCAGGAGGTGGAGGTTGCAGTGAGTCAAGATCACGCCACTGCACTCTAGCCTGGCAGAAAGAGAGAGACAGTCTCAGAATTAAATAAAAATAATTTTAAAAAAATGAAAGACAAGAAGGCCTAGATAGAAGGAATAAGTTACAGTAATCAACAGTGCAGAAGGGAAATTACAGTGAATGAGAACTTATTTGAATATTTCAAGATACCTAGAAGTATTTTCATGTTCCCAGAAGATAAATATTTGAGGTGGTGACTGTCTCAGTTACCCTGATTTCATCATTTCATATTGTCTACAGCTGGGGTCCCCAACCCTCCTGGCCACGGATCAGTACCAGTTTGTAGCCTGTTTTTATTTTTGTTTTTATGAGACAGTGTCTCACTCTGTGCAGTGGTGCAATCTTGGGTCAATGTAACCTCCACCTCTGAGGTTCAAGCAGTTCTTCCTTAGCCTCCTGAGTAGCTGGGATTACAGGAATGTACCACCACAGCTGGTTAATTTTGTACTTTTAGTAGAGACAGGGTTTCACCATGTTGGCCAGGCTGGTCTCGAACTCTTTACTTCAGATGATTCGCCCTCCTCATTCTCCCAAAGTGCTGGGATTACAAGTATGAGCCATTGCACCTGGCCTTATTATTATTATTATTTTATTTTTGACACGGAGTTTTGCTCTTGTTGCCCAGGCTGGAATGCAATGGCGTGACCTTGCATTCCAGGCTGGAATGCAGTGGCGTGACTCACTGCAACCTCCGTCTCCTGGATTCAAGCAACTTTCTTGCCTCAGACTCCCAAGTAGCTGGGATTACAGGTATAAGCCACTACGCCAGGCTAATTTTTGTATTTCTAGTAGAGACAAGGTGTCTCTATGTTGGTCAGGTTGGTCTTGAACTCCCGACCTCAGGTGGTCCACTCGCCTCAGTCTCCCAAAGTCCTGGGATTACAGATGTGAGCCACTGCGCCTAGCTCACCTGTTAGAAACAAGCAGGCAGCACAGCAGGTGAGCAACGGGTGGGCAAGGGAGGCTTCATCTGTGTTCACAGCCAATCCTTATTGCTGGCATAACCACCTGAGCTCCATCTCCTGTCAAATCAGTGGCGGTGTTAGAGTCTCATAGGAGCTCAAACCCTACAGTAAACAGCACATGCGAGGGAGCTGCGCTGCGTGCTCCTTATGAGGATCTAATGCCTGTTGATCTGTCACTGTTTCCCATCACCCCCAGAAGGGACCATCTAGTTTCAGGAGAAAAAGCTCAGGGCTCCCACTGATTCTACATTACTGTGAGTCGTCTAAGTATTTCATTATATATTACAATGTAATAATAATAGAAGTAGGCCAAGCACAGTGGCTCATGCCTGTCATACCAGCACTTTGGGAGGCTGAGGCAGGCAGATCACCTGAGGTCAGGAGTTCAAGATCAGCCTAGCCAACACAGTAAAACCCCATCTCTACTAAAAGTACAAAAACTAGCCAGGCATGGTAGCAGGAACCTGTAATCCCACCTAATTGGGAGGCTGAGGCAGGAGAATTGCTTGAACCCAGGAGCAGAAGTTGCAGTGAGCCAAGATTGCAGCATTTTGGGAGGCTGAAGTGGATGGATCACCTGAAGTCAGTAGTTCAAGACCAGCCTGGCCCAGTGGTGAAACCCCATGTCTAATAAAAATACTAAAATTAGCTGGGTATGGTGGTAGGTGCCTATAATCCGAGCTACTCGGGAGGCTGATGCAAAAGAATTGCTTGAACCCAGGAGATGGAGGTTGCAGTGAGCTGAGATCATGTCCTGCACTCCAGCCTGGGCGATAGAGCAAGATTCTGTCTCCAAAATAAAATAAAATAAAAGGCAAGCCAGTTACAATGGCTTATACCTGTAATCCCAGAACTTTGGGAGGCCAAGACGGGAAGATCACTTGAGGCTAGGATTTCTAGGTAAACCTGGGCAACATAGCAAGACCCCATCTCAACAAAATGTTTTTTAAAAATTAGCCAGGCACAGGGGCATGTGCCTGTAGTCTCAGCTACTCAGGAGGCTGAGGCAAGAGGAGCCCAGGAGGTGGAGGCTGCAGTGAGCCATGCTTGTGCCACTGCAATCCAGCCTGGGTGATAGAGTGAGACCCTGTCTTTCAGGAAAAGAATTCAGAGTAGAGAAAGGTATGAATTGTAAGTTCAAGCATGCCATGTCCCAAATTTCCTGCAGAAGTGTTGATGCACACCCCAAGAAATCTGCATTCATTTCCCAGCACTGCCTCAACAAAGTAGCCTAAACTGTGTGGCTTCAACCACAGAGATTTCTTCTCACAGTTCCAGAGGCCAGGAGGCTGAAATCAAGGGGTTTTTGTTTGTTCTTCCTGTGAAGGCTGTGAGGGAGGGTCTGTCCCAGGTCTCGCTCCTGGATTCTCAGAGCCTCCAGAGTTCCTCGGCTTGTAGGTGGTCTTCTGTCTCTGTCTTGACATTGTTTTCCCTTTGTAGGTGCCTTTGTCCACACATCCCCTTTTTATAAGGACACCAGGCACACGGAATTAGGATTCACCATTATTACCTCAGCTTAGCTTGATCACGTGTGAAGAGCTATTTCCAAATAAGGTCCCATCCACATACCCTGTGGCATAGGGCTTCAGCGTCTTTTGGGGAGATGCAGGACAAGGCATAATGCTAAAGATTTGCAAATATTTTTAGTTTGAGTTTCTGGGTTTTATTTTTTTCTTTTTCACATCAGATGGGTGATGTGATGATATCGTAACAAGTTTTGAGGAAGGCACATATCGTACAACAGCATGAAAACCCAATCGTCATGCCTAGGTTTCAGTTTTTTAATTTTAATTTTTCTTGAGGCAGGGTCTTGCTGCATTACTCAGGCTGGAGGGCAGTGGTGCAAAGATGGCTCACTGCAGCCTCGACCTCCTGGGCTCCAGCGATCTCCCTACCTCAGCCTCCCAAAGTGCTAGGATTACAGGAATGAGCCACCACCCCCAGCTGTTCACTATTTTTTGTTTGTAACTTGCTTTTCTTTACTCAAAAATACACCAATCCCCCAATCAAAAGATCCAGCCAAAACCTAACGGTATGCTACATCCAGACCCATTTCACACCAAAGATACACAAAGATTTAAAACAAAGGGCTGGAGAAAGATCTACCAACCAAATGGAAAGGAAAAATAAATAAATAAATTAAAAGCAGGAGTTGCAATTCTCGCATCTGATAAAATAGATATTAAAGCAACAAAGATGTAGTGGTAAATGGATCAATGCAACAATAAGAGTTAACAATCCTAACACCCAGATACAGAACTCATAAAGAGATTTAGACTCAATGAGACAGAAAATTAATAAGTTTATCCAGGACTTGAACTAAGATCTGGAACAAGTAAACTCAATAAATATTTATAGAACTCTCCATTTTAAATATACAAAATATATATTCTCCACCTTAAATATACAAAATATTGATCGCCATTATTAATACCCATTTTTATAATAAACCTACATTCCCGTTCTCTCTCCCTCTTTTTCTTCCTCTTTCTTCCTCTCCTTCACTCCTTTTTTCCTTTCTTTCTAAAAAGAAAAAAAGAAAAAGGA
>CM052663.1:10361385-10384614 GCA_028533165.1 Leontopithecus rosalia | reverse complement strand
CTGGGCATGGTGGTGCGCGCCTGTAATTCCAGTGACTCGGGAAGCTGAGGCAGGAGAACCACTTGAACCCTAGAGGCGGAGGTTGCAGTGACCAAGTTCATACTACTGCACTCCAGACTGGGTGGCAGAGTGAGACTCTGACTCAAACACACACACACACACACACACACACACACACACACACACACACACACACACATCTTGGCAGTCTTTTTATATATCAGCATTCGCTGGTACAATTTAAATTCTATGGTATATTTCATTTAGATTAATACAGTCTAAATACTATTCTATTAAGTTCTACAACTAAAAAACATAGGCAATGCATTTAAATGATTCAAAGTTCAAAAGCTATGAAAGCGTGTAGAACTGAGTCTCCCATACGGCAGCCAGTGGCATATGTGTTTATTGAAATCTAAGTGAGACCAGGTATGGTGGCTCATGCCTGTAATCCCAGCACTTTGGGAGGCTGAGTCAGGCGGCTCACCTGAGGTCAGGAGTTTGAGAGCAGCCTGACCAACATGGTGAAACCCCATCTCCACTAAAAACACAAAAAGTAGCCAGATGCGGTGATTAGCCCCTGTGATCCCATCTCCTTGGGAAGCTGAGGCAGAACTACTTGAACCTGGGGTATGGAGGTTGCTGTGAACCAAGATTATGCAACTTTACTCCAGACGGGGCAACAGAGTGAGACTCCATCTCAAAAAAGAAAAAAAAATCTAAATAAATTAACATTAAAGAACATGAAAGATTTGGTTCATTGGCTGCGTGGGCCACATTTCAGTTGCTCCACAGCTGCAGGTGGCCCTGAAACATGGTTTTCTTTGCAAAAAGTTCTATTGGTTGGTGCTGGTGCAGCCTTAAAGCCTCTCTCCCACCCCTCCTGAAAGCCAACCACTGTTAGGGTTGTTTGGGTGATTCCTTTCGAGATGATCTATGCACACAATCAGCACGTGGAGTTAACATATCCACCTAAAAAAATCAGCATCTCCTGTGTCGTGCGAATGACCATGTGATAGTCCATGGAATGGAATGTATTCAGCCACTTTCATAATGAAGTGCTGTGGAGTTTTTCCCAGGTTTCCTGTTACCATTATTCTGTGGTGAAAAACATTCTCTGCAGAGCAAATTCTTAACAGTGGAATTCCCTGGCCACAAGGTTTATGTTTTTCTCATTTTTCCCTTTTCTTCCTTTTTTCTTTTCTTTCCTTTCTCTCTCTCCTTCTATTCCCTCTTTTCTACCCCTTTCCCTCCCTTTCCCCCTTCCTACCTCTTTCCCTCCCTTTCCCCCATGTCTTTTCCCACCTCCTTTTTTCTCTCCCCCACTTTTCTCTTTGTTTTACAAGGTCTTATATGCAATGGCATGATCCTAAATCACTGCAGCCTTAAACCCCTGGACCCAAGCAATCCTCTTGCCTCAGCCTCCCAAGTAGCTGGGACTAAGGCCTGTGCCACCATGCCCTTCTATTTTTTTCTTTCTTTTTTGTGGAGATGGGTCTTAATATATTGTCCAGCTCATTTTCATCTTAGTAGGTGCTTTTCAAGGGTTCTTACCAAAAGGTACCTGGATGGAACTTAGTCACTTGAAGCCCTTTTCATTGTGTTGAAGTTTTGTGTCTGTCTCCTCCATCTTAGGAAGAAGATTAAAAACCTCTATCCCCTTTTCAAGCAGATGGGTGACTTCAAAAAGTGTACAAATGTTGGGAGGTTGAGGTGGGAGGATCACATGAAGTTAGGAATTTCGGATCAGGCTGGCCAAGAAGGTGAAACCCTGTCTCTACTAAAAATATAAAACTTATTTGGGCTTGGTGGTGCATGCCTGTAGGCCCAGCTTCTCAGGAGGCTGAGGCAGGCGAATTGCTTGAATCTAGAAGGTGGAAGTTGCAGTGAGTCGAGATCGCGCCACTGCACTCCACCCAGGGTACGAAGAGCAGCTTTAGCCATGATCCTGCCAGGCATGACCACTGTGCATGTTCAGCGGTGGATCACCCAATTCTGCCTTAGTTTCCAGTGTCTTCTCAGAGGCCTGGAGTGGAGCATCTGAAGCCGGGGCTGGATGTCTTGCTGCATAATCTCTCTACTTCCACTTGTGCCGTCAGCCTGGGTGGGGAGAAGACCCATGTCAGGGGAGAGCCGTCTTCCTCCTAAAGCCCCACCTGTCTGACGGCTGAGACTTCTGCCTCATTTCCAGAACTCCCAGGGGCTCTTGAATGTCTCATCATTTGCTAAATGTGCAAGCACAGATTTCCTGTACCTCCCCCTCAGACCTTCCGGCCGCTCCCTATAGAGCTGTCTAAAGCCTGGAAATGTTTATTTGCCTTTGGAGAAATGCTAGTTCCATCCAACCCAGACTCATCACAATTAAACTAACAGCTGGCACTCTGTAACTTTCTGGAGCCTGTTCCAGCAGACAGGAGTTCCCTTCTTCAAGTCCTCTTTGTAACCCCATACAAGATGAGGAAACTGAGGCAGATGAGCTCATGAATACAAAGTGCCAGAGCTTGGGTTCAACTTGTCTCAAAGTTTGTGGGATTTAAGGTTGGTGTGGGAAGTGTTCTGTTTGGCACTCCCTCCCCCGGTGTTTAGGGGTTGGGTCCTGGGTTGCCTGGAGAGCCCGTTTAAGCCTGCTGACCTGACACATTTGTGACTAGTGTTCTCTTTAACTGCAAAGTGTTGTGGTTTGGGAGAGAAATTCTGTGCTCACCCTGTTCACGTGCACCCTGAGGAAGCTCTGATACCATCGAGCAGCCTCTGATACACACTGGAGAAAGCCGGCGCTAGGATGTGCCTGTCAGCAGGAAGAGCTGCAAGCATCTGCATCCACGTGTAGACATAGCTGTACACATAAATTCATATACACACATCCATCTATATGCACGTCTTTACATCCACACACGTATATATACACACACATTCATACGTCTACAGACACATCCGTGTACACACACATTGCTGTACACACATCCATACTGACACATTCATACACACATATGTGTATTTCCATATATCTGTATACATACACATCTACACACATCCATGTACAGATGTATCTGTACACAGATGCACACACATCTGCACACACATCGGTGGGGATCAGGGAAACACAGCATTAAGTAATGATGGTCTGGTAATAGCAAGTATTGTTTTGACATCTTTTGGGTGAATTAACCAGCTAGTGGCTATCAGAGGGATGTGCGGTGTGTCCGCAGGTTGGCAGGGCCATCTAACATGGTATTTGTAGTTGCTTATGGCTTTTCTAGAGGATCTCCGGTGTGGAGCCTTGGAGTGTAGCAAGCTGTCCCTGTGGCCCACATGCCAGTGTCTGCACCAGTGACCAACAATGTTCTGGCTTCACTGGCCTTCTCAAGGACTTTGGATTTTACTGTAAGAAATGCTAGTGTGCCATCATTTGATGTGTCTGGTCACTACGTGGAGATCAGTTACCAGCGGCAGGATGGGAGCTGGGAAAGCCAGGAGGATGTTGCAGCGAGACAGGCATGATGACCAGGGCTGGAGCTGGTGCACAGCAGAGGTGACAGATGGGGTTGATTCTAGTCACATTCCATAGTGACGGTCGACTGAGTTCCTGATGGATCCAACGAGGGGGTTGTCAAGGAGAGAAGGGGAGTCCTTTGTATTTATGTCTGAGTTTGTAACACAGGTCTATAATTTTGAGAAATCTGGAGTTTAAAAAATTGAGGAAGGGCTGGCACAGTGGCTCATGCCTGTAATCCCAGCACTTTGGGTGGCCAAGGCGGGCGGATCACTTGGGCTCAGGAGTTTGAGACCATCCTGGCCAACATGGCAAAACTCTGTCTCTACTAAAAATAGAAAAATTAGCTGGGCACTGAGGTGTGTGCCTGTCATCCCAGCTACTTGGGAAGCTGAAGCAAGAGAATCACTTGAACCTGGGAGGTGAAGGTTGCAGTGAACCAGGATCCCGCCACTGCACTCCAGCCTGGGTGACGGAGTGAGACTCCGTCTCAAGAAAAAAAACAAAAATTGGGGAAGGATCAGCATAGAAAGCCATTAGCTGGGCTGTCTCCTGCCCTCTCTCTAGTCCCAGCTTTTGTGGTCATGGCTGGGCCTGGTAGCCAAGCCTGTCATTCCAGTTGACACCAAGGCCTTTTCAGGGTAGAGTGACCTGCAGTCACCCATGGTCGGCAAGGCTGAGTGGTTTCCGGCGCAGCTGGAGATGAAAATGGTGATGGGGGCAGCCCTGTCATTTTTACAGGGAACCTCACGTGGCAGGTGGGCAGCAAGCTGGCCTCGCCACATCGCTGAGCCATCTGCTGAGTGATGAGGCTCACATGACAGGTAGATGAGACCTCTTGTGCCCTGTCTCCTCCGTGGCCAGGCTAGGGTGTGGGCCATGATGGTCATCAACCCAGCCTCTCAGTATCAACATCCCATCTAAGGACAGATGCAGACTCAATGTGAGCCCCTAGAACCTCCCCCAACCAACCTTAAAATAGCAGCTTTTGGGCTTTTATTCTCACCCATGATAAGAAACACGTGTAACATTTTGATCTAAAATACACTGGGCATTCTAAACAAACACACACAGGTTGAGCAGGCGCTGGCCTTGTGCCAGAGCCGGGGTGGTGTCATCTGGGTGTGCCGCTTATGGGTTCTGAAAGATTCCAAGGTAAGGGCAGGAGCTGGGGCTGGGGACACTTGGAGCAGTGACTGTTGACCACCTCATGTGGGTGTTTGGGAGCCATAACAGCTGGCCCAGTTCCACCTGTGTGTTCTGGATGACCTTCAGTGTTGCAGAAGCAGAAGCTTCAGAAGGTGAAATTTACCTGACAACCCATGATGTGTGGTTAATTATTCTGTCATCTGTCCTATTTGATTTTGTTTCATTCTACTTTATTTTTTTTTTTGAGATAGTCTCATACTGTTGCTGGGACCGGATGCAATGGTGCAATCTTGGCTCACTGCAGCCTCTGCCTCTTCAGTTCAAGTGATTCTCCTGTCTCAGCCTCCCAAGTAGCTGGGAATACAGGTGCCTGCCACCGTATCTGATTTTTTTGTATTGTTACTAGAGATCGGGTTTCATTATGTTTGCCAGGGTAGTCTCTAACTCCCGAGCTCAGGAAATCTGCCTGCCTTGGCCTCCCAAAGTGCTGGGATTACAGGCATGAGCCACTGTGCCTGGCCTCATTCTACTTTATTTTTGGGCCAAGCACAGTGTACTATGCCTATAATCCCAGCACTTTGGGAAGCCACAGCAGGAGGATTGCTTGAGCCCAGGAGTTCAAGACCAGCCTGGGCAACATAGTGAGACCCCCGTTTCTACAAAAAAATTTATATATATATATATATACAAAAATTAGCCAATGTGGTGGTACATGTCTGTATTACCAGCTACTTGGGAGGCTGAGGTGGGAGGATCGATTGAGCCTGGGAGGTCAAGGCTGCAGTGAGCCATGATCAGGCCTGTCTGTGGACTGTTGCACAGGGCACAGGTGTTGGCTCTTCAAGGAGCCCCCAACCCCAAGGCTCCTGGGGTATTCCCAAGTCCCCTCTTTGCTGGGGCTGGGGGTGTTGGTCCCTGGGGCTGACCCTTTCACCTGCCTGCTCTCTGTCCCTGCAGCACTGCTGGAAAGGAAGGAGATGGATGGTAGGTGGCCACCCTGGGTGCCGAGCTCTTCGTGCCAGGCCTGGCGGGGCTGCCCGCCCATGGCCTGCTGCAACAGCAGTGCTGGCTCTGAACCAACTCCCTGAGGATCCAGTACGGCCTCCTGGGTAAGGCACCATGTGCCTGGCTGCAGGTCAGGTGGAGGTGGCAAGGCCTGCCCTGTTTCCTATGGCTGTGACTTTGTGAGTTAAGATATGCTGTCACCACAGGATTTTCCAGAGTCATTCTGTGGGCTCTGAGTATGACTTAGTACCTGCTCATTTTTAAAAAAAGGCGTGTCTGTTGAGGGAACATTCATCCATCTCTTAAGACCTCCTCATGGACAGGTTCTAATGGAGTGACAGGTGAAGCAGAGCATAGGGCTGGTGGGACATGGCTGAGGCCAAGCTGGGCTGGGCCCTCCTCCTCTTGGAGCCCTCGTGAGGGCTGCCTGGCAGAGGGCAGGCATCTCTTGATCAATCCTCACAGCTCAGGCAAAGCAGCCGGCACACCAGTGCAGCACCAGCCAGAGGCTACAGACTGAGAGTGGGTCAGATGGTACCTACAGGCTGGAGCTGGGCCATGAGCTCCAGTGCACACGGATCCTGGCCTTCAGCCACAAGGTGGGTGCCCAGGCCAGGTGGGACATCCAGAAAGAGCACCAGAGTCAGGCAAGAGGTGATCTGAGTACCCTGAGCTCATCCCCAAAGAGATGAACTTGTTCCCAATAGCATAGCTGCATAGAAATGGATCCAGGGCTGGCACTTCAGTCTCAGTCTTATGTCTATTCATCCAGGGTTGCTTGAGGCCAGGAGGCAGAGGTTGCAATGAGCCAAGATGGTGCCACTGCACTCCAGCCTGGGCAACAGAGTGAGATCTTGTCTCTAAAATAAACAAAAAAATCCGGGTGCACTGGCTCATGCTTGTAATCCCAGCACTTTGGGTGGCTGAGGTGGGCGGATCACGAGGTCAGGAGTTCAAGATCAGCCTGGCCAACATGACAAAACCCTGTCTCTACTAAAAACACAAAAATTAGCTAGGCACAGTGGCGGGTGCCTGTAATCCCAGCTTCTCTGGAGGCTGAGGCAGGAGAATTGCTTGAACTGGAGGCGAGCTATGGGAAGCACTGGGACGAGAGCAGCAAGAAGAGACATCTCCGTGTCAGCCAGACCTTCAAGAATGACTCAGGGCCCACCCTGAGCAATCACTTTATGGAGGTGAGCCCAGCCACTGCAGCAGAGTCGTGACCCATGAGCCCAGTGTGGATGGTGGAAGCTAGGGAACCCCTTATGGCCCTCTGGCCCTGGCTGCCAGGATGCAAGCAGGTGAAACTCAGCCTTGGTGACTTTCCCTTTTGCATCTCCAGCCCCATGTCCCCAGGGGTGAGAAATGCTTGTCACAGTGCCAAGGACTGGAAGGAGGGCTTGGGAAACACAGATTTCCAAGCATAAAAATGGAGTTTTTCCTGGAGGGTGGGTTCTTTTGCTGAGTTAGGAATGATGGTGTGCTTGGCAACTGAACAGGTGGTGGTTCTTCTACAGCACACATCTCACCTTGTCCATTTTTTTTCCCTTTTCACATTCAGTCCAGCAAATGGTAGTTTTTTGTTTTTGTTTTTTGAGATGGAGTTTTGCACTGTCACCAGGCTGGAGTGCAGTGGCACGATCTCGGCTCACTGCAACCCCTGTCTCCTGTGTTCAAGCGATTCTCCTGCCTCAGCCTCCCGAGTAGCTGGGACTACAGGCATGCACCACAATGCCTGGCCCATTTTTGTATTTTTAGTAGAGACAGGGTTTCATCATGTTGGCCAGGATGCTCTTGATCTCCTGACTTCGTGGTATGCCAACCTCAGCCTCCCAAAGTGCTGGGATTATAAGTGTGAGCCACCGCACCTGGCCCAACCATCTTTTTTTCATGGTCTGCTGTCTCATTCTTACAAGGTCTCCAAGCAAATATCCCTCATGCCTGCTGTCTCAGTTTCTTCAGTCTGCCGCCTGCTTTCTTTTGAGTGTACAGCCTTGTTTCTGTGAAGCTCACTGCCACAGGGTCTCTTTCTGGTTCCATGATGAGCTCTCTGTAGCCGTGTGGTCGTTAAACGCTCACAGTGGCTGCCCCAACTGCCCTCCTGGCAGGACTAGGAACTTGTGGCCTCTCCACCATCTGGGGCTAAGACTCTGTCCAGCGCCAGGGTGGGCGTCCCTCTGACTGGCTGTTGAATGTCACCTCCGCATCCTCTCTGCTGTGCCAGAGTCCCATGGCCACCCACAGGGCAATGAATTTGAAACAGTGCTCCAGAACTTGGCACACAGTGTTGGTCGCGGCTGTGATTGACTACAGTGAGAGGAGGCAGGAGTATCAGCACAGGGAAGGGGGCCAGGGCAGAGTCCAGGGGGAACCAGGGCCAGCACCAAGTGTCATCTCCCAGTCCCAGTACCTTCACATGGGATGCACTTGGCTGTCCCAGCACTATGTCACCCAGGGTGTTTAGTGGGGGGCCGCCATATTGGCAGGTGCTGCTTGGTGCGGACCACACTGTCAGACTCCTAGGAGACAAGCAGGGATTCAGCATAAATCAGGTTTGTACAAACAGTTCAGGTACAGAGTGCCTTGTATCACTTCTAGGATTGGTGGGAACCCTCCCCCAATCCAAGTTCCCAGACAACCTATAAGCAGGCCTTGCAGAGGCAGCTCCGGTCTGCTGTGATGACTCACTTGCAGTCTCCAGTGCCTGCTGCTTTATTCCTTTTTCCCCACTCCCCCCACCATCTTAATCCCAGGAACGGGCCCCATCTCCTGGGCTGGGTCTCTGAGCTGCCCAGAGGCCTCATGGTGGGTGGTGGCTGCCCATTGCAAGGTGCCTGGCCACACTGAAAGATGCCCTGGAGCTGGTGAGAGCAAGGATGAGGTGTGGCTGGCAGTTGAGGATGACTAAGAGAGCTCTCACTGTCCCCTCCCTCTCTAGGTGGCCCACCAGATGCTGTCCTGGGCTGAGGCCACGTTCTCATGGGCACTGAAGAGGCTCGGCAAACCCCTGCTGCACCTGCATGGCCTCGCAGCCAGGTAACGCAGGGTTGGGAGTGGCGCATCCAGCGTTCCTGCCACTTATCAGGAGCAATGCTGAATGCTTCGACATGCACGGACTCCTCTGACCGCCCTGCACAGGGGCTTCTTCACTCCCCAGTTCACAGGAGAAGAAGCTGGGGTTTCTTCCTCACTCCATAGAGACCTCGTGAGCATGGTCCTAGTGCAGGCAGAATTTTAGGAACTGCTGTAGAGGAACACAGTGTGCCAGGCTGACCCCTGCCTTCAGGAAGCTCAGTTTTACTCAGAGACAGACATGAAGCAAAAGAAATCATCCATAGCAGGGTGTACACAGCTCCCTGTAGAGAGCCCGAGAGTCACCTCTTAAGGTCATTCTGCTGTGTCACATTTTCTTGCTTTTGTTTTGTAACCACCATTTTTTTGAGATGGAGTCTTACTCTGTCACCCAGTCTGGGGCACAGTGGTGTGATCTCAGCTCACTGCAACTTCTGCCTCTCGAATTTAAAAGATTCTCCTGCCTCGGCCTTCTGAGTTGCTGGGACAACAAGGGTGTGCACTACTGCACCTGGCTAATTTTTCTTTTTTTTTTTTTTTGCATTTTTAGTAGAGACAATGTTTTGCTACTCCAGACTGGTCTTAAACTCCTGCCCTTTGGTGATGCAACCTCCTCGGCCTTCCAAAGTGTTGGGATTACACGCAGGAGCCGCCACACCCGGCCTGCTTTGTAATTTTTTAAACACAAAAGCCCTTCTTTCTTGCAGGCTGTGCAGAAGCCAGCCAAAAACTGGGTGTGGCCCACTGCTCATCATTTACCCGCACTGAGCCATACATGAGGTAGCAAATGCTAGAGAAAGAACGTCGGTGAAATGGTGGGCAGGGGATTCCTATGGTATGGCTATGGCCAGCTTTGATGAGAAGGTACAGTTTGAGCAAGAGCCATGGGGCCAGCATGGGAACAGAGCTCCAGGTAGGGGCACCACTGCACAGAAGCCTGGGAGAGGGAGGTGCCTGGCCTGTTTGTTTTTGAGATGGGAGTCTCATTCTCTGTCACCCAAGCTGGAGTGCTGTGGTGTGATCTCAGCTCGCTTCAACCTCTGCCTCTCAAATTCAAGCGATTCTCCTGCCTCAGTCTCCCAAGTAGCTGGGATTATAGGCATTTGCCACCATACCTGGTTAATTTTTATGTTTAGTAGAGACAGGATTTCACTAGATTAGCTGGGCTGGTCTCAGAATCCTGGGCTCCAGAGCCTCAGTGCTGGGATTACAGGCATGAGCCACCATGCCTGGCCTGTTTGAATAGCCATGTGGCAGGGCTGATGCAACTGGGAGAGACTGGGAGGTCCCAAGGCTGGGGGTGGGGAGGAGGACTCTGGCTTCTGCTCTGACCTAGGCAGGATGAGATCACCCTTTCACTGCAAAAGGCCCCTTTGGTCCCTGTGTTGAGAACATGAGGGTGGTGGATAGAAGTGGGGGACCCAGTATCCTTTTTCCCCTCACAGGCATGAGGCTCACCAGGAACTGGGCTCCAGGCAGGGGGCAACCCCCTTCTTCCATGCTGGTGGCCTTGCAGAGCATCTGGGCTCTGGCTCTCCCTCCAACAGGGATTCCTCTGCATCAGTTCTGTGTGCCTCAGTTTCCCCAGCTGTAGAATAGGGACTAAACCTGCATAATGGGGAAAAGTCTCCATGTAATACAAGTTCGTACTTCTGCCACCTTGTGGTCAGAATGTAGGCTGAGGAAGGGAAGAGCTCTTCAGACAGGGCTTTGGCATGGTTGAAGAATCACCTACCTGGTTATTCGCCTACCTGGTGAGTGGGATGGTGGGGGGAGTGCCAATAAATGGGTTCAACTGGCAGGGAGGGTGTTGAGGATGCTTCCTGCCCCCAGCTGCAGGGCTTCTGGGTTCCCTAGAAGGTAAGTAAGGTCACTGGCCCAACAACAACAGTGTGTGCAATGATACTCTTCCCACTCCACCCCCATGTGAGCTGAGATCTCCCTGATCAATTGAGATCTCACAGGCTTGACCCTACTCTACACTTTGAGAAAGTTCCAGTCCTCCACTCAACTGTAGAAATTTTCTAGACCTGTTGGTCGGGCACAGTGGCTTATGCCTGAAATCCCAGCACTTTGGGCATATCACTTGAGGTCAGGAGTTCGAGACCAGCCTGGCCAACATGGTGAAATGCTGACTCTACTAAAAATACAAAAATTAGCTGGGCATGGCAGTGAGTGCATGTAGTTCCAGCTACTCCCAAGGCTGAGACAAGAGACTCACTTAAACCCAGGAGGCAGACGTCACAGGGTCAACATAGTACCACTCTACTCAAGCCTGGGAAACAGAATGAGATTGTCTCAAAAAAAAAAAAAATTTCCTACACCTTCCAGCTCCTGTCCGCGGCATCCCCACACAGAGGCCCCATGCTGCCCAAGACCCAGGGGGTAGATCAGGCATGACGTTTGCATTCTCAAAACAGGGCAGCTTGTTTCTGTCCTGGCCTCACCCCCTACCTCTGCTGTCATGCCAGCCTCTGTCCTCCACCTCATTATGGGATTTCCTAAAACAAGGAGAGCCCCTCACCAAGGAAGCAGCCAAAGGAAGCAAGGCTGGGCCAGGCATAGTGACTTGTCCTGTGTGTTCCCTCTAGAGTGGTGGTGATGCTGGCACTGCTGCCTAGCGGGGATAAGACCCTGGACGGGGCCCGGGTGACCAGCTACCGGGTGGAGAAGCTTCTGCGGCTGCTCTAAGATCTGTTCAGGGCCAATGTGCTGGCAGTGTTCTACCGGCTCATGCTGACTGCTGCAGGGTCTCTGGGAGTGTGACTCCTGCCCCAGGCTGTGCCAGCCTCCTCCCTGGGATGCCCCTGTGCTGTGGGCACAGCAGCAGGGCCACACAGGGGCAGTTACTGCCAGGGTACAGGAAAGCTTCCAGAGGCTTGTAGCATCACAGTGCCAGGCCCAGAGCTTACTGGACTTCCCAAGGTCCTATGGAACTAGGGCTGAGGCTGCACATCCTGCTTTTGTCCAGACTATAAGGCCTAGACCAGCAGAGGAGTATAGTGTGTGGTTTAGGGCTTCAGGCCAGCTCCCTCCCTGTGGGCTCTGCTGGAGCAGCAGGCAGACCTCCCATTACAGCTGGAAGGGCACAAATTGAGGTCCGACTTGCTGGTCAGGGGCAACCTGCAGCCAAGGGCTGTGCTAGGATGACCAGCTCTAGGCTCCTGGGGAGCTTTCGTGTAGCTCGTGAGACTGCTAACCTCTGTGGACTTGGATTCCTCCTCTGTAAAATGGAGGTTAACAACGTAGCTTGCTCACATGGGTAAGTGGCATGTACAGTTCTTAATGCACGAGGGAGCCCCTTGTGGTCGGGGGGAAGCCACGGAACCAAGGTTGCCAAGGAGTGGTTTATCTGCATAGGACTCACATGGAGGCCTACAGCTCCCTAGCACCATGGGTGCAGTCTTGTCTAAGCAGCACACTGATGTTGTAGAAAACAGCCTGGTCTTCAAGTTGTGTGTGACCATGGGCTTCTCTGTGCCCCTCAGTTCTGACAGCTGACCACGGGGCTGATAGTGCCTACCTCGGGATGCTGGCACTGGCCATCAGGTGCCTGGCTGTGCACCATAGATGGTGCTTTCCTGCCAGGGACATGAGCACCCCTAAGGCACAGCTCAGGGGCCACAATGGCTGAACTGGTCAGACCTGCTCCTTCACAGGCCATCTCTTCCCTACCCAGAAGAGGACAGGTCTGCAGGACACTGCTGTCATGTTTAAGTGGATGGTCAACAGCTCCCTTAAACAGTCAGTGTTTTTTCCCCCTGGTAGCTTCCTTGAGATTAAATGGATGACTTGTATTTTTTTTTTTTTAATTGAGACTAGATCTCACTCTGTGTCATGGCTGGAGTGCAGTGGTGTGATCTCGGCTCCCTGCATCCTTGACGTCCTGGGTTCAAGTGATCCTCCTGCCTCAGCCCTGCAAAATGCTGGGATGGCTTAGTGCCACTGTGCCCGGCTGATCTGTGAATTTTAAGTGCACGATTCAGTGGCTTCTAGTTTACCCAAAGTTGTGCATGCCTCACCACAATCGATTTTACAACGTTTTTATCAACCTAAAATGAAACCCTGTAGCTAGCAGTCTGCCTGCTGTGTCCCTGGCTTGCCTGCTCTGGACATCTGATGTAAACAGAAGCATAGACTATCTGGCTTCTGAGCCAGGCATTGTCACTTATCTCAGCATTTTTGTAGTAGGTCTCAGGACTCCATTCCTTGTTAGGGCTGAGTTGGCTGTAGCCCTTTAACTCATGTCATCCTGAAGCAGGAGGGGGACTCCTGGCCACAGGGCAGGCTAAGCTGGGGCTCTAGGCATCGGGTTCCCACTGCGGTGGGTGGTGCTGGCTCCACTCACCCTGCCTTTTGGGCTACTTCTTCCCAGACCATGCCCTGGTGGCTGGAGCCCAGCACGTGGTGACTTTCGACGGCCAGGTGTGGGACCTCAGCACCCAGTGCGGCAGCGTCCTTCTGGCCCAAGTCTTTGCTCACAACACATTCTCCCTGATGCTGAGTTGGACGGGCTGGGGACTCACGGCCCTGACTGGAGCTGAACCACATGACCCTCATCTTCTACCCCAGCTTGCAGGTGAGGAGAGGCCCAAGCTTCCCCGGAGACCTGTGCATGTGGTAGGTCGCCTGGGGGGGCCAGCCCTTTCAATCCTGTCCCATCTGTGGGTCAGCCCTCCTGCCCACCCGTTCTGGCATACAGGCTGTACAACTCCTCCCTGCTGGGGAAAAGCTGTGCAGACTTCCAGCTGCCTCCTGCCATGACAAGAAGTAATGTCCCCAGGATCGAGCTGGCCAGTGAGGATGGGTTCTCCATCTCCTGTGACATGCCCACTGACCTCTACAGCCCGACTCTGGGCCTCTGGCACCACGGTG
Source organism: Leontopithecus rosalia (assembly GCA_028533165.1). NCBI lineage: Eukaryota > Metazoa > Chordata > Mammalia > Primates > Cebidae > Leontopithecus > Leontopithecus rosalia. The sequence goes on along the minus strand of CM052663.1, from coordinate 10,371,020 downwards.
AGTCTGGGCCCCACCACCAAGAGCCTCTGCAGGATGTACCATTCTCAGCTTCCAGTGGGACAGGTCCACAGGCTGTAGGCGGCAACTGTGGTTGAGATAATGGCACTGAGGCCCCGGGCTTTCTGCCCCCGTTCCTGGGATACAGGGCTCCAGGGTCGAGTTGGCCCTTCTTTTGTCCCTCTGCCAAGAAACACAAAGGGTGGGCCTGGATTCTGGCCACTTGAGCTGAGGATGTGAGGAGGGAATTGGGGGACATGGCCGTCCTCAGTCCCTGTGCTTTGTCTTCCTCCTCTGATGAGGGTTTGGAGCTAGAACCCTGGGCTCTGGGAGTGCCGGGTGGAGGTGGTGGGATTCTACCACTTCTTGGTGTGCCTCAGGCTTATCTCTCATACAAGTCCCCTGTGGGAGGATCACGGGATCTCCGGACATCCTCAGCTTCCCTCCTCCCCACGGGCATATCTGCTGGCCTTCTGCCAAGGACAATGAAGCAGGTAATGAGCTGATGTTGCCTGATGGCTCTGTGGCCTGCAGCTTGGAGGAGCTTAGCCTGGACTGGCAGGTGAGCAGGGGAACCTGCCCTTCCCCCCTCCAGCTGAGGCTCTTTAGGGCTGCTCGCTGCAGCATCCCAGAAAAGGCAGGTGGCCTGCTGGCTCTGCAGAGGTCTTTGCAGGCCCAGGGTTGGGGGAGTCTCCTGCTGAGGCCGATGTATGTGGGGGAGCCACCTGGTCCAGCGGGAGGCCTGAGTCTTGGGTCTGTCATGCCAGGTGGATGGTGACTGCAGGGCCACTGAGAGACTCAGCAGGCCTGCCCAGGACAGCCCTGCCTGCTGGGCCTTCTTCCAGGACCTCCACTCCAGCTTGGGGAACTGCTTCTGGGTAGTGAGTGTGAGCCTGGCCCCTGGGGCACAGAAAGCCCTTTTTCCCTCCTCCTCACCACTCCCCAGGGTAGGGACAATGACTGGGTAACCGTGATTTCAGGTGGACCCTGCACCATTCCTCAGCCTGTGTGTTCAGGAGCCCTGTGGCATCTGGGAGCTCCAGCCTGCCTGCACTCTGGCAGCTGTCTACATCTACCTATGTGCCCCCAACTTCGTGCCCCTATCTCCTCCTCCACAGTGTGGTAAGCTGCCCCAGCCAGCTGGCACTCTACCCCGCCTGGCATCTGCCTTGCAGCCAGAGGCTCGCTGTCTTGCCAGGGAGGACAAATAATGGTCATTCAAGGAGCTAAGAGTCAAAACATTTACAGTCTGACACAGCTTGGATGTGTGTCCCCTCCAAATCTCACGTTTGTTAGAGGGGGTACATTTCTCATGGATGGCTTAGTACCCTCCGTTTGATGAAGCGTGAGTTTTTGCTGTTAGTTCGCAGGAGAGCAGTTTGTTTAGAAAGAGCCTGGCACCTCCTCTCTCTCTTTGCAGCCAATTCCTGTTTCTGCCATGATTGTAAGCTTCCTGAGGCCTCGCCAGAAGCCAAGCAGATGCTGGAGCTATGCTTCTACAGCCTGTAGAACTGGGAGTCAATTATTTCTCTTATTTATGATCTGCCCAGGCTGGAGTGTAGTGGCACAATTTTACCTCACTGCAACTTCCACCTCCCAGGTTCAAGCAATACTCCTGCCTCAGCCTCCCAAAAATACAGGCAGGTAGTTTTGTAGAGATGGTGTTTTGTTGTGTTGGCCAAGCCGGACATGAATTCCTGACCTCTGGTGATCCACCTGCCTTGGCCTCCCAAAGTGCTGGGATGACAGGCTTGAGCCACTGCGCCCAGCCTCACTAGGGATTTGAATGTCCACCACCGTTTAGGGAAAATGCTCAGCCCCTGTTTTCCCTCTGCTCTCATACCACAAAAATCATCAACACAGAAGATGACTTCTGTGACCAAATGTGTGGGGGTTTGGCCCCACTACCAGGGTGGACCTCTAATTCAGCTGTAACACTAGCTACCTTGAGATTCTTTAGCCAGTGCTGCATATGATTGCCACAGCCAAAGCCCCACTAAAAGGGCATAGAAGTCAGTGGCAACAAGAGAAGTGGACTTCCAAAAGCTTCAGATGCCAGAATTAGTGGCTGCCATTCACAGACATTTAAAACTTAATGAATTCAACAGCAGAAGAGAAAATTAATCAATTGGAAAATATGACAAAGGGAGATTGAAATGAAAGGATCCAACATGTCTCAAAAAAATTCCAGGCCAGGTGTGGTGGCTCATCCCTGTAATCCCAGAACTTTGGGAGGCCAAGATGAGTGAATCACCTAAGGTCAGGAGTTCAAGACCAGCCTGGCCAACAAGGTAAAACCCCTACTCTACTAAAAGTACCAAAATTAGCCTGGCGTGGATGTGTGCATCTGTCATCCCAGCCACTTGGGAGGCTGAGGCAGGAGAAATGCTTGAATCCAGGAGGTGGAGGTTGCAGTGAGCCGAGATCTCTCCACAGCACTCTATAGCCTGGTGACAGAGTAGGAATCTGTCTCAAAAAAAAAATTCCAGAATGAAAACAGACAGGACCCCTTAGAGTCAGGAGGCACAATCCCCAATACAATAAATCCAACTGTACCTAGACCCATCCAAACACAATTGCAGAAAAGATGAAACGTTCTAAAAGCTACTGAGGAGGGTGGAAAGAAGGAAGAACATGTTGACAATTGCTTTCCCACCAGGAGCAACAGAAGACAGTGTAGTAAGAGAAAGCAAGGATGAGGTTTGAGTTTATACCCAGCTTAACTATTACTTAATGAAATAACCTCTCAGCACTGATCTGTCTAGAGATCTCTTTACCACAAATGGACACTTACTCAAGGGATACATTCACATGTTCATTTATGTACTGTCTGCTTTCTTGCTACAGCGGCAGAGTATTTGCAAGGGAGACCATATTTTTGCTCTCTGACTCAATTAGGAAGATAGAAAGATAAGCTACCGATTGGGGAAAACATTTACAAACCACCTATCAGACCAAGGACCCAACTCCAGAGACTCATCTCTAGAATATATCAAGAACTCAAAGCTCAAAAGTAGGCCAGGTAAAGTGGCTCATGCTTGTATTCCTAGCATGTTGGGAGGCTGAGGTGAGATGGCTTGAACCCCGAAAGTCAAGGCTGCACTGAACCACGATTATACTCCTGGCTGCATGAGAGTGAGACCTTGTCTCACAAAACAAAACTTCCAGTGTTTGCACTCCCAGCCATAGAGAAACAAGGTAGTGCTACACACCTGAGCTCCAGTGAGTTCCAACATGGGTTGGTGAGTTCCAGGCACTCCACAGCATACAGCATTAGTTGAACATCCAAACGGCCAAGTTGTGATTTCAGTATCCACTTATGAGTGTACTAGAAAAAGCACTATTCTAGTACCAAAAAGGCAGTGGCTGCTGAGAATAAAGCTAGGCTTAGAGGCAGGAATCAGTGTCATGGTCTACCAACCAGATCCGCTCGGGAGCAGCCTTGGACTCACGTGTTCCTTCGGCCAGATGTGCAACCCACCTAAGCCTTCCTTTTGCCAAACACTCCACTGTGTCCCTTGTTCCCCCCTCCAGGTATTCCACCGTCTCAGGTGTTTCTCCTGTCACACGTTTAGTCGTTTGCAGGTGTTTCAGCCTTGCAGTCTTCCCAGCCCCTCCTCCCGCCCACCCCGCAGTCCTCTCAGATGTTCCCTCCACCCACCAGGCCGTCTCCAAAGACACTCCTGCTGTCCACACGGTGTCCTTAGGTCTTCCTTCTGCCCAATGTGCAATCCTCCCGGATGGCCCTTCAGCCACACATTCCATCTTCTTGTCCTTCTTCCAAATGTGCAATCCTGAAGACGTTCCGGTCACTCTAGGTAGCTGGTCTGACACTAGCAGGGTATGAGAGGGGGTCTCCCCCCACACCACCACGAATGTCAGACGACCCTCACTCATAGGGTGACATTCAGGCAGCGCTTGCTGAACAGGACCTATGGAGGATAAAATGCTTGTGGCTGGCCGGCGCCAAGGAAGGGCCATCTCCTGATCGAAGTGCCGGAAGTGTGATGTCAGAAGCTTCCCAGTAAGATTGCAGGAGTCAGGCCCATGGGCTCATGCAGGCCCCCTACGGAGCCAAGCCGGTGGGCTCAAGCAGCCCTGTCGCCTTCCTCTGAGCACACTCCACAGGTAGGGGAAGAACGCCTCCAGTGAGTACACCTCAAGTGCGACTCCGGCAACCATACTGCGCATGCCTGTTATGCCCACCCCCTGCCCACAGGCTGACAGGCTGTGGGGCCAGTTGACAGCACCACCCAAGGGAAGGACCAGGGAAGAAGCAACAATGCCACCCTGCCAGCCTTCCAAACTAGGAGATCCCCGAAGTCAAAGGTCAAGCCCTGCACGCCATCCCTCAAGTCACCTGCTTCACCCACTTCCAACTTTATTTTGCTGCTTTTCCTTCCGGCTCCAAAGTGTTTGAGAAGCTTTCCCTCCTGCTTCTGGCTTCCGGTTATGCCCCAGGGACAACTTCTCTGGGGGCTGTTGGGGCCGTCTGTACACCCGCCTGCAGAGGGCCTCCATTTTGTGGCCCTATGAGGACCCCACCGACTTGCTCCTTTCCAGTCACTGCCCCTCTGCCAAGAGAGAAGATTCTTCCTTCTTCCTAGCCCGGGCAAGTTTTTACCCCCAGCCACAAGTGCTCCAGAGGTTACTACCTTACGTCAGGAAGGCATTACGCATGGCCCTCTAAGTCCGAGGGCGTGCTCTTTCGGCGAGCACAGGAAGGCCTTCCATGAGTATTCCTCTCTCATTCCCTCTGGCTCTGATCTGTAGCCTCTGTTTCTCTAGTTGTTTCCACACCCTTCTCCAGATGCTTCCAGGCCTCCCAGGTCCCATCTGAAGGGAGGGATGTCCAGCCCCCTTGCGGCAGCCAGCTGAAACACAGGCTTCTCGTCTAGTGTGAAAACCTGGAAAGTGGGAGTCCAACAGTGGAGATCATCGTTTTCTTCCTGGAATACTCTGAGCCAGAGTCACTTCAAGGTCATGGAGACAAGGACTGAGGCTGAACCGAGGCTGCAGGTGCAAGAGACCCAAAGCAGAGAGCTGCAGGTTGGTCGTCCCAGGATAGCACAGGACCTAAGCTTAGAACAGAGATGAAGGCTAGGCAAGGGCTACACAGTAATGCTACTTCATTGCAGGGGCACGGGGATGAGTGGGGCACCCCCGTACAGTCCTGTTCATGCCAGCACCTCCTCTCCTCCCCACTGGGCGGTCGGGACTAGATGGGTCTGGGGTCAGCGGGGACATGGTAAGACCAGTACATCCTGGAGCCCAGAAGACAAACAGGGATGACCTATCAGGATCCCAGGAATCCTGACAGAGCCCAAGCACATTGGAGATGATCTGCATAAGTCACCAGAAAGATTCCTGATAGGACCCAGGAAAGAATCGCCATACCATTTCGAAGGCTGTGAGGTCTACATGCTTCCGAAATCGATGCTTTCCCGGAGTCCAGTGAGGACTCTTTGCTCATGCATCATCTCTGCCTGCCTGCATACTGCGACAGTAGCAGACATGACGGAGACCATGGGGCCTACAGGTGCCTCTCACCTGGCCCTTTACAGGAAAAGCGCCCAATCCTTCCTTCACGCCGTGACCAGAACACCCTGCTACTCACCTCTCCTGCATCCCTGCAGGAAACCTGACTGGCTTCCTATCCATAGCCAAAGGTATGTTAGGATTCAAATAACAGTTGCTCATTTTATTCAGTAGATTTACAGAATGTATGCAAATTAGCATTTATATGTATGGAATGCATATAAAATATAAGATTAAGACTTACCAATTTTTAGAATGGCATCTTATGTTATCTTGTACTACCTTCCCATATCAGGAACTCGTTTGAACGACAAGAATAAAAGATTCAGTTGCAATTCTGTCCCAGTACTGCAATTTTAAACCTCTCCTCTTGCTCAGGCAGGGAAGGTAAACATGAAATTTTTAAGGATGGATGGTTCTTGAGATTTAGTGGAATGTGTCTTATACATAATTGGTATTCCGCTTATAGTTGATCAATAAATGGATTTATAAAAATGTATATATACCATTGTGATGTTCATTATTTTAAAAGATTGCTACAAATAAAGCAATATTTTTGCAATGTTAGTAAGCACTCATACTTCCTAATTTTCATAAAACAAATTATTACTCTATAATTGGCATATAGGAAATAAATCTATAAATAATGCAAACATATGTGTCTAATAAAATGTATACATAGTTCTGGTGCAGCGACTCATGCTTGTAATCCCAGGACATAGGCAGAGGCAGGTGAAATTGCTTGAGGCCAGGAGGTCAAGACCAGTCTGACCAATATGGCATTACATCTCCACTAAAAACACAAAATTTTCAGCGGGTGTCCTAATGTATGCATATAAACCCGACTACTTTGGAGCCTGGGCCATGAGAATCGCTTGAACTTGGAACAAAAGGATGGCAGTGAGCCAAGAACACATGACTGCCTCCAGCCTGGATAAAACAGTGAGGCTTTGTCTTGAACAAAAAAAGGAAAAAAGTACATAAATCAACAAACACAGATGAAAAGATTCTCTTCACTTCTGAAGATGCTAAAAGTTCACAGAATACACTAATCCACAAATTTACTACTTCCCTTATATGAATTCTTCTTAATACAATGATACTTTAAGTACGGCTGAGAAAAACATATTGCATGTATCTCTCATTGTTTCCTAAATATATTTTAGTATAATGGAATTGATCGGTAAAGAGCATAAATATTTTTTGAATGTGGTACTTACCACCACATTGTCGACTTAAAAAGTCATCAGTAACAAACTTTAAGCAGCAGTGTAAATATCACTGTTCTTCATCCTTACAAACTTTGTAGATAAGAAAGAGTATTTCGTCCCGCTTTTAAATTCAATTCCTTCTCTTATCAGAAACACTAATTTTTCGTATGTGCATAAATCACTTCCAGATCTGAAGAAACTACTTTGCCCAATTTTAAGTTCTTCACATGTTGACTTGAAAGAATTATCTGTAAAATGAAGATCCATTTTATATATATATTATATATATTTTATATATATATAATATATATATACACACACACATTAAGTATTTTACAACTATGATGTCTTTTGTCATGTATAGTTTAGTTTAAATTTTGCTAAATTAAACCTTTGGAATGCTTGCTTAATGATCTTAGGAAGGTCGTTAACACAAAAATCTATCTGTATGAAGAGGCATTGTTTCCTTCCGGCAGTTTTTCTAATTTTGTATATTTAATCTAAATTCCATGTGGAACTTGTTTTGTTGGCATAAAAATCTAGCTAGTTTTCTCCACAAAGCAGGCATTTCATTTATAAATGTAATTCATCTTTTCCTATTAGCATACAGTCTCACCAGGTTATAAATTCTTACATATACTTGGGTGTTTCTGGATTTTCTATTCTCTTGAATTCATTTATCTGTCTTTTCAGCTGTTAGGAAATTATCTTTGAAAATTAATAGCATATTTTCAGATCTAGAAAGGCAAGACTTTCTAACTCCATTACAATAATGTTCTTAATGCTATCACAATATTAATAGACAGCACGTGTATTTCAAATAATGTTACCTTTGATTTATGTAAAATTGATAAAGAGCTCACACCTTCAGAAAAATGAGTTGTCTTATTCAAGAACATAAACCATCTTCCCACTTCAAAGCTTATTTCTAAGGTCCCTCAGCAAAGAACATATTTACATAGGCATTTATTGATATAAAATACTGGATTTTAGTCAAAATATTCTTAGCCCAGAAGGCATTATGGAAATTATTTCTTTCATTATGCTTCGTTCTATAATGTATCTAACATTATCTTTTAAAATGTGTAAAAATAAAACTACTGTATAAAGTTAATTTTGCTAATTAAATCACTTTAAAATTCTAAGTGCTCTGTAAGAGGAACTGTAAGTGAGTCCAAAACCAGCTAGTTTTGGGTTTCTGTTGCTGCTCATCAAGATGGCCTGGACCCTCCACCTCCTAGGTGTCTACGTCACCAGTGCTGAGGAGTCTGCCAGGGAAGCCCTGGGGATCAGGACAGCCCACCCTGCACACCCCACTTTCCACTCCTCCCTTCGCCCCATTCCCCAACTCTGAAGGGGGTGCTTCTCCCCACCCGCCCACCTTCTCCCGCATCCCCCAGCCCTCAGCCCCCATTTCCCGACACCTGTTCTTGTAGGTTTCAGACAGGTCCTGTCTCTTGAGCTGGAGGCTCTGCTGCAGCTTCCACTCATTCCCCTGGACACAGCTTTTATGGATCCTCCCGACATTCTCCTCTGGGGTCTGGAACCAGAGGTCAGTGAAGACACGGTTACTTTAGGAGCGCAGGAGCACTTGACCCTCTGGCTTTCCACAGCCACGATCTTCATGGCCCACTACCAGCTTCAGTGACATCACAACTCACCCTCGCCCTTCCCTCTGCCAAGACCCCACCCAGTACAGCACCAGAAAGGAAGGCGCACTCCAACCACTTCAACAATCTCCAACCTCTGAGGAGACTTGGGGCAGAGCTGTTAGGCACCAGCGCGCATGTGCACCTCAACCAGTGCCCGCCCACCGCTGTTGCGGGAGGCGAGAATCTGCGCCTGGCGAAAAACCGCCCCTGAGCCACTTTCTAGAGGGACCTCGTGCAGGGCCCTTGGGCTAGCGGGCCTCCCCCAGAGAGGATCACTGGGTCTGGCCTGCTCCAGGGCCGACCTGACTTCACCACCCCGTTCCGCTGCTCCTCCTCGACCAGCGCCAAAAGCGAGGGGCCCTGGCGCTGGGGACTTTGCAGCCACTGGGATGAGGCTGAGCACCAGTTCCCGCCCTCCTGCAGCTGATGGGCTGACCTCCTGAATGAGGTGTCCAGCAGCATCTGGCCAGGGATCCATGCTCCTCATGGTGGGCAGGGTCATGCACGCCACATGCCACCAAGTGTCTAAAGGTAACACTGTTCCCCAAAAGACCAAATAAACTGACATTTAGGGTCAACGTGGAATTACTAAGGATAGTTTTAATAGAGACATAAAGTCATCCTAAGCAAGGCGGCTTCCCTTAATCTCATAAAATCAATCACTAGGCCACCCTGTGTAAGATTGAATTCAATCTTTTTTTTTTTTTTAATTTTTATTGCATTTTAGGTTTTGGGGTACATGTGCAGAACATGCAACATAGTTGCATAGGTACACACGTGGCAGTGTGTTTTGCTGCCTTCTGCCCCTTCACCCATATTTGGCATTTCTCCCCATGCCATCCCTCCCCTGCTCGCCACCCCCCCGCTGTCCCTCCCCTATTTCCCCCAATAGACCTCAGTGTGTGGTACTCCCTTCCCTGTGTCCATGTGTTCTCATTGTTCATCACCCACCTATGAGTGAGTATTTATGATGTTTCCTTTTCTGTTCTTATGTCAATTTGCTGAGAATGATGTTCTCCAGATTCATCCATGTCCCTACAAAGGACAGGAACTCATCATTTTTGATTGCTGCATAATATTCCATGGTGTATATGTGCCATATTTTCCCAGTCCAGTCTATCATCGATGGGCATTTGGGTGGATTCCAGGTCTTTGCTATTGTAAACAGTGCTGCAATGAACATTCGTGTGCATGTGTCCTTATAGTAGAACGATTTATAGTCCTTTGGATATATACC
>CM052663.1:10315099-10360885 GCA_028533165.1 Leontopithecus rosalia | reverse complement strand
TTCCTTGTAAGTTGTATTCCTAGGTATTTTATTCTCTTTGTAGCAATTGTGAATGGCAGTTCATTCTTGATTTGGCTCTTTTTCAGTCTGTTATTAGTGTATAGAAATGCTTGTGATTTTTGCACATTGATTTTATATCCTGATTTCTAGTCTGCTGTTCAATTTTATCAATAAAGCAACTTCTAAGGAAAATATCACAATACATCCCACCCCTCTTTTATAACAGCAATCATGTGTTGCAGGAATCACTCTCTTAATGTACTCAACTGTGCATTTCAAATAAGAGCCCCATCTCCTATGCATTTCTGGAAATACTGTGGCACACAATAAATATTTGTTCAAATTGGTGGGCCACATGATGGTATGTTTAAAATCACTTTAAAATTACAGCTCTTACAATATAATTCCATACACAACTTGGCGACCCATTAGATTTATGCAGTTTTACTGCATATACTTCCATCTTTTACATGTTTTCCTTGGGTCATTTGCCTTATTAAAAATCACTTTCCAAGTTATAAGGAAAGTATTTCAGCTTAACTTCTCAAGGTTAATAGGAGTCCACTCTTCCCATTTTAACATCCCCTATTTCTCCTATTTATATCTGAATATAGGCAATTCTCTCATGCTGTGTTCCAAAAATATGAGATCATTTTTTGGAACTCAAAACAAATTTTTTTCCATTAAAAAGTTAGAAAACCAAGAAACAAAATACACAAAGGTCACCTATGTTCCCACACCCATTAACAAAATCTTGTTTAGCACACTCCCTTATCACAGAACACCGCCACACTGTGCTATGTTCTCCAGAAAAGAAAAAGACTTATTCCAACTGAATATGCCTGAAACACATTTCTCTTCCCTCTCCTCTTCCACAACCTAGGTGGAGAGGCTCCCTACATTCAGCTCTTCCCTCATTTCCAGCCCTGTGCTTCTTTTCTAGGAACAGAGAGTATAGTACAGCAAGAGATAGTCCAGCTATAAGAATCAGAGAGGAGACATTGCTCCAGGGGCACAGAAAAGAGACAAGAGAATCTATAGTGCTACAGTGGCTGTTCACAAGACCCCCCTGTCATGGCGCAGGCCCTGAGGTGCAACCAGCATTCTAAGAGAGGCAGAGGCTATAGTTTAGAAGCAGGAGCTCTAGGAAGCTCATTGGACAGAGTGTGTTCTCCTGCAGAAGTCATCACTCATTCATTCACCAGTAAACACTGAGAACTTACAGTCTCTTACTAATGACTATATTCAGAAAATAAAACAGGAACATAGAATTTGCAGTCAATGAGGGCAGAACACATTACTCAAGTTATTCAAATATGTATCATTAAAAACTGAGATAAATTCGCAGAAGGAAAGGAAAACAGTTCCATGAGAGGATGTGTAAATTGTCTGTCCTAGATTGAGACATCTAGGCAAGATTTGCTATGGATATAATATTTCAGGTGAAATCTGAAAGATCAGGAAGAGAGACGGGATAGGAGAAGAAAGGAGAACACTCTAGGCAGAGGGAACAGGGTGAAAAACACAATCTACTTCAGCCAATGGAGAAGGAAGGGCTGGGAAAGCATGCCTGAGATGTGTCACCCACCCCCACCAGCCAACATGCTTGCATGTTCTTTCACACACACACACACACACACACACACACACACACACACACATTTCCCCCTCTAATGAGGCTACTTATTAAGCTGCTAGTGCTTCCACGCCATGCTCTTTCATGCTTCTATGCCTTTGCCTATGCGGTCCACCCCACAGTAAAATCCTCCCATGCTACCTCTATAGTCCCTTGGGATCCTTGTATCTAATTCATGTACCACGTCCTGCAGGAAGCTGTTGCCTGAATTGCTTGCTCCTAGCTGGGTTAGTTATTCTTATGAACTCTCTCCTACCACCACTCTTACCACACAGTATTAAACTGTGTGATCACATGCCTCTCCCCATACTGAACTCCGTGGAGGGGAAGCTGCAGCACAGTGCCTACAACATAAGCAAGGGGTGCAAAGTGGGTCTAACAAATAAGATGAATAAATGAATGAACCAATGAACATTCATGTATTCAGTTGTGAAATGGCCTGATGTCAAAATTCACAGCCTTTACTAGAATTCTGTCTACCACAAAATAGTGAAGAGATCTACTAAACTGAGGCTGATATTCATTCATCTCAGGGATTTAAACTCAATTCTGTCCCTTCCCACTCTGACACAGTCTACTTGTCCCACACAGGACAACCTGTGCCTGAGAAACACACTCCACAGCTAAACCTGATGGAGGCCCAAAGCCCCAGCAAAGTGACCCTCAACTAAATCCTGCTGCTCACTCTTCCTGGCCTGCAGTCAGACATCCTATGAGTGCTGAGGCCAAAGAAAATAGAAGGACAGAGTCATGTGGCATCAACCACAAAGGGGAACACAGGTGAAAGATGTCTTGTAGAAGAGGGATGAAGGGAGGCTCTAGGACAAGGAGATCAGGGCTGGAGCCTCAGGATGTATGCTGAAGCAATCAAGTTTATGCCAGGCTGCAGTGACAGACATACAGGCCAAAGACGCTCTCAGACCCTCTGCACCACACAGGTCCTAGGAAAACGGCTCTAGTGGCTGCTTTTCAGAGGACACAATCCCCTGGGGAATTCTGAGGCCAGAAAAGACACATGGCTAATCATGTCCCCTGAGTAATCTTAAAACACATACATACACACACTAAACTTTGGTAACAGTTCTTAAACATAGCATGATGTCAAAATCAAAAGAAACTTACTTGTACTTCCTCATGATACCTCTCAAAAAAGATTCTCTTGTGTCTGATATCTTTAATTCCTTTAACAGCAGTCGTTTTTCATTTTATAAAAAGATATAAAGGACAAACCACCTGTGACAGATAGTGCAAATAAATTTCAGCCAAATGAAATTAGATTACTTAAAACAGCATGCTCAGAGTAGAATAGACACAGGTTCAAATCCAGATCCACTGTTTCCTAGCTACATCAGCAGATCCCAGCCTTTTTGGTGTCAATGACCAGTTTCATGGAAAACAGTATTTCTTTCATACTTGCGGGGGGAAGGTTTTGGGGTGATTCAAACATGTTACATTTACTGTGTACTTTACTTATTATTACATTGTAACATATAATGAAATTACATGACTCCCCATAATGTAGAATCAGTGGGAGGCATCAGCTTGTTTCCCTGCAACTAGACTGTCCCATCTGGGGGTGATGGGTAACAGTGACAGATCATCAGTCATTAGATTCTCATAAGAAGCACACAGCTAGATACCTCATGTGCACCACATGCATGTTCACAACAGGGTTCACACTCCTATGAGAATCAAATGCCACTGCTGATCCAACAGGAGACAGAGCTCAGGCTGTAATGCAAATGATGGGGAAGAGATCCATCTGCTCTATCTTCCTCACCTCCTGTTGTGCAGCCAGGTTGTTAAAAGGCCAGGGACCAAGACCCCTAAGCTACATGGCCTCAAAATGCATAATAACTCTGTCTCCACTTGTTTACTTATACAATGAGGTGCTACCACCTCTCCAGCAAAAAAGTCATCAGCAGGTCACACAATCAGCTCCCTCTCCCTTTCCACATGTTTTGATGGGGGATAAAAAACTAGGCGTTGGGTATCTAAAGAGAAAGAATGGATGAACTAAAGCATAAAATCCAGAGAAAAGAAAAAAATTCAATACTGAAATGATAGAACTTTTCCATTTTCTTTAGCTCTTTATGGATTTAAAGGAAAGGCAGTCATGAACAGATCAAATTGGCAGCTCAGCTGCGCCCTCTGTGGCTTGTCAGGAATGACCACCGGAAGGGAATGTAGAAGCTACCTAGCAAAATCTCCTACAGCATCCAAAACAAAATGTCCCCTCAGCATCTATTTACATATCTCCAATGACAAAAGGAATATTCCACAAATCATATTGCTAAATAGTCTCACTGTAACTGAGGCCATCCTTCCTTGGGCCATATGTACCTTTTCATATTTCGTTGGGCAGTATTCCATCTTAGAGTACCGAAGAACAAGGGTATCTACTTCCTTCCAACATCTGAAGAGTGATCATGTCTCCCCGTCAACATCTACATCTCCTTTCGAGAGTACCCTCTTTTGAAGGTCAGTGTTCCTTTCAATCCTTCATTCTTCTCAGAAAGATGCAGACGCATATAAACATTTATACATTTGCTTAAATGAGCAAATATACAAAATCCTTAAAGCAACATTCAAGCTGTGCCTCAATTTTTAGCATTGATTTTCCTCATTACATCTCCCCTTATAATGTTTTATTCTTCAGCATGAAGGTAGATTTACATGCCATAGAACTCATCTAATTTAAGTGTACAACTCAATGTGTTTTAGTGACTGTACACTGCAGTCCAGGCTTAGAATCCTCCCATCACCCCGTAAGTTCCTTCATCCCAACCGCTGTTAGCCTTCTCTCCCATCCCTAGCCCCTGGGCAGTCACTGACTAACTTGCTGTCACTAGTTTTGCCATTTGTCAAAATTTCATATAAATGGGATCATATAAACTAGTCTTTTGTGTCTAGCTTCTTTCACTCAGCATGTGGATTTGCGCATTTATCCATGTTGTGGCATGTGGCACATTCCTTGTCACTGTTCAATAGTATTCCACTGTGTGGATGTACCACAGTTTACTCACAGCTGACAAATGTTGGGTTGTTTCCAGTTAGGGCTATTATGAACAATTCTGTCATAAGCATTCACAAACAAGTATCCATGAGGATATGCTTCCATTTATTTTGGAGTAGAATAGTAGGTTTGATGATAAGTATAACTTTTAAGAAACTACAAACTCAATCCCTCAGTGGCTGCCCCATTTGGTATTCTCATCAGCAACATGTGAGGGTTCCACTTTCCCACAGCATCCCCCACACGTGGTACTGCTGCTCTTTGTGAGTGTCAAGTGGTATCTCACTGTAGTTTCTATTTGCATTTTGCTAATCACTAATGGTGTTGAGTACATCTTTTCATATGCTTACTCTGCATTTATATGTCTTTTTTGAAAAAAATGTCTATTCAAGTCTTTTGCCCCTTTGTTTATTGGGTTGCTTATTTAGTTCTTTAAATATCCCAGGTGCAATCCTTTATCAGATGTGTATTTTTCAAGTATGTGATCATAGTCTGTGGCTTGTTTTTTCATTTCATTAATGGTATCTTTTTCAGAAGAGTGAATTTTGTGATTTGAATGAAGTACAAACTACTAATTTTCCTTTAATTTTTGTCATAAAAGACAAAATAATGTCTTATCTTTTAATGTCATATCTTTGCTATTCCAATGACAAAAATATTTACTCCTGTTTTTACCTACAGATTGTACAGTTTTTTCTCGCTCGTAGGTCTCTGGTATATGTTCTGAGGTGGAGCTCAAGATTTATTATTTATTTGTTTGCATGTATATATACAATTGTTATCACATCATCTGTTGGAAAGATAATCCTTTCCCCAGTGACTTGCCTTACCACATCTGTCAACAATTTTTGATCATATTTTACTCAACTAATATACACGTCTATCTCTACAATATTAGAACAATGTCTTGATGACTATAGCTTTATGGTAAGTTTTGTAATGAGGTAGTGAAAATCCAACTTTTTTCCTCTTTTTGAAGTATCCTAGAGCCTCTGTATTTCCATTTAAATTTTAGGATCAGCTTGTTCACTTCTATAGAATTCTGCCAGGGATTACATTGAACCTATTGCTCAAATGTGGAAGAACTTCCATCTTAATACAATTGAGTCCCCCAATCCATAAACATGGTATTTGCCTCCATTTATTAATAGATCTTCTTTAATTTCTCCCAGCAATGCTTTTTATATCCAGTGTACCTCTTGCACTTCTTGTTAAAATTTATTCCTAAGCCTATTTTTTTTTTTTTTTTCGGAGACAGAGTTTCGCTCCCATTACCCAGGCTGGAGTGCAATGGCACGATCTCGGCTCACCGCAACCTCCGCCTCCTGAGTTCAGGCAATTCTCCTGCCTCAGCCTCCTGAGTAGCTGGGATTACAGGCACGCGCCACCGTGCCCAGCTAATTTTTTGTATTTTTAGTAGAGATGGCATTTCACCATGTTGACCAGGATGGTCTCAATCTTTTGACCTCGTGATCCACCAGCCTCAGCCTCCCAAAGTGCTGGGATTACAGGCGTGAGCCACTGCGCCCGGCCCGCATATTGTTTTTTTAAATGCTACTGTGAATGGATTTTTTAAAATTTTAGACTATTCATTTATTTTATATGGAAATGACACTGATTTTCGCACATCAATCTTACATCCTGTAACTTAACTATTTCTTTCATATTGTTTTTAATAAATCTATCTCACTTGAGTGTTAAACTTCATGCCCTGAATTATTTTACTTCCCTTTTACACAAATACTAT
This sequence comes from Leontopithecus rosalia, assembly GCA_028533165.1. Lineage (NCBI taxonomy): Eukaryota > Metazoa > Chordata > Mammalia > Primates > Cebidae > Leontopithecus > Leontopithecus rosalia. The sequence continues at coordinate 10,354,486 of CM052663.1, read as the reverse complement.
ACCAACAGGAAGGCAAACATTTCAAACACTTTTATAGAAATCGCCTGCTTTGAAACAATAATCCATAATAGGTCATTAATAAACTTCATATATTTCATTATTTATGCTAAAGCAGGTTTAAAATTTCCACTTACTTACATTTTTTAAGCTGGTAGGAAAAGTGACTGTCTGTCTCCTGCTCTTTTTTAAAATCCCTATGGCAGGAGTCTGCTTAGAATGTAGTTTGGCCAAATCCAATCCACCACCTGTTTTTCTAAATAAAATTTTCCTGAATCACAGCCATGATCCTTTGCTTACATATTGTGTATGGATACATTTGCACTACAATAGCATACTGGAAAAGCAACACAGGCTGCATGTCCTGCAAAGCTAACAGTTTAGTAACTATCTGGTTCTTTACAAATGTAGTTTGCCAAACCTGCTCTCAGAAAGGCTGGCTGAATTTGGTGAGTTAAATTCCTGCTTTGTTACTTAAGGAAAATTAATGCCCTCATATTTAGTGCTATCGAGTGTTTGTGTTCCCTGAAAATTTATATTTGAAACCTAATCCCCAATACGAGGATACCTGGAGGTGAGTCCTTTTGGAGATGATTAGGTCATGAAGGCAGAGCCCACGAGTGGAATTAGTGGCCTTGCAGAAGACACCCAGGGTTCTCCTTCCCCTTCTAGCATGTGAGATTAGAGAGAAGACAGGTGACTATGAACCAAGAAGCAGGCCTTTGCCAGACACCAAGTCTGTCAGCAACTTGATCTTGGAGAGTCCAGACTCCAGAACTGGGAAAGATTCTTTTCTTTGTCTCAAAAGTTGAACATGAATTGTTCAACATTTTTACTCAAAAATCTCAACACTTACATGAAAATACAGACTAGGAAAATGCACTGAAATCTAAAGTAGACTACAGATTAGAGGTAATTATCCAGATATGGATCACAAGAATAAAGCTCACTCCAGCCTTCACCTCCAGGGACCTAGGGATCCTCCCACCTCACTTTTTTTTTTTTTTTTTTTTTTTTGTAGAGACAACCTCTCACTATGTTACCCAGGCTGGTCTCAAACTCCTGGGCTCAAGTGATCCTCCCACTTCTTCCTCCCAAAGTGCTAGGATTACAGGTATGAGTCACTGTGCCTGGCCTGAATTTTAAATTTTAATAATCATTAAAGGGAGCTACAAAAATGAAGTTTATACGTATTACAATATTTGAATTGCACATGGGTCTATTATAGCACATGCAATAGCTACAATTATGAACATCTCATAAAGAACATAAAGCAGAAAATATCATAAAGAGAGAGGTAAGAATTTAAAAACTGCTGCTCAGTGCTTATACAAGTCCAAATCTTCCTCTGAAAGACTTAAAGCCTGTCTGGTCAAAGAAATATATTATATATACCATGTAAAAGTAGGCTAAAAGAAATAAACAGATTGCATTGTACATTAAAAATAAGTGGACAACCTATGGGAATGCTCTAAGTCCCATCTTGTGTATTTGGGTGAAATTCTTAAGGCCTGACCCATTAAACATTTTTAACTACTATCAAGGCCTAAGAAGAAAGATAATGAGCATATACCGATAACAAGAAAAAAATAAGAAAAAGTAAATCAAACAGTAAAATATATATGGCTATAAACTAAAATAGAAAAGATATCAAAAAGAGATTAAAATATACACTTTTCAACCGAGCCTGGTGGCTCATGCCTGTAATTCCAGCACCTTGGGGGAATCACCTGAGGTCAGGAGTTCAAGACCAACTGGACCAACATGGTGAAACCACATCTCTACTAAAATACAAAGTTAGCCAGGCATGGTGGCTGGTGCCTTTAATCCCAGCTAGTCAGGAGGCTGAGGCAGAATTGCTTGAACCTGGGAGAGAGAGGTTGCAGTGAGCCGAGATCACACCATTGTACTCCAGCCCAGGCAACAGAGTAAGACCCCGTCTCAAAAAATAAACAAATAAAATACACACTTTTCAAATGAATTATCCACCTGCTATTTATTGCCAACACAAGCAATTCATCCATATGGCAATTCTTACCCACCCTAATCTGCTCCATCAATAGTCAAATTCCATCATGAATACTCTATTCTAAATATCAGCAGCACATCAACAAGTAGCATTTTTCCCTGAATACTTACTGTAAAAGAGTAGGATTAATTTTATACAATGGTATGTCTCTAGAGCAGCACCATCCAGTATCATTTTCTGCAGTGACAGAAGTGTTCTCTATTGACACTGTCCAATGTAGCTGCTAGCCACGTGTGGCTAGTGAGCACCTGAAATGTGGCTGGTGTGACTAAGAAACCAATTGATTATTTTTTTTTGAGACAGGGCCTCACTCCTGTTGCCCAGCTGGGTACACACTGGCATGATGACAGCTCACTGCAACCTCAACCTCCAGGGATCTAGGGATCCTCCCACCTCACATTTTTATTATTATTTTTTTTTTGTAGAGACGAGGTCTCACTATTTTGCCCAGGCAAACTCAAACTCCTGGGGCTCAAGTGATCCTCCCACCTCGGCCTCCCAAAGTGCTAGGATTACAAGCATGAGCCACTGTGACCAGTCTGAATTTTAAATTTTAATTAACTTAAATTTACACAGTCACATGTGGTTAGGAGCTGTCATAATGAACAGTGTAGGTCTAAATATAAAGTTAACTTCACAGAGTGCAATTGCCTTTCAGAAAAAGAAATAATTTCCTATTGCTAAACAGGAATTTACTAGCCTTCCAACTGAAAAGCACGATATTACTTTTGCTTTAGTCAGTAATATGTAAATGCCCCACTTTGAGTAATCTAAGCTAAACCTGATTACAACCTTTTCATCAGGTACTAACTGTACTATCACTTTGAAGCTGTCATCTGCACAAGATTTCAAAAACAGGGTAATAATAGTATAAAAATTGGTTCCTCTGAAGCACCATCTATATATTCTTTCTCCTCTTATACATATTAAAATCAGAATATCAAAAACTTGTGTTGGTTTACAGAAAAGTCAGTACAGGCAGTGTCAATGGAAACTGAGAAGACAGCACATTACAACGGAGGGGGTGACTAACAGTGCCAGCTAAGAAAAGCAAAACTCTCACATGTGTTTCAGAATTCAGAAATATGCCGCATATGTCACGTATCACAGCTCAGATACTGCAGAATACTCCAGCAGGGTCTGCTGGTATACTCTGTCCCTGGGTTTTCAACCAAGTACATTTACCCATCTCTATTCTCAAATTTACATCTCTAGTCCAGCAACCTCATTTCTACTACATGATTCCTTAGCTACCTATAACGTATTATAAGTATCACAGATACCTGAAAGTCAGCCTTCACTTAATCAGCAAAAACTGAATGTCTACTACCTACCAAGCACTGTTTAGGGGCTACATATTTACCACCTTGAAATGCTCTATTCCCTGAGCAAGCTCCCTACTTTCAGGGTTCCCTACCTCAGACAACAGTGCATCCATCGACCCTACTGTTCAAGCCAGAAACACAGGAGTTATCCTTGACACCTTATTTCCTATCTGTACTTTCCTAGCAATCACTCAGTCCTAAATCTCTCTCCCATCTACGAACTTCACTCCACTGCCATCACCTGCTGACTAAGCCAGTGGTTCTTAACAGGAGGCAATTCAGCCCTTTCAAAGGACAAACAAAAATAACTAGAAACATCAATGGTTGTCACAATTCAAAGGGTGCTGCTAGCATCTACTGGGTATAAGTTAGAAGTGCAACTTAACATCCTACAATGCACAGGTTAGTCCTAAATGTCAAAGAATGATCCATCCCAAAATATCAACAGTGCTGAGATCAAAAACCTCTGCTTAAAGCAAAAAGAAGAATGATACATACCAATGATTTTATTTTTGTATTTATGGCAATTCTTCTTAAAAAAGTTATCACAATTCAGAATTATTTTAATGTAATAAAATTCTATTCTGATCCAATTCTATCAATGTGAAATACATATTTCTATGTGAACAAAGTGAATACTTACCTGTATATGTTCTCCACTCCTATTAGGATTATGATACAGCAGGAAATTCCACTTTGTACAAGAAAATGTATGGCATGCCTATAAAAAGAAAGAACACTATCGAGACATACCCGGTCACAAACATCAAGTTGAGATAATTTAGGCTACAAAATATGTAGAAGAGCTTTCCCAAATAAAAATAAAAAATAAAACCTCCAAAGCCTAAAATTCTGTGAACACCCAAAAAAGGGGTCCTATACCATAGGCTCCAGAAGATCTGGGAAAAACAAAAAGCCCTGAACCCATGCACAGCACTCCACAGCACTGTCTCTTGCCTGCATGGAAGCTGTGTGGATTGTGTGTCTCAAGGATTACAGCTTTCTTCATGACTCAAGGCACAAAGATAAAAGCAAGCAGTGATTAGTATGAATTTTGGCACAGCCCCGACAGAATGTCAGTTGTTCTCCCAAACTAATTTCCCCAATACCAGCCTTGCACTCTGCCTTTACCTTTTTAACGATGACTCACAAAACAACAGAAAGTAATAAATAAGAGAAGTTACTACAAAAAAAAGTATATTCTCAACACATGATGACTCAAGTCAAATAAACTTGCTTCTATAAATCTAGTCATTCATTAATTTGCTGTGATGTATCTACAAAACATTCTGCCTAATATAACACAGTATTTTCTAATATTTAAATATTCTAAAAATCCACCATTAAATGAGAGAACTAATTTCTCCACTCATTTCACAAAATTCAGGCAAAACCTAGTTAGGATGCCCCTGATTAAAACAAATCAAAACTATCCCTGAGATTGTGTGTGTGTGTATACATATGTGTATATGTATGTGTATACATATGTGTATATCTATATGTGTATATATGTGTATATATATGTGTGTGTATATATATATCTGTGCATGTACATACATACACACACACACATATGCACACATACACTCTCAACTTTCCCCTTTGGTAACATGAACAACGTACAATAAAATTTTCAAATCATTATGTACAATTTACAATATTATAAGAATGTTAACCTATCATTAAAATTACTTCTAAATTTAATCCTTATGGAATAACTGGCACCTTCAATGTAGAAAATTCACTCAAATTTTTGAACACATTTTTTCCACAGAAATATTATAAATCAGTAATAGGCTCCAAGGCATGCCAGCAGAAGAAACTTATTTGATCTACTGTACAGAATAGGTCAGTCTCTCTCTCTCTCTCTTCCCCCACATACATATATGTACACACACACTGAGAACATAACCTTGGCCTGGAGTACTATTAATCAGAGGGCTTTGAGGAAGCAGAAAAAGCTAAATGAGTATAAATGGAAACAAAAGACAGCTTAAAACACAGAATTAAAATACACTTTTTCAAAACTATGATCCACCTTCTATTTATTGCCAACACTATCAGTTCACCAACAGCCCTCAGGTGAAAATGCTTACAAGAAGCTAGAGGCACGGGTGGGAAGAAAAAATAAAAATAAATTAAAAAAAGAAGAAGAAAATGCTGACAAGGACTGCTAGATACCTTTAAGGGCTTTCTAAATTGAGAGTAGAACTCATTACAGGTACTTATCTTAAAGAAGGAAAAAACATTTTTGAGGACTCCTGGAGGAAACGTATTCCTTTGCTACAGGTTTTCTTGGAACATGAGAGACAGATCTCAACTTTGGAAGCTAAGGGTCTTATTTCTCAAACAGTGCTTTGGTGCTTTATTTCACCTTACGGTGGTGTCCCCTTCTCCTAGTGTCACCACTTAGGTGATAGGTTTGGCCATCTTTGCAGTGCAGCATAGTATTTGGACGGCCTCATTCTGTATAAGTCTTTGTTACTGCAACAATCTAAGTTCAGCAGTAGAGAGAGAATCTGACCTCCACCACAAGCATCAAATTGTTTTCTACTCAATGACTATGCTGGTGATACTCTTTATAATTTCCTGTCCTGAGTTTCGCTGCTTGTTCTCATTGGTAAAATGCCTATGATAAACATAGTAGTCACCTTAAGATTTCTCAGATTTAAGACATGATACATGAAAAGCGCTGACTGGTAGTTGGCACACAGTAAGCACTCAACTATTAAGTATTATTAGGTTAAAAAAAATTTTTTAAGGAGTTTTTTTTTTAATTAACTACAGACAGCTTGTGAGTAAGCACATATCACTCATAATACAATTGACCATATTAACTGGAACTTCCAATGATTTCAAGCTACAGTATTTGATTCCTAAGTCAATGTCAGGCAGAGGCTAAATAACTATAGACTTCTCATTTTCTATAGAATCATGGCAATGGCCCAAATTAAGCTAATTCTGAGTGATAATTCTGAAAAGAGAGAATCAGAGGTTAAAATTAGAGTAATGTCTTAAAAGTCTATTATAATCCAGATTTCATCATTTCAGAGTTGAGGAAACTTAAGGTCGTATATCTAGTCAGTATCCTAACTGATACCAAGACTCCAAGTTGTTTCTGGGCCATTTATCCACTGGCTGATTCTCCAAGGAATGGAATCAGGTAGAATGAAACCCCACGGGCTATGCATCATAATCTTTTAAGCTATTGAATAAGCACTTTGAAAATAAAACAATGCTGTATCACAAAACATCAGTTTGTCTTTAGATGTCACCTTTTACTTACCTTAAATTTCAAGTCACAGTGAAGGCAGGTATAAGGTTTATTTTTAGCAGAAAAGAGTACAGGTTTAACAAAGGTTGAAAAACACCTCTTCAATTGTTCAACTAATCTTTGCTGAATTATCTACTTTCTGAAAGGTACTATACTGAACACTAGAAATACAAGAGTAAATAAGATAGTCTGCCCTCAGAATTTCCAGACTAGAGAGAAAAACATATATAGGTCACTTCAACATTGCATGCAAACACTAAAAAAGAGACTAAAACACAAAAATTTCCTAACTGAATTACCAACTGGGTGATAACAGATGACTAACCCTGAGTAACGTTCTATGTTCACAATGACTAGCTTTTGTGCCACATGCATTCTGTTTATGAATTTTATTCCTCACAGTTATCATCAATTTTGTTTCACAAATGAAGCTAAGAGGGGCTAAATAACATGTGAAAAGTCATACAGCCACCAGACCAATGCACCCACGCCGTAATACAGGTCTGACTTCACAGTTTAAGCTCCATTCCATTGTCCTATACTATTATCAAGAATATTTAAATAAAAAAAGAATACATTAATTCTCACTTAAGAGAAACTTGCATATGATCGTTTTTTTTAAATCAAAGACCAAACAGAAGCAGGTAAAAATAGTAATACAAGCATAACTCATTTTATCACACTGTTTTGCAGATACCGAGTTTTTTCCAACTTGGAGGTTTATGGCAACCCTGCATTGTGTCAGACTCTTAGCACAATTTTTCCAATTATATCTGTTCATTTCATGTTTCTGAGTCACATTTAGGTAATTCTCATGATATTTCCAATTTTTACTATTATTCCTGTTGTAGTCTGTGGTCAGCAATCTTTGATGTTATGACTAATTATTTAGGCGTACCACAAACCGTGTCCACATAAGATAGCAAACTTAATTGATAAATGTTGTGTGTGTTCTGACTGATCTGACCAGCCAATTCCCTATCTCTCTCCCTCTTTTGGTGTTTCCCCATTCCCCGAGACACAGCAATCACTAAAATTAGGTCAATTAATAACCCTACAATCGCCCCTATGTGTTCAAGTGAAAGGAAGAGTCAGAGGTCTCACATTAAATCAAAAGCTAGAAATCATTAAGTTTGGTGAGGAAGGCATGCCAAAAGCAGAAACAGGCTGAAAGCTAAGCCTCTTGTACCACTAGTCATGCTGTGAATGCAAAAGAGATCCCAGCTACTCGGGAGGCTGAGGCAGGAGAATTGCCTGAACCCAGGAGGCGGAGGTTGCGGTGAGCCGAGATCGCGCCATTGCACTCCAGCCTGGGTAACAAGAGCGAAACTCCGTCTCAAAAAAAAAAAAAAAAAGAAAAAGTTCTTGCAGAAAACTGAAAGTGCTATTCCACTGAACACACAAAAGATAAGAAAGCAAAACAGCCTTATCCCTAAAATAAAGTTTAACCATCTGGATAGAAGCTCAAAACAGCCACAACATTCCCTTAAGCTAAAGCCTAGACCAGATCAAGACCTTAACTCTCTTCAGTTCTATAAAGACTGAGAGAAGTGAAACTGCAGAAGAAAATTTTGAAGGTAACAGATGCTGTTCATGATGTTTATGGAAAAAATGCAAGGTGAAGCAGCAAGTGATAAGATAGAAGCTGCAGCAAGTTATCCAGAAGATCTAACTAAGACCACAGATGAAGGTGACTACACCAAACAACAGATTTTCAATGTAGATCAAACAGCCTCCTATTGGAAGAGGCCATTTCAGCCATTTCCTAGCTAGCGAAGAGAAGTCAATGCCTGGCTTCAAAGCTTCAACAGACAGACGGACATTCTTGAGAGAGGCTATCTTAATTTTTGCATATCGTAAAAGGTAGGTGTACAGTTTCATTCTTCTGCAGATGGCTGGCCAGTTATCCCAGAAACATTTATTGAATAGGGAGTCCTTTACCCCACCGCTTTTTAATTTTGTTGAAGACAGCTGTAGATGTGTAGCTTTATTTCTGGGCTCTCTGTTTCACTGGTCTATTTGTTTTTGTACCAATGTCATGTTGTTTTGCTTACTGTATCCTTATAATACAGTCTAATGTCCAGTAATGTTATGCCTCTGACTTTGTTCATTTTGCTTAGGATTGCTTTAGCTACTCAAGTTCTTTTTTGGTTCCACATACATTTTAGTATAGTTCCCCGTCCCCAATTCTCTGAAAAATGACATTGGTAGTTTGACAGGAATAGTGTGGAATCTGTAGATTGCTTTGGGTAGCATTGCCATTTGAGTAATAGTGACTCTTCCAATCCATGAGCTGGAGGTTTTCCCTTTGGGTCATCTGTGATTTATTTTAGCAGTGTTTTATAGTTCTCCTTGTAGAGCTCTTTCATCTCCTCCATTAAATATATTCATAGGTATGTTGTCTGTGTGGCTATTGTAAATGGCATTATGTACTTGATTTGGCTCTCAGCTTGAATATTATTGATATACAGAAATGATGATTTTTTTCTTTTTGAGAGTCTTGCTCTGTAGTTTAGACTAGAGTGCAGTGGGGTGATCTTGGCTCACTGCAGCCTCTGCCTCCCAGAGGCAGTTTTTGATGTGCTGTTGAAATTTGGTTTGCTAAATTGACTCAAGAACAGAAAAGGAAACACCATATATACTCACTCATAGGCGGGTGATGAACAATGAGAACACATGGACACAGGGATGGGAGTACCACAAACTGAGGTTTATTGGGGGAAATAGGGGAGGGACAGCATGGGGGGGAGCGGGGGAGGGATGGCATGGGGAGAAATGCCAAATATGGGAGAAGGGGCAGAAGGCAGCAAAACACACTGCCACGTGTGTACCTATGCAACTATCTTGCATGTGCTGCACATGTACCCCAAAACCTAAAATGCAATTAAAAAATATGCTAAGGAAAAAAAAAAAAGAAATTTGGTTTGCTAGTATTTTGTTGAGGACTTTTGTGTCTGTTTATCAGAAATACTGGCCTGTAGTTCTCTTTCTTCAGTGTCTTTGCCAGGTTTTGGTATCAGAGTGATGCTGGCCTTATAGAATGAGTTAGGGACAGGTTCCTCCTCCTCGATTTTTTTTTTTTAAGTAGTGTCAGCAGAATATTGATCCCAGTTTTTCTTTACACCTAGGGTAGAATTCGGCTGTAAATCCATCTGGTCCAGTTACATTTTGTTGTTTGGCAGCATTTCCATTACAGATTCACTTTTGGAACTCAATAATGCTCTGTTCAGTTTCAGCTTCTTCCTAATTCAATCTTGGAAGACTGTATTTCCAGGAATTTATCCATTTCTTCTAGATGTTCTAGTTTGTGTGCATAGAGGTATTCAAAATAGTCACAGAGGATCTCTATATTTCTGCGGAATTGGTGGAAATGTCACCTCTGTTGTTTCTAATTGTGCTTATTTGGATTTTTTTTTTTTTAATTTTTTTGTTAATATGACTAGCAATCTATGGATCCAATTTACCCTTTCAAATAACAAACTTTTGGTTGTGTTGAGTCTTTGCCAGGATTTGGGGGTCTTAACTTCATTCCATTCAGCTGTGGTTCTACTTTTCTTCTGCTAGCTTTTGGGTTAGTGTGTTCTTGTTTTTCTAGTTCCCGTAGGTGTGATGTTAGAGCATTAATTTGAGATCTAACTTTTTCAGGGAGGTGTTTAGTGCTATATACTTTACTCTTAACACTGTTTTTGCTGTACCCCAGAGATTTGGATAAGTTATATCTCTGTTGTCATGTATTTCAAATAATTTTTATATTTCTGCCATAATTTCCCTGTTTGTCTGAAAGTCATTCAGAAATAATGTGTTTAATTTCTATGTAATTGTGTGGTTTTCAGAGATATTAATATTGGTATCTATTTTTATTCCACTATGGACCAAGAGAATGGCTGGTATGATTTTTGGTTTTCTGAATTTATTGCAACTTGCTTTATTGGTTGAGCATGCAGTCTATCTTGGAGTATATTCCTTGTGCAGATGAGAAAACTGTATATTCTGTGGGTGATAAGTGGAACATTCTGTACATGTCCATTAAGTCCAGCTAGCTGAGTATAAGTCTGTCAATTCTTTGTTAGTTTTCTGCCTTAATCTGTCTAAGGCTTTCACTGGGTATTCAGTCCCCCACTACTACTGTGTAGCTAAGCCTTTCTGTAAGTCTGGAAGTACTTACAGAAAGTTTTATGAATCTGGGTACTCCAAAGTTGCCTGTGGATATATTTAAGATACTTAAGTCTTCTGTTGAATTAAATCCTTTATCATTATGTGATGCCCTTCTCTGTCCTTTTTTATTGTTGCTGATTTACAATCCATTTTATCTTACCTAAGAACAGTGATCCCCCCTGGCTGTTTTTTGTTTTCTGATTATGTGGTAGATCCTTCTCTAGCCATTTACTTTGAGCCTATGGGTGTCATGTGTGAGATGGGTCTCTTGAAGACAGTAGATGGAGGGGTCGTATTTAGTTTGACTTGTCACTCTGTGCTTTTGAAGTGAGGCATTTAGGCCATTTACATTCAAAGTTAATATTGATACGTGAGATTTTGATCCTATCATGAAGTTGTTAGCTGGCTGATTTGAATTGTGTGGCTGCTTTATAGAGTCTGCAGGCTATGTGCTTATGTGTATTTTGGTGGTAGAAGGTATTGTTATTTTGTTTCGATATTTAGAACTCTCAAGGTTTTTTTGAAAAGCTGCTCTAGTGGTAATGATTTCTCTTAGTGCTTGCTTGTATAGAAAAGATTTCTCTTCTTCACTTATGAAGTTTAGTCTTGTGGGATAGGAAATACCTGGCTGGAATTTATTTTCTTTAAGAATGCTGAAAATAGGTCTCTAATCTGCCCTGGCTTCTAAATTTTCTGCTGAGAAGTCTACTATCAGCCTGCTGGGGTTCCCTTTACAGGTGACTTGCCCTTTTTCTCAAGCTGCCTTTGTGATTTTTTTCCTTAGCCTTGATTGCTGTGGGAAAGTCTAGTGATAAGATGCCTTGCTGATTATGTTCATTTTGTGTAGTATCTTCCATGTGTCTCTGGATTTCTTGTATTACCTCTAGCATGATTAAGGAAATTTCCTTGAATTATTCCCTTGCGTATACTTTCCAGGTTGCCTGCTTTTTCTCCTCTCTTGCAGGAATGCCAATAATTCATACATTTGCTCACTTCACATAATCCCATATTTCTGGAAGACTTTGTTAACTTATTATAATTTCTTTTCATTTTTGTCTCATTGGGTTAGTTAAAAAAATTGGTCTTCAGGTAGTGAAACTCTTCCTTCTGCTTGGTCCAGTCTATTGAGAAATATTTCATTTACATTTTGAAATTTACTGAGTGAGGCTTTCAATTTCAGAATCTCTAATATCTTTTTAAGATGTTTATCTCTTCCTTTATTTCCTGGATAGCTTTAGAAGTCTGTGTTGATTTTCAACTTCATGCTAATCTCATGGAGCTTCTTTGCAGCCCATGTTTGGAACTCTGTATCTGTTATTTGTGAGTTTCCATTTTGGTTACTTAAAAACTTTGTTTCAAGTGTCTCTCCTTTTGCTTCCAATTAGCTCTTAATTAACAAACATTTACTTGAGCATCTACTTTGGGCAAACATGGGAAATCTAAACAGGCATGACTCCCAGTCCTAGCTCATGATGACTTTAAAATATAACAGAAAACACAAGCATATACAGAAGAAACTCAACCCAACATTACAGTTTCTTTTTAAAGGTTATACAAAAAGTCCTTTAGGACACCACAAAGGGTTGGCCATGGTGGCTCAAGCTTCTAATCCCAACACTTTGGGAGGCTGAGGTGGGCAGATTACATGAGGTCAGGAACTCCAGACCAGTCTGGCCAAAAAGGAGAAACCCCATCTCTACTAACAATACAAAAATTAGCTGGGCATGGTGGCACATGCCTGTAATCCCAGCGATTTGGGAGGCTGAGGCATGAGAATCCCTTGAACCTGGGAGGCGGAAATTGCAGTGAGCCAATATCATGTCCCTGCACTCCAGCCTGGGCAACAGTGAAACCATGTCTCACAAAGGAAAGCCTGAAAGGGTGCATGGCGAGCAAACTGGGTCAGAGCAGCAGGTTCCACTCCAGCTGATCTCCACAACCACTGAAGGAGCTGCTTTCCCTCCCACTTTCAATTTCTGTTTATTTTTACACTACAAAACAAAGTGTAATTACTTAGAAGCATTCTAGGACAACATATATGCAGAGTTTTATAAAATTTTTGCAATCACCTCTTTTTAACATTGTCACCTTTCAGATAAAGAAAATGAGAACAGGCCTCATTTCAGATACCAAATCAAAACTTTGGGGGAAATAGGCCCAAAAGTATATATTAAAAAAAAAAGCACAGGTTCTCATAATCCTCAATATGTGAGAACCACTGTGTTGAACAATAATGGAAAGGGCATTCTAAGGAAGGAAGCACTTGGACATGAAAGTGCAAATGAGCACAATGGGAAGGGATCTTGGAAAATGAGGCTGGAAGGTGGATGGTTCAGAAGTGAGGGGCTTTGTATGCTACATTAAGACATTTGAGTCCATAATGACAAAACCATTGAAGATTTTTAAATGAAGAAAGTAATGTGACTGACCCTCTGCTTCCACAAAGGAAGGAACAGGACACTGAGTGTGTAGAAGCAGCAGGTCAGGAGGCTGATGCTCCACTCCCCTTGAGAAAAGGCAGCAAACCACTTCACCATGTATGTACCTGTGCAACAATCCTGCATGTTTTGCACATGTACCCCAGAACCTAAAGTGCAATAAAATGTTAAAAAAGAGAAGGCCTGGAGCTATTAGCGGATGGAAGAGAGGACCAATTCAAAGAGTACTTGGGACTGGACCTGTCAGGACTGGTCACCAGATGAGGGGGGATTAAGAAATGGGAAGGTTCATGGATGATGACAACACTAATTAAGATTGGGAAATGGAGGGAGAAAGAGCAGTTCCAGGGGAGGAATGAATTCCACCGTGGGTATGCTTAGCTTGGGTGCACCCAGGGACATGTGTGCACACTCCACATGCATTTTGGGAAGACTGGTCTGGAGCCATCAAGACAGATGTGAATCCAGAAGTAATGAGCACAGCTGAAGGAAAGCTATGGAAAGACAAGATGTCAGGCAAAATCCTAAAGACCTGTAAAGGACACATCCAAGGCCAAGTACTAAGAGCAACAGAGGATCAACCTTCTAAGAAGTGTAACAATGGGTAGAACTGGCGGGTGGGAGGTCAAGAAGCAGCAGTCACTGTCTAATGTCATAGAAAAGTCCAAACCCAGTCATCTGATTTGGCAACTGCAACTTTATTGATGACCTTAGTGACAGTCAAGAGGCAGAAAAACACATTTTATAGATCAGAAGACTAGGTCTCTGCGTAAGTGACCTATCTAAAGTCATGAAGCTTAAGTAATACATTTATGCAGTAACTGCCAGATAACTGTACAGGAGATACGAAGATGTGGTTCTGAAAGAACAAAGGGAGAAAGTCACAGACACGAAGCTGGAGTACAACTTATTAAATGCTAGCTAAGGCAAAGATGTAGGAGCAACCCAGAGGAAGAAGCAGCCAATTTCCCCGACAGGAAGTGGGTTGGTGGTGGCTTTGGGAAGAGAGGGCCTCCCAAAAGCATACCTGGGGCCTTATAACTGAGCTATGAAGGATAAGGACAGCCAGACCATGGCAGTGGCTCTAGTAAGAGAGAGCAGCATCAATCATATCAAAAAAAAAATTCTGTAGGAAATTCAGATGGAGAAGTCAAAACTGTTACATCACCAGAAAAGATGAAAAGATATAAACACCCAGACATTCAAATAACTGTTCTGAAAGGTCTTCACCATGAAAATTCCCCAAACAAAAGTATCTTATATCATTCTTTTATGTGTGGGGAAGGCCTGAGGAGGCAAATGCAAGCAGCAGAGAGAGAAACAGTGAGAGAGAACGCAGGTGAGTATACCACCAAAAATTGAAAGGGAAGTTTTTTGCCCTGAAGACTAACACAAAGGTATGGTTTATATGTGTGTGTGTGTGTGTGTGTGTGTGTGTGTGTGTGTGTGTGTATAAATTTATAATAAACAAATGTTATTACATTTCACAAAATCTAAGTTATCCTCAATGCTCATGTGAGATCAGTGCTATCTCCACTTTAAAAGGAAACAGCAAGTCTGGCAGATTTGTGACCTCAATCTCTGGGCTCTCCATCTTACACATTTTTCCTTTTAGCTCCAAGGTTGAACGTGATCTTACCATTTTTCTATTTTCACTAAGGGTGCTTACACTTTAAAGTGTGGCTGAGAAAATGTAAAACTCTTACTTACAAATTCACATGCTATCTCTACAATATATGCACAACAAAAGCTTGTAAATTTCCTCTACATCAGAATTAAGCATTCTTCGAGAAGCCAAAAATTAACGTAATTTAAACTAAAAAAGCTTTAAGTTTCAAGATAGCTCAAAGTGATTACAATCTTTAACAAATCAATAAAAGCAGCCAAAAATAATCAATTGTTATATCCACATCTCTACTGATGGAATACAAAATATGTTCTAATGTTATCTTTTTAATAATATAAATGGATTTTGGATAACATACTTACATTTTTAACTACTCCTTCCCAAGGTGAATGGTGAATGTCCAGTCTTTGTGAGGCCCTGCTTTCATGGGAAGGGAGTGGGGAGGCATGAACCTGATGCCAAAGATCAAATTGTATATCAAAGTTCAAAATGCATACCATATTATACACTCTGATCATTGAGCAATTTTCTAAACAGATCTGCACTGTTCAATATAATAGCCGCTAGCCATATGGGGCCATGAACACTTGTAGGTGACCATTACAAATACAGGTGTGTTTTAAGTGCTAAATACACAACAGTCTTGGAAAAAATAGTATAGACAGACAGAACAACTTTCAGTTTCAAGGGCCCTGTGCTGGAGTCTATCTAAGTCTAGCTATGTAATAATCACTCAGGCAGCTAGTTAGAGATAGGTTCTGGGATACTAGCTCGAAAACTTTTTATTCTCCAAATTTGAAATGGGACTTTGAATTCTTTGTAAATTTCCCAGGCAAAACTCTGCGTAGCTATGTTTAGAAAACAAGTATCCTTATCAACAAAGGTCTTGGCCGCAAACCAACTCAAAGTCAACTAGAGAGGAAAGAGCCCAAAGGAAAGAACCACTTTTAAAATCTTTAAAATATAAATTAAGCAGAAATAAGACACTATTATACACCCACCAGATTGCAAAATTTTTAAGTCTTACAATACCAAGACAGACTATGATGTACAGCAATGAGATTTCTCAAACATGGCCAAAACACTACTTTAGAAAAAACCTCAGTATTTTCTCACAGGATTGAAAATAGTCCTATCCATGACCAACCACTCCAATATCCACATGTCTAACATGGGGTAGGAGATACATGTACAAGAATATTCAACACAATGTTGTTCATCATAGCCAAATTAGGAAAAAAAATTAACAGCAAAATGGCTAAATATAAAGTGGTATATCCACACAATGACAAATTACACAGAAAAGTGAAAGTGAAGGAACTATAACTTCTTACAAAAATATGAACTGAATTCAACACATAATGTTGTGCAGAAGAACCATACATCTCTTGAATCAATTCAGAAGAATAGATTAAAACATATAAACCTATTCCACAGAAGTTCCATAAAGCAAGTAATAAACCATTTGTCTAGGAATACCTACAACATTGATAAAATTATGAAGAACATGAAAGTGATTATCATTGAAGTCACTACAATATTGCCTATGAAAGGAGAGAACAGGTTACAATAGTGACCTGTTTAACAAACAGAATTTTTGTGGGCTGGTAATATTCTACCTTTGCCCAGGGTGGTTACACAAATACCGGCTTTTTAGTTTTTTGTTAAATCTTATGTATTAGTTATAGTAACACTAGGTACTATAATAAATGGACTCAAAAAATATTCAATGGCTCTAATGAAAATAGAGGTTTATATAATTGTCCAAAACAGATACCCCTCTCAAAGAGCTTCACTTGAATAAATGGAAAAGCACACCATTCTTGGATAGGAAGACTCAGAATCATAAAGATGTTCATTTCTCCTTATTTTAATCATTAAGTCCATGCAATAAAAATGTCAAGAGGCTTTTTCAAAACAAAAAATTTAAAAATTAACAGAGAACTATAAACATGTGAGATAGCCAATAAATTTGTAATGAGGGTGGACTGCTTGCCCTTTCAGACACTAGAACAAATTTTTTTAAAAGCTAGAATGATGAGCAGATAAACAGATCAATAAAATGTAACTGGAATTCCCAAGATAAATCCAAACACATACTGGGTATTCAGAATATGATAAACATAATATCTGAAATGTTTTAAGTGTAACACAAAATTTGAAAGCAATTCTTAAAATTAGATACAATCCCATTACATAAATATAAAAAATTCCGTCATGGCAAAACATGGTAAGCAAAGTCAAAGGACAAACAACAAACTTAAAAGCAACAGTGTAAGTCATAATGCCAAGAGCTAATTTCCTTAATGTATCTAAAGCTCCTATATATCGATAATAAAACAGTAACCATATAATAGAAAAATAGGTAGCATATAGGAACAGTGATCTCTCAGAAAAAGAATTACAAATAATTCATTCACATGAAAACATGCCCAAACTATAATGAGAAATATAAGTTAAAAATCAGAATAAAAACATTTTCACTTATCAGATAAACTCCAGTAGCACTCTGTACTGTTGAGTACATAAGGAAATAGACACACTAAAACCTTGTTGATGGAAGTCTATACCGATAAAATTTTAATGGAGAACAATTTGGAAATGTGGGAGATGATGTATTTATGTTTATGTATTAGGTACTTCAGCACTGATGTAATAGGAAAAGTGGCGGGGACTACTAACGCATGTTACATACAGTCGATGCAGGCAATGCTCTACAGGCATCACGAAGAATGAGGCAGTCCCGTAAGTACTAAGATGAAATGATCTTTTAGATACACATAGCAGATCTTTTTCCTTGTTGGCTTCACTACTGGTAGAGTCATCTTTGGTAATGCAGAACATCTAATTCAAGAATATGAACTCTCATAAATATTGAAGAGTTCAAAGCTACCAACTGGGGAAAGAGCTTTATATAAAGCAGTGTAAAAATCTAAAAACTGCCTAGAAAACATAACATCCTTCAGAAAATTCTAACTAAAAACATCCAAAACTGAATTTTTTACTGCACTTGCACTCTAACCTGTCGCATCATCCTACCAAATCTGCCTCTTTTCCTCCTAGAGTTCCTATTTTACTTAATGCTGTCACTTCCACCCAGGTCCTCAAGCTAGAAACAAGAACCTTCATTCATACTTTCTGGGTTCCCAAAATTTTAAAAATAATTTCTCTAAGTGGTTATATTCAATTCTCACTGGACTATATAAGGTTGACTTTCCCTTTAGATTGTGAGCTTCTTAAGGCTTGAGAACAACTTTATTCATCTATGCATTCCTACCAATCCCTGAGTGGAAGACCTGGCTCCATCTGTGCTTTTCATTCACCGAAAGAAAAAATGAGGGAGGAGAATTATGCCTCAAGAATTTGCTTAAAGTCAACGAGAGCAGACTAATAAAACAGTTCAGATTTACCTTCCACCTTTCCTCTTACTATTAATTGCTACAATTAGAAACTCTAACTACAAACGTAAAATAAATACAAGAAGCATAAAGACATCTTATTCAACATTAAGTACTTCCTGTATAAGTACAAGAGATGAACACAAACATGGTTGTCCCTGTACTCACAAAACTTACAGGCCAGTAAAAGGACAATTAAATGAAGAAAACAAATGATACATCACTAAGTCTTATACTACATAGAGAGCAAGCATCATGAGAACACAAAGTAAAGAGATTTATTTGACATTACGCTTTCAGGCCTATTTCTTTTCTCCTGAGTTGTACAACCAACGGCACATTCTAATCCCACATAAACCAAACACACTCAGCTTAGCCAGTGTGTTTAGTTTATGTGGCAGAGAAGCCCTGTTCTGCCAGGACAGGCCTATAGACATCAGACACAACAGCCTCTCTTCCTCCTCAGACAACCCCAGATAACAGCACAGAGAGCCCAGACATCCTTAAACTCCATGGTAAACGCATGATGTTAAAAACAGCCAGAGTGATTAACTCACAAATCCCCAAAAGTGTGTTCTCAGATCATCCACAAGAACCAAAAAGCAGAGAACTTTTCCAAATGCACAGAAACAGAAGCAGAAAGCAAGTGATTTAATCAAGATACCGGAGATTAAAGGTAAGTATCTACTTACCATGTGAATGAGTGTTTGTCTCATTTGGATCTCTGTCTTAACCAACTACACAAAATTCCTATGAACTGAGAAAAAATTTATTATACTCCCTTGTGAAATCACAGGCACTAGATTAGCTGAATCCTTAACTGCTAAACTATGAAACACAACTAAAGGCTAAACTATGAAGCTTCACTTTTATTTCAGGCAACCTCCTGACATAAACACAATCCAGACAAAAAATAAAGCTCAACAACATACACACATCTGCAAAAAATCACACAGAACACAGACACATAGAAAGGGTGGGCCTGCTTCCTAGCCACAATACTGTCAAGCTTGCTCTCGTAAATGAAAGCCAGGAAGCTCATCCCTGAACAGGATGAAGGGGATGAATACAAGAACAAGGAAGCCCTTCTATGAAGAGAGTTTGGAGTGTGTCTCTGTGTGTATATGTACTCACATTTTTAGTTTCCTAGGTTTGTCAAAATAAAATAAATCTTGAGGCCCCTAAATCACCAAGCTAAAGGGAAAAGCTGAGCTGGGAACTGCTTAAGGACAACCTGCCTCTCACTGAGATAGATGCAGAACTGATTGCCTCCTTTGGAAAGGCTAATGGAAAACTCAAAGAATGCAAGCATTCCTCTCTCTCACCTATCTGTTACCCAGAAGCTCCTTCCCAGCTTCAAGTTGTCCTGCTTTTCCAGATACAACCATTGTACTTCTTATATATATTGACTAATGTCTCACATCTCCCTAATATGTATAAAACTAAGCTGTGTCCTGACCACCCTAGGCACATGTCATCAGGACTTCCTGAGGTTGTCTCAGTAGCGTACATCCTCAAACTTGGTAAAATAAACTTTCTAAATTAACTGAGACCTGTCTCAAATTTTCAGGATTACAAATAATACCAGCAAATCAGGAGACCTGCTGAAGGAAAAAAGAAGGTAGTCTAACCTCATTATGACTGCAAAAATGACTCTGGTGTATCCATACAATAGGATATTACTTAGCAAATAAAAGGAAACAAACTATTGACAGAAAAAAACACCATGTGAATCTCAAAATAATCATGTTGAATGAAAAAAGCCAGAAATAAAAAGAAGAGTACCTACTGTATGATTCTATTTATATAATATATAAATTAGAAAATGAAAACTAATCGACAGTTACAAAAAGCTTATCAGTGGTTGCCTGTGGATCAGAGGCAGAAGAGAGACAGTACTGAAGGGTACAAGGAAACTGTTGGGATGACAAGTACGTCTATTATCTCCAGTGGTGACAGCTCCATGGGTGAATACCATGTGAAAACATCTAACTTTACACTTCTAATATGTGCAGCTGGGTGTCACTTGACTCCTCAATAAAGCTGTTTAAAATTTCTTGATAAAAATAAGTTTACATTGACCACCATTCAGGTTTAAATGAAACCTTACAAAATGAAGGAGATTATTTTCACTTTCAGAAGGATATTTGATTGCAGTTACATATCATGCTTTGCGAACAAGCAATTTCAGAATAAATACAGATGTCAAATACTTAAATGTCTGTATGTCTTCCCATTCATCCTTTTCATGATTTAAAAGGAGCTAAACCATTTTACCAAAAATTCCCATCATTTCAAGTTTCTTACAGAGACACTCTGAAATTCAATAAACATTTAACTTTTTGGAAAAGACGGGACCTTAAACACCATCCTGTCCAACTTTCTCAATTTAAGGAAGTAAACTTAGCCCCTCCCCTTATAGGGAGTTCATCCAGTCTCATGGCTTTGAAGTCAGCTCTATGTTGCTGACACCTACCTTTGTCATTTTAATCTTGACCTCCCCACTGAACTATAGACATTTATTCCACTGCCCACTAAGCCACCTCACTTGACTATCTAATAAGTATCTAAAACCAATTGCGACCAAAAGGTATCTTCTGATTCCCCTCACCACCAACTTCTCTTCCAATTTCCCCCCATCTCAGTAATTGAACCATCACACATTCAGCCGCTCAACTAAAACCTAGAAATCAACTCTAGACTACTCATCTCCTGCCTTCCACACAGAATCCATACTTAAGTTCTTAGCGCTGTCTACAAAGTATATTGCCAAAGCTAGCCCAGGCTCCATCTACACAGCTACTATGGCTTCTTACCCAGACAACAGCTCTGAAAGGTCCCCATTTCCTCTTTTGCCTCTACCAGTCACTACACAGTAGCCACGGTCATGAGGCCATCAATCCCCAGAGCTAGAACACTCCACAGATTTGCTGCCATCATTAAAGTGACATCCTAACTCCTTATTCTGCCTTAAAAGATCAAGGCCCTTTCCACCTCTCCAGCCTCATCTACCACTATTTCTTCTCTTGATACATTCCAACATTTCATACAGATTGTCTCCAAAACACTAAACTCATTTCCACCCCAAGGCCAACACTTTCCCACCTGGAATGCACACAGATAATTCACCATTCATATCTCAACTTAAATAACATATTCAAAAGCTTCCCAGATCTCACAATCTATAGAAGCATCCCCTGGTAAGAAGCTGGTGCTGAGGAGAATCAGGAGCCCTTTGGTCACAATAAGTTTAGAAATTTATTAGGTATTCAAGTGAATATTTAATTCACTCATCATAGACCCCATTTTACTGATGTTATGGAACTTATCATTATCTAAAATTATCTTGTAAAGTTCTTTACTTATTTATTATATATGCTAATAAAATTCATTCATTCATTTATTCATTCATTCATTCCTGCTATGCCTATCAGAAGCATTAGCCTAAATAAGAACTGTGATATTTTCTTATTTCACTTGAAAGCATTCATTTCCAGGTGCCTGGTACTACTGGTTAAAAAGTACCCATGTGCATTTTTTTTAAGTCTATTTTGATTCTTTTGTGATTCCTAAGTGTGATGATTGGGTTTCCACACTCAAACCAGAGTGTGAACCTTTTTACAACATCAGCACATTACCAGTCTGACGTTTAAAAATAAAGGTCAATTTCAACTGTCCTATTAACTTTACACGTCTTCAAATTATGCTTCTAAAAAAACTGAAAAATACAACTACTGGCCTGCCTCATTATCATGAGATTTCTATTTGATATAATACCAACTTATCAATTTACATGAATGTTGTTGATTTTCAGACTGCATGGCCTGTCACTATGATAGTACACTTTTCGATAAGGATAAGGTCAATATAAAAAGTGTTTACTTTTAATGATTAAATTGGGATCTCTAATATCTTACCTTTGGGATACTTAGCAAATATACTATTTGCTAAGTATAATAAAAATTACATAATATACTATCTAAATGCACCAATTTAAACATTTTTAATTCCTTTATTTTCTTTTTTAGAATTTCAAAGCTTTCAGACACTGCTACCAAAAAAAATCACAATAGATTTTTTACCTGGTTGTTACACATTATAAATGATCTCATAGTAAATCATTAATCACTGGGATGTATATTTTATAAGGGAAGATATTTATCCAGTTTGTTCATTGTATCCCCCAGCACCTATGCCTGGCACATTATCAGCCTAAAAAAATATGTGCTGTTAAATACCTGCAAGCTCCCATTTTATCTTATGGAAATCACCGTATTCCACATTTAGAGCATACTGCTGATATGTGTAATCTCTTCTTGCTATTGCTTGATGCCCTGAAAATATTAAGCATGATCTGAACAGCTTAGTTTTAGAATTCTAAATCACAAGTTCTTGACTTTCAAGTTACACAGTGATATGTGGCAAATGTGTGGAAAGAGATCAACATAGATTTTCGCATAAGGTGTGGTCCACATCGATTCTCTTACGTTTTGTGCTGAGGAGGCAAGACTCAATATGGAGTCTGGATACACAGACTGCTCTAGGGCTAGGGAGAAAGCCACTGATGGAAGACCGTCTGTGCATGAGAGTATCAATTTTATACTCTAAAAATAAATAAAGAACTAAAGGACAGGGAAGGCAAAATGAAAGAATCATGAATTCTCTCAGTATTATTAACTTTAAAGTATATTTTCTAAATAATAAAGGATCAATTTCTGTACAACGATTTAAAGTTATAAGTGGTACTGCTCAAACTAGATGTACTTTATGTAACTACCAAATATCTTTCTAAGATATAGAGCCAAATAATATCAATCCCTCAGTCTCCCTATACTGCTCACCACAACAGGAGGAGTCAGGACAGTGGCAGTCCTCAGTGGTCTGAACAAGGAGAAGCAGAAAGAGGCACTGAGGGCCAGCGTTCTGCCTCGAGAATGCAGAAGCTGGAGGCTACACGGTATACAGTTTGTTCAGAGGCCTCCCACTTCAGACTGGTTTCCCGCTAAGAAGAAAAAGAAAGGCAAGGCTCAAAAATATACCCACATGGTTCCTTATGGTGGGGAGGGGAAATTGAAATGTTGTGTTTTCATATGCCAGGTACTGTATTGAGACACTGCCATGAGTTATTTCAGTTAATGTGGACAGTGGCCTGTTTGTAAGAAAACCAAACGTAGGGCTCCCATTTTACAGAAGTGACAACTAAGGTGTGGGGTTAAATTGTGTGTTCCCAAGGTCACTTAGGTAAGTCTGGGACTCACATTTGAATCTAAGTCTTCTGACTTCATTTAACCACTGAGCGATGTGTGCTCTTTCCAATGTTTCATGTCTTTTATTAAACAAAAAAGGCCCAGGATTAAAATGTCTAATTCTTCTTCTCAATAGCTTTAAAACATACAAATCAAATTCTAAATTTTCTACTGTCAACTGGCTATATCAGCTGGGACTCAGGTCAGATACAGACAGGTCGCTGAGGCTGACTGAAAAACACCTACAGTTTACTCTATTTTTATTCGCAATGCTTTCAGGAAAAAAAATTTTGATTAAAATTTTTCTCATCATTCTACTCAAAGTACCATAGGCTCTTTATTCTATCAGAGATAGAGATGAGATTCTTACTCTGAAAAATACAATGGAATTCTTTAAAGATAAAATGTGCAACCTCCAAATAGAATCTTGAGTCCTGCCCTAATCCCTGAACTTCAGATTCACATCTTCAATGTTCTTCACATTTCTACTTCAAAGTCTAGCCAGCATCTGAAACTTAACAGAGTCAAAAGGAGTATCTTTCATGTCCACCCCTTCTCATATTCCAACAGCCATTTCCCTTCCAGGCTGGTGTCAAAGGCTGTCACACTGACCTTCCACTGAGCTGTTAACACTTAAACTGTCCATGGGCAGGAAGCTAAAAGAGTACCTATTGTAACATTCCTTCTGGGGCCTCATGGCCTGCACAGAGTTTTGCTACTGCAGCACCCAAAAGCACTCACCCCAGCTCCTGCACATGCTTACCTGCATGTTCTCTCCCATGACGGGTTGAGCACAGAGGGTTCTAGTGAGTGGAGTCTGCCCCTGCCAGCACCTAAGTGCTACTTCCAGCACCCACACCCCAGTTCCCGCCAGCAAAGGGTTTAGGGAAATTATCCTGCTTCACTATCTCAGTCAGGTGACCAAATCAACATCAACAGTGATTGGTCACATTGAAAGTACACACCCTTTCCTTTGAATGATGTGATGAAAAGGACACTTCCTCTTTTTGGTCTTCCTCCCAGGCATCCATAAACCCAGACGTATTATGAGAAACACATTTGATAAATCCCACTTGAGGGATATTCTACAAAATACATGACCAGTAGTCCTCAAACCTGAGAAGTTCACCAAAAAAGAAAGGAAAGTCTGAGAAACTGCCACAGTCTAAAGGAAGCTAAGGAGACACAAAGACTAAATGTAATATGGTAAACTGCATAAGATCCAGGAACACAAAAAGGACCTTGTTATAAACTGAATGTTTGTGGCCTACCTCATATCCGAATCCTCATATCTGAATCATATGAGGATTCAGAATCCTCATATGTTGAAGCTTTAACGGCGAATGTAATAGTATCTGGAGCCAGGGCATCTGGGAGGTAAATCAGCATTAGATGAAGTCATGAGGGCAGGGCCCTGGTCTGATGGGATTAGTGCTCTTATAAAGAGACACAGAGAGCTTTTTCTTTCTCTTTTCTGGTGAGAACACACCCAGGAAAGGGGACTGTGCTGGTTGCAAGTGAGGAAGAGACTCCTCACTGGAAACCAACCATCCGGGCATCCGATCTCAGACTTTCCACCTCCAGATCTGTGAAAACAAATTTCTTTTGTTTAATCCACTCAGTCTATGGAATTTTGTTATGGCAGCTAACTGATACAGACCTTAAGTAAAAACTAAAGAAATCAATCATGTATAGAATTTAGTCAATAATAATGTATCAATATTACTTCACTAATGGTGACAAATGACCACACTAATGTAACAGTTTAACAATAGGAAAACTGGATGTAAGTTATTTGAAAACTCTCTCTACTATTTTCACAACTTTCTGTAAATTTAAAACTCTTCTAAAATACAAAGTGTATTTCTAAAAATCCGATGGCTTCCTATCATATTTTTCTTAAAGCAAAGGCCTCCCAATTTCTTTTACTCATTAACTAATACTTACACCTTGTTTACGCTGGTGTACCATGTTCACCTTTACAAGGGTTACCCAGTATGAGTTACATACATGTTCACGTTTGTCAAAATGATTAAACTGCACTTAAGATCTGTGCATTTCTCTATATATGTTATACTTCAATTACAAGTGTTTTAAAATATATGATTGCCAAATGAATACCCTAATGACTTAAAAAGTACCCTTGAATTTGGTGGCTGAAAACACTAACATTTCATTTGCTCTGAAATCTGCAATTTGGACACGGATCAGCATGGACACTTCATTACTTCTCTATTTGCCAGTAGCCAGTGACTGGTATTATCTAAAGGCTCACTCATTCACATGTCGGATGGTGAATGCTGGCTGTCACCTGAGACTTTAGCTGGGCCTGTAGGTTCAAGCACCGACACAAGGCATCTTTATGTGCCGCGAGATTCCTCATGATATGGTGATTGTGTTATAAAAACTTTATATTCAGTGTGACTTTAATTCTGTTTCAATATACACATACATTCTAAAAAAATTAACAGAAGTTTTCCCTGGAGTGAAGTAAAATGAATGATTTTTAAACTTTCATAGTTATACATTTTTATTTTATAAATTTTATACCATAAACATTTATTACTTTCTAAATCAGATGAAAAAAATTCAGTTCCCTATTAGCATACATAATACACTAGTGTAAACACAAATGAAATTGAAAATGCAAAAATGTCAAACATATTTACATTATTAAAAAAAAGAGAATCTGCTCACAAACAGCAAAAACATGAAATACTCAATTCACTCTGCCTTACTTCCCCACCCTCCCCATCACGAGACAGAGTTTCACTCCTGTTGCCCAGGCTGGAATGCAATCCGCTCACTGCAACCTCCGCCTCCTGGGTTCGGAGATTCTCCTTCCTCAGCCTCCTGAGTAGCTGGGATTACAGGCGTGCACCACCATGCCCAGCTAATTTTTGTATTTCTAGTAAAGATGGGGTTTCACCATTTTGGGCAGGCTGGTCTTGAACTCCTGACTTCAGGTGATTCACCTCCCCCAGGCTCCCAAAGTGCTGGGATAACAGGTGTGAGCCACCTCGTCCAGCCCACCTTACTTTTCAAGTTACAGATGAACTGAACATCAGCACATCAGAAACTAACAAAGAACACAAATATGCTCAATGATATCTGATGTCTTCTAAATCACACATCTGGCCCTTTTCATGGCACAGCTCTCCCTTAGTCCAATTCCTTCCTCAAAACCTTCTCTCCATATTTTCCTTTAATCAAAATCACCTACTAAACATTACCCTAGAAATAAAATCATCTGAAAAGCAAGGCCTGCAAAGGCAAACCTCAGATGCTAGATACTTCCTATCTTACAGCATGGTGTAACCTCACTTGATAATAGATCTTTTACTAAGATTTAAGGCCTACTGAACAAATACTATGGCTACCTCAAGGTCACTCTGGAATTCTCAGTAATGATTAAACAATACAGGAGTCAATGGCAAGATCTTTTGCTCCTTTTCCTTCCCTGGCCTCAGCCTTATTGCAAAACACTCCCTCCCTTCTGCTACCTGGCCCCAAAAGGCATGTTCTTACATTCCATGAGGACCAATAATTTCTATCATCTCATAAGTT
The DNA here is from genome assembly GCA_028533165.1 of Leontopithecus rosalia. NCBI lineage: Eukaryota > Metazoa > Chordata > Mammalia > Primates > Cebidae > Leontopithecus > Leontopithecus rosalia. The sequence continues at coordinate 10,327,430 of CM052663.1, read as the reverse complement.
CTATACTTACTATAGTAAAAAGTTAACTGTTTTTGTTATACTAAAGTATTTTTCTTCATCTGACCATAAACAACTACTTCTATAATTTTCTAATTTTTCAAAACACTGTTAATTTGCACTCACCAAATCAACATACTTCTATGTTGTATTTTTTCACTTTTCATTTCTTGATTTGCCTTTTTCCTGCTGACTCACACTATTTGATTACAACAAATTCCTAAGCTTTTTCTCAACCTGGACTATTTACATTACAAAAATGTCCCATGTTCTCTAAAATGCTCAATTTTAAAATGATAGCTAAATGATTCTATTCATCCAATTTTACAATATGTTTTTACTTATTTCAAGAACTTCATCAACAAGCAAGTCAATTCTTAGGTGCTTCAAAGAAACAATTATCAGTATGAAAAGTTAAGGCTTATGTGGTATTAATCAAATATTCTCAAGACTTGCTCAAATAGAAAACAACTGTAAATATACTCACGTGTTGCTTAATAGTGGGGGTACATTCTTAAAAATGCATCATTAGGCAATTCACTGTGGACATCACAGTGGACTTATACAAACCTACACAGTCTAGCCCACTAAACATGGGCCTAGATGGTACAGTCTATTATTCCTAGGTTACAGACCTATATAGCAGCTTACTGTACTAAATACTATAGTATGTGTGTATCTAAACATAGAAAAGGTACTGTAAAAATACAGCATAAAAGATAGAAAATGGTATACCTATATAGGGCACTTACCATGAATGGAGACTGCAGGACTAAAAATTGTTGTGGGTAAGTGGGTGGTGAACAAATGTTAAGGTCTAAGACATTGCTGTACACCACTATTGACTTTATAAAGACTTTACACTAGGCTACACTGAAAAGTTCTTCTTTCTTCAGTTAACCTTGGCTTACTGTAACTTTTTTTATTTTACAAACTTTTAAACGCTTTATAATTGCACTTAGCTTAAAACATACATTGTACATCTGTACAAAATATTCTTTCCTTATATCCTGATTCTATAAGCTTTGTTCTATTTTTAATTTTAAAATTTTATCTTAAAAACTAAGACACAAACACGCACTAGCTTAGGCCTACACAGGGTCCAGATCATGCACATCACTGTCTCCCACCTCCAATCTCGTCGCACTGAAAGGTTTTCAGGGACAACAACATGCATGCAGCTGTCACCTGCTATTATGACAGTGCCTTCTTCTGGAATATTTCCTGAAAGACTCACCTCAGACTGTTCTACAGTTAACTTTTCTTTTTAATCAACAAAAGTACACACTAAAACAATGATAAAATGGGTAGAAAATACACAAACCAATCATGTATTTAACGTTATCAAGTATTACGTACTGTACATAATTACATATGCTACACTTTTACAGGGACTGGCTGCACAGAAAGTTTGTTTACACCAGCATCACCACAAAAACATGAGTAACTAAGAAATTATGACTACTACAGCTTCACTACGCAATGGGAATTTTTCAGTTCCCTTGTAATCCGTGGGACCAAAATCATATATGAGCTCTGATGACCTCACTGGCACTATGCAGTACATAACTGTACTACACGAATTAGGGCTATATGTGGCTGTACAAATTTATAGTAGTCCTAAGCTACAAACTCAAGACCTTCAGCTAAACAAAGAAAGACACGTCAAAAAGTTTTAAGTCCTGTTTCCTTCCCATGATTCTATTTCAGTACTGAAAAGAACTTTCTCTGGTTGCTGAGATGTTTAAATGAGTTCCATTACCATGAAATCACTTTTAAAAAGTTATAAGCATTATATAAATTAAAAGGTATTACTAGCATAACAAATAAAATATGTCGGCATGGGAAGGAGGGGTAAGCCTATGGCAGACACGGGGTTCAGAGAAACGAAAGAAAGGGGGAAGAGAAAGAGAATGTGAACACATGCCGGTCTCCCTATAAGAAATGTAAATGTATATGGCTATCTCCCTTGCTCCTCATCAGCAATATATATTTTTTTTTTTACAAACACCTACCCTGCATTTGCTGATACACTGGCAGCAACCTGTTTAAATCAGGAGTGTGACATGTTACAGTGCATGTCGGGGTGGAAAACAGCGATGATCTTCCACAGGGCTGAGAAGATGAAAAACACTAAATTCTGATCAATTTATTAATAAACAGAGAATAGCATTTTCTTCAAATACACGATTAATTTCACTACCAATACTTTATTCGCAGGATACACATTATAACTGCTGTTAAAGATGGGTGGGGATGACCGCAATAGGAGATCTCAACAGAAGGCAGAATTATTTATTGTTTTCTATTTAATTATTTTGTATTTGACACTCGTTCTACATAAGTTTATTTAAAAGAGTAAAGCACAAGGCAGCCTGTACCCTAATGTCAGGTTTCCAGCTTGCTGCTAGGAAAAACAGTCTGGATAAGAGAGAACCTGTGTTATAAATGAAATCCCCTAAGACTAAACAATGTGCATTGCAGCTAAGGACAGTGAACCAGTACACCTTGTAAAGTGCCAACACTTACTTCTAGGTTAAGTACGCTACAAACAAGTGTAAGCGAAATTTCCAAAGTCAACTACCTTTAGCTTGGGGCTAGAGCAATCACCTAACTCTACCTCCCACACCCGGCATCAACAACTTCCTTAAATCTTGTGCTGAATTCTCCCAACAAAATACTTCCAAGCTTTCTTTGCTGAATAAAAATGGCGCTGCTTTTCCCGTCACAATATTGTTGATTTCTCAGTAATCCTTAGGCCCTTTAACCATCAAACTCAATTGGCCTCATTTAAATGCCACCCTTCCCTGAGCACTCCAAGTGCTTTTTTGAGGGTTGGGCCAGGAGGTAAGGGTGGCTGATTCTATCTACAAGGCTGCAACTTTCTCAGCTAGAATCCTGGGGATAACTCACTTTTCTTCATAACCTCGGCCTTCCCCGAAACTGTTGCCTCCGTCTCCCTTAAACCACACTCCAATGCAAACTGTCCCCAAAGTGCAGTAGCACTTAAGCTTCTCTGTGCCCCTCGCACCCCTCGACGCCATCTCTAATGCACCGTTCACACCTAGACCCACGCATCAGTCTTTCTGGGAGTTGTTCAGAGCCACCCGCGGGGCAGGCACCACCGGGCAGGCACCACCACTCCGGCCTCTTCGGAGCACAGCCTTCTGCTAAGTCTACATCCCAGCCTGTGCACCCGAAGGGACCCAACCGCCGAGTCCCAGCCCCGCTGCGGTGGAGGGCAGGGACCAGCACGCACACCCTAAAGTCTACATGAAGACCCTCCCGGGGCTGTCGCCCGCACCAACGCCTGGACCACCGCGGCCCTGGGCGGCGGATGGGGGTCTGGGGCGCACGCCGCGGAGGCAGGGAGGAGGCCGGCGGGAGCGAGAGGTCACCGGGACAGGCTTGTCTTCCCCTCCCTTCCAGGGGCGGCAGGCCCCAGTCCCCACCCCTCTCCCAGGCCCCCGGTCTGGCGGCGCCAGGGCCGCAAAGGGCGGCGAGGGCGCGTGCCCGACACCTGGGTACCCCGCGGTACCTGAACCCACCTGGTCGAGAGGCAGCTGCAGCGCGTCGCCGAGGGGCCGCGGCAGGGTGAGTCCGTGGTACTGGCGGTGCCGGAGGGCGACAGAAAGGCTTAGACGGGAATGCTCTCAACTTTGCGCCCGGCCGCCGCCCGCGCTCGCTGCCAGTGACCGCTCCACAGCCTCCGACTTCCAGCAACTCCCAACGCTTGTTCCCCACCTTGCGCAGGCTCCGGCCGCCCACGGCACAATCGGCGTGGAACCCTGACGCGGCAGCCAATCAGAGAGCGCCGGCGGCGCCGCACCCCTCCCCCGTGCCGAGGGGCGGGGCGAAGGGAGGAGGCTCGGGCGAAGGCTGCAGCCTGAGGGCGCCTTGCGGGCATAGTGGGTTGCCTTTCCGGGATGGGACTTTAGAAGGGCATCTCTGCCCCCTCACGCCTCCCTTTGTCCTTCCTGAAATGTCACGGCCATCCATCTCTCTCTAGGAGGGACAGCAGGCAACCTAGGGGTGGGCAGTGGCCCCAAAAAAGGAGCGAAGTGAGGGACGTTCCAAGCATTGCTGGGAACATTGGGGACCAAGCTTGGGCCTGGCAGGAGGGGGACGGTGAGCCAAACCTAGCTGAAAAGCCCCTTTTTCTTCGAAACTGCTGTGTAAAAGCCCAAAGTTGAGAACAATCCCGTGGTCTGACCCTTTCAGTCCCCCTCCAGCTGCACCTGGGCCTTCCAGGCGGAGCGAGGTGTTCCTGGGTTGGAAGCCTGTGGTCGCAGGGAGACCGACTCACCTTTGTTGCGTTAAAGTTTAATTATTTGGTCGCCAGCCGCTCTTATTGAACGTCCTGCCTTCCTCCTCAAAGAGGGGGAAGCATCCCTTTTGGGGTGCTTAGAGGGAAGCATTCTAAGCATCCCTTCACCCCCCTGAGCACAGTCACCCTCAGACTTTTGAATTCTGCGTGTCCGCATACCTTCTGGTTCTTGAGGGAGGGTCATATATATGTGTAATTCATTTGCCCCAAACTTCATAAAAGTAATCCATTTGAGCTCTTTGAAAATGCAACATCAACTTTTGTTCAGCAGACTTTTTTTTTTTTTTTTTTGAGATGGAGTTTCAACGTTCTTGTTACCCAGGCTGGAGTGTAATGGCGCAATCTCGGCTCACCGCAACCTCCGCCTCCTGGGTTCAGGCAATTCTCCTGTCTCAGCCTCCTGAGTAGCTGGGATTAAAGGCACGTGCCACCATGCCCAGCAAATTTTTTGTATCTTTAGTGGAGACGGGGTTTCACCACGTCGACCAGGATGGTCTCGATCCGTTGACCTCGTGATCCACCCGCCTCAGCCTCCCAAAGCGCTGGGATTACAGGCGTGAGCCACCGCGCCGGGCCTTGTTCAGCAGACTTTTAGAAGAGGAATGCCACAGGAGGGTTCCTAATTCCCCTTGGGACCTCAAGACTTAAGGGTTTGGCAGTTTGTGATTCAGGTAAAAATAGTGTTTACTGGGAGTTTAACCACGTTTTAATACTTTTGGTAGAATAGCTCAATAATCCTCACAATTACGCTGTGAGATAGATACTATTATACATCATCTTTCAAATAAGTTGAGGCACAGAAAAGTTATGTAATTTGCCCAAGAACACACAACTAAGTACATTGGAATCCAAGTAACCTACCTCCAGAACTGACCTTGCCACTAGACCTTTGTCTTCCTCACACCTAAATCCATTCCAGAAATTCCCATCAGCTACCATTTGCTTTATGACTAGTCCGGGATCTTGAACAATAGACAGCACAGAGAAGAAGAATACACCCACTTTGGTAAATGGGTCCATGGACTTTAGTTTCTTTGAAAAGGAGGCAGTTGAACTAATCAGTGCAGTCCCTTTCTGCCTGAAATTGAGTGGTCAATGTAATCTTAGTTTGGTAGATTCTCAACTGAAACCGAATAGAGGATGGAAAGAAGAATAAGAAAAAAAACCTGGACCTTCAGTCAACCTGGGGAAGTGTTCCAGTGGGAATTGTAATCAATTAGAGAGCAACCTATTGAGTTAGGTTCTTATTAAAGAATATTAATCCAAAAATATAGATTTCTCTATTAATACAGTATTAGAAAAAAAAGATTTTTTCATTTTCTTCACTTTGGAAACATGCAGAGGAAGCATACAGCTGGCAGAGCATACAAACTGAAGGAAAAATTGAAATACCATTTTAAACCATTAAAGATGTGTGTTGGGAACGTACTACAAGCTAGAGGAGGCAGCACGGAGATACAGTCTCTTCGCCACCATGCCCAGCTAACCTTTGTACTTTTTGTAGTACCAATAATGTCTACAAAAGGGGTTTCTTTAGGCTGAATTTTAATTTTAGTCATACATGACAGAACATAGCCTATATTTGGGCTTACTTCACCTAAAAGCCTTAACAGAGTTTTGTGTTTACAGAAGTAAATAGGGTAACAACTAGTTTTGATCTATTTTGAGCTTTTACAAACTACACAGTAGGAAAGGATTTCAAAAGAACAAGCAGTAATTATATAAAGATTTTCATGGATGATAGTTAAGCAAATGACTGTATAACTTATTTGGATTACAGTATTACTTTGTGGCACATTTAAAATTATTACTCTGATGATTTTGAAAATTCCAGGCACCGTTAGACTCCAACCTTCTGTACAGTATTTCTTTAATTCTATACATATTTATCTTTTTTTGGTTAGTGTCCGCCTGTTAATCAATTAAACAATACTATGTTATTCTAGGACAGGAGCCAGGAACTTTGGTCTTATGGCATAAAACTACTCTATTACTCTTTGTGTAAAATATATTCCACTACTGGTTCCTAGATACTTATGTCAGAGAGTGCTTAAAATTGTTCCCTGGAGTTGCTTGAGTGTCATTGAAAAATAAAAGAAAAAATCAACTCATGTATATCTGATTCAACCCAACAAGAGAGTGGGTCTCTGTGGGGTTCTAGGACCATCTTTATTAGAATCACTCAGGATGCTTATTGAAAACCCAGATTCCTGGGCAATAGTCAACACATAAAAGAATCAGAATGTGCTATGTCAGAGCCCTACAATCTGCCTTTTATCAGTGTTCATGGGTAATCCCCAAGTACACGGTGAAGTTTAAGAACCATTGCCGTGGACCTTTAATACCTCTCATTTTGTTAAGAACTTCATTATAATTCAGCAAATGCAAAAATAATTCACATATGCTGATTCTTATACCAGGACAAGTAATTTAATTAGGTTTTATTCTGTGTTTCTAATTTACAAATAATAAATCCATACTTTTCCTATGCTAAATGTGAAGTAAATTCACTAACATTAAATCAGCACTAGTAACTATGACAACTAACTAACTAGACCCAATTTATCATTTAAATAAAATAAAACTCAAACACCCAGTGCCCTTATTGACTGTATATGTGTAATAAAGATATAAATACTCCTGTATATTTCTGGATAACCATAGTTTCTTACAAATCATAGTTTGTAAGCTTCGTGTAGATCTGTGTCCTAGTCAGCACAGATCTAAGCCAGCAGAAAGTTATTTGCCCCCTCCTTCAGAAAAATCAGGTGGAATGCTTTAAACACCTGGCATTTGAAATTGTGTTGTATATTTGTGTCTGTTTACTGATTTGCTGTCTGCATCCTGACCCACAAAGTGAGAACTGTATGAGTGCAGGGGCTCTGTCTACCACTGAAGCACCAGCACCTAAAATAGTGCCTAGTGGATACAGGTGCTTAACAAATATTTATTAAGTAAGCAAAAAGAAAGGGAATCGTCTCACATTAAGACAGTGCATAATATAAAAAATTCACCCTAAATCATCAATAAATCTTTGAAACCACAATGTTTATTTTCAATGGTCATTTAATTGTGTCAGTTTGTTTTATTAGCCAAAGTTTGTAGTATCATACTGCCCTTTTATGCTATTTGGTGCCTGGAAAATATGCAACACAGGCTTTTCTGTCCTTCTTGTCCCCTAACATTTTTGGGGCTTGAGGGGGAGCGGGAGACAGGAAAGGAACAATGTTAGTGAGTCTTCACTGCTGTATTGCTCTCATAGCTCAAAGGCTATGTTAAAATCATCCCATCCTTCCTGAAATATGTTGCCAGCCTGCCTTTGGAAGCAGAGCCCTTATAACTTTATCTTAAAGAGTGTTTAATGCACTAGACATTTATTTAAGATCACTTATGTGCTAATGATGAGACTTTCAACACGGTGCCCAATTCCCTATTTTAAGCTACTCTGATAGGTCACCTTTACAACAAAACATTTCTGTTGTTTTCATTTTATGCTTCCTTCCCTAATAAACTGTGGAGAAACTCAGAAAGAAAATTTAAAATATGTTAAGATTGCAAAAGTGTAGTTAATCTTTTGAAAATGCTGCAATGTCAAGCAATGTATCTACAAAGCAATGCTGACATTTTTAGAACCGATAACATTCAATAAGTTTATTTCATTGTATTATCTCTAAGATCTTCTGAGTTATTTATTTATTTATTTATTTATTTATTTATTTATTTATTTTTAGATGGAGTTTCACTCTTCTTGCACAGGCTGGAGGGCAATGGCATGATCTTGGCTCACCACCAACTCTGCCTTCGGGGTTTAAGTGATTCTCCTGCCTTAGCCTCTGGAGTAGCTAGGATTACAAGCATGCGCCACCATGCCTGGCTAATTTTGTATTTTTAGTAGAGGCAGTGTTTCTTCATGTTGGGCAGGCTGGTCTCGAACTACCGGCCTCAGGTGATCTGCCTGTCTTGGCCCCTACAAAGTGCTGGGATTATTTATATTTCAAATGTCAAACACATTAGGCCTATTCTTCCAAAGCAGGAGCAAAATGAGCTTTTAACTTAATGAGCACCATGGTTGCACATTTACCATATTTCTGCACAAATATCAATGCTGCTTATTTTTTCACTTTTACTCAAATATATGATAAAGCCAGTAGTCTATTATACACAAACAGCATTTTTGCACATGGAAAAATTACACGTACTCTATGGATACAAATAAGCTGAATAAGAATGACAAGTGTAGAAAGAGGGAAATATGCAGCCTTTTTTAATCTTGTATTTGTAAAATACATAGTCACTGTTTTCCTAAATGATAATTCTTAATGTGTATGACATGGCTAGGCATTAGAAGTAAATAAGAGACGTCAGCAAGTACCCTCCTTTTTATATGGTCGTTAATGGCCCATGCCCCACTGTGAGCTTACAAGGCCCTACCTGTCCCTGCAACACACCATCATGGTCTCTACCTTCTCCGACCCTGCAGAAACTGACACAGCACCCTTGCCAGTCTCTCCAGAGAAGATGCTTCCACTTATCTGAGCTCACTGATGGAGGCCAAAAGCTTCCACCTCCTAGGTTCACAGAAGCATTTCATCTCGGTTCCATTGCTGCCTATTAATCACCATTTTGACAATTACACTAAGCTCCCTTCTTTCACTTCAGTTCATCCGCCTGGATTCAGCTCTCAGGGAAGATAAGGGCCAAGGCAAAAGTGACGGCTAATTCAGAAAGATAAATATTCCTCAAGAGAAACACCTGCTTGAGCACTGGGATAAGTTGGAGGAGTCTATGCAAATATTTTCTTTGCAGCATAATATTTAAATTTAGGCATCACATGGTCTCACTCATACACAGGAACTCAGAAGGTAAATCTCGGCTGGGCTCAGTGGCTCACGCCTGTAATCCCAGCACTTTGGGAGGCCAAGGTGGGTGGATCACGAGCTCAAGAGATGGAGACCATCCTTGCCAACATGATGAAACCCCGTCTCTACTAAAAAGTACAAAAAATTAGCTGGGTGTGGTGGTGCATGCCTGTAGTCCCAGCTACTTGGGAGGCTGAGGCAGGAGAATTGCTTGAAACCGGAAAACGGAAGTTGCAGTGAGCCGGGATCACACCACTGCACTCCTGCCTGGTGATAGAGCGAGACTCTGTCTCAAAAAAAAAAAAAAAAAAATGAAAAAGAAAAAGAAAGTAAATCTCATAGGAACAGAGGTAAAATGTGGTTACCAGAGGCTGGGAAGGGAAGAGGGGGATGAAGAGAAGTTAGTTAAGGGACACAAAAATGCAGAAGGAATAAGATTTAGTATTTAATAGTACAGTAGGAAAATTATAGTTAATAATTTATTGTGTATTTCAAAATAGCTAGAAAAGAATTGTAATATTAATATTCCACACAAACACAAAAAGATAAATGTTTGAGGTGATGGATATTCCAGTTACCCTGATTGCTTCATTATACCTTCTATACAGCTATCAAAATACCACATGTACCCACGAAATATGCACAGCCATTATACATCAATAGATTTTTAAAAAATTAAATTTAGGTGTTATAAATAAATTTGAGTCTAACCACAGATTCTTAAGAAACAATGTAAACTTAGTAGCTGTAAATATATAGTTAAATAATATTTTACTAAATTTTCCACAACTACCTCTATTTTAATGGTGGTGATTTAAGAGTTAGAAATAGTGACCAGGACTCTAATCACTCATATCTGCATTCTACCATAGTATCTACCCTAAGCAACATATAATGAGAGGGAATACCATCTATCTGGAAGTGTATAACTAGTAAATGTTAGTTAAGAACCATAGTCTTTCTCTGTCTTGAGAATAGTTGAGTTCGATCTCTGTTAGACCAGTGTCAATTACTTTTATAACCAATTGTATTGCCAGAGAGATGGCTCCGTCTTCTTGAATATTTGAAGTGAAAAATGATGACCATTGAAACAGATTACGTAAATGTATTCAAAACCTGCAAAAGAATTTTTTTCTAAATTCCTCTTATAGCTTTCAAAACATGAAAGTGTAAGCGATACTATATGCTAAAGAAACCCCCTTTTTGCCTCCTATTATGTCATATGGTAAAAATGTGACTAATAGTATTAATAAGCAACATCTGTTTAAATAAACTTTATACCTGAAGCAACGTTATTATATGTACACTGCATATGCTAAGAGAATGTGAGATGTCACCAGCTTTAAAGAATGCTCTAACTTAGCTGAACTTCAAATGTCCATTTACATATACAAAAAAAGTAATAATTATATCAGTAAATTTAGTTATCAGTTTTTGAAAAATATTTATTAGATAATTGACCTTTACTGAAGACATCTTAATTAAAATAAATTTAAATTTTACCACTAAAAATAAATGACTCATTTGCTGTAATGATTTGCACTTACAGATAAAATATATTTTCTTATTTCAATGCCCATTTTGTACCTATTTAAACATAAAGGTATTTGTTCAGTCCGGGCTTGGTGGCTCACGCCTGTAATCCCAGCACTTTGGGAGGCCAAGGCGGGTGGATCACAACGTCAAGAGATGGAGACGATCCTAGCCAACATGGTGAAAACCCGTCTCTACTAAATAAAAAGTTAGCTGGTCATGGTGGCACACACCTGTAGTCCCAGCTACTCGGGAGGCTGAGGCAGGAGAATTGCTTGAACCTGGGAGGTGGAGGTTGCAGTGAGCCAAGATCATGTCACTGCACTCCAGCCTGGTGCCTGACGTGGAGCACGATTCTGTCTCAAAAAAAAAAAACGATATTTGTTGCCCTTTGAAAGGAAATAGATCATAATGACCACAGAGTCTGCATATGTGAGAGAGCATTGACTGACATACATTTAGGCTCTGATCAACAGATTTGTTGATATTTGTCCAGAGACAGTGATGTTTGTTCCGAGATCTGCTTATACCAGTTATGCTTTTGATAACAGTTACGTAAATTTTAAAATTAACACATAATCCATGAATTATGAGAATAAAAAGAGATGTTCTAATAAAACTGAATGCGTTGGAAAGACTGAAGGAATGCAAGACATTTAAAAACTGTTTATTTAATGTAGATGAGACCATTCCCAAAGTTTGGAGAAAAAAATATGAAAAACAAAAACACGCGTCCAAATTCAGGTTATTTGAAATCATTTAGCTAGTTATTTATCTTTAAAAAAAATGGAGACTGGAAATCATAGACTTTAGTTGCACAATAGAGAATCCTAAGCCACTACAAAAAGATGATGGGGAACTAAAATCTGCCTAATCTAAGTAATTGCTGTAGCTATGCATCCCAAGATTGTAAGTAAATTACTTTCTATACATAAAATTAAAATAAAATGTTTAAGGTGTATATGTGTATTTATCTTCAATTCTTCACTTCAGCCCAATTTTTCTATTAATTAACTATCTACCCTTACCATATAGTTTCTACCATAATATAAACATGCATACAGTTTGATAATGAAATATCACATTTATGGGTTTTTTTTCATCACCATACCACAGGAGAATAATAGTACACCATACCATACCACAGGAAAGTAAGAGTACACCATACCATCACCGTACCATCTCACACCACAGGAGAGTAATAGTACACCATACCATCACCATACCATCTCCTACTGCAGGAGAGTAATAGTACACCATACCATCACCATACCATCTCCTAACACAGGAGAGTAATAGTACACCATACCATCACCGTACCATCTTATACCACAGGAGAGTAATAGTACACCATACCATCACCATACCATCTCATACCACAGGAGAGTAATAGTACACCATACCGTCACCGTACCATCTCACACCACAGGAGAGTAATAGTACACCATACCATCACCGTACCATCTCCTACTGCAGGAGAGTAATAGTACACCATACCATCACCATACCATCTCCTACCACAGGAGAGTAATAGTACACCATACCATCACCGTACCATCTTATACCACAGGAGAGTAATAGTACACCATACCATCACCATACCATCTCCTACCAC